>OY294034.1:31037568-32237568 GCA_958510845.1 Cantharis nigra
AAATACGTCAGAAACAGTGAAAGAAGCTGACGAATTCCACTTTTCATTTTTTGGGGTCAAAAAACACCAAAGGGGTTAACCTTACGTTTTTTTCAAAAATCTCAAAAAATTTAGGTGGCCTTTTTATTACTTAAATCGACGTACTTAGATGCCTACTGTTGGATACAGCCCTCAGAACCTCACGGAATCAATCAAAACTGTGTAAAATCGCGAAACAAATTAAGGGCTAATTGATCCCGAATGTGTTACGTTTAAAGCCAAATAAAATAAAAAATATCATACTTACGAGAAATCTGACTGCGCCAATCGAATTTTTTGGACAAAATACGTCAGAAACAGTGAAAGAAGCTGACGAATTCCACTTTTCATTTTTTGGGGTCAAAAAACACCAAAGGGGTTAACCTTACGTTTTTTTCAAAAATCTCAAAAAATTTAGGTGGCCTTTTTATTACTTAAATCGACGTACTTAGATGCCTACTGTTGGATACAGCCCTCAGAACCTCACGGAATCAATCAAAACTGTGTAAAATCGCGAAACAAATTAAGGGCTAATTGATCCCGAATGTGTTACGTTTAAAGCCAAATAAAATAAAAAATATCATACTTACGAGAAATCTGACTGCGCCAATCGAATTTTTTGGACAAAATACGTCAGAAACAGTGAAAGAAGCTGACGAATTCCACTTTTAATTTTTTGGGGTCAAAAAACACCAAAGGGGTTAACCTTACGTTTTTTTCAAAAATCTCAAAAAATTTAGGTGGCCTTTTTATTACTTAAATCGACGTACTTAGATGCCTACTGTTGGATACAGCCCTCAGAACCTCACGGAATCAATCAAAACTGTGTAAAATCGCGAAACAAATTAAGGGCTAATTGATCCCGAATGTGTTACGTTTAAAGCCAAATAAAATAAAAAATATCATACTTACGAGAAATCTGACTGCGCCAATCGAATTTTTTGGACAAAATACGTCAGAAACAGTGAAAGAAGCTGACGAATTCCACTTTTAATTTTTTGGGGTCAAAAAACACCAAAGGGGTTAACCTTACGTTTTTTTCAAAAATCTCAAAAAATTTAGGTGGCCTTTTTATTACTTAAATCGACGTACTTAGATGCCTACTGTTGGATACAGCCCTCAGAACCTCACGGAATCAATCAAAACTGTGTAAAATCGCGAAACAAATTAAGGGCTAATTGATCCCGAATGTGTTACGTTTAAAGCCAAATAAAATAAAAAATATCATACTTACGAGAAATCTGACTGCGCCAATCGAATTTTTTGGACAAAATACGTCAGAAACAGTGAAAGAAGCTGACGAATTCCACTTTTAATTTTTTGGGGTCAAAAAACACCAAAGGGGTTAACCTTACGTTTTTTTAAAAAATCTCAAAAAATTTAGGTGGCCTTTTTATTACTTAAATCGACGTACTTAGATGCCTACTGTTGGATACAGCCCTCAGAACCTCACGGAATCAATCAAAACTGTGTAAAATCGCGAAACAAATTAAGGGCTAATTGATCCCGAATGTGTTACGTTTAAAGCCAAATAAAATAAAAAATATCATACTTACGAGAAATCTGACTGCGCCAATCGAATTTTTTGGACAAAATACGTCAGAAACAGTGAAAGAAGCTGACGAATTCCACTTTTAATTTTTTGGGGTCAAAAAACACCAAAGGGGTTAACCTTACGTTTTTTTCAAAAATCTCAAAAAATTTAGGTGGCCTTTTTATTACTTAAATCGACGTACTTAGATGCCTACTGTTGGATACAGCCCTCAGAACCTCACGGAATCAATCAAAACTGTGTAAAATCGCGAAACAAATTAAGGGCTAATTGATCCCGAATGTGTTACGTTTAAAGCCAAATAAAATAAAAAATATCATACTTACGAGAAATCTGACTGCGCCAATCGAATTTTTTGGACAAAATACGTCAGAAACAGTGAAAGAAGCTGACGAATTCCACTTTTAATTTTTTGGGGTCAAAAAACACCAAAGGGGTTAACCTTACGTTTTTTTCAAAAATCTCAAAAAATTTAGATGGCCTTTTTATTACTTAAATCGACGTACTTAGATGCCTACTGTTGGATACAGCCCTCAGAACCTCACGGAATCAATCAAAACTGTGTAAAATCGCGAAACAAATTAAGGGCTAATTGATCCCGAATGTGTTACGTTTAAAGCCAAATAAAATAAAAAATATCATACTTACGAGAAATCTGACTGCGCCAATCGAATTTTTTGGACAAAATACGTCAGAAACAGTGAAAGAAGCTGACGAATTCCACTTTTAATTTTTTCGGGTCAAAAAACACCAAAGGGGTTAACCTTACGTTTTTTTCAAAAATCTCAAAAAATTTAGGTGGCCTTTTTATTACTTAAATCGACGTACTTAGATGCCTACTGTTGGATACAGCCCTCAGAACCTCACGGAATCAATCAAAACTGTGTAAAATCGCGAAACAAATTAAGGGCTAATTGATCCCGAATGTGTTACGTTTAAAGCCAAATAAAATAAAAAATATCATACTTACGAGAAATCTGACTGCGCCAATCGAATTTTTTGGACAAAATACGTCAGAAACAGTGAAAGAAGCTGACGAATTCCACTTTTAATTTTTTGGGGTCAAAAAACACCAAAGGGGTTAACCTTACGTTTTTTTCAAAAATCTCAAAAAATTTAGGTGGCCTTTTTATTACTTAAATCGACGTACTTAGATGCCTACTGTTGGATACAGCCCTCAGAACCTCACGGAATCAATCAAAACTGTGTAAAATCGCGAAACAAATTAAGGGCTAATTGATCCCGAATGTGTTACGTTTAAAGCCAAATAAAATAAAAAATATCATACTTACGAGAAATCTGACTGCGCCAATCGAATTTTTTGGACAAAATACGTCAGAAACAGTGAAAGAAGCTGACGAATTCCACTTTTCATTTTTTGGGGTCAAAAAACACCAAAGGGGTTAACCTTACGTTTTTTTCAAAAATCTCAAAAAATTTAGGTGGCCTTTTTATTACTTAAATCGACGTACTTAGATGCCTACTGTTGGATACAGCCCTCAGAACCTCACGGAATCAATCAAAACTGTGTAAAATCGCGAAACAAATTAAGGGCTAATTGATCCCGAATGTGTTACGTTTAAAGCCAAATAAAATAAAAAATATCATACTTACGAGAAATCTGACTGCGCCAATCGAATTTTTTGGACAAAATACGTCAGAAACAGTGAAAGAAGCTGACGAATTCCACTTTTAATTTTTTGGGGTCAAAAAACACCAAAGGGGTTAACCTTACGTTTTTTTAAAAAATCTCAAAAAATTTAGGTGGCCTTTTTATTACTTAAATCGACGTACTTAGATGCCTACTGTTGGATACAGCCCTCAGAACCTCACGGAATCAATCAAAACTGTGTAAAATCGCGAAACAAATTAAGGGCTAATTGATCCCGAATGTGTTACGTTTAAAGCCAAATAAAATAAAAAATATCATACTTACGAGAAATCTGACTGCGCCAATCGAATTTTTTGGACAAAATACGTCAGAAACAGTGAAAGAAGCTGACGAATTCCACTTTTCATTTTTTGGGGTCAAAAAACACCAAAGGGGTTAACCTTACGTTTTTTTCAAAAATCTCAAAAAATTTAGGTGGCCTTTTTATTACTTAAATCGACGTACTTAGATGCCTACTGTTGGATACAGCCCTCAGAACCTCACGGAATCAATCAAAACTGTGTAAAATCGCGAAACAAATTAAGGGCTAATTGATCCCGAATGTGTTACGTTTAAAGCCAAATAAAATAAAAAATATCATACTTACGAGAAATCTGACTGCGCCAATCGAATTTTTTGGACAAAATACGTCAGAAACAGTGAAAGAAGCTGACGAATTCCACTTTTCATTTTTTGGGGTCAAAAAACACCAAAGGGGTTAACCTTACGTTTTTTTCAAAAATCTCAAAAAATTTAGGTGGCCTTTTTATTACTTAAATCGACGTACTTAGATGCCTACTGTTGGATACAGCCCTCAGAACCTCACGGAATCAATCAAAACTGTGTAAAATCGCGAAACAAATTAAGGGCTAATTGATCCCGAATGTGTTACGTTTAAAGCCAAATAAAATAAAAAATATCATACTTACGACAAATCTGACTGCGCCAATCGAATTTTTTGGACAAAATACGTCAGAAACAGTGAAAGAAGCTGACGAATTCCACTTTTAATTTTTTGGGGTCAAAAAACACCAAAGGGGTTAACCTTACGTTTTTTTCAAAAATCTCAAAAAATTTAGGTGGCCTTTTTATTACTTAAATCGACGTACTTAGATGCCTACTGTTGGATACAGCCCTCAGAACCTCACGGAATCAATCAAAACTGTGTAAAATCGCGAAACAAATTAAGGGCTAATTGATCCCGAATGTGTTACGTTTAAAGCCAAATAAAATAAAAAATATCATACTTACGAGAAATCTGACTGCGCCAATCGAATTTTTTGGACAAAATACGTCAGAAACAGTGAAAGAAGCTGACGAATTCCACTTTTAATTTTTTGGGGTCAAAAAACACCAAAGGGGTTAACCTTACGTTTTTTTCAAAAATCTCAAAAAATTTAGGTGGCCTTTTTATTACTTAAATCGACGTACTTAGATGCCTACTGTTGGATACAGCCCTCAGAACCTCACGGAATCAATCAAAACTGTGTAAAATCGCGAAACAAATTAAGGGCTAATTGATCCCGAATGTGTTACGTTTAAAGCCAAATAAAATAAAAAATATCATACTTACGAGAAATCTGACTGCGCCAATCGAATTTTTTGGACAAAATACGTCAGAAACAGTGAAAGAAGCTGACGAATTCCACTTTTAATTTTTTGGGGTCAAAAAACACCAAAGGGGTTAACCTTACGTTTTTTTCAAAAATCTCAAAAAATTTAGGTGGCCTTTTTATTACTTAAATCGACGTACTTAGATGCCTACTGTTGGATACAGCCCTCAGAACCTCACGGAATCAATCAAAACTGTGTAAAATCGCGAAACAAATTAAGGGCTAATTGATCCCGAATGTGTTACGTTTAAAGCCAAATAAAATAAAAAATATCATACTTACGAGAAATCTGACTGCGCCAATCGAATTTTTTGGACAAAATACGTCAGAAACAGTGAAAGAAGCTGACGAATTCCACTTTTCATTTTTTGGGGTCAAAAAACACCAAAGGGGTTAACCTTACGTTTTTTTCAAAAATCTCAAAAAATTTAGGTGGCCTTTTTATTACTTAAATCGACGTACTTAGATGCCTACTGTTGGATACAGCCCTCAGAACCTCACGGAATCAATCAAAACTGTGTAAAATCGCGAAACAAATTAAGGGCTAATTGATCCCGAATGTGTTACGTTTAAAGCCAAATAAAATAAAAAATATCATACTTACGAGAAATCTGACTGCGCCAATCGAATTTTTTGGACAAAATACGTCAGAAACAGTGAAAGAAGCTGACGAATTCCACTTTTCATTTTTTGGGGTCAAAAAACACCAAAGGGGTTAACCTTACGTTTTTTTCAAAAATCTCAAAAAATTTAGGTGGCCTTTTTATTACTTAAATCGACGTACTTAGATGCCTACTGTTGGATACAGCCCTCAGAACCTCACGGAATCAATCAAAACTGTGTAAAATCGCGAAACAAATTAAGGGCTAATTGATCCCGAATGTGTTACGTTTAAAGCCAAATAAAATAAAAAATATCATACTTACGAGAAATCTGACTGCGCCAATCGAATTTTTTGGACAAAATACGTCAGAAACAGTGAAAGAAGCTGACGAATTCCACTTTTAATTTTTTGGGGTCAAAAAACACCAAAGGGGTTAACCTTACGTTTTTTTCAAAAATCTCAAAAAATTTAGGTGGCCTTTTTATTACTTAAATCGACGTACTTAGATGCCTACTGTTGGATACAGCCCTCAGAACCTCACGGAATCAATCAAAACTGTGTAAAATCGCGAAACAAATTAAGGGCTAATTGATCCCGAATGTGTTACGTTTAAAGCCAAATAAAATAAAAAATATCATACTTACGAGAAATCTGACTGCGCCAATCGAATTTTTTGGACAAAATACGTCAGAAACAGTGAAAGAAGCTGACGAATTCCACTTTTAATTTTTTGGGGTCAAAAAACACCAAAGGGGTTAACCTTACGTTTTTTTCAAAAATCTCAAAAAATTTAGGTGGCCTTTTTATTACTTAAATCGACGTACTTAGATGCCTACTGTTGGATACAGCCCTCAGAACCTCACGGAATCAATCAAAACTGTGTAAAATCGCGAAACAAATTAAGGGCTAATTGATCCCGAATGTGTTACGTTTAAAGCCAAATAAAATAAAAAATATCATACTTACGAGAAATCTGACTGCGCCAATCGAATTTTTTGGACAAAATACGTCAGAAACAGTGAAAGAAGCTGACGAATTCCACTTTTCATTTTTTGGGGTCAAAAAACACCAAAGGGGTTAACCTTACGTTTTTTTCAAAAATCTCAAAAAATTTAGGTGGCCTTTTTATTACTTAAATCGACGTACTTAGATGCCTACTGTTGGATACAGCCCTCAGAACCTCACGGAATCAATCAAAACTGTGTAAAATCGCGAAACAAATTAAGGGCTAATTGATCCCGAATGTGTTACGTTTAAAGCCAAATAAAATAAAAAATATCATACTTACGAGAAATCTGACTGCGCCAATCGAATTTTTTGGACAAAATACGTCAGAAACAGTGAAAGAAGCTGACGAATTCCACTTTTCATTTTTTGGGGTCAAAAAACACCAAAGGGGTTAACCTTACGTTTTTTTCAAAAATCTCAAAAAATTTAGGTGGCCTTTTTATTACTTAAATCGACGTACTTAGATGCCTACTGTTGGATACAGCCCTCAGAACCTCACGGAATCAATCAAAACTGTGTAAAATCGCGAAACAAATTAAGGGCTAATTGATCCCGAATGTGTTACGTTTAAAGCCAAATAAAATAAAAAATATCATACTTACGAGAAATCTGACTGCGCCAATCGAATTTTTTGGACAAAATACGTCAGAAACAGTGAAAGAAGCTGACGAATTCCACTTTTCATTTTTTGGGGTCAAAAAACACCAAAGGGGTTAACCTTACGTTTTTTTCAAAAATCTCAAAAAATTTAGGTGGCCTTTTTATTACTTAAATCGACGTACTTAGATGCCTACTGTTGGATACAGCCCTCAGAACCTCACGGAATCAATCAAAGCTGTGTAAAATCGCGAAACAAATTAAGGGCTAATTGATCCCGAATGTGTTACGTTTAAAGCCAAATAAAATAAAAAATATCATACTTACGAGAAATCTGACTGCGCCAATCGAATTTTTTGGACAAAATACGTCAGAAACAGTGAAAGAAGCTGACGAATTCCACTTTTCATTTTTTGGGGTCAAAAAACACCAAAGGGGTAAACCTTACGTTTTTTTCAAAAATCTCAAAAAATTTAGGTGGCCTTTTTATTACTTAAATCGACGTACTTAGATGCCTACTGTTGGATACAGCCCTCAGAACCTCACGGAATCAATCAAAACTGTGTAAAATCGCGAAACAAATTAAGGGCTAATTGATCCCGAATGTGTTACGTTTAAAGCCAAATAAAATAAAAAATATCATACTTACGAGAAATCTGACTGCGCCAATCGAATTTCTTGAGCAAAATACGTCAGAAACAGTGAAAGAAGCTGGCGAATTCCACTTTTCATTTTTTGGGGTCAAAAAACACCAAAGGGGTTAACCTTACGTTTTTTTCAAAAATCTCAAAAAATTTAGGTGGCCTTTTTATTACTTAAATCGACGTACTTAGATGCCTACTGTTGGATACAGCCCTCAGAACCTCACGGAATCAATCAAAACTGTGTAAAATCTTGAAACAAATTAAGGGCTAATTGATCCCGAATGTGTTACGTTTAAAGCCAAATAAAATAAAAAATATCATACTTACGAGAAATCTGACTGCGCCAATCGAATTTCTTGAGCAAAATACGTCAGAAACAGTGAAAGAAGCTGACGAATTCCACTTTTAATTTTTTGGGGTCAAAAAACACCAAAGGGGTTAACCTTACGTTTTTTTCAAAAATCTCAAAAAATTTAGGTGGCCTTTTTATTACTTAAATCGACGTACTTAGATGCCTACTGTTGGATACAGCCCTCAGAACCTCACGGAATCAATCAAAACTGTGTAAAATCGCGAAACAAATTAAGGGCTAATTGATCCCGAATGTGTTACGTTTAAAGCCAAATAAAATAAAAAATATCATACTTACGAGAAATCTGACTGCGCCAATCGAATTTTTTGGACAAAATACGTCAGAAACAGTGAAAGAAGCTGACGAATTCCACTTTTAATTTTTTGGGGTCAAAAAACACCAAAGGGGTTAACCTTACGTTTTTTTCAAAAATCTCAAAAAATTTAGGTGGCCTTTTTATTACTTAAATCGACGTACTTAGATGCCTACTGTTGGATACAGCCCTCAGAACCTCACGGAATCAATCAAAACTGTGTAAAATCGCGAAACAAATTAAGGGCTAATTGATCCCGAATGTGTTACGTTTAAAGCCAAATAAAATAAAAAATATCATACTTACGAGAAATCTGACTGCGCCAATCGAATTTTTTGGACAAAATACGTCAGAAACAGTGAAAGAAGCTGACGAATTCCACTTTTAATTTTTTGGGGTCAAAAAACACCAAAGGGGTTAACCTTACGTTTTTTTCAAAAATCTCAAAAAATTTAGGTGGCCTTTTTATTACTTAAATCGACGTACTTAGATGCCTACTGTTGGATACAGCCCTCAGAACCTCACGGAATCAATCAAAACTGTGTAAAATCGCGAAACAAATTAAGGGCTAATTGATCCCGAATGTGTTACGTTTAAAGCCAAATAAAATAAAAAATATCATACTTACGAGAAATCTGACTGCGCCAATCGAATTTTTTGGACAAAATACGTCAGAAACAGTGAAAGAAGCTGACGAATTCCACTTTTCATTTTTTGGGGTCAAAAAACACCAAAGGGGTTAACCTTACGTTTTTTTCAAAAATCTCAAAAAATTTAGGTGGCCTTTTTATTACTTAAATCGACGTACTTAGATGCCTACTGTTGGATACAGCCCTCAGAACCTCACGGAATCAATCAAAACTGTGTAAAATCGCGAAACAAATTAAGGGCTAATTGATCCCGAATGTGTTACGTTTAAAGCCAAATAAAATAAAAAATATCATACTTACGAGAAATCTGACTGCGCCAATCGAATTTTTTGGACAAAATACGTCAGAAACAGTGAAAGAAGCTGACGAATTCCACTTTTCATTTTTTGGGGTCAAAAAACACCAAAGGGGTTAACCTTACGTTTTTTTCAAAAATCTCAAAAAATTTAGGTGGCCTTTTTATTACTTAAATCGACGTACTTAGATGCCTACTGTTGGATACAGCCCTCAGAACCTCACGGAATCAATCAAAACTGTGTAAAATCGCGAAACAAATTAAGGGCTAATTGATCCCGAATGTGTTACGTTTAAAGCCAAATAAAATAAAAAATATCATACTTACGAGAAATCTGACTGCGCCAATCGAATTTTTTGGACAAAATACGTCAGAAACAGTGAAAGAAGCTGACGAATTCCACTTTTCATTTTTTGGGGTCAAAAAACACCAAAGGGGTTAACCTTACGTTTTTTTCAAAAATCTCAAAAAATTTAGGTGGCCTTTTTATTACTTAAATCGACGTACTTAGATGCCTACTGTTGGATACAGCCCTCAGAACCTCACGGAATCAATCAAAGCTGTGTAAAATCGCGAAACAAATTAAGGGCTAATTGATCCCGAATGTGTTACGTTTAAAGCCAAATAAAATAAAAAATATCATACTTACGAGAAATCTGACTGCGCCAATCGAATTTTTTGGACAAAATACGTCAGAAACAGTGAAAGAAGCTGACGAATTCCACTTTTCATTTTTTGGGGTCAAAAAACACCAAAGGGGTAAACCTTACGTTTTTTTCAAAAATCTCAAAAAATTTAGGTGGCCTTTTTATTACTTAAATCGACGTACTTAGATGCCTACTGTTGGATACAGCCCTCAGAACCTCACGGAATCAATCAAAACTGTGTAAAATCGCGAAACAAATTAAGGGCTAATTGATCCCGAATGTGTTACGTTTAAAGCCAAATAAAATAAAAAATATCATACTTACGAGAAATCTGACTGCGCCAATCGAATTTCTTGAGCAAAATACGTCAGAAACAGTGAAAGAAGCTGACGAATTCCACTTTTCATTTTTTGGGGTCAAAAAACACCAAAGGGGTTAACCTTACGTTTTTTTCAAAAATCTCAAAAAATTTAGGTGGCCTTTTTATTACTTAAATCGACGTACTTAGATGCCTACTGTTGGATACAGCCCTCAGAACCTCACGGAATCAATCAAAACTGTGTAAAATCGCGAAACAAATTAAGGGCTAATTGATCCCGAATGTGTTACGTTTAAAGCCAAATAAAATAAAAAATATCATACTTACGAGAAATCTGACTGCGCCAATCGAATTTTTTGGACAAAATACGTCAGAAACAGTGAAAGAAGCTGACGAATTCCACTTTTCATTTTTTGGGGTCAAAAAACACCAAAGGGGTTAACCTTACGTTTTTTTCAAAAATCTCAAAAAATTTAGGTGGCCTTTTTATTACTTAAATCGACGTACTTAGATGCCTACTGTTGGATACAGCCCTCAGAACCTCACGGAATCAATCAAAACTGTGTAAAATCGCGAAACAAATTAAGGGCTAATTGATCCCGAATGTGTTACGTTTAAAGCCAAATAAAATAAAAAATATCATACTTACGAGAAATCTGACTGCGCCAATCGAATTTTTTGGACAAAATACGTCAGAAACAGTGAAAGAAGCTGACGAATTCCACTTTTCATTTTTTGGGGTCAAAAAACACCAAAGGGGTTAACCTTACGTTTTTTTCAAAAATCTCAAAAAATTTAGGTGGCCTTTTTATTACTTAAATCGACGTACTTAGATGCCTACTGTTGGATACAGCCCTCAGAACCTCACGGAATCAATCAAAGCTGTGTAAAATCGCGAAACAAATTAAGGGCTAATTGATCCCGAATGTGTTACGTTTAAAGCCAAATAAAATAAAAAATATCATACTTACGAGAAATCTGACTGCGCCAATCGAATTTTTTGGACAAAATACGTCAGAAACAGTGAAAGAAGCTGACGAATTCCACTTTTCATTTTTTGGGGTCAAAAAACACCAAAGGGGTAAACCTTACGTTTTTTTCAAAAATCTCAAAAAATTTAGGTGGCCTTTTTATTACTTAAATCGACGTACTTAGATGCCTACTGTTGGATACAGCCCTCAGAACCTCACGGAATCAATCAAAACTGTGTAAAATCGCGAAACAAATTAAGGGCTAATTGATCCCGAATGTGTTACGTTTAAAGCCAAATAAAATAAAAAATATCATACTTACGAGAAATCTGACTGCGCCAATCGAATTTCTTGAGCAAAATACGTCAGAAACAGTGAAAGAAGCTGGCGAATTCCACTTTTCATTTTTTGGGGTCAAAAAACACCAAAGGGGTTAACCTTACGTTTTTTTCAAAAATCTCAAAAAATTTAGGTGGCCTTTTTATTACTTAAATCGACGTACTTAGATGCCTACTGTTGGATACAGCCCTCAGAACCTCACGGAATCAATCAAAACTGTGTAAAATCTTGAAACAAATTAAGGGCTAATTGATCCCGAATGTGTTACGTTTAAAGCCAAATAAAATAAAAAATATCATACTTACGAGAAATCTGACTGCGCCAATCGAATTTCTTGAGCAAAATACGTCAGAAACAGTGAAAGAAGCTGACGAATTCCACTTTTAATTTTTTGGGGTCAAAAAACACCAAAGGGGTTAACCTTACGTTTTTTTCAAAAATCTCAAAAAATTTAGGTGGCCTTTTTATTACTTAAATCGACGTACTTAGATGCCTACTGTTGGATACAGCCCTCAGAACCTCACGGAATCAATCAAAACTGTGTAAAATCGCGAAACAAATTAAGGGCTAATTGATCCCGAATGTGTTACGTTTAAAGCCAAATAAAATAAAAAATATCATACTTACGAGAAATCTGACTGCGCCAATCGAATTTTTTGGACAAAATACGTCAGAAACAGTGAAAGAAGCTGACGAATTCCACTTTTAATTTTTTGGGGTCAAAAAACACCAAAGGGGTTAACCTTACGTTTTTTTCAAAAATCTCAAAAAATTTAGGTGGCCTTTTTATTACTTAAATCGACGTACTTAGATGCCTACTGTTGGATACAGCCCTCAGAACCTCACGGAATCAATCAAAACTGTGTAAAATCGCGAAACAAATTAAGGGCTAATTGATCCCGAATGTGTTACGTTTAAAGCCAAATAAAATAAAAAATATCATACTTACGAGAAATCTGACTGCGCCAATCGAATTTTTTGGACAAAATACGTCAGAAACAGTGAAAGAAGCTGACGAATTCCACTTTTCATTTTTTGGGGTCAAAAAACACCAAAGGGGTTAACCTTACGTTTTTTTCAAAAATCTCAAAAAATTTAGGTGGCCTTTTTATTACTTAAATCGACGTACTTAGATGCCTACTGTTGGATACAGCCCTCAGAACCTCACGGAATCAATCAAAACTGTGTAAAATCGCGAAACAAATTAAGGGCTAATTGATCCCGAATGTGTTACGTTTAAAGCCAAATAAAATAAAAAATATCATACTTACGAGAAATCTGACTGCGCCAATCGAATTTTTTGGACAAAATACGTCAGAAACAGTGAAAGAAGCTGACGAATTCCACTTTTCATTTTTTGGGGTCAAAAAACACCAAAGGGGTTAACCTTACGTTTTTTTCAAAAATCTCAAAAAATTTAGGTGGCCTTTTTATTACTTAAATCGACGTACTTAGATGCCTACTGTTGGATACAGCCCTCAGAACCTCACGGAATCAATCAAAACTGTGTAAAATCGCGAAACAAATTAAGGGCTAATTGATCCCGAATGTGTTACGTTTAAAGCCAAATAAAATAAAAAATATCATACTTACGAGAAATCTGACTGCGCCAATCGAATTTTTTGGACAAAATACGTCAGAAACAGTGAAAGAAGCTGACGAATTCCACTTTTCATTTTTTGGGGTCAAAAAACACCAAAGGGGTTAACCTTACGTTTTTTTCAAAAATCTCAAAAAATTTAGGTGGCCTTTTTATTACTTAAATCGACGTACTTAGATGCCTACTGTTGGATACAGCCCTCAGAACCTCACGGAATCAATCAAAACTGTGTAAAATCGCGAAACAAATTAAGGGCTAATTGATCCCGAATGTGTTACGTTTAAAGCCAAATAAAATAAAAAATATCATACTTACGAGAAATCTGACTGCGCCAATCGAATTTTTTGGACAAAATACGTCAGAAACAGTGAAAGAAGCTGACGAATTCCACTTTTCATTTTTTGGGGTCAAAAAACACCAAAGGGGTTAACCTTACGTTTTTTTCAAAAATCTCAAAAAATTTAGGTGGCCTTTTTATTACTTAAATCGACGTACTTAGATGCCTACTGTTGGATACAGCCCTCAGAACCTCACGGAATCAATCAAAACTGTGTAAAATCTTGAAACAAATTAAGGGCTAATTGATCCCGAATGTGTTACGTTTAAAGCCAAATAAAATAAAAAATATCATACTTACGAGAAATCTGACTGCGCCAATCGAATTTTTTGGACAAAATACGTCAGAAACAGTGAAAGAAGCTGACGAATTCCACTTTTCATTTTTTGGGGTCAAAAAACACCAAAGGGGTTAACCTTACGTTTTTTTCAAAAATCTCAAAAAATTTAGGTGGCCTTTTTATTACTTAAATCGACGTACTTAGATGCCTACTGTTGGATACAGCCCTCAGAACCTCACGGAATCAATCAAAACTGTGTAAAATCGCGAAACAAATTAAGGGCTAATTGATCCCGAATGTGTTACGTTTAAAGCCAAATAAAATAAAAAATATCATACTTACGAGAAATCTGACTGCGCCAATCGAATTTTTTGGACAAAATACGACAGAAACAGTGAAAGAAGCTGACGAATTCCACTTTTCATTTTTTGGGGTCAAAAAACACCAAAGGGGTTAACCTTACGTTTTTTTCAAAAATCTCAAAAAATTTAGGTGGCCTTTTTATTACTTAAATCGACGTACTTAGATGCCTACTGTTGGATACAGCCCTCAGAACCTCACGGAATCAATCAAAACTGTGTAAAATCGCGAAACAAATTAAGGGCTAATTGATCCCGAATGTGTTACGTTTAAAGCCAAATAAAATAAAAAATATCATACTTACGAGAAATCTGACTGCGCCAATCGAATTTCTTGAGCAAAATACGTCAGAAACAGTGAAAGAAGCTGACGAATTCCACTTGTCATTTTTTGGGGTCAAAAAACACCAAAGGGGTTAACCTTACGTTTTTTTCAAAAATCTCAAAAAATTTAGGTGGCCTTTTTATTACTTAAATCGACGTACTTAGATGCCTACTGTTGGATACAGCCCTCAGAACCTCACGGAATCAATCAAAACTGTGTAAAATCGCGAAACAAATTAAGGGCTAATTGATCCCGAATGTGTTACGTTTAAAGCCAAATAAAATAAAAAATATCATACTTACGAGAAATCTGACTGCGCCAATCGAATTTCTTGAGCAAAATACGTCAGAAACAGTGAAAGAAGCTGACGAATTCCACTTTTCATTTTTTGGAGTCAAAAAACACCAAAGGGGTTAACCTTACGTTTTTTTCAAAAATCTCAAAAAATTTAGGTGGCCTTTTTATTACTTAAATCGACGTACTTAGATGCCTACTGTTGGATACAGCCCTCAGAACCTCACGGAATCAATCAAAACTGTGTAAAATCGCGAAACAAATTAAGGGCTAATTGATCCCGAATGTGTTACGTTTAAAGCCAAATAAAATAAAAAATATCATACTTACGAGAAATCTGACTGCGCCAATCGAATTTTTTGGACAAAATACGTCAGAAACAGTGAAAGAAGCTGACGAATTCCACTTTTCATTTTTTGGGGTCAAAAAACACCAAAGGGGTTAACCTTACGTTTTTTTCAAAAATCTCAAAAAATTTAGGTGGCCTTTTTATTACTTAAATCGACGTACTTAGATGCCTACTGTTGGATACAGCCCTCAGAACCTCACGGAATCAATCAAAACTGTGTAAAATCGCGAAACAAATTAAGGGCTAATTGATCCCGAATGTGTTACGTTTAAAGCCAAATAAAATAAAAAATATCATACTTACGAGAAATCTGACTGCGCCAATCGAATTTCTTGAGCAAAATACGTCAGAAACAGTGAAAGAAGCTGACGAATTCCACTTTTCATTTTTTGGGGTCAAAAAACACCAAAGGGGTTAACCTTACGTTTTTTTCAAAAATCTCAAAAAATTTAGGTGGCCTTTTTATTACTTAAATCGACGTACTTAGATGCCTACTGTTGGATACAGCCCTCAGAACCTCACGGAATCAATCAAAACTGTGTAAAATCGCGAAACAAATTAAGGGCTAATTGATCCCGAATGTGTTACGTTTAAAGCCAAATAAAATAAAAAATATCATACTTACGAGAAATCTGACTGCGCCAATCGAATTTTTTGGACAAAATACGTCAGAAACAGTGAAAGAAGCTGACGAATTCCACTTTTCATTTTTTGGGGTCAAAAAACACCAAAGGGGTTAACCTTACGTTTTTTTCAAAAATCTCAAAAAATTTAGGTGGCCTTTTTATTACTTAAATCGACGTACTTAGATGCCTACTGTTGGATACAGCCCTCAGAACCTCACGGAATCAATCAAAACTGTGTAAAATCGCGAAACAAATTAAGGGCTAATTGATCCCGAATGTGTTACGTTTAAAGCCAAATAAAATAAAAAATATCATACTTACGAGAAATCTGACTGCGCCAATCGAATTTCTTGAGCAAAATACGTCAGAAACAGTGAAAGAAGCTGACGAATTCCACTTTTCATTTTTTGGGGTCAAAAAACACCAAAGGGGTTAACCTTACGTTTTTTTCAAAAATCTCAAAAAATTTAGGTGGCCTTTTTATTACTTAAATCGACGTACTTAGATGCCTACTGTTGGATACAGCCCTCAGAACCTCACGGAATCAATCAAAACTGTGTAAAATCGCGAAACAAATTAAGGGTTAATTGATCCCGAATGTGTTACGTTTAAAGCCAAATAAAATAAAAAATATCATACTTACGAGAAATCTGACTGCGCCAATCGAATTTCTTGAGCAAAATACGTCAGAAACAGTGAAAGAAGCTGACGAATTCCACTTTTCATTTTTTGGGGTCAAAAATCACCAAAGGGGTTAACCTTACGTTTTTTTCAAAAATCTCAAAAAATTTAGGTGGCCTTTTTATTACTTAAATCGACGTACTTAGATGCCTACTGTTGGATACAGCCCTCAGAACCTCACGGAACCAATCAAAACTGTGTAAAATCGCGAAACAAATTAAGGGCTAATTGATCCCGAATGTGTTACGTTTAAAGCCAAATAAAATAAAAAATATCATACTTACGAGAAATCTGACTGCGCCAATCGAATTTTTTGGACAAAATACGTCAGAAACAGTGAAAGAAGCTGACGAATTCCACTTTTCATTTTTTGGGGTCAAAAAACACCAAAGGGGTTAACCTTACGTTTTTTTCAAAAATCTCAAAAAATTTAGGTGGCCTTTTTATTACTTAAATCGACGTACTTAGATGCCTACTGTTGGATACAGCCCTCAGAACCTCACGGAATCAATCAAAACTGTGTAAAATCGCGAAACAAATTAAGGGCTAATTGATCCCGAATGTGTTACGTTTAAAGCCAAATAAAATAAAAAATATCATACTTACGAGAAATCTGACTGCGCCAATCGAATTTTTTGGACAAAATACGTCAGAAACAGTGAAAGAAGCTGACGAATTCCACTTTTCATTTTTTGGGGTCAAAAAACACCAAAGGGGTTAACCTTACGTTTTTTTCAAAAATCTCAAAAAATTTAGGTGGCCTTTTTATTACTTAAATCGACGTACTTAGATGCCTACTGTTGGATACAGCCCTCAGAACCTCACGGAATCAATCAAAACTGTGTAAAATCGCGAAACAAATTAAGGGCTAATTGATCCCGAATGTGTTACGTTTAAAGCCAAATAAAATAAAAAATATCATACTTACGAGAAATCTGACTGCGCCAATCGAATTTCTTGAGCAAAATACGTCAGAAACAGTGAAAGAAGCTGACGAATTCCACTTTTCATTTTTTGGGGTCAAAAAACACCAAAGGGGTTAACCTTACGTTTTTTTCAAAAATCTCAAAAAATTTAGGTGGCCTTTTTATTACTTAAATCGACGTACTTAGATGCCTACTGTTGGATACAGCCCTCAGAACCTCACGGAATCAATCAAAACTGTGTAAAATCGCGAAACAAATTAAGGGCTAATTGATCCCGAATGTGTTACGTTTAAAGCCAAATAAAATAAAAAATATCATACTTACGAGAAATCTGACTGCGCCAATCGAATTTCTTGAGCAAAATACGTCAGAAACAGTGAAAGAAGCTGGCGAATTCCACTTTTCATTTTTTGGGGTCAAAAAACACCAAAGGGGTTAACCTTACGTTTTTTTCAAAAATCTCAAAAAATTTAGGTGGCCTTTTTATTACTTAAATCGACGTACTTAGATGCCTACTGTTGGATACAGCCCTCAGAACCTCACGGAATCAATCAAAACTGTGTAAAATCTTGAAACAAATTAAGGGCTAATTGATCCCGAATGTGTTACGTTTAAAGCCAAATAAAATAAAAAATATCATACTTACGAGAAATCTGACTGCGCCAATCGAATTTTTTGGACAAAATACGTCAGAAACAGTGAAAGAAGCTGACGAATTCCACTTTTCATTTTTTGGGGTCAAAAAACACCAAAGGGGTTAACCTTACGTTTTTTTCAAAAATCTCAAAAAATTTAGGTGGCCTTTTTATTACTTAAATCGACGTACTTAGATGCCTACTGTTGGATACAGCCCTCAGAACCTCACGGAATCAATCAAAACTGTGTAAAATCGCGAAACAAATTAAGGGTTAATTGATCCCGAATGTGTTACGTTTAAAGCCAAATAAAATAAAAAATATCATACTTACGAGAAATCTGACTGCGCCAATCGAATTTCTTGAGCAAAATACGTCAGAAACAGTGAAAGAAGCTGACGAATTCCACTTTTCATTTTTTGGGGTCAAAAAACACCAAAGGGGTTAACCTTACGTTTTTTTCAAAAATCTCAAAAAATTTAGGTGGCCTTTTTATTACTTAAATCGACGTACTTAGATGCCTACTGTTGGATACAGCCCTCAGAACCTCACGGAACCAATCAAAACTGTGTAAAATCGCGAAACAAATTAAGGGCTAATTGATCCCGAATGTGTTACGTTTAAAGCCAAATAAAATAAAAAATATCATACTTACGAGAAATCTGACTGCGCCAATCGAATTTTTTGGACAAAATACGTCAGAAACAGTGAAAGAAGCTGACGAATTCCACTTTTCATTTTTTGGGGTCAAAAAACACCAAAGGGGTTAACCTTACGTTTTTTTCAAAAATCTCAAAAAATTTAGGTGGCCTTTTTATTACTTAAATCGACGTACTTAGATGCCTACTGTTGGATACAGCCCTCAGAACCTCACGGAATCAATCAAAACTGTGTAAAATCGCGAAACAAATTAAGGGCTAATTGATCCCGAATGTGTTACGTTTAAAGCCAAATAAAATAAAAAATATCATACTTACGAGAAATCTGACTGCGCCAATCGAATTTTTTGGACAAAATACGTCAGAAACAGTGAAAGAAGCTGACGAATTCCACTTTTCATTTTTTGGGGTCAAAAAACACCAAAGGGGTTAACCTTACGTTTTTTTCAAAAATCTCAAAAAATTTAGGTGGCCTTTTTATTACTTAAATCGACGTACTTAGATGCCTACTGTTGGATACAGCCCTCAGAACCTCACGGAATCAATCAAAACTGTGTAAAATCGCGAAACAAATTAAGGGCTAATTGATCCCGAATGTGTTACGTTTAAAGCCAAATAAAATAAAAAATATCATACTTACGAGAAATCTGACTGCGCCAATCGAATTTCTTGAGCAAAATACGTCAGAAACAGTGAAAGAAGCTGACGAATTCCACTTTTCATTTTTTGGGGTCAAAAAACACCAAAGGGGTTAACCTTACGTTTTTTTCAAAAATCTCAAAAAATTTAGGTGGCCTTTTTATTACTTAAATCGACGTACTTAGATGCCTACTGTTGGATACAGCCCTCAGAACCTCACGGAATCAATCAAAACTGTGTAAAATCGCGAAACAAATTAAGGGCTAATTGATCCCGAATGTGTTACGTTTAAAGCCAAATAAAATAAAAAATATCATACTTACGAGAAATCTGACTGCGCCAATCGAATTTCTTGAGCAAAATACGTCAGAAACAGTGAAAGAAGCTGGCGAATTCCACTTTTCATTTTTTGGGGTCAAAAAACACCAAAGGGGTTAACCTTACGTTTTTTTCAAAAATCTCAAAAAATTTAGGTGGCCTTTTTATTACTTAAATCGACGTACTTAGATGCCTACTGTTGGATACAGCCCTCAGAACCTCACGGAATCAATCAAAACTGTGTAAAATCTTGAAACAAATTAAGGGCTAATTGATCCCGAATGTGTTACGTTTAAAGCCAAATAAAATAAAAAATATCATACTTACGAGAAATCTGACTGCGCCAATCGAATTTTTTGGACAAAATACGTCAGAAACAGTGAAAGAAGCTGACGAATTCCACTTTTCATTTTTTGGGGTCAAAAAACACCAAAGGGGTTAACCTTACGTTTTTTTCAAAAATCTCAAAAAATTTAGGTGGCCTTTTTATTACTTAAATCGACGTACTTAGATGCCTACTGTTGGATACAGCCCTCAGAACCTCACGGAATCAATCAAAACTGTGTAAAATCGCGAAACAAATTAAGGGCTAATTGATCCCGAATGTGTTACGTTTAAAGCCAAATAAAATAAAAAATATCATACTTACGAGAAATCTGACTGCGCCAATCGAATTTTTTGGACAAAATACGTCAGAAACAGTGAAAGAAGCTGACGAATTCCACTTTTAATTTTTTGGGGTCAAAAAACACCAAAGGGGTTAACCTTACGTTTTTTTCAAAAATCTCAAAAAATTTAGGTGGCCTTTTTATTACTTAAATCGACGTACTTAGATGCCTACTGTTGGATACAGCCCTCAGAACCTCACGGAATCAATCAAAACTGTGTAAAATCGCGAAACAAATTAAGGGCTAATTGATCCCGAATGTGTTACGTTTAAAGCCAAATAAAATAAAAAATATCATACTTACGAGAAATCTGACTGCGCCAATCGAATTTTTTGGACAAAATACGTCAGAAACAGTGAAAGAAGCTGACGAATTCCACTTTTAATTTTTTGGGGTCAAAAAACACCAAAGGGGTTAACCTTACGTTTTTTTCAAAAATCTCAAAAAATTTAGGTGGCCTTTTTATTACTTAAATCGACGTACTTAGATGCCTACTGTTGGATACAGCCCTCAGAACCTCACGGAATCAATCAAAACTGTGTAAAATCGCGAAACAAATTAAGGGCTAATTGATCCCGAATGTGTTACGTTTAAAGCCAAATAAAATAAAAAATATCATACTTACGAGAAATCTGACTGCGCCAATCGAATTTTTTGGACAAAATACGTCAGAAACAGTGAAAGAAGCTGACGAATTCCACTTTTCATTTTTTGGGGTCAAAAAACACCAAAGGGGTTAACCTTACGTTTTTTTCAAAAATCTCAAAAAATTTAGGTGGCCTTTTTATTACTTAAATCGACGTACTTAGATGCCTACTGTTGGATACAGCCCTCAGAACCTCACGGAATCAATCAAAACTGTGTAAAATCGCGAAACAAATTAAGGGCTAATTGATCCCGAATGTGTTACGTTTAAAGCCAAATAAAATAAAAAATATCATACTTACGAGAAATCTGACTGCGCCAATCGAATTTTTTGGACAAAATACGTCAGAAACAGTGAAAGAAGCTGACGAATTCCACTTTTCATTTTTTGGGGTCAAAAAACACCAAAGGGGTTAACCTTACGTTTTTTTCAAAAATCTCAAAAAATTTAGGTGGCCTTTTTATTACTTAAATCGACGTACTTAGATGCCTACTGTTGGATACAGCCCTCAGAACCTCACGGAATCAATCAAAACTGTGTAAAATCGCGAAACAAATTAAGGGCTAATTGATCCCGAATGTGTTACGTTTAAAGCCAAATAAAATAAAAAATATCATACTTACGAGAAATCTGACTGCGCCAATCGAATTTTTTGGACAAAATACGTCAGAAACAGTGAAAGAAGCTGACGAATTCCACTTTTCATTTTTTGGGGTCAAAAAACACCAAAGGGGTTAACCTTACGTTTTTTTCAAAAATCTCAAAAAATTTAGGTGGCCTTTTTATTACTTAAATCGACGTACTTAGATGCCTACTGTTGGATACAGCCCTCAGAACCTCACGGAATCAATCAAAACTGTGTAAAATCGCGAAACAAATTAAGGGCTAATTGATCCCGAATGTGTTACGTTTAAAGCCAAATAAAATAAAAAATATCATACTTACGAGAAATCTGACTGCGCCAATCGAATTTTTTGGACAAAATACGTCAGAAACAGTGAAAGAAGCTGACGAATTCCACTTTTCATTTTTTGGGGTCAAAAAACACCAAAGGGGTTAACCTTACGTTTTTTTCAAAAATCTCAAAAAATTTAGGTGGCCTTTTTATTACTTAAATCGACGTACTTAGATGCCTACTGTTGGATACAGCCCTCAGAACCTCACGGAATCAATCAAAACTGTGTAAAATCGCGAAACAAATTAAGGGCTAATTGATCCCGAATGTGTTACGTTTAAAGCCAAATAAAATAAAAAATATCATACTTACGAGAAATCTGACTGCGCCAATCGAATTTTTTGGACAAAATACGTCAGAAACAGTGAAAGAAGCTGACGAATTCCACTTTTCATTTTTTGGGGTCAAAAAACACCAAAGGGGTTAACCTTACGTTTTTTTCAAAAATCTCAAAAAATTTAGGTGGCCTTTTTATTACTTAAATCGACGTACTTAGATGCCTACTGTTGGATACAGCCCTCAGAACCTCACGGAATCAATCAAAACTGTGTAAAATCGCGAAACAAATTAAGGGCTAATTGATCCCGAATGTGTTACGTTTAAAGCCAAATAAAATAAAAAATATCATACTTACGAGAAATCTGACTGCGCCAATCGAATTTTTTGGGCAAAATACGTCAGAAACAGTGAAAGAAGCTGACGAATTCCACTTTTCATTTTTTGGGGTCAAAAAACACCAAAGGGGTTAACCTTACGTTTTTTTCAAAAATCTCAAAAAATTTAGGTGGCCTTTTTATTACTTAAATCGACGTACTTAGATGCCTACTGTTGGATACAGCCCTCAGAACCTCACGGAATCAATCAAAACTGTGTAAAATCTTGAAACAAATTAAGGGCTAATTGATCCCGAATGTGTTACGTTTAAAGCCAAATAAAATAAAAAATATCATACTTACGAGAAATCTGACTGCGCCAATCGAATTTTTTGGACAAAATACGTCAGAAACAGTGAAAGAAGCTGACGAATTCCACTTTTCATTTTTTGGGGTCAAAAAACACCAAAGGGGTTAACCTTACGTTTTTTTCAAAAATCTCAAAAAATTTAGGTGGCCTTTTTATTACTTAAATCGACGTACTTAGATGCCTACTGTTGGATACAGCCCTCAGAACCTCACGGAATCAATCAAAACTGTGTAAAATCGCGAAACAAATTAAGGGCTAATTGATCCCGAATGTGTTACGTTTAAAGCCAAATAAAATAAAAAATATCATACTTACGAGAAATCTGACTGCGCCAATCGAATTTCTTGAGCAAAATACGTCAGAAACAGTGAAAGAAGCTGACGAATTCCACTTGTCATTTTTTGGGGTCAAAAAACACCAAAGGGGTTAACCTTACGTTTTTTTCAAAAATCTCAAAAAATTTAGGTGGCCTTTTTATTACTTAAATCGACGTACTTAGATGCCTACTGTTGGATACAGCCCTCAGAACCTCACGGAATCAATCAAAACTGTGTAAAATCGCGAAACAAATTAAGGGCTAATTGATCCCGAATGTGTTACGTTTAAAGCCAAATAAAATAAAAAATATCATACTTACGAGAAATCTGACTGCGCCAATCGAATTTCTTGAGCAAAATACGTCAGAAACAGTGAAAGAAGCTGACGAATTCCACTTTTCATTTTTTGGAGTCAAAAAACACCAAAGGGGTTAACCTTACGTTTTTTTCAAAAATCTCAAAAAATTTAGGTGGCCTTTTTATTACTTAAATCGACGTACTTAGATGCCTACTGTTGGATACAGCCCTCAGAACCTCACGGAATCAATCAAAACTGTGTAAAATCGCGAAACAAATTAAGGGCTAATTGATCCCGAATGTGTTACGTTTAAAGCCAAATAAAATAAAAAATATCATACTTACGAGAAATCTGACTGCGCCAATCGAATTTTTTGGACAAAATACGTCAGAAACAGTGAAAGAAGCTGACGAATTCCACTTTTCATTTTTTGGGGTCAAAAAACACCAAAGGGGTTAACCTTACGTTTTTTTCAAAAATCTCAAAAAATTTAGGTGGCCTTTTTATTACTTAAATCGACGTACTTAGATGCCTACTGTTGGATACAGCCCTCAGAACCTCACGGAATCAATCAAAACTGTGTAAAATCGCGAAACAAATTAAGGGCTAATTGATCCCGAATGTGTTACGTTTAAAGCCAAATAAAATAAAAAATATCATACTTACGAGAAATCTGACTGCGCCAATCGAATTTCTTGAGCAAAATACGTCAGAAACAGTGAAAGAAGCTGACGAATTCCACTTTTCATTTTTTGGGGTCAAAAAACACCAAAGGGGTTAACCTTACGTTTTTTTCAAAAATCTCAAAAAATTTAGGTGGCCTTTTTATTACTTAAATCGACGTACTTAGATGCCTACTGTTGGATACAGCCCTCAGAACCTCACGGAATCAATCAAAACTGTGTAAAATCGCGAAACAAATTAAGGGCTAATTGATCCCGAATGTGTTACGTTTAAAGCCAAATAAAATAAAAAATATCATACTTACGAGAAATCTGACTGCGCCAATCGAATTTTTTGGACAAAATACGTCAGAAACAGTGAAAGAAGCTGACGAATTCCACTTTTCATTTTTTGGGGTCAAAAAACACCAAAGGGGTTAACCTTACGTTTTTTTCAAAAATCTCAAAAAATTTGGGTGGCCTTTTTATTACTTAAATCGACGTACTTAGATGCCTACTGTTGGATACAGCCCTCAGAACCTCACGGAATCAATCAAAACTGTGTAAAATCGCGAAACAAATTAAGGGCTAATTGATCCCGAATGTGTTACGTTTAAAGCCAAATAAAATAAAAAATATCATACTTACGAGAAATCTGACTGCGCCAATCGAATTTCTTGAGCAAAATACGTCAGAAACAGTGAAAGAAGCTGACGAATTCCACTTGTCATTTTTTGGGGTCAAAAAACACCAAAGGGGTTAACCTTACGTTTTTTTCAAAAATCTCAAAAAATTTAGGTGGCCTTTTTATTACTTAAATCGACGTACTTAGATGCCTACTGTTGGATACAGCCCTCAGAACCTCACGGAATCAATCAAAACTGTGTAAAATCTTGAAACAAATTAAGGGCTAATTGATCCCGAATGTGTTACGTTTAAAGCCAAATAAAATAAAAAATATCATACTTACGAGAAATCTGACTGCGCCAATCGAATTTTTTGGACAAAATACGTCAGAAACAGTGAAAGAAGCTGACGAATTCCACTTTTCATTTTTTGGGGTCAAAAAACACCAAAGGGGTTAACCTTACGTTTTTTTCAAAAATCTCAAAAAATTTGGGTGGCCTTTTTATTACTTAAATCGACGTACTTAGATGCCTACTGTTGGATATAGCCCTCAGAACCTCACGGAATCAATCAAAACTGTGTAAAATCGCGAAACAAATTAAGGGCTAATTGATCCCGAATGTGTTACGTTTAAAGCCAAATAAAATAAAAAATATCATACTTACGAGAAATCTGACTGCGCCAATCGAATTTCTTGAGCAAAATACGTCAGAAACAGTGAAAGAAGCTGACGAATTCCACTTGTCATTTTTTGGGGTCAAAAAACACCAAAGGGGTTAACCTTACGTTTTTTTCAAAAATCTCAAAAAATTTAGGTGGCCTTTTTATTACTTAAATCGACGTACTTAGATGCCTACTGTTGGATACAGCCCTCAGAACCTCACGGAATCAATCAAAACTGTGTAAAATCTTGAAACAAATTAAGGGCTAATTGATCCCGAATGTGTTACGTTTAAAGCCAAATAAAATAAAAAATATCATACTTACGAGAAATCTGACTGCGCCAATCGAATTTTTTGGACAAAATACGTCAGAAACAGTGAAAGAAGCTGACGAATTCCACTTTTCATTTTTTGGGGTCAAAAAACACCAAAGGGGTTAACCTTACGTTTTTTTCAAAAATCTCAAAAAATTTGGGTGGCCTTTTTATTACTTAAATCGACGTACTTAGATGCCTACTGTTGGATATAGCCCTCAGAACCTCACGGAATCAATCAAAACTGTGTAAAATCGCGAAACAAATTAAGGGCTAATTGATCCCGAATGTGTTACGTTTAAAGCCAAATAAAATAAAAAATATCATACTTACGAGAAATCTGACTGCGCCAATCGAATTTCTTGAGCAAAATACGTCAGAAACAGTGAAAGAAGCTGACGAATTCCACTTGTCATTTTTTGGGGTCAAAAAACACCAAAGGGGTTAACCTTACGTTTTTTTCAAAAATCTCAAAAAATTTAGGTGGCCTTTTTATTACTTAAATCGACGTACTTAGATGCCTACTGTTGGATACAGCCCTCAGAACCTCACGGAATCAATCAAAACTGTGTAAAATCGCGAAACAAATTAAGGGCTAATTGATCCCGAATGTGTTACGTTTAAAGCCAAATAAAATAAAAAATATCATACTTACGAGAAATCTGACTGCGCCAATCGAATTTCTTGAGCAAAATACGTCAGAAACAGTGAAAGAAGCTGACGAATTCCACTTTTCATTTTTTGGGGTCAAAAAACACCAAAGGGGTTAACCTTACGTTTTTTTCAAAAATCTCAAAAAATTTAGGTGGCCTTTTTATTACTTAAATCGACGTACTTAGATGCCTACTGTTGGATACAGCCCTCAGAACCTCACGGAATCAATCAAAACTGTGTAAAATCGCGAAACAAATTAAGGGCTAATTGATCCCGAATGTGTTACGTTTAAAGCCAAATAAAATAAAAAATATCATACTTACGAGAAATCTGACTGCGCCAATCGAATTTTTTGGACAAAATACGTCAGAAACAGTGAAAGAAGCTGACGAATTCCACTTTTCATTTTTTGGGGTCAAAAAACACCAAAGGGATTAACCTTACGTTTTTTTCAAAAATCTCAAAAAATTTAGGTGGCCTTTTTATTACTTAAATCGACGTACTTAGATGCCTACTGTTGGATACAGCCCTCAGAACCTCACGGAATCAATCAAAACTGTGTAAAATCGCGAAACAAATTAAGGGCTAATTGATCCCGAATGTGTTACGTTTAAAGCCAAATAAAATAAAAAATATCATACTTACGAGAAATCTGACTGCGCCAATCGAATTTCTTGAGCAAAATACGTCAGAAACAGTGAAAGAAGCTGACGAATTCCACTTTTCATTTTTTGGGGTCAAAAAACACCAAAGGGGTTAACCTTACGTTTTTTTCAAAAATCTCAAAAAATTTAGGTGGCCTTTTTATTACTTAAATCGACGTACTTAGATGCCTACTGTTGGATACAGCCCTCAGAACCTCACGGAATCAATCAAAACTGTGTAAAATCTTGAAACAAATTAAGGGCTAATTGATCCCGAATGTGTTACGTTTAAAGCCAAATAAAATAAAAAATATCATACTTACGAGAAATCTGACTGCGCCAATCGAATTTTTTGGACAAAATACGTCAGAAACAGTGAAAGAAGCTGACGAATTCCACTTTTCATTTTTTGGGGTCAAAAAACACCAAAGGGGTTAACCTTACGTTTTTTTCAAAAATCTCAAAAAATTTAGGTGGCCTTTTTATTACTTAAATCGACGTACTTAGATGCCTACTGTTGGATACAGCCCTCAGAACCTCACGGAATCAATCAAAACTGTGTAAAATCGCGAAACAAATTAAGGGCTAATTGATCCCGAATGTGTTACGTTTAAAGCCAAATAAAATAAAAAATATCATACTTACGAGAAATCTGACTGCGCCAATCGAATTTCTTGAGCAAAATACGTCAGAAACAGTGAAAGAAGCTGACGAATTCCACTTTTCATTTTTTGGGGTCAAAAAACACCAAAGGGGTTAACCTTACGTTTTTTTCAAAAATCTCAAAAAATTTAGGTGGCCTTTTTATTACTTAAATCGACGTACTTAGATGCCTACTGTTGGATACAGCCCTCAGAACCTCACGGAATCAATCAAAACTGTGTAAAATCGCGAAACAAATTAAGGGCTAATTGATCCCGAATGTGTTACGTTTAAAGCCAAATAAAATAAAAAATATCATACTTACGAGAAATCTGACTGCGCCAATCGAATTTTTTGGACAAAATACGTCAGAAACAGTGAAAGAAGCTGACGAATTCCACTTTTCATTTTTTGGGGTCAAAAAACACCAAAGGGGTTAACCTTACGTTTTTTTCAAAAATCTCAAAAAATTTAGGTGGCCTTTTTATTACTTAAATCGACGTACTTAGATGCCTACTGTTGGATACAGCCCTCAGAACCTCACGGAATCAATCAAAACTGTGTAAAATCGCGAAACAAATTAAGGGCTAATTGATCCCGAATGTGTTACGTTTAAAGCCAAATAAAATAAAAAATATCATACTTACGAGAAATCTGACTGCGCCAATCGAATTTCTTGAGCAAAATACGTCAGAAACAGTGAAAGAAGCTGACGAATTCCACTTTTCATTTTTTGGGGTCAAAAAACACCAAAGGGGTTAACCTTACGTTTTTTTCAAAAATCTCAAAAAATTTAGGTGGCCTTTTTATTACTTAAATCGACGTACTTAGATGCCTACTGTTGGATACAGCCCTCAGAACCTCACGGAATCAATCAAAACTGTGTAAAATCTTGAAACAAATTAAGGGCTAATTGATCCCGAATGTGTTACGTTTAAAGCCAAATAAAATAAAAAATATCATACTTACGAGAAATCTGACTGCGCCAATCGAATTTTTTGGACAAAATACGTCAGAAACAGTGAAAGAAGCTGACGAATTCCACTTTTCATTTTTTGGGGTCAAAAAACACCAAAGGGGTTAACCTTACGTTTTTTTCAAAAATCTCAAAAAATTTAGGTGGCCTTTTTATTACTTAAATCGACGTACTTAGATGCCTACTGTTGGATACAGCCCTCAGAACCTCACGGAATCAATCAAAACTGTGTAAAATCGCGAAACAAATTAAGGGCTAATTGATCCGGAATGTGTTACGTTTAAAGCCAAATAAAATAAAAAATATCATACTTACGAGAAATCTGACTGCGCCAATCGAATTTTTTGGACAAAATACGTCAGAAACAGTGAAAGAAGCTGACGAATTCCACTTTTCATTTTTTGGGGTCAAAAAACACCAAAGGGGTTAACCTTACGTTTTTTTCAAAAATCTCAAAAAATTTAGGTGGCCTTTTTATTACTTAAATCGACGTACTTAGATGCCTACTGTTGGATACAGCCCTCAGAACCTCACGGAATCAATCAAAACTGTGTAAAATCGCGAAACAAATTAAGGGCTAATTGATCCCGAATGTGTTACGTTTAAAGCCAAATAAAATAAAAAATATCATACTTACGAGAAATCTGACTGCGCCAATCGAATTTTTTGGACAAAATACGTCAGAAACAGTGAAAGAAGCTGACGAATTCCACTTTTCATTTTTTGGGGTCAAAAAACACCAAAGGGGTTAACCTTACGTTTTTTTCAAAAATCTCAAAAAATTTGGGTGGCCTTTTTATTACTTAAATCGACGTACTTAGATGCCTACTGTTGGATACAGCCCTCAGAACCTCACGGAATCAATCAAAACTGTGTAAAATCGCGAAACAAATTAAGGGCTAATTGATCCCGAATGTGTTACGTTTAAAGCCAAATAAAATAAAAAATATCATACTTACGAGAAATCTGACTGCGCCAATCGAATTTCTTGAGCAAAATACGTCAGAAACAGTGAAAGAAGCTGACGAATTCCACTTGTCATTTTTTGGGGTCAAAAAACACCAAAGGGGTTAACCTTACGTTTTTTTCAAAAATCTCAAAAAATTTAGGTGGCCTTTTTATTATTTAATCCACGTACTTAGATGCCTACTGTTGGATACAGCCCTCAGAACCTCACGGAATCAATCAAAACTGTGTAAAATCGCGAAACAAATTAAGGGCTAATTGATCCCGAATGTGTTACGTTTAAAGCCAAATAAAATAAAAAATATCATACTTACGAGAAATCTGACTGCGCCAATCGAATTTCTTGAGCAAAATACGTCAGAAACAGTGAAAGAAGCTGACGAATTCCACTTTTCATTTTTTGGAGTCAAAAAACACCAAAGGGGTTAACCTTACGTTTTTTTCAAAAATCTCAAAAAATTTAGGTGGCCTTTTTATTACTTAAATCGACGTACTTAGATGCCTACTGTTGGATACAGCCCTCAGAACCTCACGGAATCAATCAAAACTGTGTAAAATCGCGAAACAAATTAAGGGCTAATTGATCCCGAATGTGTTACGTTTAAAGCCAAATAAAATAAAAAATATCATACTTACGAGAAATCTGACTGCGCCAATCGAATTTTTTGGACAAAATACGTCAGAAACAGTGAAAGAAGCTGACGAATTCCACTTTTCATTTTTTGGGGTCAAAAAACACCAAAGGGGTTAACCTTACGTTTTTTTCAAAAATCTCAAAAAATTTAGGTGGCCTTTTTATTACTTAAATCGACGTACTTAGATGCCTACTGTTGGATACAGCCCTCAGAACCTCACGGAATCAATCAAAACTGTGTAAAATCGCGAAACAAATTAAGGGCTAATTGATCCCGAATGTGTTACGTTTAAAGCCAAATAAAATAAAAAATATCATACTTACGAGAAATCTGACTGCGCCAATCGAATTTCTTGAGCAAAATACGTCAGAAACAGTGAAAGAAGCTGACGAATTCCACTTTTCATTTTTTGGGGTCAAAAAACACCAAAGGGGTTAACCTTACGTTTTTTTCAAAAATCTCAAAAAATTTAGGTGGCCTTTTTATTACTTAAATCGACGTACTTAGATGCCTACTGTTGGATACAGCCCTCAGAACCTCACGGAATCAATCAAAACTGTGTAAAATCGCGAAACAAATTAAGGGCTAATTGATCCCGAATGTGTTACGTTTAAAGCCAAATAAAATAAAAAATATCATACTTACGAGAAATCTGACTGCGCCAATCGAATTTCTTGAGCAAAATACGTCAGAAACAGTGAAAGAAGCTGACGAATTCCACTTTTCATTTTTTGGGGTCAAAAAACACCAAAGGGGTTAACCTTACGTTTTTTTCAAAAATCTCAAAAAATTTAGGTAGCCTTTTTATTACTTAAATCGACGTACTTAGATGCCTACTGTTGGATACAGCCCTCAGAACTTCACGGAATCAATCAAAACTGTGTAAAATCGCCAAACAAATTAAGGGCTAATTGATCCCGAATGTGTTACGTTTAAAGCCAAATAAAATAAAAAATATCATACTTACGAGAAATCTGACTGCGCCAATCGAATTTCTTGAGCAAAATACGTCAGAAACAGTGAAAGAAGCTGACGAATTCCACTTTTCATTTTTTGGGGTCAAAAAACACCAAAGGGGTTAACCTTACGTTTTTTTCAAAAATCTCAAAAAATTTAGGTGGCCTTTTTATTACTTAAATCGACGTACTTAGATGCCTACTGTTGGATACAGCCCTCAGAACCTCACGGAATCAATCAAAACTGTGTAAAATCGCGAAACAAATTAAGGGCTAATTGATCCCGAATGTGTTACGTTTAAAGCCAAATAAAATATAAAATATCATACTTACGAGAAATCTGACTGCGCCAATCGAATTTCTTGAGCAAAATACGTCAGAAACAGTGAAAGAAGCTGACGAATTCCACTTTTCATTTTTTGGGGTCAAAAAACACCAAAGGGGTTAACCTTACGTTTTTTTCAACAATCTCAAAAAATTTAGGTGGCCTTTTTATTACTTAAATCGACGTACTTAGATGCCTACTGTTGGATACAGCCCTCAGAACCTCACGGAATCAATCAAAACTGTGTAAAATAGCGAAACAAATTAAGGGCTACTTGATCCCGAATGTGTTACGTTTAAAGCCAAATAAAATAAAAAATATCATACTTACGAGAAATCTGACTGCGCCAATCGAATTTCTTGAGCAAAATACGTCAGAAACAGTGAAAGAAGCTGACGAATTCCACTTTTCATTTTTTGGGGTCAAAAAACACCAAAGGGGTTAACCTTACGTTTTTTTCAACAATCTCAAAAAATTTAGGTGGCCTTTTTATTACTTAAATCGACGTACTTTGATGCCTACTGTTGGATACAGCCCTCAGAACCTCACGGAACCAATCAAAACTGTGTAAAATCGCGAAACAAATTAAGGGCTAATTGATCCCGAATGTGTTACGTTTAAAGCCAAATAAAATAAAAAATATCATACTTACGAGAAATCTGACTGCGCCAATCGAATTTCTTGAGCAAAATACGTCAGAAACAGTGAAAGAAGCTGACGAATTCCACTTTTCATTTTTTGGGGTCAAAAAACACCAAAGGGGTTAACCTTACGTTTTTTTCAAAATTCTCAAAAAATTTAGGTGGCCTTTTTATTACTTAAATCGACGTACTTAGATGCCTACTGTTGGATACAGCCCTCAGAACCTCACGGAATCAATCAAAACTGTGTAAAATCGCGAAACAAATTAAGGGCTAATTGATCCCGAATGTGTTACGTTTAAAGCCAAATAAAATAAAAAATATCATACTTACGAGAAATCTGACTGCGCCAATCGAATTTTTTGGACAAAATACGTCAGAAACAGTGAAAGAAGCTGACGAATTCCACTTTTCATTTTTTGGGGTCAAAAAACACCAAAGGGGTTAACCTTACGTTTTTTTCAAAAATCTCAAAAAATTTAGGTGGCCTTTTTATTACTTAAATCGACGTACTTAGATGCCTACTGTTGGATACAGCCCTCAGAACCTCACGGAATCAATCAAAACTGTGTAAAATCGCGAAACAAATTAAGGGCTAATTGATCCCGAATGTGTTACGTTTAAAGCCAAATAAAATAAAAAATATCATACTTACGAGAAATCTGACTGCGCCAATCGAATTTCTTGAGCAAAATACGTCAGAAACAGTGAAAGAAGCTGACGAATTCCACTTTTCATTTTTTGGGGTCAAAAAACACCAAAGGGGTTAACCTTACGTTTTTTTCAAAAATCTCAAAAAATTTAGGTGGCCTTTTTATTACTTAAATCGACGTACTTAGATGCCTACTGTTGGATACAGCCCTCAGAACCTCACGGAATCAATCAAAACTGTGTAAAATCGCGAAACAAATTAAGGGCTAATTGATCCCGAATGTGTTACGTTTAAAGCCAAATAAAATAAAAAATATCATACTTACGAGAAATCTGACTGCGCCAATCGAATTTCTTGAGCAAAATACGTCAGAAACAGTGAAAGAAGCTGACGAATTCCACTTTTCATTTTTTGGGGTCAAAAAACACCAAAGGGGTTAACCTTACGTTTTTTTCAAAAATCTCAAAAAATTTAGGTAGCCTTTTTATTACTTAAATCGACGTACTTAGATGCCTACTGTTGGATACAGCCCTCAGAACTTCACGGAATCAATCAAAACTGTGTAAAATCGCCAAACAAATTAAGGGCTAATTGATCCCGAATGTGTTACGTTTAAAGCCAAATAAAATAAAAAATATCATACTTACGAGAAATCTGACTGCGCCAATCGAATTTCTTGAGCAAAATACGTCAGAAACAGTGAAAGAAGCTGACGAATTCCACTTTTCATTTTTTGGGGTCAAAAAACACCAAAGGGGTTAACCTTACGTTTTTTTCAAAAATCTCAAAAAATTTAGGTGGCCTTTTTATTACTTAAATCGACGTACTTAGATGCCTACTGTTGGATACAGCCCTCAGAACCTCACGGAATCAATCAAAACTGTGTAAAATCGCGAAACAAATTAAGGGCTAATTGATCCCGAATGTGTTACGTTTAAAGCCAAATAAAATATAAAATATCATACTTACGAGAAATCTGACTGCGCCAATCGAATTTCTTGAGCAAAATACGTCAGAAACAGTGAAAGAAGCTGACGAATTCCACTTTTCATTTTTTGGGGTCAAAAAACACCAAAGGGGTTAACCTTACGTTTTTTTCAACAATCTCAAAAAATTTAGGTGGCCTTTTTATTACTTAAATCGACGTACTTAGATGCCTACTGTTGGATACAGCCCTCAGAACCTCACGGAATCAATCAAAACTGTGTAAAATAGCGAAACAAATTAAGGGCTACTTGATCCCGAATGTGTTACGTTTAAAGCCAAATAAAATAAAAAATATCATACTTACGAGAAATCTGACTGCGCCAATCGAATTTCTTGAGCAAAATACGTCAGAAACAGTGAAAGAAGCTGACGAATTCCACTTTTCATTTTTTGGGGTCAAAAAACACCAAAGGGGTTAACCTTACGTTTTTTTCAACAATCTCAAAAAATTTAGGTGGCCTTTTTATTACTTAAATCGACGTACTTTGATGCCTACTGTTGGATACAGCCCTCAGAACCTCACGGAACCAATCAAAACTGTGTAAAATCGCGAAACAAATTAAGGGCTAATTGATCCCGAATGTGTTACGTTTAAAGCCAAATAAAATAAAAAATATCATACTTACGAGAAATCTGACTGCGCCAATCGAATTTCTTGAGCAAAATACGTCAGAAACAGTGAAAGAAGCTGACGAATTCCACTTTTCATTTTTTGGGGTCAAAAAACACCAAAGGGGTTAACCTTACGTTTTTTTCAAAAATCTCAAAAAATTTAGGTGGCCTTTTTATTACTTAAATCGACGTACTTAGATGCCTACTGTTGGATACAGCCCTCAGAACCTCACGGAACCAATCAAAACTGTGTAAAATCGCGAAACAAATTAAGGGCTAATTGATCCCGAATGTGTTACGTTTAAAGCCAAATAAAATAAAAAATATCATACTTACGAGAAATCTGACTGCGCCAATCGAATTTCTTGAGCAAAATACGTCAGAAACAGTGAAAGAAGCTGACGAATTCCACTTTTCATTTTTTGGGGTCAAAAAACACCAAAGGGGTTAACCTTACGTTTTTTTCAAAAATCTCAAAAAATTTAGGTGGCCTTTTTATTACTTAAATCGACGTACTTAGATGCCTACTGTTGGATACAGCCCTCAGAACCTCACGGAATCAATCAAAACTGTGTAAAATCGCGAAACAAATTAAGGGCTAATTGATCCCGAATGTGTTACGTTTAAAGCCAAATAAAATAAAAAATATCATACTTACGAGAAATCTGACTGCGCCAATCGAATTTCTTGAGCAAAATACGTCAGAAACAGTGAAAGAAGCTGACGAATTCCACTTTTCATTTTTTGGGGTCAAAAAACACCAAAGGGGTTAACCTTACGTTTTTTTCAAAAATCTCAAAAAATTTAGGTGGCCTTTTTATTACTTAAATCGACGTACTTAGATGCCTACTGTTGGATACAGCCCTCAGAACCTCACGGAACCAATCAAAACTGTGTAAAATCGCGAAACAAATTAAGGGCTAATTGATCCCGAATGTGTTACGTTTAAAGCCAAATAAAATAAAAAATATCATACTTACGAGAAATCTGACTGCGCCAATCGAATTTCTTGAGCAAAATACGTCAGAAACAGTGAAAGAAGCTGACGAATTCCACTTTTCATTTTTTGGAGTCAAAAAACACCAAAGGGGTTAACCTTACGTTTTTTTCAAAAATCTCAAAAAATTTAGGTGGCCTTTTTATTACTTAAATCGACGTACTTAGATGCCTACTGTTGGATACAGCCCTCAGAACCTCACGGAATCAATCAAAACTGTGTAAAATCGCGAAACAAATTAAGGGCTAATTGATCCCGAATGTGTTACGTTTAAAGCCAAATAAAATAAAAAATATCATACTTACGAGAAATCTGACTGCGCCAATCGAATTTTTTGGACAAAATACGTCAGAAACAGTGAAAGAAGCTGACGAATTCCACTTTTCATTTTTTGGGGTCAAAAAACACCAAAGGGGTTAACCTTACGTTTTTTTCAAAAATCTCAAAAAATTTAGGTGGCCTTTTTATTACTTAAATCGACGTACTTAGATGCCTACTGTTGGATACAGCCCTCAGAACCTCACGGAATCAATCAAAACTGTGTAAAATCGCGAAACAAATTAAGGGCTAATTGATCCCGAATGTGTTACGTTTAAAGCCAAATAAAATAAAAAATATCATACTTACGAGAAATCTGACTGCGCCAATCGAATTTCTTGAGCAAAATACGTCAGAAACAGTGAAAGAAGCTGACGAATTCCACTTTTCATTTTTTGGGGTCAAAAAACACCAAAGGGGTTAACCTTACGTTTTTTTCAAAAATCTCAAAAAATTTAGGTGGCCTTTTTATTACTTAAATCGACGTACTTAGATGCCTACTGTTGGATACAGCCCTCAGAACCTCACGGAATCAATCAAAACTGTGTAAAATCGCGAAACAAATTAAGGGCTAATTGATCCCGAATGTGTTACGTTTAAAGCCAAATAAAATAAAAAATATCATACTTACGAGAAATCTGACTGCGCCAATCGAATTTTTTGGACAAAATACGTCAGAAACAGTGAAAGAAGCTGACGAATTCCACTTTTCATTTTTTGGGGTCAAAAAACACCAAAGGGGTTAACCTTACGTTTTTTTCAAAAATCTCAAAAAATTTGGGTGGCCTTTTTATTACTTAAATCGACGTACTTAGATGCCTACTGTTGGATACAGCCCTCAGAACCTCACGGAATCAATCAAAACTGTGTAAAATCGCGAAACAAATTAAGGGCTAATTGATCCCGAATGTGTTACGTTTAAAGCCAAATAAAATAAAAAATATCATACTTACGAGAAATCTGACTGCGCCAATCGAATTTCTTGAGCAAAATACGTCAGAAACAGTGAAAGAAGCTGACGAATTCCACTTGTCATTTTTTGGGGTCAAAAAACACCAAAGGGGTTAACCTTACGTTTTTTTCAAAAATCTCAAAAAATTTAGGTGGCCTTTTTATTACTTAAATCGACGTACTTAGATGCCTACTGTTGGATACAGCCCTCAGAACCTCACGGAATCAATCAAAACTGTGTAAAATCGCGAAACAAATTAAGGGCTAATTGATCCCGAATGTGTTACGTTTAAAGCCAAATAAAATAAAAAATATCATACTTACGAGAAATCTGACTGCGCCAATCGAATTTCTTGAGCAAAATACGTCAGAAACAGTGAAAGAAGCTGACGAATTCCACTTTTCATTTTTTGGAGTCAAAAAACACCAAAGGGGTTAACCTTACGTTTTTTTCAAAAATCTCAAAAAATTTAGGTGGCCTTTTTATTACTTAAATCGACGTACTTAGATGCCTACTGTTGGATACAGCCCTCAGAACCTCACGGAATCAATCAAAACTGTGTAAAATCGCGAAACAAATTAAGGGCTAATTGATCCCGAATGTGTTACGTTTAAAGCCAAATAAAATAAAAAATATCATACTTACGAGAAATCTGACTGCGCCAATCGAATTTTTTGGACAAAATACGTCAGAAACAGTGAAAGAAGCTGACGAATTCCACTTTTCATTTTTTGGGGTCAAAAAACACCAAAGGGGTTAACCTTACGTTTTTTTCAAAAATCTCAAAAAATTTAGGTGGCCTTTTTATTACTTAAATCGACGTACTTAGATGCCTACTGTTGGATACAGCCCTCAGAACCTCACGGAATCAATCAAAACTGTGTAAAATCGCGAAACAAATTAAGGGCTAATTGATCCCGAATGTGTTACGTTTAAAGCCAAATAAAATAAAAAATATCATACTTACGAGAAATCTGACTGCGCCAATCGAATTTCTTGAGCAAAATACGTCAGAAACAGTGAAAGAAGCTGACGAATTCCACTTTTCATTTTTTGGGGTCAAAAAACACCAAAGGGGTTAACCTTACGTTTTTTTCAAAAATCTCAAAAAATTTAGGTGGCCTTTTTATTACTTAAATCGACGTACTTAGATGCCTACTGTTGGATACAGCCCTCAGAACCTCACGGAATCAATCAAAACTGTGTAAAATCGCGAAACAAATTAAGGGCTAATTGATCCCGAATGTGTTACGTTTAAAGCCAAATAAAATAAAAAATATCATACTTACGAGAAATCTGACTGCGCCAATCGAATTTCTTGAGCAAAATACGTCAGAAACAGTGAAAGAAGCTGACGAATTCCACTTGTCATTTTTTGGGGTCAAAAAACACCAAAGGGGTTAACCTTACGTTTTTTTCAAAAATCTCAAAAAATTTAGGTGGCCTTTTTATTACTTAAATCGACGTACTTAGATGCCTACTGTTGGATACAGCCCTCAGAACCTCACGGAATCAATCAAAACTGTGTAAAATCGCGAAACAAATTAAGGGCTAATTGATCCCGAATGTGTTACGTTTAAAGCCAAATAAAATAAAAAATATCATACTTACGAGAAATCTGACTGCGCCAATCGAATTTCTTGAGCAAAATACGTCAGAAACAGTGAAAGAAGCTGACGAATTCCACTTTTCATTTTTTGGAGTCAAAAAACACCAAAGGGGTTAACCTTACGTTTTTTTCAAAAATCTCAAAAAATTTAGGTGGCCTTTTTATTACTTAAATCGACGTACTTAGATGCCTACTGTTGGATACAGCCCTCAGAACCTCACGGAATCAATCAAAACTGTGTAAAATCGCGAAACAAATTAAGGGCTAATTGATCCCGAATGTGTTACGTTTAAAGCCAAATAAAATAAAAAATATCATACTTACGAGAAATCTGACTGCGCCAATCGAATTTTTTGGACAAAATACGTCAGAAACAGTGAAAGAAGCTGACGAATTCCACTTTTCATTTTTTGGGGTCAAAAAACACCAAAGGGGTTAACCTTACGTTTTTTTCAAAAATCTCAAAAAATTTAGGTGGCCTTTTTATTACTTAAATCGACGTACTTAGATGCCTACTGTTGGATACAGCCCTCAGAACCTCACGGAACCAATCAAAACTGTGTAAAATCGCGAAACAAATTAAGGGCTAATTGATCCCGAATGTGTTACGTTTAAAGCCAAATAAAATAAAAAATATCATACTTACGAGAAATCTGACTGCGCCAATCGAATTTCTTGAGCAAAATACGTCAGAAACAGTGAAAGAAGCTGACGAATTCCACTTTTCATTTTTTGGAGTCAAAAAACACCAAAGGGGTTAACCTTACGTTTTTTTCAAAAATCTCAAAAAATTTAGGTGGCCTTTTTATTACTTAAATCGACGTACTTAGATGCCTACTGTTGGATACAGCCCTCAGAACCTCACGGAATCAATCAAAACTGTGTAAAATCGCGAAACAAATTAAGGGCTAATTGATCCCGAATGTGTTACGTTTAAAGCCAAATAAAATAAAAAATATCATACTTACGAGAAATCTGACTGCGCCAATCGAATTTTTTGGACAAAATACGTCAGAAACAGTGAAAGAAGCTGACGAATTCCACTTTTCATTTTTTGGGGTCAAAAAACACCAAAGGGGTTAACCTTACGTTTTTTTCAAAAATCTCAAAAAATTTAGGTGGCCTTTTTATTACTTAAATCGACGTACTTAGATGCCTACTGTTGGATACAGCCCTCAGAACCTCACGGAATCAATCAAAACTGTGTAAAATCGCGAAACAAATTAAGGGCTAATTGATCCCGAATGTGTTACGTTTAAAGCCAAATAAAATAAAAAATATCATACTTACGAGAAATCTGACTGCGCCAATCGAATTTTTTGGACAAAATACGTCAGAAACAGTGAAAGAAGCTGACGAATTCCACTTTTCATTTTTTGGGGTCAAAAAACACCAAAGGGGTTAACCTTACGTTTTTTTCAAAAATCTCAAAAAATTTAGGTGGCCTTTTTATTACTTAAATCGACGTACTTAGATGCCTACTGTTGGATACAGCCCTCAGAACCTCACGGAATCAATCAAAACTGTGTAAAATCGCGAAACAAATTAAGGGCTAATTGATCCCGAATGTGTTACGTTTAAAGCCAAATAAAATAAAAAATATCATACTTACGAGAAATCTGACTGCGCCAATCGAATTTTTTGGACAAAATACGTCAGAAACAGTGAAAGAAGCTGACGAATTCCACTTTTCATTTTTTGGGGTCAACAAACACCAAAGGGGTTAACCTTACGTTTTTTTCAAAAATCTCAAAAAATTTAGGTGGCCTTTTTATTACTTAAATCGACGTACTTAGATGCCTACTGTTGGATACAGCCCTCAGAACCTCACGGAACCAATCAAAACTGTGTAAAATCGCGAAACAAATTAAGGGCTTATTGATCCCGAATGTGTTACGTTTAAAGCCAAATAAAATAAAAAATATCATACTTACGAGAAATCTGACTGCGCCAATCGAATTTCTTGAGCAAAATACGTCAGAAACAGTGAAAGAAGCTGACGAATTCCACTTGTCATTTTTTGGGGTCAAAAAACACCAAAGGGGTTAACCTTACGTTTTTTTCAAAAATCTCAAAAAATTTAGGTGGCCTTTTTATTACTTAAATCGACGTACTTAGATGCCTACTGTTGGATACAGCCCTCAGAACCTCACGGAATCAATCAAAACTGTGTAAAATCGCGAAACAAATTAAGGGCTAATTGATCCCGAATGTGTTACGTTTAAAGCCAAATAAAATAAAAAATATCATACTTACGAGAAATCTGACTGCGCCAATCGAATTTCTTGAGCAAAATACGTCAGAAACAGTGAAAGAAGCTGACGAATTCCACTTTTCATTTTTTGGGGTCAAAAAACACCAAAGGGGTTAACCTTACGTTTTTTTCAAAAATCTCAAAAAATTTAGGTGGCCTTTTTATTACTTAAATCGACGTACTTAGATGCCTACTGTTGGATACAGCCCTCAGAACCTCACGGAATCAATCAAAACTGTGTAAAATCGCGAAACAAATTAAGGGCTAATTGATCCCGAATGTGTTACGTTTAAAGCCAAATAAAATAAAAAATATCATACTTACGAGAAATCTGACTGCGCCAATCGAATTTTTTGGACAAAATACGTCAGAAACAGTGAAAGAAGCTGACGAATTCCACTTTTCATTTTTTGGGGTCAAAAAACACCAAAGGGGTTAACCTTACGTTTTTTTCAAAAATCTCAAAAAATTTAGGTGGCCTTTTTATTACTTAAATCGACGTACTTAGATGCCTACTGTTGGATACAGCCCTCAGAACCTCACGGAATCAATCAAAACTGTGTAAAATCGCGAAACAAATTAAGGGCTAATTGATCCCGAATGTGTTACGTTTAAAGCCAAATAAAATAAAAAATATCATACTTACGAGAAATCTGACTGCGCCAATCGAATTTTTTGGACAAAATACGTCAGAAACAGTGAAAGAAGCTGACGAATTCCACTTTTCATTTTTTGGGGTCAAAAAACACCAAAGGGGTTAACCTTACGTTTTTTTCAAAAATCTCAAAAAATTTAGGTGGCCTTTTTATTACTTAAATCGACGTACTTAGATGCCTACTGTTGGATACAGCCCTCAGAACCTCACGGAATCAATCAAAACTGTGTAAAATCGCGAAACAAATTAAGGGCTAATTGATCCCGAATGTGTTACGTTTAAAGCCAAATAAAATAAAAAATATCATACTTACGAGAAATCTGACTGCGCCAATCGAATTTCTTGAGCAAAATACGTCAGAAACAGTGAAAGAAGCTGACGAATTCCACTTTTCATTTTTTGGGGTCAAAAAACACCAAAGGGGTTAACCTTACGTTTTTTTCAAAAATCTCAAAAAATTTAGGTGGCCTTTTTATTACTTAAATCGACGTACTTAGATGCCTACTGTTGGATACAGCCCTCAGAACCTCACGGAATCAATCAAAACTGTGTAAAATCGCGAAACAAATTAAGGGCTAATTGATCCCGAATGTGTTACGTTTAAAGCCAAATAAAATAAAAAATATCATACTTACGAGAAATCTGACTGCGCCAATCGAATTTTTTGGACAAAATACGTCAGAAACAGTGAAAGAAGCTGACGAATTCCACTTTTCATTTTTTGGGGTCAAAAAACACCAAAGGGGTTAACCTTACGTTTTTTTCAAAAATCTCAAAAAATTTAGGTGGCCTTTTTATTACTTAAATCGACGTACTTAGATGCCTACTGTTGGATACAGCCCTCAGAACCTCACGGAATCAATCAAAACTGTGTAAAATCGCGAAACAAATTAAGGGCTAATTGATCCCGAATGTGTTACGTTTAAAGCCAAATAAAATAAAAAATATCATACTTACGAGAAATCTGACTGCGCCAATCGAATTTCTTGAGCAAAATACGTCAGAAACAGTGAAAGAAGCTGACGAATTCCACTTTTCATTTTTTGGGGTCAAAAAACACCAAAGGGGTTAACCTTACGTTTTTTTCAAAAATCTCAAAAAATTTAGGTGGCCTTTTTATTACTTAAATCGACGTACTTAGATGCCTACTGTTGGATACAGCCCTCAGAACCTCACGGAATCAATCAAAACTGTGTAAAATCGCGAAACAAATTAAGGGCTAATTGATCCCGAATGTGTTACGTTTAAAGCCAAATAAAATAAAAAATATCATACTTACGAGAAATCTGACTGCGCCAATCGAATTTTTTGGACAAAATACGTCAGAAACAGTGAAAGAAGCTGACGAATTCCACTTTTCATTTTTTGGGGTCAAAAAACACCAAAGGGGTTAACCTTACGTTTTTTTCAAAAATCTCAAAAAATTTAGGTGGCCTTTTTATTACTTAAATCGACGTACTTAGATGCCTACTGTTGGATACAGCCCTCAGAACCTCACGGAATCAATCAAAACTGTGTAAAATCGCGAAACAAATTAAGGGCTAATTGATCCCGAATGTGTTACGTTTAAAGCCAAATAAAATAAAAAATATCATACTTACGAGAAATCTGACTGCGCCAATCGAATTTTTTGGACAAAATACGTCAGAAACAGTGAAAGAAGCTGACGAATTCCACTTTTCATTTTTTGGGGTCAAAAAACACCAAAGGGGTTAACCTTACGTTTTTTTCAAAAATCTCAAAAAATTTAGGTGGCCTTTTTATTACTTAAATCGACGTACTTAGATGCCTACTGTTGGATACAGCCCTCAGAACCTCACGGAATCAATCAAAACTGTGTAAAATCGCGAAACAAATTAAGGGCTAATTGATCCCGAATGTGTTACGTTTAAAGCCAAATAAAATAAAAAATATCATACTTACGAGAAATCTGACTGCGCCAATCGAATTTTTTGGACAAAATACGTCAGAAACAGTGAAAGAAGCTGACGAATTCCACTTTTCATTTTTTGGGGTCAACAAACACCAAAGGGGTTAACCTTACGTTTTTTTCAAAAATCTCAAAAAATTTAGGTGGCCTTTTTATTACTTAAATCGACGTACTTAGATGCCTACTGTTGGATACAGCCCTCAGAACCTCACGGAACCAATCAAAACTGTGTAAAATCGCGAAACAAATTAAGGGCTTATTGATCCCGAATGTGTTACGTTTAAAGCCAAATAAAATAAAAAATATCATACTTACGAGAAATCTGACTGCGCCAATCGAATTTCTTGAGCAAAATACGTCAGAAACAGTGAAAGAAGCTGACGAATTCCACTTGTCATTTTTTGGGGTCAAAAAACACCAAAGGGGTTAACCTTACGTTTTTTTCAAAAATCTCAAAAAATTTAGGTGGCCTTTTTATTACTTAAATCGACGTACTTAGATGCCTACTGTTGGATACAGCCCTCAGAACCTCACGGAATCAATCAAAACTGTGTAAAATCGCGAAACAAATTAAGGGCTAATTGATCCCGAATGTGTTACGTTTAAAGCCAAATAAAATAAAAAATATCATACTTACGAGAAATCTGACTGCGCCAATCGAATTTCTTGAGCAAAATACGTCAGAAACAGTGAAAGAAGCTGACGAATTCCACTTTTCATTTTTTGGGGTCAAAAAACACCAAAGGGGTTAACCTTACGTTTTTTTCAAAAATCTCAAAAAATTTAGGTGGCCTTTTTATTACTTAAATCGACGTACTTAGATGCCTACTGTTGGATACAGCCCTCAGAACCTCACGGAATCAATCAAAACTGTGTAAAATCGCGAAACAAATTAAGGGCTAATTGATCCCGAATGTGTTACGTTTAAAGCCAAATAAAATAAAAAATATCATACTTACGAGAAATCTGACTGCGCCAATCGAATTTTTTGGACAAAATACGTCAGAAACAGTGAAAGAAGCTGACGAATTCCACTTTTCATTTTTTGGGGTCAAAAAACACCAAAGGGGTTAACCTTACGTTTTTTTCAAAAATCTCAAAAAATTTAGGTGGCCTTTTTATTACTTAAATCGACGTACTTAGATGCCTACTGTTGGATACAGCCCTCAGAACCTCACGGAATCAATCAAAACTGTGTAAAATCGCGAAACAAATTAAGGGCTAATTGATCCCGAATGTGTTACGTTTAAAGCCAAATAAAATAAAAAATATCATACTTACGAGAAATCTGACTGCGCCAATCGAATTTTTTGGACAAAATACGTCAGAAACAGTGAAAGAAGCTGACGAATTCCACTTTTCATTTTTTGGGGTCAAAAAACACCAAAGGGGTTAACCTTACGTTTTTTTCAAAAATCTCAAAAAATTTAGGTGGCCTTTTTATTACTTAAATCGACGTACTTAGATGCCTACTGTTGGATACAGCCCTCAGAACCTCACGGAATCAATCAAAACTGTGTAAAATCGCGAAACAAATTAAGGGCTAATTGATCCCGAATGTGTTACGTTTAAAGCCAAATAAAATAAAAAATATCATACTTACGAGAAATCTGACTGCGCCAATCGAATTTTTTGGACAAAATACGTCAGAAACAGTGAAAGAAGCTGACGAATTCCACTTTTCATTTTTTGGGGTCAAAAAACACCAAAGGGGTTAACCTTACGTTTTTTTCAAAAATCTCAAAAAATTTAGGTGGCCTTTTTATTACTTAAATCGACGTACTTAGATGCCTACTGTTGGATACAGCCCTCAGAACCTCACGGAATCAATCAAAACTGTGTAAAATCGCGAAACAAATTAAGGGCTAATTGATCCCGAATGTGTTACGTTTAAAGCCAAATAAAATAAAAAATATCATACTTACGAGAAATCTGACTGCGCCAATCGAATTTTTTGGACAAAATACGTCAGAAACAGTGAAAGAAGCTGACGAATTCCACTTTTCATTTTTTGGGGTCAACAAACACCAAAGGGGTTAACCTTACGTTTTTTTCAAAAATCTCAAAAAATTTAGGTGGCCTTTTTATTACTTAAATCGACGTACTTAGATGCCTACTGTTGGATACAGCCCTCAGAACCTCACGGAACCAATCAAAACTGTGTAAAATCGCGAAACAAATTAAGGGCTTATTGATCCCGAATGTGTTACGTTTAAAGCCAAATAAAATAAAAAATATCATACTTACGAGAAATCTGACTGCGCCAATCGAATTTCTTGAGCAAAATACGTCAGAAACAGTGAAAGAAGCTGACGAATTCCACTTTTCATTTTTTGGGGTCAAAAAACACCAAAGGGGTTAACCTTACGTTTTTTTCAAAAATCTCAAAAAATTTAGGTGGCCTTTTTATTACTTAAATCGACGTACTTAGATGCCTACTGTTGGATACAGCCCTCAGAACCTCACGGAATCAATCAAAACTGTGTAAAATCTTGAAACAAATTAAGGGCTAATTGATCCCGAATGTGTTACGTTTAAAGCCAAATAAAATAAAAAATATCATACTTACGAGAAATCTGACTGCGCCAATCGAATTTCTTGAGCAAAATACGTCAGAAACAGTGAAAGAAGCTGACGAATTCCACTTTTCATTTTTTGGGGTCAAAAAACACCAAAGGGGTTAACCTTACGTTTTTTTCAAAAATCTCAAAAAATTTAGGTGGCCTTTTTATTACTTAAATCGACGTACTTAGATGCCTACTGTTGGATACAGCCCTCAGAACCTCACGGAATCAATCAAAACTGTGTAAAATCGCGAAACAAATTAAGGGCTAATTGATCCCGAATGTGTTACGTTTAAAGCCAAATAAAATAAAAAATATCATACTTACGAGAAATCTGACTGCGCCAATCGAATTTTTTGGACAAAATACGTCAGAAACAGTGAAAGAAGCTGACGAATTCCACTTTTCATTTTTTGGGGTCAAAAAACACCAAAGGGGTTAACCTTACGTTTTTTTCAAAAATCTCAAAAAATTTAGGTGGCCTTTTTATTACTTAAATCGACGTACTTAGATGCCTACTGTTGGATACAGCCCTCAGAACCTCACGGAATCAATCAAAACTGTGTAAAATCGCGAAACAAATTAAGGGCTAATTGATCCCGAATGTGTTACGTTTAAAGCCAAATAAAATAAAAAATATCATACTTACGAGAAATCTGACTGCGCCAATCGAATTTTTTGGACAAAATACGTCAGAAACAGTGAAAGAAGCTGACGAATTCCACTTTTCATTTTTTGGGGTCAAAAAACACCAAAGGGGTTAACCTTACGTTTTTTTCAAAAATCTCAAAAAATTTAGGTGGCCTTTTTATTACTTAAATCGACGTACTTAGATGCCTACTGTTGGATACAGCCCTCAGAACCTCACGGAATCAATCAAAACTGTGTAAAATCGCGAAACAAATTAAGGGCTAATTGATCCCGAATGTGTTACGTTTAAAGCCAAATAAAATAAAAAATATCATACTTACGAGAAATCTGACTGCGCCAATCGAATTTTTTGGACAAAATACGTCAGAAACAGTGAAAGAAGCTGACGAATTCCACTTTTCATTTTTTGGGGTCAACAAACACCAAAGGGGTTAACCTTACGTTTTTTTCAAAAATCTCAAAAAATTTAGGTGGCCTTTTTATTACTTAAATCGACGTACTTAGATGCCTACTGTTGGATACAGCCCTCAGAACCTCACGGAACCAATCAAAACTGTGTAAAATCGCGAAACAAATTAAGGGCTTATTGATCCCGAATGTGTTACGTTTAAAGCCAAATAAAATAAAAAATATCATACTTACGAGAAATCTGACTGCGCCAATCGAATTTCTTGAGCAAAATACGTCAGAAACAGTGAAAGAAGCTGACGAATTCCACTTGTCATTTTTTGGGGTCAAAAAACACCAAAGGGGTTAACCTTACGTTTTTTTCAAAAATCTCAAAAAATTTAGGTGGCCTTTTTATTACTTAAATCGACGTACTTAGATGCCTACTGTTGGATACAGCCCTCAGAACCTCACGGAATCAATCAAAACTGTGTAAAATCGCGAAACAAATTAAGGGCTAATTGATCCCGAATGTGTTACGTTTAAAGCCAAATAAAATAAAAAATATCATACTTACGAGAAATCTGACTGCGCCAATCGAATTTCTTGAGCAAAATACGTCAGAAACAGTGAAAGAAGCTGACGAATTCCACTTTTCATTTTTTGGGGTCAAAAAACACCAAAGGGGTTAACCTTACGTTTTTTTCAAAAATCTCAAAAAATTTAGGTGGCCTTTTTATTACTTAAATCGACGTACTTAGATGCCTACTGTTGGATACAGCCCTCAGAACCTCACGGAATCAATCAAAACTGTGTAAAATCGCGAAACAAATTAAGGGCTAATTGATCCCGAATGTGTTACGTTTAAAGCCAAATAAAATAAAAAATATCATACTTACGAGAAATCTGACTGCGCCAATCGAATTTTTTGGACAAAATACGTCAGAAACAGTGAAAGAAGCTGACGAATTCCACTTTTCATTTTTTGGGGTCAAAAAACACCAAAGGGGTTAACCTTACGTTTTTTTCAAAAATCTCAAAAAATTTAGGTGGCCTTTTTATTACTTAAATCGACGTACTTAGATGCCTACTGTTGGATACAGCCCTCAGAACCTCACGGAATCAATCAAAACTGTGTAAAATCGCGAAACAAATTAAGGGCTAATTGATCCCGAATGTGTTACGTTTAAAGCCAAATAAAATAAAAAATATCATACTTACGAGAAATCTGACTGCGCCAATCGAATTTTTTGGACAAAATACGTCAGAAACAGTGAAAGAAGCTGACGAATTCCACTTTTCATTTTTTGGGGTCAAAAAACACCAAAGGGGTTAACCTTACGTTTTTTTCAAAAATCTCAAAAAATTTAGGTGGCCTTTTTATTACTTAAATCGACGTACTTAGATGCCTACTGTTGGATACAGCCCTCAGAACCTCACGGAATCAATCAAAACTGTGTAAAATCGCGAAACAAATTAAGGGCTAATTGATCCCGAATGTGTTACGTTTAAAGCCAAATAAAATAAAAAATATCATACTTACGAGAAATCTGACTGCGCCAATCGAATTTTTTGGACAAAATACGTCAGAAACAGTGAAAGAAGCTGACGAATTCCACTTTTCATTTTTTGGGGTCAAAAAACACCAAAGGGGTTAACCTTACGTTTTTTTCAAAAATCTCAAAAAATTTAGGTGGCCTTTTTATTACTTAAATCGACGTACTTAGATGCCTACTGTTGGATACAGCCCTCAGAACCTCACGGAATCAATCAAAACTGTGTAAAATCGCGAAACAAATTAAGGGCTAATTGATCCCGAATGTGTTACGTTTAAAGCCAAATAAAATAAAAAATATCATACTTACGAGAAATCTGACTGCGCCAATCGAATTTTTTGGACAAAATACGTCAGAAACAGTGAAAGAAGCTGACGAATTCCACTTTTCATTTTTTGGGGTCAACAAACACCAAAGGGGTTAACCTTACGTTTTTTTCAAAAATCTCAAAAAATTTAGGTGGCCTTTTTATTACTTAAATCGACGTACTTAGATGCCTACTGTTGGATACAGCCCTCAGAACCTCACGGAACCAATCAAAACTGTGTAAAATCGCGAAACAAATTAAGGGCTTATTGATCCCGAATGTGTTACGTTTAAAGCCAAATAAAATAAAAAATATCATACTTACGAGAAATCTGACTGCGCCAATCGAATTTCTTGAGCAAAATACGTCAGAAACAGTGAAAGAAGCTGACGAATTCCACTTTTCATTTTTTGGGGTCAAAAAACACCAAAGGGGTTAACCTTACGTTTTTTTCAAAAATCTCAAAAAATTTAGGTGGCCTTTTTATTACTTAAATCGACGTACTTAGATGCCTACTGTTGGATACAGCCCTCAGAACCTCACGGAATCAATCAAAACTGTGTAAAATCTTGAAACAAATTAAGGGCTAATTGATCCCGAATGTGTTACGTTTAAAGCCAAATAAAATAAAAAATATCATACTTACGAGAAATCTGACTGCGCCAATCGAATTTTTTGGACAAAATACGTCAGAAACAGTGAAAGAAGCTGACGAATTCCACTTTTCATTTTTTGGGGTCAAAAAACACCAAAGGGGTTAACCTTACGTTTTTTTCAAAAATCTCAAAAAATTTGGGTGGCCTTTTTATTACTTAAATCGACGTACTTAGATGCCTACTGTTGGATACAGCCCTCAGAACCTCACGGAATCAATCAAAACTGTGTAAAATCGCGAAACAAATTAAGGGCTAATTGATCCCGAATGTGTTACGTTTAAAGCCAAATAAAATAAAAAATATCATACTTACGAGAAATCTGACTGCGCCAATCGAATTTCTTGAGCAAAATACGTCAGAAACAGTGAAAGAAGCTGACGAATTCCACTTGTCATTTTTTGGGGTCAAAAAACACCAAAGGGGTTAACCTTACGTTTTTTTCAAAAATCTCAAAAAATTTAGGTGGCCTTTTTATTATTTAATCCACGTACTTAGATGCCTACTGTTGGATACAGCCCTCAGAACCTCACGGAATCAATCAAAACTGTGTAAAATCGCGAAACAAATTAAGGGCTAATTGATCCCGAATGTGTTACGTTTAAAGCCAAATAAAATAAAAAATATCATACTTACGAGAAATCTGACTGCGCCAATCGAATTTCTTGAGCAAAATACGTCAGAAACAGTGAAAGAAGCTGACGAATTCCACTTTTCATTTTTTGGAGTCAAAAAACACCAACGGGGTTAACCTTACGTTTTTTTCAAAAATCTCAAAAAATTTAGGTGGCCTTTTTATTACTTAAATCGACGTACTTAGATGCCTACTGTTGGATACAGCCCTCAGAACCTCACGGAATCAATCAAAACTGTGTAAAATCGCGAAACAAATTAAGGGCTAATTGATCCCGAATGTGTTACGTTTAAAGCCAAATAAAATAAAAAATATCATACTTACGAGAAATCTGACTGCGCCAATCGAATTTTTTGGACAAAATACGTCAGAAACAGTGAAAGAAGCTGACGAATTCCACTTTTCATTTTTTGGGGTCAAAAAACACCAAAGGGGTTAACCTTACGTTTTTTTCAAAAATCTCAAAAAATTTAGGTGGCCTTTTTATTACTTAAATCGACGTACTTAGATGCCTACTGTTGGATACAGCCCTCAGAACCTCACGGAATCAATCAAAACTGTGTAAAATCGCGAAACAAATTAAGGGCTAATTGATCCCGAATGTGTTACGTTTAAAGCCAAATAAAATAAAAAATATCATACTTACGAGAAATCTGACTGCGCCAATCGAATTTCTTGAGCAAAATACGTCAGAAACAGTGAAAGAAGCTGACGAATTCCACTTTTCATTTTTTGGGGTCAAAAAACACCAAAGGGGTTAACCTTACGTTTTTTTCAAAAATCTCAAAAAATTTAGGTGGCCTTTTTATTACTTAAATCGACGTACTTAGATGCCTACTGTTGGATACAGCCCTCAGAACCTCACGGAATCAATCAAAACTGTGTAAAATCGCGAAACAAATTAAGGGCTAATTGATCCCGAATGTGTTACGTTTAAAGCCAAATAAAATAAAAAATATCATACTTACGAGAAATCTGACTGCGCCAATCGAATTTCTTGAGCAAAATACGTCAGAAACAGTGAAAGAAGCTGACGAATTCCACTTTTCATTTTTTGGGGTCAAAAAACACCAAAGGGGTTAACCTTACGTTTTTTTCAAAAATCTCAAAAAATTTAGGTGGCCTTTTTATTACTTAAATCGACGTACTTAGATGCCTACTGTTGGATACAGCCCTCAGAACCTCACGGAACCAATCAAAACTGTGTAAAATCGCGAAACAAATTAAGGGCTAATTGATCCCGAATGTGTTACGTTTAAAGCCAAATAAAATAAAAAATATCATACTTACGAGAAATCTGACTGCGCCAATCGAATTTCTTGAGCAAAATACGTCAGAAACAGTGAAAGAAGCTGACGAATTCCACTTTTCATTTTTTGGGGTCAAAAAACACCAAAGGGGTTAACCTTACGTTTTTTTCAAAAATCTCAAAAAATTTAGGTGGCCTTTTTATTACTTAAATCGACGTACTTAGATGCCTACTGTTGGATACAGCCCTCAGAACCTCACGGAATCAATCAAAACTGTGTAAAATCGCCAAACAAATTAAGGGCTAATTGATCCCGAATGTGTTACGTTTAAAGCCAAATAAAATAAAAAATATCATACTTACGAGAAATCTGACTGCGCCAATCGAATTTCTTGAGCAAAATACGTCAGAAACAGTGAAAGAAGCTGACGAATTCCACTTTTCATTTTTTGGGGTCAAAAAACACCAAAGGGGTTAACCTTACGTTTTTTTCAAAAATCTCAAAAAATTTAGGTGGCCTTTTTATTACTTAAATCGACGTACTTAGATGCCTACTGTTGGATACAGCCCTCAGAACCTCACGGAATCAATCAAAACTGTGTAAAATCGCCAAACAAATTAAGGGCTAATTGATCCCGAATGTGTTACGTTTAAAGCCAAATAAAATAAAAAATATCATACTTACGAGAAATCTGACTGCGCCAATCGAATTTCTTGAGCAAAATACGTCAGAAACAGTGAAAGAAGCTGACGAATTCCACTTTTCATTTTTTGGGGTCAAAAAACACCAAAGGGGTTAACCTTACGTTTTTTTCAAAAATCTCAAAAAATTTAGGTGGCCTTTTTATTACTTAAATCGACGTACTTAGATGCCTACTGTTGGATACAGCCCTCAGAACCTCACGGAATCAATCAAAACTGTGTAAAATCGCGAAACAAATTAAGGGCTAATTGATCCCGAATGTGTTACGTTTAAAGCCAAATAAAATAAAAAATATCATACTTACGAGAAATCTGACTGCGCCAATCGAATTTTTTGGACAAAATACGTCAGAAACAGTGAAAGAAGCTGACGAATTCCACTTTTCATTTTTTGGGGTCAAAAAACACCAAAGGGGTTAACCTTACGTTTTTTTCAAAAATCTCAAAAAATTTAGGTGGCCTTTTTATTACTTAAATCGACGTACTTAGATGCCTACTGTTGGATACAGCCCTCAGAACCTCACGGAATCAATCAAAACTGTGTAAAATCGCGAAACAAATTAAGGGCTAATTGATCCCGAATGTGTTACGTTTAAAGCCAAATAAAATAAAAAATATCATACTTACGAGAAATCTGACTGCGCCAATCGAATTTCTTGAGCAAAATACGTCAGAAGCAGTGAAAGAAGCTGACGAATTCCACTTTTCATTTTTTGGGGTCAAAAAACACCAAAGGGGTTAACCTTACGTTTTTTTCAAAAATCTCAAAAAATTTAGGTAGCCTTTTTATTACTTAAATCGACGTACTTAGATGCCTACTGTTGGATACAGCCCTCAGAACTTCACGGAATCAATCAAAACTGTGTAAAATCGCCAAACAAATTAAGGGCTAATTGATCCCGAATGTGTTACGTTTAAAGCCAAATAAAATAAAAAATATCATACTTACGAGAAATCTGACTGCGCCAATCGAATTTCTTGAGCAAAATACGTCAGAAACAGTGAAAGAAGCTGACGAATTCCACTTTTCATTTTTTGGGGTCAAAAAACACCAAAGGGGTTAACCTTACGTTTTTTTCAAAAATCTCAAAAAATTTAGGTGGCCTTTTTATTACTTAAATCGACGTACTTAGATGCCTACTGTTGGATACAGCCCTCAGAACCTCACGGAATCAATCAAAACTGTGTAAAATCGCGAAACAAATTAAGGGCTAATTGATCCCGAATGTGTTACGTTTAAAGCCAAATAAAATATAAAATATCATACTTACGAGAAATCTGACTGCGCCAATCGAATTTCTTGAGCAAAATACGTCAGAAACAGTGAAAGAAGCTGACGAATTCCACTTTTCATTTTTTGGGGTCAAAAAACACCAAAGGGGTTAACCTTACGTTTTTTTCAACAATCTCAAAAAATTTAGGTGGCCTTTTTATTACTTAAATCGACGTACTTAGATGCCTACTGTTGGATACAGCCCTCAGAACCTCACGGAATCAATCAAAACTGTGTAAAATAGCGAAACAAATTAAGGGCTACTTGATCCCGAATGTGTTACGTTTAAAGCCAAATAAAATAAAAAATATCATACTTACGAGAAATCTGACTGCGCCAATCGAATTTCTTGAGCAAAATACGTCAGAAACAGTGAAAGAAGCTGACGAATTCCACTTTTCATTTTTTGGGGTCAAAAAACACCAAAGGGGTTAACCTTACGTTTTTTTCAACAATCTCAAAAAATTTAGGTGGCCTTTTTATTACTTAAATCGACGTACTTTGATGCCTACTGTTGGATACAGCCCTCAGAACCTCACGGAACCAATCAAAACTGTGTAAAATCGCGAAACAAATTAAGGGCTAATTGATCCCGAATGTGTTACGTTTAAAGCCAAATAAAATAAAAAATATCATACTTACGAGAAATCTGACTGCGCCAATCGAATTTCTTGAGCAAAATACGTCAGAAACAGTGAAAGAAGCTGACGAATTCCACTTTTCATTTTTTGGGGTCAAAAAACACCAAAGGGGTTAACCTTACGTTTTTTTCAAAAATCTCAAAAAATTTAGGTGGCCTTTTTATTACTTAAATCGACGTACTTAGATGCCTACTGTTGGATATAGCCCTCAGAACCTCACGGAATCAATCAAAACTGTGTAAAATCGCGAAACAAATTAAGGGCTAATTGATCCCGAATGTGTTACGTTTAAAGCCAAATAAAATAAAAAATATCATACTTACGAGAAATCTGACTGCGCCAATCGAATTTCTTGAGCAAAATACGTCAGAAACAGTGAAAGAAGCTGACGAATTCCACTTTTCATTTTTTGGGGTCAAAAAACACCAAAGGGGTTAACCTTACGTTTTTTTCAAAAATCTCAAAAAATTTAGGTGGCCTTTTTATTACTTAAATCGACGTACTTAGATGCCTACTGTTGGATACAGCCCTCAGAACCTCACGGAACCAATCAAAACTGTGTAAAATCGCGAAACAAATTAAGGGCTAATTGATCCCGAATGTGTTACGTTTAAAGCCAAATAAAATAAAAAATATCATACTTACGAGAAATCTGACTGCGCCAATCGAATTTCTTGAGCAAAATACGTCAGAAACAGTGAAAGAAGCTGACGAATTCCACTTTTCATTTTTTGGGGTCAAAAAACACCAAAGGGGTTAACCTTACGTTTTTTTCAAAAATCTCAAAAAATTTAGGTGGCCTTTTTATTACTTAAATCGACGTACTTAGATGCCTACTGTTGGATACAGCCCTCAGAACCTCACGGAACCAATCAAAACTGTGTAAAATCGCGAAACAAATTAAGGGCTAATTGATCCCGAATGTGTTACGTTTAAAGCCAAATAAAATAAAAAATATCATACTTACGAGAAATCTGACTGCGCCAATCGAATTTCTTGAGCAAAATACGTCAGAAACAGTGAAAGAAGCTGACGAATTCCACTTTTCATTTTTTGGGGTCAAAAAACACCAAAGGGGTTAACCTTACGTTTTTTTCAAAAATCTCAAAAAATTTAGGTGGCCTTTTTATTACTTAAATTGACGTACTTAGATGCCTACTGTTGGATACAGCCCTCAGAACCTCACGGAACCAATCAAAACTGTGTAAAATCGCGAAACAAATTAAGGGCTAATTGATCCCGAATGTGTTACGTTTAAAGCCAAATAAAATAAAAAATATCATACTTACGAGAAATCTGACTGCGCCAATCGAATTTCTTGAGCAAAATACGTCAGAAACAGTGAAAGAAGCTGACGAATTCCACTTTTCATTTTTTGGGGTCAAAAAACACCAAAGGGGTTAACCTTACGTTTTTTTCAAAAATCTCAAAAAATTTAGGTGGCCTTTTTATTACTTAAATCGACGTACTTAGATGCCTACTGTTGGATACAGCCCTCAGAACCTCACGGAACCAATCAAAACTGTGTAAAATCGCGAAACAAATTAAGGGCTAATTGATCCCGAATGTGTTACGTTTAAAGCCAAATAAAATAAAAAATATCATACTTACGAGAAATCTGACTGCGCCAATCGAATTTCTTGAGCAAAATACGTCAGAAACAGTGAAAGAAGCTGACGAATTCCACTTTTCATTTTTTGGGGTCAAAAAACACCAAAGGGGTTAACCTTACGTTTTTTTCAAAAATCTCAAAAAATTTAGGTGGCCTTTTTATTACTTAAATCGACGTACTTAGATGCCTACTGTTGGATACAGCCCTCAGAACCTCACGGAACCAATCAAAACTGTGTAAAATCGCGAAACAAATTAAGGGCTAATTGATCCCGAATGTGTTACGTTTAAAGCCAAATAAAATAAAAAATATCATACTTACGAGAAATCTGACTGCGCCAATCGAATTTCTTGAGCAAAATACGTCAGAAACAGTGAAAGAAGCTGACGAATTCCACTTTTCATTTTTTGGGGTCAAAAAACACCAAAGGGGTTAACCTTACGTTTTTTTCAAAAATCTCAAAAAATTTAGGTGGCCTTTTTATTACTTAAATCGACGTACTTAGATGCCCACTGTTGGATACAGCCCTCAGAACCTCACGGAACCAATCAAAACTGTGTAAAATCGCGAAACAAATTAAGGGCTAATTGATCCCGAATGTGTTACGTTTAAAGCCAAATAAAATAAAAAATATCATACTTACGAGAAATCTGACTGCGCCAATCGAATTTCTTGAGCAAAATACGTCAGAAACAGTGAAAGAAGCTGACGAATTCCACTTTTCATTTTTTGGGGTCAAAAAACACCAAAGGGGTTAACCTTACGTTTTTTTCAAAAATCTCAAAAAATTTAGGTGGCCTTTTTATTACTTAAATTGACGTACTTAGATGCCTACTGTTGGATACAGCCCTCAGAACCTCACGGAACCAATCAAAACTGTGTAAAATCGCGAAACAAATTAAGGGCTAATTGATCCCGAATGTGTTACGTTTAAAGCCAAATAAAATAAAAAATATCATACTTACGAGAAATCTGACTGCGCCAATCGAATTTCTTGAGCAAAATACGTCAGAAACAGTGAAAGAAGCTGACGAATTCCACTTTTCATTTTTTGGGGTCAAAAAACACCAAAGGGGTTAACCTTACGTTTTTTTCAACAATCTCAAAAAATTTAGGTGGCCTTTTTATTACTTAAATCGACGTACTTAGATGCCTACTGTTGGATACAGCCCTCAGAACCTCACGGAATCAATCAAAACTGTGTAAAATAGCGAAACAAATTAAGGGCTACTTGATCCCGAATGTGTTACGTTTAAAGCCAAATAAAATAAAAAATATCATACTTACGAGAAATCTGACTGCGCCAATCGAATTTCTTGAGCAAAATACGTCAGAAACAGTGAAAGAAGCTGACGAATTCCACTTTTCATTTTTTGGGGTCAAAAAACACCAAAGGGGTTAACCTTACGTTTTTTTCAAAAATCTCAAAAAATTTAGGTGGCCTTTTTATTACTTAAATCGACGTACTTAGATGCCTACTGTTGGATACAGCCCTCAGAACCTCACGGAACCAATCAAAACTGTGTAAAATCGCGAAACAAATTAAGGGCTAATTGATCCCGAATGTGTTACGTTTAAAGCCAAATAAAATAAAAAATATCATACTTACGAGAAATCTGACTGCGCCAATCGAATTTCTTGAGCAAAATACGTCAGAAACAGTGAAAGAAGCTGACGAATTCCACTTTTCATTTTTTGGGGTCAAAAAACACCAAAGGGGTTAACCTTACGTTTTTTTCAAAAATCTCAAAAAATTTAGGTGGCCTTTTTATTACTTAAATCGACGTACTTAGATGCCTACTGTTGGATACAGCCCTCAGAACCTCACGGAACCAATCAAAACTGTGTAAAATCGGGAAACAAATTAAGGGCTAATTGATCCCGAATGTGTTACGTTTAAAGCCAAATAAAATAAAAAATATCATACTTACGAGAAATCTGACTGCGCCAATCGAATTTCTTGAGCAAAATACGTCAGAAACAGTGAAAGAAGCTGACGAATTCCACTTTTCATGTTTTGGGGTCAAAAAACACCAAAGGGGTTAACCTTACGTTTTTTTCAACAATCTCAAAAAATTTAGGTGGCCTTTTTATTACTTAAATCGACGTACTTTGATGCCTACTGTTGGATACAGCCCTCAGAACCTCACGGAACCAATCAAAACTGTGTAAAATCGCGAAACAAATTAAGGGCTAATTGATCCCGAATGTGTTACGTTTAAAGCCAAATAAAATAAAAAATATCATACTTACGAGAAATCTGACTGCGCCAATCGAATTTCTTGAGCAAAATACGTCAGAAACAGTGAAAGAAGCTGACGAATTCCACTTTTCATTTTTTGGGGTCAAAAAACACCAAAGGGGTTAACCTTACGTTTTTTTCAAAAATCTCAAAAAATTTAGGTGGCCTTTTTATTACTTAAATCGACGTACTTAGATGCCTACTGTTGGATACAGCCCTCAGAACCTCACGGAACCAATCAAAACTGTGTAAAATCGCGAAACAAATTAAGGGCTAATTGATCCCGAATGTGTTACGTTTAAAGCCAAATAAAATAAAAAATATCATACTTACGAGAAATCTGACTGCGCCAATCGAATTTCTTGAGCAAAATACGTCAGAAACAGTGAAAGAAGCTGACGAATTCCACTTTTCATTTTTTGGGGTCAAAAAACACCAAAGGGGTTAACCTTACGTTTTTTTCAAAAATCTCAAAAAATTTAGGTGGCCTTTTTATTACTTAAATCGACGTACTTAGATGCCTACTGTTGGATACAGCCCTCAGAACCTCACGGAACCAATCAAAACTGTGTAAAATCGCGAAACAAATTAAGGGCTAATTGATCCCGAATGTGTTACGTTTAAAGCCAAATAAAACAAAAAATATCATACTTACGAGAAATCTGACTGCGCCAATCGAATTTCTTGAGCAAAATACGTCAGAAACAGTGAAAGAAGCTGACGAATTCCACTTTTCATTTTTTGGGGTCAAAAAACACCAAAGGGGTTAACCTTACGTTTTTTTCAAAAATCTCAAAAAATTTAGGTGGCCTTTTTATTACTTAAATCGACGTACTTAGATGCCTACTGTTGGATACAGCCCTCAGAACCTCACGGAACCAATCAAAACTGTGTAAAATCGCGAAACAAATTAAGGGCTAATTGATCCCGAATGTGTTACGTTTAAAGCCAAATAAAATAAAAAATATCATACTTACGAGAAATCTGACTGCGCCAATCGAATTTCTTGAGCAAAATACGTCAGAAACAGTGAAAGAAGCTGACGAATTCCACTTTTCATTTTTTGGGGTCAAAAAACACCAAAGGGGTTAACCTTACGTTTTTTTCAAAAATCTCAAAAAATTTAGGTGGCCTTTTTATTACTTAAATCGACGTACTTAGATGCCTACTGTTGGATACAGCCCTCAGAACCTCACGGAATCAATCAAAACTGTGTAAAATCGCGAAACAAATTAAGGGCTAATTGATCCCGAATGTGTTACGTTTAAAGCCAAATAAAATAAAAAATATCATACTTACGAGAAATCTGACTGCGCCAATCGAATTTCTTGAGCAAAATACGTCAGAAACAGTGAAAGAAGCTGACGAATTCCACTTTTCATTTTTTGGGGTCAAAAAACACCAAAGGGATTAACCTTACGTTTTTTTCAAAAATCTCAAAAAATTTAGGTGGCCTTTTTATTACTTAAATCGACGTACTTAGATGCCTACTGTTGGATACAGCCCTCAGAACCTCACGGAATCAATCAAAACTGTGTAAAATCGCGAAACAAATTAAGGGCTAATTGATCCCGAATGTGTTACGTTTAAAGCCAAATAAAATATAAAATATCATACTTACGAGAAATCTGACTGCGCCAATCGAATTTCTTGAGCAAAATACGTCAGAAACAGTGAAAGAAGCTGACGAATTCCACTTTTCATTTTTTGGGGTCAAAAAACACCAAAGGGGTTAACCTTACGTTTTTTTCAAAAATCTCAAAAAATTTAGGTGGCCTTTTTATTACTTAAATCGACGTACTTAGATGCCTACTGTTGGATACAGCCCTCAGAACCTCACGGAATCAATCAAAACTGTGTAAAATCGCGAAACAAATTAAGGGCTAATTGATCCCGAATGTGTTACGTTTAAAGCCAAATAAAATATAAAATATCATACTTACGAGAAATCTGACTGCGCCAATCGAATTTCTTGAGCAAAATACGTCAGAAACAGTGAAAGAAGCTGACGAATTCCACTTTTCATTTTTTGGGGTCAAAAAACACCAAAGGGGTTAACCTTACGTTTTTTTCAAAAATCTCAAAAAATTTAGGTGGCCTTTTTATTACTTAAATCGACGTACTTAGATGCCTACTGTTGGATACAGCCCTCAGAACCTCACGGAATCAATCAAAACTGTGTAAAATCGCGAAACAAATTAAGGGCTAATTGATCCCGAATGTGTTACGTTTAAAGCCAAATAAAATATAAAATATCATACTTACGAGAAATCTGACTGCGCCAATCGAATTTCTTGAGCAAAATACGTCAGAAACAGTGAAAGAAGCTGACGAATTCCACTTTTCATTTTTTGGGGTCAAAAAACACCAAAGGGGTTAACCTTACGTTTTTTTCAAAAATCTCAAAAAATTTAGGTGGCCTTTTTATTACTTAAATCGACGTACTTAGATGCCTACTGTTGGATACAGCCCTCAGAACCTCACGGAATCAATCAAAACTGTGTAAAATCGCGAAACAAATTAAGGGCTAATTGATCCCGAATGTGTTACGTTTAAAGACAAATAAAATATAAAATATCATACTTACGAGAAATCTGACTGCGCCAATCGAATTTCTTGAGCAAAATACGTCAGAAACAGTGAAAGAAGCTGACGAATTCCACTTTTCATTTTTTGGGGTCAAAAAACACCAAAGGGGTTAACCTTACGTTTTTTTCAAAAATCTCAAAAAATTTAGGTGGCCTTTTTATTACTTAAATCGACGAACTTAGATGCCTACTGTTGGATACAGCCCTCAGAACCTCACGGAACCAATCAAAACTGTGTAAAATCGCGAAACAAATTAAGGGCTAATTGATCCCGAATGTGTTACGTTTAAAGCCAAATAAAATAAAAAATATCATACTTACGAGAAATCTGACTGCGCCAATCGAATATCTTGAGCAAAATACGTCAGAAACAGTGAAAGAAGCTGACGAATTCCACTTTTCATTTTTTGGGGTCAAAAAACACCAAAGGGGTTAACCTTACGTTTTTTTCAAAAATCTCAAAAAATTTAGGTGGCCTTTTTATTACTTAAATCGACGTACTTAGATGCCTACTGTTGGATACAGCCCTCAGAACCTCACGGAATCAATCAAAACTGTGTAAAATCGCGAAACAAATTAAGGGCTAATTGATCCCGAATGTGTTACGTTTAAATCCAAATAAAATAAAAAATATCATACTTACGAGAAATCTGACTGCGCCAATCGAATTTCTTGAGCAAAATACGTCAGAAACAGTGAAAGAAGCTGACGAATTCCACTTTTCATTTTTTGGGGTCAAAAAACACCAAAGGGGTTAACCTTACGTTTTTTCCAAAAATCTCAAAAATTTAGGTGGCCTTTTTATTACTTAAATCGACGTACTTAGATGCCTACTGTTGGATACAGCCCTCAGAACCTCACGGAATCAATCAAAACTGTGTAAAATCGCGAAACAAATTAAGGGCTAATTGATCCCGAATGTGTTACGTTTAAAGCCAAATAAAATATAAAATATCATACTTACGAGAAATCTGACTGCGCCAATCGAATTTCTTGAGCAAAATACGTCAGAAACAGTGAAAGAAGCTGACGAATTCCACTTTTCATTTTTTGGGGTCAAAAAACACCAAAGGGGTTAACCTTACGTTTTTTTCAAAAATCTCAAAAAATTTAGGTGGCCTTTTTATTACTTAAATCGACGTACTTAGATGCCTACTGTTGGATACAGCCCTCAGAACCTCACGGAACCAATCAAAACTGTGTAAAATCGCGAAACAAATTAAGGGCTAATTGATCCCGAATGTGTTACGTTTAAAGCCAAATAAAATAAAAAATATCATACTTACGAGAAATCTGACTGCGCCAATCGAATTTCTTGAGCAAAATACGTCAGAAACAGTGAAAGAAGCTGACGAATTCCACTTTTCATTTTTTGGGGTCAAAAAACACCAAAGGGGTTAACCTTACGTTTTTTTCAAAAATCTCAAAAAATTTAGGTGGCCTTTTTATTACTTAAATCGACGTACTTAGATGCCTACTGTTGGATACAGCCCTCAGAACCTCACGGAACCAATCAAAACTGTGTAAAATCGCGAAACAAATTAAGGGCTAATTGATCCCGAATGTGTTACGTTTAAAGCCAAATAAAATAAAAAATATCATACTTACGAGAAATCTGACTGCGCCAATCGAATTTCTTGAGCAAAATACGTCAGAAACAGTGAAAGAAGCTGACGAATTCCACTTTTCATTTTTTGGGGTCAAAAAACACCAAAGGGGTTAACCTTACGTTTTTTTCAAAAATCTCAAAAAATTTAGGTGGCCTTTTTATTACTTAAATCGACGTACTTAGATGCCTACTGTTGGATACAGCCCTCAGAACCTCACGGAACCAATCAAAACTGTGTAAAATAGCGAAACAAATTAAGGGCTAATTGATCCCGAATGTGTTACGTTTAAAGCCAAATAAAATAAAAAATATCATACTTACGAGAAATCTGACTGCGCCAATCGAATTTCTTGAGCAAAATACGTCAGAAACAGTGAAAGAAGCTGACGAATTCCACTTTTCATTTTTTGGGGTCAAAAAACACCAAAGGGGTTAACCTTACGTTTTTTTCAAAAATCTCAAAAAATTTAGGTGGCCTTTTTATTACTTAAATCGACGTACTTAGATGCCTACTGTTGGATACAGCCCTCAGAACCTCACGGAATCAATCAAAACTGTGTAAAATCGCGAAACAAATTAAGGGCTAATTGATCCCGAATGTGTTACGTTTAAAGCCAAATAAAATATAAAATATCATACTTACGAGAAATCTGACTGCGCCAATCGAATTTCTTGAGCAAAATACGTCAGAAACAGTGAAAGAAGCTGACGAATTCCACTTTTCATTTTTTGGGGTCAAAAAACACCAAAGGGGTTAACCTTACGTTTTTTTCAAAAATCTCAAAAAATTTAGGTGGCCTTTTTATTACTTAAATCGACGTACTTAGATGCCTACTGTTGGATACAGCCCTCAGAACCTCACGGAATCAATCAAAACTGTGTAAAATCGCGAAACAAATTAAGGGCTAATTGATCCCGAATGTGTTACGTTTAAAGCCAAATAAAATATAAAATATCATACTTACGAAAAATCTGACTGCGCCAATCGAATTTCTTGAGCAAAATACGTCAGAAACAGTGAAAGAAGCTGACGAATTCCACTTTTCATTTTTTGGGGTCAAAAAACACCAAAGGGGTTAACCTTACGTTTTTTTCAAAAATCTCAAAAAATTTAGGTGGCCTTTTTATTACTTAAATCGACGTACTTAGATGCCTACTGTTGGATACAGCCCTCAGAACCTCACGGAATCAATCAAAACTGTGTAAAATCGCGAAACAAATTAAGGGCTAATTGATCCCGAATGTGTTACGTTTAAAGCCAAATAAAATATAAAATATCATACTTACGAGAAATCTGACTGCGCCAATCGAATTTCTTGTGCAAAATACGTCAGAAACAGTGAAAGAAGCTGACGAATTCCACTTTTCATTTTTTGGGGTCAAAAAACACCAAAGGGGTTAACCTTACGTTTTTTTCAAAAATCTCAAAAAATTTAGGTGGCCTTTTTATTACTTAAATCGACGTACTTAGATGCCTACTGTTGGATACAGCCCTCAGAACCTCACGGAATCAATCAAAACTGTGTAAAATCGCGAAACAAATTAAGGGCTAATTGATCCCGAATGTGTTACGTTTAAAGCCAAATAAAATATAAAATATCATACTTACGAGAAATCTGACTGCGCCAATCGAATTTCTTGAGCAAAATACGTCAGAAACAGTGAAAGAAGCTGACGAATTCCACTTTTCATTTTTTGGGGTCAAAAAACACCAAAGGGGTTAACCTTACGTTTTTTTCAAAAATCTCAAAAAATTTAGGTGGCCTTTTTATTACTTAAATCGACGTACTTAGATGCCTACTGTTGGATACAGCCCTCAGAACCTCACGGAACCAATCAAAACTGTGTAAAATCGCGAAACAAATTAAGGGCTAATTGATCCCGAATGTGTTACGTTTAAAGCCAAATAAAATAAAAAATATCATACTTACGAGAAATCTGACTGCGCCAATCGAATTTCTTGAGCAAAATACGTCAGAAACAGTGAAAGAAGCTGACGAATTCCACTTTTCATTTTTTGGGGTCAAAAAACACCAAAGGGGTTAACCTTACGTTTTTTTCAAAAATCTCAAAAAATTTAGGTGGCCTTTTTATTACTTAAATCGACGTACTTAGATGCCTACTGTTGGATACAGCCCTCAGAACCTCACGGAATCAATCAAAACTGTGTAAAATCGCGAAACAAATTAAGGGCTAATTGATCCCGAATGTGTTACGTTTAAAGCCAAATAAAATAAAAAATATCATACTTACGAGAAATCTGACTGCGCCAATCGAATTTCTTGAGCAAAATACGTCAGAAACAGTGAAAGAAGCTGACGAATTCCACTTTTCATTTTTTGGGGTCAAAAAACACCAAAGGGGTTAACCTTACGTTTTTTTCAAAAATCTCAAAAAATTTAGGTGGCCTTTTTATTACTTAAATCGACGTACTTAGATGCCTACTGTTGGATACAGCCCTCAGAACCTCACGGAACCAATCAAAACTGTGTAAAATCGCGAAACAAATTAAGGGCTAATTGATCCCGAATGTGTTACGTTTAAAGCCAAATAAAATAAAAAATATCATACTTACGAGAAATCTGACTGCGCCAATCGAATTTCTTGAGCAAAATACGTCAGAAACAGTGAAAGAAGCTGACGAATTCCACTTTTCATTTTTTGGGGTCAAAAAACACCAAAGGGGTTAACCTTACGTTTTTTTCAAAAATCTCAAAAAATTTAGGTGGCCTTTTTATTACTTAAATCGACGTACTTAGATGCCTACTGTTGGATACAGCCCTCAGAACCTCACGGAATCAATCAAAACTGTGTAAAATCGCGAAACAAATTAAGGGCTAATTGATCCCGAATGTGTTACGTTTAAAGCCAAATAAAATATAAAATATCATACTTACGAGAAATCTGACTGCGCCAATCGAATTTCTTGAGCAAAATACGTCAGAAACAGTGAAAGAAGCTGACGAATTCCACTTTTCATTTTTTGGGGTCAAAAAACACCAAAGGGGTTAACCTTACGTTTTTTTCAAAAATCTCAAAAAATTTAGGTGGCCTTTTTATTACTTAAATCGACGTACTTAGATGCCTACTGTTGGATACAGCCCTCAGAACCTCACGGAACCAATCAAAACTGTGTAAAATCGCGAAACAAATTAAGGGCTAATTGATCCCGAATGTGTTACGTTTAAAGCCAAATAAAATAAAAAATATCATACTTACGAGAAATCTGACTGCGCCAATCGAATTTCTTGAGCAAAATACGTCAGAAACAGTGAAAGAAGCTGACGAATTCCACTTTTCATTTTTTGGGGTCAAAAAACACCAAAGGGGTTAACCTTACGTTTTTTTCAAAAATCTCAAAAAATTTAGGTGGCCTTTTTATTACTTAAATCGACGTACTTAGATGCCTACTGTTGGATACAGCCCTCAGAACCTCACGGAATCAATCAAAACTGTGTAAAATCGCGAAACAAATTAAGGGCTAATTGATCCCGAATGTGTTACGTTTAAAGCCAAATAAAATAAAAAATATCATACTTACGAGAAATCTGACTGCGCCAATCGAATTTCTTGAGCAAAATACGTCAGAAACAGTGAAAGAAGCTGACGAATTCCACTTTTCATTTTTTGGGGTCAAAAAACACCAAAGGGGTTAACCTTACGTTTTTTTCAAAAATCTCAAAAAATTTAGGTGGCCTTTTTATTACTTAAATCGGCGTACTTAGATGCCTACTGTTGGATACAGCCCTCAGAACCTCACGGAATCAATCAAAACTGTGTAAAATCGCGAAACAAATTAAGGGCTAATTGATCCCGAATGTGTTACGTTTAAAGCCAAATAAAATATAAAATATCATACTTACGAGAAATCTGACTGCGCCAATCGAATTTCTTGAGCAAAATACGTCAGAAACAGTGAAAGAAGCTGACGAATTCCACTTTTCATTTTTTGGGGTCAAAAAACACCAAAGGGGTTAACCTTACGTTTTTTTCAAAAATCTCAAAAAATTTAGGTGGCCTTTTTATTACTTAAATCGACGTACTTAGATGCCTACTGTTGGATACAGCCCTCAGAACCTCACGGAACCAATCAAAACTGTGTAAAATCGCGAAACAAATTAAGGGCTAATTGATCCCGAATGTGTTACGTTTAAAGCCAAATAAAATAAAAAATATCATACTTACGAGAAATCTGACTGCGCCAATCGAATTTCTTGAGCAAAATACGTCAGAAACAGTGAAAGAAGCTGACGAATTCCACTTTTCATTTTTTGGGGTCAAAAAACACCAAAGGGGTTAACCTTACGTTTTTTTCAAAAATCTCAAAAAATTTAGGTGGCCTTTTTATTACTTAAATCGACGTACTTAGATGCCTACTGTTGGATACAGCCCTCAGAACCTCACGGAACCAATCAAAACTGTGTAAAATCGCGAAACAAATTAAGGGCTAATTGATCCCGAATGTGTTACGTTTAAAGCCAAATAAAATAAAAAATATCATACTTACGAGAAATCTGACTGCGCCAATCGAATTTCTTGAGCAAAATACGTCAGAAACAGTGAAAGAAGCTGACGAATTCCACTTTTCATTTTTTGGGGTCAAAAAACACCAAAGGGGTTAACCTTACGTTTTTTTCAAAAATCTCAAAAAATTTAGGTGGCCTTTTTATTACTTAAATCGACGTACTTAGATGCCTACTGTTGGATACAGCCCTCAGAACCTCACGGAATCAATCAAAACTGTGTAAAATCGCGAAACAAATTAAGGGCTAATTGATCCCGAATGTGTTACGTTTAAAGCCAAATAAAATAAAAAATATCATACTTACGAGAAATCTGACTGCGCCAATCGAATTTCTTGAGCAAAATACGTCAGAAACAGTGAAAGAAGCTGACGAATTCCACTTTTCATTTTTTGGGGTCAAAAAACACCAAAGGGGTTAACCTTACGTTTTTTTCAAAAATCTCAAAAAATTTAGGTGGCCTTTTTATTACTTAAATCGACGTACTTAGATGCCTACTGTTGGATACAGCCCTCAGAACCTCACGGAATCAATCAAAACTGTGTAAAATCGCGAAACAAATTAAGGGCTAATTGATCCCGAATGTGTTACGTTTAAAGCCAAATAAAATATAAAATATCATACTTACGAGAAATCTGACTGCGCCAATCGAATTTCTTGTGCAAAATACGTCAGAAACAGTGAAAGAAGCTGACGAATTCCACTTTTCATTTTTTGGGGTCAAAAAACACCAAAGGGGTTAACCTTACGTTTTTTTCAAAAATCTCAAAAAATTTAGGTGGCCTTTTTATTACTTAAATCGACGTACTTAGATGCCTACTGTTGGATACAGCCCTCAGAACCTCACGGAATCAATCAAAACTGTGTAAAATCGCGAAACAAATTAAGGGCTAATTGATCCCGAATGTGTTACGTTTAAAGCCAAATAAAATATAAAATATCATACTTACGAGAAATCTGACTGCGCCAATCGAATTTCTTGAGCAAAATACGTCAGAAACAGTGAAAGAAGCTGACGAATTCCACTTTTCATTTTTTGGGGTCAAAAAACACCAAAGGGGTTAACCTTACGTTTTTTTCAAAAATCTCAAAAAATTTAGGTGGCCTTTTTATTACTTAAATCGACGTACTTAGATGCCTACTGTTGGATACAGCCCTCAGAACCTCACGGAATCAATCAAAACTGTGTAAAATCGCGAAACAAATTAAGGGCTAATTGATCCCGAATGTGTTACGTTTAAAGCCAAATAAAATAAAAAATATCATACTTACGAGAAATCTGACTGCGCCAATCGAATTTCTTGAGCAAAATACGTCAGAAACAGTGAAAGAAGCTGACGAATTCCACTTTTCATTTTTTGGGGTCAAAAAACACCAAAGGGGTTAACCTTACGTTTTTTTCAAAAATCTCAAAAAATTTAGGTGGCCTTTTTATTACTTAAATCGGCGTACTTAGATGCCTACTGTTGGATACAGCCCTCAGAACCTCACGGAATCAATCAAAACTGTGTAAAATCGCGAAACAAATTAAGGGCTAATTGATCCCGAATGTGTTACGTTTAAAGCCAAATAAAATATAAAATATCATACTTACGAGAAATCTGACTGCGCCAATCGAATTTCTTGAGCAAAATACGTCAGAAACAGTGAAAGAAGCTGACGAATTCCACTTTTCATTTTTTGGGGTCAAAAAACACCAAAGGGGTTAACCTTACGTTTTTTTCAAAAATCTCAAAAAATTTAGGTGGCCTTTTTATTACTTAAATCGACGTACTTAGATGCCTACTGTTGGATACAGCCCTCAGAACCTCACGGAACCAATCAAAACTGTGTAAAATCGCGAAACAAATTAAGGGCTAATTGATCCCGAATGTGTTACGTTTAAAGCCAAATAAAATAAAAAATATCATACTTACGAGAAATCTGACTGCGCCAATCGAATTTCTTGAGCAAAATACGTCAGAAACAGTGAAAGAAGCTGACGAATTCCACTTTTCATTTTTTGGGGTCAAAAAACACCAAAGGGGTTAACCTTACGTTTTTTTCAAAAATCTCAAAAAATTTAGGTGGCCTTTTTATTACTTAAATCGACGTACTTAGATGCCTACTGTTGGATACAGCCCTCAGAACCTCACGGAACCAATCAAAACTGTGTAAAATCGCGAAACAAATTAAGGGCTAATTGATCCCGAATGTGTTACGTTTAAAGCCAAATAAAATAAAAAATATCATACTTACGAGAAATCTGACTGCGCCAATCGAATTTCTTGAGCAAAATACGTCAGAAACAGTGAAAGAAGCTGACGAATTCCACTTTTCATTTTTTGGGGTCAAAAAACACCAAAGGGGTTAACCTTACGTTTTTTTCAAAAATCTCAAAAAATTTAGGTGGCCTTTTTATTACTTAAATCGACGTACTTAGATGCCTACTGTTGGATACAGCCCTCAGAACCTCACGGAATCAATCAAAACTGTGTAAAATCGCGAAACAAATTAAGGGCTAATTGATCCCGAATGTGTTACGTTTAAAGCCAAATAAAATAAAAAATATCATACTTACGAGAAATCTGACTGCGCCAATCGAATTTCTTGAGCAAAATACGTCAGAAACAGTGAAAGAAGCTGACGAATTCCACTTTTCATTTTTTGGGGTCAAAAAACACCAAAGGGGTTAACCTTACGTTTTTTTCAAAAATCTCAAAAAATTTAGGTGGCCTTTTTATTACTTAAATCGACGTACTTAGATGCCTACTGTTGGATACAGCCCTCAGAACCTCACGGAATCAATCAAAACTGTGTAAAATCGCGAAACAAATTAAGGGCTAATTGATCCCGAATGTGTTACGTTTAAAGCCAAATAAAATATAAAATATCATACTTACGAGAAATCTGACTGCGCCAATCGAATTTCTTGTGCAAAATACGTCAGAAACAGTGAAAGAAGCTGACGAATTCCACTTTTCATTTTTTGGGGTCAAAAAACACCAAAGGGGTTAACCTTACGTTTTTTTCAAAAATCTCAAAAAATTTAGGTGGCCTTTTTATTACTTAAATCGACGTACTTAGATGCCTACTGTTGGATACAGCCCTCAGAACCTCACGGAATCAATCAAAACTGTGTAAAATCGCGAAACAAATTAAGGGCTAATTGATCCCGAATGTGTTACGTTTAAAGCCAAATAAAATATAAAATATCATACTTACGAGAAATCTGACTGCGCCAATCGAATTTCTTGAGCAAAATACGTCAGAAACAGTGAAAGAAGCTGACGAATTCCACTTTTCATTTTTTGGGGTCAAAAAACACCAAAGGGGTTAACCTTACGTTTTTTTCAAAAATCTCAAAAAATTTAGGTGGCCTTTTTATTACTTAAATCGACGTACTTAGATGCCTACTGTTGGATACAGCCCTCAGAACCTCACGGAATCAATCAAAACTGTGTAAAATCGCGAAACAAATTAAGGGCTAATTGATCCCGAATGTGTTACGTTTAAAGCCAAATAAAATATAAAATATCATACTTACGAGAAATCTGACTGCGCCAATCGAATTTCTTGAGCAAAATACGTCAGAAACAGTGAAAGAAGCTGACGAATTCCACTTTTCATTTTTTGGGGTCAAAAAACACCAAAGGGGTTAACCTTACGTTTTTTTCAAAAATCTCAAAAAATTTAGGTGGCCTTTTTATTACTTAAATCGACGTACTTAGATGCCTACTGTTGGATACAGCCCTCAGAACCTCACGGAACCAATCAAAACTGTGTAAAATCGCGAAACAAATTAAGGGCTAATTGATCCCGAATGTGTTACGTTTAAAGCCAAATAAAATAAAAAATATCATACTTACGAGAAATCTGACTGCGCCAATCGAATTTCTTGAGCAAAATACGTCAGAAACAGTGAAAGAAGCTGACGAATTCCACTTTTCATTTTTTGGGGTCAAAAAACACCAAAGGGGTTAACCTTACGTTTTTTTCAAAAATCTCAAAAAATTTAGGTGGCCTTTTTATTACTTAAATCGACGTACTTAGATGCCTACTGTTGGATACAGCCCTCAGAACCTCACGGAACCAATCAAAACTGTGTAAAATCGCGAAACAAATTAAGGGCTAATTGATCCCGAATGTGTTACGTTTAAAGCCAAATAAAATAAAAAATATCATACTTACGAGAAATCTGACTGCGCCAATCGAATTTCTTGAGCAAAATACGTCAGAAACAGTGAAAGAAGCTGACGAATTCCACTTTTCATTTTTTGGGGTCAAAAAACACCAAAGGGGTTAACCTTACGTTTTTTTCAAAAATCTCAAAAAATTTAGGTGGCCTTTTTATTACTTAAATCGACGTACTTAGATGCCTACTGTTGGATACAGCCCTCAGAACCTCACGGAATCAATCAAAACTGTGTAAAATCGCGAAACAAATTAAGGGCTAATTGATCCCGAATGTGTTACGTTTAAAGCCAAATAAAATAAAAAATATCATACTTACGAGAAATCTGACTGCGCCAATCGAATTTCTTGAGCAAAATACGTCAGAAACAGTGAAAGAAGCTGACGAATTCCACTTTTCATTTTTTGGGGTCAAAAAACACCAAAGGGGTTAACCTTACGTTTTTTTCAAAAATCTCAAAAAATTTAGGTGGCCTTTTTATTACTTAAATCGACGTACTTAGATGCCTACTGTTGGATACAGCCCTCAGAACCTCACGGAACCAATCAAAACTGTGTAAAATCGCGAAACAAATTAAGGGCTAATTGATCCCGAATGTGTTACGTTTAAAGCCAAATAAAATAAAAAATATCATACTTACGAGAAATCTGACTGCGCCAATCGAATTTCTTGAGCAAAATACGTCAGAAACAGTGAAAGAAGCTGACGAATTCCACTTTTCATTTTTTGGGGTCAAAAAACACCAAAGGGGTTAACCTTACGTTTTTTTCAAAAATCTCAAAAAATTTAGGTGGCCTTTTTATTACTTAAATCGACGTACTTAGATGCCTACTGTTGGATACAGCCCTCAGAACCTCACGGAATCAATCAAAACTGTGTAAAATCGCGAAACAAATTAAGGGCTAATTGATCCCGAATGTGTTACGTTTAAAGCCAAATAAAATAAAAAATATCATACTTACGAGAAATCTGACTGCGCCAATCGAATTTCTTGAGCAAAATACGTCAGAAACAGTGAAAGAAGCTGACGAATTCCACTTTTCATTTTTTGGGGTCAAAAAACACCAAAGGGGTTAACCTTACGTTTTTTTCAAAAATCTCAAAAAATTTAGGTGGCCTTTTTATTACTTAAATCGACGTACTTAGATGCCTACTGTTGGATACAGCCCTCAGAACCTCACGGAATCAATCAAAACTGTGTAAAATCGCGAAACAAATTAAGGGCTAATTGATCCCGAATGTGTTACGTTTAAAGCCAAATAAAATATAAAATATCATACTTACGAGAAATCTGACTGCGCCAATCGAATTTCTTGAGCAAAATACGTCAGAAACAGTGAAAGAAGCTGACGAATTCCACTTTTCATTTTTTGGGGTCAAAAAACACCAAAGGGGTTAACCTTACGTTTTTTTCAAAAATCTCAAAAAATTTAGGTGGCCTTTTTATTACTTAAATCGACGTACTTAGATGCCCACTGTTGGATACAGCCCTCAGAACCTCACGGAACCAATCAAAACTGTGTAAAATCGCGAAACAAATTAAGGGCTAATTGATCCCGAATGTGTTACGTTTAAAGCCAAATAAAATAAAAAATATCATACTTACGAGAAATCTGACTGCGCCAATCGAATTTCTTGAGCAAAATACGTCAGAAACAGTGAAAGAAGCTGACGAATTCCACTTTTCATTTTTTGGGGTCAAAAAACACCAAAGGGGTTAACCTTACGTTTTTTTCAAAAATCGCAAAAAATTTAGGTGGCCTTTTTATTACTTAAATCGACGTACTTAGATGCCTACTGTTGGATACAGCCCTCAGAACCTCACGGAACCAATCAAAACTGTGTAAAATCGCGAAACAAATTAAGGGCTAATTGATCCCGAATGTGTTACGTTTAAAGCCAAATAAAATAAAAAATATCATACTTACGAGAAATCTGACTGCGCCAATCGAATTTCTTGAGCAAAATACGTCAGAAACAGTGAAAGAAGCTGACGAATTCCACTTTTCATTTTTTGGGGTCAAAAAACACCAAAGGGGTTAACCTTACGTTTTTTTCAAAAATCTCAAAAAATTTAGGTGGCCTTTTTATTACTTAAATCGACGTACTTAGATGCCTACTGTTGGATACAGCCCTCAGAACCTCACGGAATCAATCAAAACTGTGTAAAATCGCGAAACAAATTAAGGGCTAATTGATCCCGAATGTGTTACGTTTAAAGCCAAATAAAATAAAAAATATCATACTTACGAGAAATCTGACTGCGCCAATCGAATTTCTTGAGCAAAATACGTCAGAAACAGTGAAAGAAGCTGACGAATTCCACTTTTCATTTTTTGGGGTCAAAAAACACCAAAGGGGTTAACCTTACGTTTTTTTCAAAAATCGCAAAAAATTTAGGTGGCCTTTTTATTACTTAAATCGACGTACTTAGATGCCTACTTATGGATACAGCCCTCAGAACCTCACGGAACCAATCAAAACTGTGTAAAATCGCGAAACAAATTAAGGGCTAATTGATCCCGAATGTGTTACGTTTAAAGCCAAATAAAATAAAAAATATCATACTTACGAGAAATCTGACTGCGCCAATCGAATTTCTTGAGCAAAATACGTCAGAAACAGTGAAAGAAGCTGACGAATTCCACTTTTCATTTTTTGGGGTCAAAAAACACCAAAGGGGTTAACCTTACGTTTTTTTCAAAAATCTCAAAAAATTTAGGTGGCCTTTTTATTACTTAAATCGACGTACTTAGATGCCTACTGTTGGATACAGCCCTCAGAACCTCACGGAACCAATCAAAACTGTGTAAAATCGCGAAACAAATTAAGGGCTAATTGATCCCGAATGTGTTACGTTTAAAGCCAAATAAAATAAAAAATATCATACTTACGAGAAATCTGACTGCGCCAATCGAATTTCTTGAGCAAAATACGTCAGAAACAGTGAAAGAAGCTGACGAATTCCACTTTTCATTTTTTGGGGTCAAAAAACACCAAAGGGGTTAACCTTACGTTTTTTTCAAAAATCTCAAAAAATTTAGGTGGCCTTTTTATTACTTAAATCGACGTACTTAGATGCCTACTGTTGGATACAGCCCTCAGAACCTCACGGAACCAATCAAAACTGTGTAAAATCGCGAAACAAATTAAGGGCTAATTGATCCCGAATGTGTTACGTTTAAAGCCAAATAAAATAAAAAATATCATACTTACGAGAAATCTGACTGCGCCAATCGAATTTCTTGAGCAAAATACGTCAGAAACAGTGAAAGAAGCTGACGAATTCCACTTTTCATTTTTTGGGGTCAAAAAACACCAAAGGGGTTAACCTTACGTTTTTTTCAAAAATCTCAAAAAATTTAGGTGGCCTTTTTATTACTTAAATCGACGTACTTAGATGCCTACTGTTGGATACAGCCCTCAGAACCTCACGGAATCAATCAAAACTGTGTAAAATCGCGAAACAAATTAAGGGCTAATTGATCCCGAATGTGTTACGTTTAAAGCCAAATAAAATAAAAAATATCATACTTACGAGAAATCTGACTGCGCCAATCGAATTTCTTGAGCAAAATACGTCAGAAACAGTGAAAGAAGCTGACGAATTCCACTTTTCATTTTTTGGGGTCAAAAAACACCAAAGGGGTTAACCTTACGTTTTTTTCAAAAATCTCAAAAAATTTAGGTGGCCTTTTTATTACTTAAATCGACGTACTTAGATGCCTACTTATGGATACAGCCCTCAGAACCTCACGGAACCAATCAAAACTGTGTAAAATCGCGAAACAAATTAAGGGCTAATTGATCCCGAATGTGTTACGTTTAAAGCCAAATAAAATAAAAAATATCATACTTACGAGAAATCTGACTGCGCCAATCGAATTTCTTGAGCAAAATACGTCAGAAACAGTGAAAGAAGCTGACGAATTCCACTTTTCATTTTTTGGGGTCAAAAAACACCAAAGGGGTTAACCTTACGTTTTTTTCAAAAATCTCAAAAAATTTAGGTGGCCTTTTTATTACTTAAATCGACGTACTTAGATGCCTACTGTTGGATACAGCCCTCAGAACCTCACGGAACCAATCAAAACTGTGTAAAATCGCGAAACAAATTAAGGGCTAATTGATCCCGAATGTGTTACGTTTAAAGCCAAATAAAATAAAAAATATCATACTTACGAGAAATCTGACTGCGCCAATCGAATTTCTTGAGCAAAATACGTCAGAAACAGTGAAAGAAGCTGACGAATTCCACTTTTCATTTTTTGGGGTCAAAAAACACCAAAGGGGTTAACCTTACGTTTTTTTCAAAAATCTCAAAAAATTTAGGTGGCCTTTTTATTACTTAAATCGACGTACTTAGATGCCTACTGTTGGATACAGCCCTCAGAACCTCACGGAACCAATCAAAACTGTGTAAAATCGCGAAACAAATTAAGGGCTAATTGATCCCGAATGTGTTACGTTTAAAGCCAAATAAAATAAAAAATATCATACTTACGAGAAATCTGACTGCGCCAATCGAATTTCTTGAGCAAAATACGTCAGAAACAGTGAAAGAAGCTGACGAATTCCACTTTTCATTTTTTGGGGTCAAAAAACACCAAAGGGGTTAACCTTACGTTTTTTTCAAAAATCTCAAAAAATTTAGGTGGCCTTTTTATTACTTAAATCGACGTACTTAGATGCCTACTGTTGGATACAGCCCTCAGAACCTCACGGAACCAATCAAAACTGTGTAAAATCGCGAAACAAATTAAGGGCTAATTGATCCCGAATGTGTTACGTTTAAAGCCAAATAAAATAAAAAATATCATACTTACGAGAAATCTGACTGCGCCAATCGAATTTCTTGAGCAAAATACGTCAGAAACAGTGAAAGAAGCTGACGAATTCCACTTTTCATTTTTTGGGGTCAAAAAACACCAAAGGGGTTAACCTTACGTTTTTTTCAAAAATCTCAAAAAATTTAGGTGGCCTTTTTATTACTTAAATCGACGTACTTAGATGCCTACTGTTGGATACAGCCCTCAGAACCTCACGGAACCAATCAAAACTGTGTAAAATCGCGAAACAAATTAAGGGCTAATTGATCCCGAATGTGTTACGTTTAAAGCCAAATAAAATAAAAAATATCATACTTACGAGAAATCTGACTGCGCCAATCGAATTTCTTGAGCAAAATACGTCAGAAACAGTGAAAGAAGCTGACGAATTCCACTTTTCATTTTTTGGGGTCAAAAAACACCAAAGGGGTTAACCTTACGTTTTTTTCAAAAATCTCAAAAAATTTAGGTGGCCTTTTTATTACTTAAATCGACGTACTTAGATGCCTACTGTTGGATACAGCCCTCAGAACCTCACGGAACCAATCAAAACTGTGTAAAATCGCGAAACAAATTAAGGGCTAATTGATCCCGAATGTGTTACGTTTAAAGCCAAATAAAATAAAAAATATCATACTTACGAGAAATCTGACTGCGCCAATCGAATTTCTTGAGCAAAATACGTCAGAAACAGTGAAAGAAGCTGACGAATTCCACTTTTCATTTTTTGGGGTCAAAAAACACCAAAGGGGTTAACCTTACGTTTTTTTCAAAAATCTCAAAAAATTTAGGTGGCCTTTTTATTACTTAAATCGACGTACTTAGATGCCTACTGTTGGATACAGCCCTCAGAACCTCACGGAACCAATCAAAACTGTGTAAAATCGCGAAACAAATTAAGGGCTAATTGATCCCGAATGTGTTACGTTTAAAGCCAAATAAAATAAAAAATATCATACTTACGAGAAATCTGACTGCGCCAATCGAATTTCTTGAGCAAAATACGTCAGAAACAGTGAAAGAAGCTGACGAATTCCACTTTTCATTTTTTGGGGTCAAAAAACACCAAAGGGGTTAACCTTACGTTTTTTTCAAAAATCTCAAAAAATTTAGGTGGCCTTTTTATTACTTAAATCGACGTACTTAGATGCCTACTGTTGGATACAGCCCTCAGAACCTCACGGAACCAATCAAAACTGTGTAAAATCGCGAAACAAATTAAGGGCTAATTGATCCCGAATGTGTTACGTTTAAAGCCAAATAAAATAAAAAATATCATACTTACGAGAAATCTGACTGCGCCAATCGAATTTCTTGAGCAAAATACGTCAGAAACAGTGAAAGAAGCTGACGAATTCCACTTTTCATTTTTTGGGGTCAAAAAACACCAAAGGGGTTAACCTTACGTTTTTTTCAAAAATCTCAAAAAATTTAGGTGGCCTTTTTATTACTTAAATCGACGTACTTAGATGCCTACTGTTGGATACAGCCCTCAGAACCTCACGGAATCAATCAAAACTGTGTAAAATCGCCAAACAAATTAAGGGCTAATTGATCCCGAATGTGTTACGTTTAAAGCCAAATAAAATAAAAAATATCATACTTACGAGAAATCTGACTGCGCCAATCGAATTTCTTGAGCAAAACACGTCAGAAACAGTGAAAGAAGCTGACGAATTCCACTTTTCATTTTTTGGGGTCAAAAAACACCAAAGGGGTTAACCTTACGTTTTTTTCAAAAATCTCAAAAAATTTAGGTGGCCTTTTTATTACTTAAATCGACGTACTTAGATGCCTACTGTTGGATACAGCCCTCAGAACCTCACGGAACCAATCAAAACTGTGTAAAATCGCGAAACAAATTAAGGGCTAATTGATCCCGAATGTGTTACGTTTAAAGCCAAATAAAATAAAAAATATCATACTTACGAGAAATCTGACTGCGCGAATCGAATTTCTTGAGCAAAATACGTCAGAAACAGTGAAAGAAGCTGACGAATTCCACTTTTCATTTTTTGGGGTCAAAAAACACCAAAGGGGTTAACCTTACGTTTTTTTCAAAAATCTCAAAAAATTTAGGTGGCCTTTTTATTACTTAAATCGACGTACTTAGATGCCTACTGTTGGATACAGCCCTCAGAACCTCACGGAATCAATCAAAACTGTGTAAAATCGCGAAACAAATTAAGGGCTAATTGATCCCGAATGTGTTACGTTTAAAGCCAAATAAAATAAAAAATATCATACTTACGAGAAATCTGACTGCGCCAATCGAATTTCTTGAGCAAAACACGTCAGAAACAGTGAAAGAAGCTGACGAATTCCACTTTTCATTTTTTGGGGTCAAAAAACACCAAAGGGTTTAACCTTACGTTTTTTACAAAAATGTTAAAAAATTTAGGTGGCCTTTTTATTACTTAAATGGACGTACTTAGATGCCTAACGTTCGAAACGGCAGCTTGAACCTCGCGCAAACAATAAAAGTCATGGAAAATTGAAAAATAAGTTAAAATTTATAAAACTAAAGAATTTCCAAAATACTCCAAAAAATGTACCTTTATTTTCTATAAATCGAATATATTTTGGGAGGATTCTTACTGATTTAGCCGACCAAAACTTGGCTGTTTCATAAAAAATCTGTAAGTCCCTGGTAATGTTTTTTAATCGTGTTTGTTAGGGCTTTGGGCTTAGTTGGTTTTGATCCCCAATTTAAGTTTAGATCACGAATTCCGTTGAGAAGTCAAGCTGCGTCCTTTAAAACTTGAAGTCTCCGCTCATGATTTTTAATTGCTCTTAATAAGTCCTCTGATATGTTATTTTGTTCTGCCACCAAAGTTTAAAATTTGTATTGCAAAATTAGTTGACATATTCTTATAAATATTTTTATTTTCAGAACTTGAGGAGAATGCCGATGTGGAAGAAGAGAAGATTAATGAAGAACAGCCAGATACGATAAAAAAAGGTATGTACCATTTAACAATAATTGAGTTAATGCCCGATTTCACAAACCACAAAAATAATTTTCAAAAGGATATCTTGGGCAGTTTGGAATTACCAGAAAAAATAAAATCATCCGCGAAGATATTCCTTTAAAAGTTATCTTTGAAGTTATTTGTAAATGCCCCTGCAATTTTTTGAAAGTTGTTTGTTTAAATTGTGAGGAATATTATTAATTTCCAAAAAAAAATAGGTGCGAAGCATGGTATAAAAATCTTTATACCATGGGTGCGAAGGGTCTCACTTAAGTCAAGGTTTTCAATTGTGAGTTAACCCAAGTTCAAGGGTTAACCTACGTTTATGACTACCCTGATTTGTCAGAATTCAAAGTTAACCATTGAATTTAGGTTAACTCACGATTGAAAAACTTGGCCTTAATGTGAGAAATGTGCTAGTTCCAATACGGGCAGAATGTGATTAGATTGTTTAGGTCAAACGTTGATTTGGGTTTACCAAGGGTAAATCACCCTAGCAGTTGGTCAGTAATCTGAGAAGTTGGAGATAGTAGTTGGAAGTGTTAAGTAGTTTAGGGAAAAGCGGGTTAGTCTTGAAAAGTTAGGGGTAGTATCAGGCAAGGTGAGTAGTTTGAAATTGGAGTTGGTGTGGCGTAGCAAATTTTATCCCGGGATTTTAACTCCCCGCGTCCCCCGCAAATATTTCCCGTAATTGATTGAATAATAATTTTAAAAGAACATGAGTTAGTGTTTGAAATAACCACAGAAATAATATCGTTAATTTTCATAAGGATATCTTGGGCGGCATTGAAATTACTAGAAAAAATATGTAAAATCATCCGAAAAGATATTCCTTTAAAAGTTGACATTAGGATCTTTGAAGTTGTTTAAATTGCGAGGAATATGGTAAATTTCCAAAAAAATTAGGGGTGGAGGGTTCCTATTAGTTCCAATACGGGCAGAATGTGATTAGTTTGTTGAGGGCAGTGATGAATAAATTAGGTTTGGGTCATGAAAATGTTTAAGTCAAAAATTGATTTGGGTTTACCAAGAGTAAATCACCCTGGCATTTGGCTGTACCCTGTACTTGTACGAGGTAGTCTCAGAAATTGGAGATAGTGGTTGGAAGTGTTAAGTAGTTTAGGGAAAAGGGGAATAGTCTTGAAAAGTTGATGGCAGTATCAGGCAAGGTGGGTAGTTGAAAATAGGAGTCAGTGTGGCGTAGTAAATTTTATCCCCGGATTTTGACCCCCCGCGGCGCCCGTAAATATTCCCCGTAATTGATGATGTGTGTACTGTGTAAATTTGAAAAACCGATTGTAATTTGTATTTTTAATTTCAGATAAACAGAGAGCATAGCAGATTACGTAATCGACATCGGAGTGGATGATGATGGAGATTTCGGGGAGAAGAAGAAAGTGTAAAGTGTTAAATTCGGGACATAATATCGTCGGTCGTAGCGGCGTGCCCCCCTCCCCTAAAAAAATGGTTTTCTTGGGCAACGTCTTCGTTGGTGGACCAAGCTTCTTGGGGAAGTGTTCGTTAAGATTGTAACTTATATTGCAAAACAGAAAAAACTGACTTGTACTTATAAGTTAACAATAAAATGTCACGAAAGTATTGATGAAATGGCTTAAGTTGGTGGGAAGTCACGTGACCCCCCAATTAAGTCCCCTACTTAGGTCCAAAATGTAGTGGGAAATTTTGGGTATATAAGTAACTGCAGAACATGGGGTGGGTGGTCGGGACTATAGTCCGAGCGGAGCGAGGACCACCAGCAACGGTCCCCTCTACGGAGAAGCTTGGTCCTCGCTTCGCTCGGACCACCAAGAAACCATTTGTTCTAGGGGAAACTCTTGCCGCTGCGAGCGGCGAGGAGAGATCCCGAATTTTTCTAAGTCCGAAATGTCAAATTTTTATTTGACATTTTGCACTTTGAAAAATTAAATTTGTCATTGTTGTACTTATACTTGTAATATATTATGTGAATGTCACATGGCTTATACTTATGTTGATGCATACAAATAAATAATAATATAGTTCATTGTGTTTTACTTTTATTCATGATACTTAAAGACCTATTACAAAATGATTGGTAATATAATATAAGAAAAAAGTAACACCTGATGTGAGTGTCACTCGGTAGGTATGTCGTTGTCCAACGAGTATGTCTCATAATAAATACATTGGTAATATAATATAATAAAGAAGTATAACACCTGATGTGAGCGTCACTCGGTAGGTATGTCTTTGTCCAACGAGTATGTCTCAATAAATACATGTTATAATATGTAATATGTATAATCACACATGAGCACAGTTCATTGTGTTTTACTTTTATTCCTTATACTTAACCTAATACAAAGTCATTGGTAATACAATATAACAAACAACTACCAACTGATGTGAGCGTCACTTGGTAAGTATGTCGTTATCCAATGAGCAATGAGTATGTCTCATAATAAATACATGTTATAAATATGTACAATCACACATGAGTACCCTACTCGCTACTATTGGATACATACCAACCAACCACATACTATGTACATGTGCTAATGTTAAACAAATAAAACGTATAAATAAGGCGTTAGATTGTAACGTCAGACACACCTGTCTTAACGTAGATTGATATTTATCTGATGTGATGCCTCCAAATAAATGATACGTTCTGACGTGTCACATCACATCGGACGAATATGAATCTACCTATAATTACAATCTCCCCCAAGACCAATCTCGAGACACCCAAGATACAATCAGTGGTGTGCGGTGAATAGTTTAATAACATAAATTTAAATATTTACTTCTAATAAATGAATAGATTTATTACAATTGCGAACAAGTTCAAACATATTTAAATTTATCAATTAATAAATTCTTTGTTGAACTTAATTCCTACATTATTATAATTTAAAAACTGCATAAATGAAATAAGTGCAAATTGTATTGGTTAATGAATTTTAATATTTAAATATTGCATGAAATTTACAAAACATTAAAAAATAATATCTAAATCAAAATACAAAGTTTCACAAAATTGTCACGCAGTTAAAGATTTACCAAACTTTAAATAATTAGTCTCCCTTACTTCTTGTCAATCGTTTATTTTCTATTTCTAGTTCACGATTTTGATCTGCTCGAATTTTGCAAACAGAATATACTGCCATACATGTTTTTATCGCTGGGCCCATTTTCGATTTCATGGTCTTATGGCTGGTGTCCAGTTGAGACAAAACAGTCTGGAGACCACGGATTTCAATCATAAATGAATATATCATTCATAAATCGGTGGTCTCGAGACTGTTTTGTCTCAAGTGGACACCAGCCTTAACTTTAGATACAAAAATGTGTCGATTATAGAACAATATAATCATAAATTCTTATAATGAAGAGAAGAATTAATAAATTATTTCATCAAAATAAGAAAATATGCTAAAATTATCGACAATTTTTATACATTTACAGACGTAAATATAACCATTCACGATCCTACGCCGCAGGGATCAATCTTGTAGTCCATTTATTTGTAAATACCTTTCCTAATTTACCCTTTTGGTATTGTTAAAAACTTTACTAGCGATAACATCATGTCTGTTATGGTTCCTAATAAAATTTACAAGTACAAGAAGTACAGGAATATAATTAATTAAGTCACGTAAGAAAGAAAACCAGTAAAACAACACTGACCGGTATCTTTACAATAGAGTTAAAGAGGTTCGTGCTCAAATTAATGTCAACCTAGTAAAATATTGTACAAATAAAACCGACCTTTTACTTTCAAATCCAACGATTGAACTTCAGCTTGATTTTTGTCCAATGATCATTTCTCCGATAAACTTTCTCCGCTGCACTATTCGACATGTTATGAAATCTAAAACAAATTAAAGTTTAAAATCAGTAAGACCTGATTATAAATTTACTTTAAAAATCGCCAATATAAGTTGCATGCTTCTGCCCTTTAACTTATATTCACTATTGTAAATTCGTATGCATTTTTTAGTTTTTAACAAACGAGGTTCAATGTTGTCATTTTCACAATGCAAATGTAATTTCCAATTGAAAAATCGAATATTTTAATACATAATTGTAAATTAACAAACAGCTACAGTGAAACTTCCCTAACTCGAATTATTCTATAAATCGAATTTTTTTTGAAAAAATTATAAAGGTTCGTCAGATATTTACGTGTAAATTTATCTTCATAACTCAAAGTTTCTCTAATTCGAACCTCTTTGGTGTGGTTGATTTGGTAAGAGTTTGGGAAGTTTGACTGTATTTATGTATTGGCACAAAAATTTCAATTAAACATACCTTTTAAATCATACCCAGTCGTTGCTCCTCTGTGACGTTATTCAACACCAATCTAACAGTTGTCATGGAATATGTAAAAATCTGATTTCAACACTTCTAAGTTCTGCACGTACCTCACACATAACTGCTTCTATCCTACAAAAAAATTAATAAATAGTTCAATAATGTTGGATAGCCAAATCAACAAAATCTTATTTCATGTGACTCACCAAGAGTTTGCATCTCCAAGAACTTTCTAATATCTTTATATTTTCCATTCTAGAATCCACTATCTGCTTCGTTATTAAAACTAGAAGAAATTAAAAAACTAAGATCAGCAACATAATCTCACAAGTTCATAAAATATTAACAATATTATAAATACCCAAAACCAAACAAAACGATTTTAGTTCTGGTCGTTAGGTCATTTGACATGTCATTTTCAAAATGTAAACAAAAGAGAAAATATTCACAATAAGTGGTGACATCTAACGTTTAATTTTCAAACTTAACTGTAGCCAAGCGACAAACCTTAATGCAGATTTCTCCGTTGTGGCAAACAGTTGGTATTGCAGATTCCGGTGTTGTCTATTGAAATTTTGACGTTAGATGTCAGCGCCAAACACAAGCAATTTAAATCATAATAGAAAGTAAATAATTAATAATTATTTTCCGAAATTAATCATGGAAACAATATTTCCCTGCTTATGTACGCGTAGTGAAATTGAATTTCCCTGAGTAGTCCGGTAATAATTAATAAATGTTTGTAACTATAAATTCAACAAATTGACGAACTTAATTTTTTTAAAGAGATTCGGAAAAATTTAATACAAAACATGTCAGGAAAATGTTATTGATAAATTCAAGTTTTTCCTTTTTCTGACTATCTTTCCAAACAAATATTCTGAGACAGTAACTACTGCATATAACAAGATGTTGTAACTGTGAAAAAATAAAGGTGGACACTTTATAAGTTCGATATAAAATTGGACTTGAAAACCGCATTTTAAACTTGCATGAAATTCCATCAAACAGAAAAAAAACTTGAAAACTTAAAATTCTTTATATCCCAATATTTAGGGGTCGAGAATAAAAATTTCATGGAAATGGTAATTTTTGACGCTCCATCTAAATGGCGTAGCACGCGTTTAATTTGGTCTAAAGGTCCATCTTATCTGGTCTTATTTTATCAAATTTCGTCGCTTTTTGATGTTGCGTCGATAATTTTCCCACGTTACCTGAGAACTCTTTAGGTGCACACATACATCGAAAACTTTCTTTGGATTTGGACAAAACTTTCTAAAAACTCGGAAATATAAAATAACAGATTATTTTTTGTACCTGTTGTCATACAAGTCATTTTCTTCAAAAAAATACAAGTTAATTTCCTTTTTTATTTTCTCAGCACGTCATGTTTCGTGTGTGTCTAATCCGCACATCTTCGGGTGCCACTTATAAGCTACAGAATTAAAATAAAAGTAAGGAAATATATTTTACAACTAATGACATAGGAAGTGTATACTTCTTCACTTTTATTTTAATTCTGTAGCTTCCGAGTAGCACCCGAAGATGTGCAGATTAGGCAGATGAAACATGTCGTGCCGAGGAAAATAAATTAACCTGCATTTTTCGAAGAAAAGAATTTAAATGGGAACAAATACAAACATCATATAAATTTAAACATACTTTGCTTGACAAACAATATAATTCACCATAAAATAAGAATTATTGTGAGCTCATGTTTTTTATATACAATACGTACATTATAAACCATCGCACTTAATGTTGTTTAGGTTTAAGGTTTTTTAAACTAATAAAATAGAATAAAATGACATAATCGCGGTTTTTAATTTAAGGCCCGTCATCAGGCTGTCTTTACAAAATATATTTAACCCCTTTATGGTAATATAGTACAGTCTCGGTAATCCGAACACACGCTCTAATCCTATCTCCAGTCATTCGAACAAAAGAAGAAAAACTCAGTACTCTGCACAAATAGTTATAATCCGAACTCAACTAAGTTGTGATTATAACAATTTATGCGGACTACTAAGTTTTTTTTTTCGTGTTCGGATTACTGGATATTTTGTTCGAATTAGAGTGTGTTCAGATTAGCACTAAAATCCGAATTCAGGTAATTCTTATTAAATTGAAGGTGTACTTTAAAATTATTACAATAAACGGGACGATTTAAAACACTTTAAACCTAAAAAACATTAAGTGCAAGGGTTTATAATGCACGTAGTGTGGTAGTAGTAGTAGTAGTAGGGTGTCACCCTAGTGTATGCTCTCAAAATTTCAAGTCAATCTGTCAAACCGTTTTTAAGATAACTTATTTCGTATGAAACACAGTACAAGGAAAAATGATTGAAAAAATTGCGCATTCTACAATTTTGTTTATATTACCACCACCTTTTTGAAACTTGCCAGGTTGACGTTTACTTGAACACATATTTCCATCAAAAACTGACGTATTAGTGTCAACAAAAATTTTAAAAGAAAAAATTTAATATTGAACAATAGGTTCTTACAGCTCATTCAAGGAATTCAAGAAAATGCAAGGATAAAGTGCAAACTAAAAATTTTAATTATTGCTTTGCAAGTTATGTAACGCAACCATTACAATCCGATCTTCGCTAACAACTCGTTTAAGATTTACTGCTTGAATTTAAAATATGAACTAACATGAACATGTTTACTACCTATTTGTGTACCTCTTCAAACCACTCACAAACAACCACTAAATTCCATACGTGGAAATTTAAAGTACCGGTACTTTAAATGTAATAGAAATTATAGCACCACTAAGTTTATTATGAATGTAAACTCGGTTGAAAATTTCATTTAAATTAATGTCACCCTGGCATAAACATTGTACAAATAGAACTAACCTTTCATTGTCAAATGCAGCAACTCAATTAATCGTTCTTCATTTTGGTAAATTATCCAATTGTTGTTCACTTACACTGCACTGCATTATTCGATTTTTTAGGAAGTCTAGAATAAATTAAAAACCACAAATTAGAAAACATTTCTCAAAAGTTCATAACGAATTAACTTAAATACACAAAAAGAAGTGAATTGTTTGAAAACTGTCATTTACGAATGAAACGTCACTTTTAAAAAAAATTTAATGACACATTGCGCCACCTAACGATAAATATTTAAACTATATCCAAGCTACACACCTCACTTACCAGTTTTCTTGTTGGGTATAGCGGTGCATGTAGAAACCTATCTAGCCCTTACAACTTCCGTCGTCAGATGGCAGCACCTATACAGAAACAAAGTTTAAAATAATGGCATGGCATTTCAAAAATAAAATAAATTATACAACTATTGAAAACATTAATTGCACGCAAATTACAAATAGCTATTAATTTGGATAGACTAAATATTAAATACCACAAACCTTGAATATTTTCTAACTAGTTGATGTTCCATAAATGTTGATCAAAGTTCCAAACAGCTCCAACAGGCGTTATCAAATTTTAGGATCTCGCCTGATAATTTATCAAGTAATTTCAACTACATCTCTTCTTTTTCAACATAGGCGAATATATTTACTACAAGTCAGTTTCTGCTTTCACGTGATTAGTATTTTGACTCTGAAATTTAAAAAATGTATGAGAATCCATCCACCATTACTTGAAATTCAAATAGTACATGTAAAAATAATTTATTGTAGAGAACAACCAAATTAATAAATATCTAAAGTAAGTGATACCGGTACTGTCATGAACTATTTACACGATAAGTTTGATGCTGACACTCTATTGCATAGCGTTCCCAAATGAGAACCTAAATGATTGTTTCAATGCAATACAAAACTGTCGTGACAACTAGATGATGTGAATTTCAATGTAGATCGTCATTAATCTCACGGTACATTCTGTTAGAACGTGTAGAGGATAGTTCGCGGAGAGAGTTCAAGTGAAAGGGACATATAATTCACAATTCTTCGACATATTTGTATCCAACAAAAATTTGCTCAGTGAGAAGTAATTCAAACTTCAATTGTGCAAATTGTAGACATTTTACCTAGTAGTACCAGGTTCTGTGAAATGTTTGCGAGTAAATTTAAACAACTTAAAATTAAAAAGCCCATTTATTGATTATAATTTCTTATACAGTAGAAGCTTGATTCTGTGAACACAAAAATACAAAGGTATGTTCAAACTAACGCAAGTGTTCACACCACGGTACATAATATAGTAAGGTAATCCAGCGCTGCACTCTTTACGTGCATTAGAAGTGAAACCATAATGTACAACAAGAGAGATGCAAAAGAAGGTATCTAAATGTAATAATACGTGCACATTACTAAGTCATCTTACTACGACAAGCATCGCTCTCTGTCTATACAACGCTTGCTTATAGGTATCTAATTCTCTATCCTTGGGGACGAAATTGTTTCACGTAAACGTTGCTCGTCGGATTACCTTACTATATTATGTACCGTGGTTCACACTAACGGGGTTGTAGAAAAACTAGTGTTATCATATATTTATTCCTTATAAAATGTTGTTAAGTTCGCGATAAGGAAGCGGTAGTGTTTAGAAGTAATTGAAATTAATCTTACCCAAAGTTTCTGTAGTCTGAAGTAGTAGCACTAATGGTTATCACTTATTATCACGAACCGGTATTTGTAGTTAGGATAAGGAAGCAAAGGATAATAAACTATTATAACTGCAGCAGTTCACATGGTCACCATTCCCGCCGTAGTTAGCAATATTCATAGCGTTCATACACAACAACTCCTTTCAACTAAGTTAAAACTCCTCTATCAGACGTTTTGGTCGCTGGAGCTGAGAACGTCTTCGTAATCTTCTTGGGCTGAATTGCTGTGGAGTATGATTCAACACTTTAGGAAGACTTGCCACAGGTGGAGTAATTTCGTAAAGTGCAGGAGAATAATTCAGTAGCGTAGTCTTATTATCTTGTATAAAGGCATTCTTCATGTGGTTCGAATGCTTCTTGATTCACCTTCCATCCAAATCAACGATCCATACTCGAAAACCACAAGATTGTATCACTGTAGCCTGTTTCCAAAAACTCTTACTACCTTGGTGCAATTTCACCAGCACGTTTTGGTTTGGATAGAAACATTTATCCTTTGTTCTTTTGTTGTAGTATTCTGCAGACCTTATTTGGTATTTCTGAACTTTTGCATTGTATGAAGGACGTAATAAATCTAAAGGGGTGCGCATGTGACAACGAAGAAATAACTCGCTTGGAGTGCAATTAGTAGAAGGATGCGAGGTGTTCCTATAACGAAATAAATAATTTTGTAGATTTTCTTGTAGATTCTTTTCTTGAAACTTTGCACACTTCTCTCTGCTTGACCATTTGAACTTGGATGGTATGCAGGAGTCATCGTATGTTTTATATCAAAACTCTTGTAGAAACGTTTAAACTCTTGTGATTTAAAAGCACTTCCACCATCGGTTACTATTTCTTTGCACAACCCGATTCGTACAAAAAGTTGCTTAACAACTTGAATGGTAGTAGAAGATGTAATACGACACACTTCAACAAGTTCAGGCCATTTAGAATGCGCACAAATAATTGGCAAAAACATTTTTCCCATAAATCAGCATGTAATCGACTCCACGGTTCTTCAGGGGTAAGCCACGATCCTAAAGAAACCTTCGCTGGATCGTGTGAAATTTCACTACATGCAGAACATTCATTTGCTACTTTCTCGATATCGTCATCAAGGCCAGGCCACCAAAAATAATTTCTGGCTTCCGATTTCATCCTGACAATAATGGCTTGATGCGTTGCATGTAGGTACTCGAAATTTTTGTGGAATAAAAGTTCGTACAACCCCAAATAATACATCCTAAATGAACCAATAAATCACTCCTTCTTCGGAGATAAGGCCATAATTCAGGACTGCTTTTACAGTTATCCCAACCACACAAAATATACTGCTTCACTCTTGTTAGCAACGTATCTTTCTTTGTTTCTTCTGCAATAGAATTGGCGTCGCTTTGTATTTTGTATTGCAGATTGAATCTCTGATATAGTTTTTGTAGAAGGTAAATCATTGGCGTCAAACTTAACATCTTCTCCTGCAGGTAAACGTGAAAATCCACCGACTTTGCCAAACTTGTCAGTAGGAACGTATTCTATTTTGTAGGAATATGACATTAGAATTAATGCCCAACGCTGAAGACGATTTTCAGTTGTAGATGGAATACCTTTCTTTGATCCAAAAATAGTAAGAAGTGGTTTATGATCCGTTTGAAGAATGAATTCTCTTCCAAAAATATATTTATGAGATTTCCGCACACCAAAAATTATACTTAAACCCTCTCTTTCAATTTGAGCGTAACGAGTTTCTTCAGGTTTTAAAGTCTTACTCGCATAAGCAATAGGTCGCTCAGTACCGTCTGCATATCTATGAAAAAGATCGCTAGCAATGCCCTTTGAAGACGTATCACAGCTAAGAACTATTGGCAATGAAGGATCATAGTGCGCTAAATAAACTTCATGTTTATTTATCAAGTTTTCGTTTTATTTCTTTAAACGCCTCCTCACACTGAGGGGTCCAATTCCATTGTGCTTCTTTCTTGCGAAGTTGATTTAATGGATGGCTCAATTCTGCTAAACAAGGCATGTATTTGCAGTAATAAGTAACCATTCCCAAAAATGATTGTCGAGATTTTAAATCTGTCGGTCTGGGCATTTTTACGACTTGGAAGTCGAAAAAGCAGTACATGTGTCTATCGCTCTTTACCTTAATTGTGTTAATTAATTTTTAGTTGTAAAACTTATGCACAATATGCGAGAATTTTGTTATCATATTTAGTTTATGAGCGCTGATATAGCTCGAGAACGCACGTTGGCGTCGGTCTTTGTTCTTGTGTAGTGACGTGAATACTTCGTCCACATGGAATGTTTAGACCAGTAGCCGTAAAGTGCACACAATTAAGTGATTACAACAAGTATGCGATACTGATGAAGACTAACGAGTCAGAAACACATGTCATGGTGTGATGGCTTGGAAGTCGAAAAAGCAGTACATGTGTCTATCGCTCTTTACCTTAATTGTGTTAATTAATTTTTAGTTGTAAAACTTATGCACAATATGCGAGAATTTTGTTATCATACTATTAACTACTATTTCACACTATTAACACTGGCCATACGCATGTTCAATATTGTCTATAAAGCGTTCATACACAACAAATGTATAATGCATAATGTTGATAATTAAGAACATTAAAGTTCACGAAAAAACGTAGTTATCTCATTTTGTTTTTGAACTTTTACTGTTCATGTTACCGAGTGTAATAACTAGATCCCGGAATCAAGGCAATAGGAAACCCGTAATTTAGTATGTGGCATATAATTTATAATATGTACCTATAATATCTTGTGTTTATGCATAAATTGTATGCCGCATACCAGATATCGGGTTTCCTATTGCCTTGATTCCGGGCTCTAGTAATAACTAATAATGTTCACGTTACCGAGTAGCTATAGAAAAATTTGGTGTTCACAGGACCGGGATGTTCATAAATTTGAATGTTCACGTTATCGAGCTTCTACTGTATTTTAATTCAAAGTGAATTCTTTCTCTTTCCATCGGTATCGATGCTGAAATCCAAGACTTGATGCCGTAGAAGGTGTTATTAAGAGGCTCTACCAGCTTATTTAGCATTGGTTTTGAGATGGTGTTTTTAACACCTTTTTCACAAAAATGCAACTGTGTCAGCCCTTAGTAAAACCCACCCCAATAAAACACCACAGATGTTCGAAATGTTTGAGGCAAGCAAACATTGACCATAAAAATATTTTTTCACAGGCACAATTTTTTTAGAAGAAATTTAACAAACTGAGCAATAGGTTCTTACAGCTTAACGAAGGAATTTGAAAAAATTGCGAGGGTAAAGGACAAATTAAAAATTTTAATTATTACTTTTCCCGAGTCATGTAACGTAACTTATTACAATCTGATCTACGTTAACTCCTCATTTAAGATTTAAGGCTTGAAATTAAAACATCAATTAATACACGTTTGCTACCCACAAGTATACCTCTTCAAATCATATCTAAAAGAAAACCAAAATCTATACGTGGAATTTTAAACTAGCAGTACTTATTAATAAACAAAGTTGAAATGATTGAAATTTGATGTTCATAATAAAATATTCTACAGAAATATTGAAAACTTTAAATCCATGCAAATTACAAATAGATGTTAATTTGTAGACACTAAATATTAAATTTCACAAACCTTTAATATTTTCCAAAGAGTTAATGATCCGTAAATCTTTAAGCAAGTTCCAAACAAATATTATAGGCGTTATCGAATCTTGCGATCTTGTCTGATAATTTACCAAATAATTTCCACTACATCTATTCTCTTTCTACATAGGTGAGTACATTTACCGCAAAACTCTGTATCTGCTTTCACATGGTTAGTATTATAAACTCTGAAATTAAAATATTTAAGAGAATCCATCATCTAACATTATTTGAAATTCAAATGTTTATATGTAATAAGAACTTAATGTAAAGAACAATTGCATCAATAATTAACCAAAGTAAGTAATACATGTACTGTCATAAACTATTTACATTCCGGGTTTGGTGCTAAAGTAGAACCAAATAAACCATTTGCAGGTAAGTTAAAAAGTGTAAAGATCAAAACTAACAGAGCATTTCAGCCCTGACCAAAACAAGTCGATCCTGATCATTTTGTGTCGTGCCACCAAACTGCGTGTATCTTCAATTCTTGTGTTTACACAGTCCAACTTATCCACTAATATGGGTTTGTTCCGCTTTACTTCAGTAAAAAACTGAGCATGCAATCGTTACGTTAGCCCATTTATTTTCATTAAATAACACCAATGCAAATATTTATTATTAAATTTCTCAACACTAATATCTATTCGAACATGCTTCAAAGTAAAAATCAAATCAGCCATTGAAGTCAACCACAAATTTTCTTGGGAAAAACGAATTCAAGCTTCAACTGCACGAAAAGCCCATGCAATTTGTTTGCTTTATTGCTTAACTATTAATTCCGTGACTCATTGTTAAAAGGGCCATTTTCACATTTTGAAATTATATTATTTTTGGCCGTTGTTTATATTATAAGATTTGTTAGTGGTAAAAAAGCTAATGTCATGTTTATCAAAGGCACTTTTGGAATACCAATTAATTATTTTTTAAATTAAAAATCAATAAAAATAAAAACTAAACCACTGTCAAGAATTAAGTGATACAGTGATACATTAAGTGATACAGTAATAGTTCTAACCCCTCTATAACGAGAACTCAAGGGACCAGCCTACTTACTCGTTATAACAGATTTTCGCTATAAAGAGTCCCAACAATAAAAGTTTGTCTAGATAGATAAATGTATTAAATTTAATAAAAAAGAAGGTTAACTGCATACTAACATAACGTTTAATAAGTTATTGAAAAATGTCTGTAGTTTTGGTTTGTTTGCGGTAATAAAGAATTTTAATTTTATCAATTGCACTTTCTAATGATACTAAGTTATTAAAATGAGCATCGTGATGAGGCACTAATTAACAAAAACTACCAAACAGTTAAAATATAAATCCGATAAAATTCTAGTATGTAATTGAGACCCACATGTGTTTTTATTTTTCCCAGAAACTCTCGTAATATCCGATCTACTTCTGAAATTTCTCGCTATTATCTATCTGAAACCAACCAAAATCTTGTTATATCCACCTCAATGCCAAAAATGTACTCGGTATAGAGGGGAAATTTTACATGGAGTAGTATACAAAACGGCAAGGGACCAAACGATTCACTCGTTATACTCGATTTTTCGTTATAACCGGAACTCGTTATAGAGGGGTTCTACTGTATACAATACCAATATTGGGTCGGCACCACAAGGAATCATTTTTAATGATTAGAAATAGTCATTCTACATTAAAATATTCTGTTTTAATTTCATGAACTTCACGAAGAAAAGTTCTAACTTTTATTAAAGAAGGAAACTTATTATCGTCTTTTTTTCGTTTTAGCTATTCATAATCAAAGACATAAAATGCAAAAAAGTGACGTCGGCCCTTTTAACAATACTGCCATGTTTAGATAATACATAGATATTTATAACAGTAATTTATTAATTTCCTGTTTATGATTTTATTACGGTACAATTAAGCATTGTGCAAGTAATTAAAATATAGATTTATTTGTAGCTATCATAAAATAACCAAGAATTTACATAGGCTCCTTTCGATTAACATGGTAGAATAAGCTACAGAAATTTAATTAAATTAAATTAAAAAATTTTCATTTTAGGTGGTGGGATGCATGTTGGAGTTAATATTAATCCCGACATTATATTCAATAAATAATACTGACCATTCATTTTGAAACATAGTAAATCCGTTGACTAAACTTCACCTCAATAAATTTTCCAATGGTATTTCTCCGACAAAATTTCTGCACAGCACTGTTTGATTTGTTACGAAATTCTAAAACAAATTGAAAATCAGTAAAAAGAAATCATTATTAATGTACTTTAAGACCCTCTTTAAGATTACTGTAGTCGTTTTCACAATTTCCATATATTTATGCAAGCAGCACCCACAAAATTATTCTTTTTATAAAACGAATGTCAGACCCTACAAATTTTTTAATATTATCTTCACTTATTAGAAATTTGTGAATTATGCTTTTCAATTCACTACTTAAATACAAAAATTCGGTTTGTTTGCAGAAATCGACACATTTGTGTCAACTGTAAATTTGTTGAAGTAATTTGAGCTCCAATTGTAACAAAAGCACATGCAATTTGCAATGCAAACTTGTGTTTTAATGGATTCACGATTATGTAGACATTTCCATATTACGAATGTCAACTCAATTGGAAAATGAGCAGTTTCAATCAAATTAATAAAATGCGTACTCATATTAGTGACACCCTAGGAAAATATTACATTAATAAAACTTACCTTTCAATTTCAAACACAGCACTTTCATCGATTGTATATCGTTGTAAGTCAATTTTCCAATCGCTGTTTTACAAACTTTCTGTACTGCCGTAGCTGATTTTTCATCAAGTCTAGTACAAATTAAAAACCACAAATTAGAAAGTATTTCTCAAAAGTTCACAATGAATTAACTTATAAACGCAAAACAAAGTTAATTACTTACTGTCATTTACAAATGACACTTCACTTTTTAAATTTTAAGACTTGTTGCGCCATCTAACGATAAATATTCAAACTACCAGCCAAGTTACGCACTTCACTTTCTAGTAGATTTCTTCTTATCGGATGACAGCCGTACATGTAGAAACCTATAAACAAATTTGAATTAAAAGCATTACATATTATAGAATGATAAAGTAAAATAATTTATAGATATATTGAAAACATCAAATATTAAATGTCACAAACCGTTAGTCTTTTTTATCCAGTCAATGTTTTATAAATTATTATCGAAGCTCCAAATAGATCTAAGAGGCTACGTCGAATTTTGTAAACATCTCTGATAATTTACCACAAAATTTTTACTACATCTTATCTTTTCCTACATAGGCGAGTTCATCCTCCTCGGGTCTGTATTTGGTTTTAAATGGTTATTATTATAAACCCTGAAAATAAAAAAAATTATCAAAATGCATCACCATTATTCTTTTTAATTCAAAGTTGAAATGTAACAATTATTGTAAAGAACAAACGTAAGTTATACCGATACTGTCATAGACCATTTATATGTTCAGTTTGGTGATCAAGTAGAGTTCCAACCTTTTGTTGAAAGAAGTAAAGGGACAAATGTAGAAGTTAGCCCCCTTTGAAGGCATTTATCACAAAATTACGAAATATGTAGATAGGCCCTTTTCCATTAACACGGCAGAAATATAATTAATATTAATAATAACAAACGGAAATAAAATTAATAGCTTCCTACTAATTCATGCCCTCTCGATTTGAGCTGTACAAGAAATTGAAATTTGTCATCATTTTCTGTACATGTATCATCGTGGATTCTTTTGAATTGGTTCCAAAATCTTAATCCTGTACCTCAGGAATCTTTAAGGCATCGCCAATTTCTGGTTAAAATTTTCTTTAAAAAATTACGATAAATGTTTATAATAATAATAAACTTTATTGGTGTTCAGTACACAAAAGTGTTTACACACGTCATATTAAAGACCATAATGGCTAATGTAATGTAACCAGAAAAGGGAAAAACTCTTTGGCTCATTCCTGTAGTAGATCTGTGTGGGCACTTTGCATAAACTCTTCTACACTGTAGAAAGCCATTTTTGTTAGGTATTCCTTTAGAGTTCGCTTGAAGTTGCTCTCGTCCAATGCTCTTAATCCCGCAGGAAGAGTATTGTACAGTTTGACTCCTGTGTAGCTGGTACCACCTCGGGTTCGCTGAAGGCGATGGAATTGGATCCTTAGGTCTTCCGCATTTCTTGTTGGATATTTGTGGAAATTACTGTTTGTAGCTGGGGTGTTAATATATCGTTTAACGTACATCAAGCAGTCGTATATGAAAGTGCAGGTTGTTGTCATTATACCCATTGTTTTGAAGTGAGGCCGATGTGGCGGAAATCGTGGGTTCGAACCCCACACAGGACAAAATTTTGTATTTAATATTATTTAATACAATTAATATTAAATATACTAGCAAGTCCCGCCAACATGTTAACAGATGACGCCATAACGTTTGGTATCTCTCATCTTCATTAACACCGGCAATCATTGCAGTAAACCAATACCAGCCAGAACGCGAAGGCATCTTCTTTGTATCCTGAAGACATTCTCGATGTGGGATGAATGTCCGCAATTTAGTATTGCTTATGACATCTTGGAGTGGAACAAAGCGAAGTATGCTATTTTAAGATATGTATTAGACAATTGGTTTCTTAATAATCTTAGGTAAAAGGTGGCTCTCGACAAGCTCGCATTCAAATATTTGGCGTGAGGTTCCCAGGTCAAAGCGCTGTCCACGATAACACCCAGGTATTTTACCGGATCGTACACAGTGCCCCTTCAAAGGCGGAAGATGATATTTTGTGTTTTCTGGTCGTTACAGCTTAATTTGTTGCAAATGAACCAGTTTTTTATACGCGATTACATAGGTTGTGTTCACTCTCAGTTTTGACGGTGTCATCTGCAAATAGGATGAAGTCGGATGTGGGAGTATAGTTGTTGATGTCATTGATATAAAGCAGAAATAAAAAAGGAGAGAACACGGAACCTTGTGGCACACCAGTGTCAACGTTAAGACTTGTGGAGATGTCGTTATTGAATTTCATACGTTGTTGACGGTTTTTCAAGAACGATTTGATTAGTGAGATGCTGTTGCTAGATAAATTGTAGTATTCCAGTTTTCTTATTAATATGTCGTGATTTACACAATCGAAGGCGTTAGATAGATCGTAGAAGGTGGCATCGGTGAATTTGCGTTCTTCACAATCTTTAAGTATTATCTGGGTGAGTTTATTAATAGCCAGTGAGTTTGACCTTTTGTTTCTGAAACCAAATTGACTGGGATTGAGCAGTTGATTTGACTCGAAATGATTTGATTTGACTAATTTGCTGATTCAAAATTATCTCAAATATCTTCGAAAAGTTGGGTAGTCAACGAGATTCGACGATAATTATTGGGATCATTGGTATCACCTTTCTTAAAAATAGGGATAACTGTTGCAAGTTTGAAAGCCATGGAGAAATGATGATATTCTTGATTGTTTTGATAATTTTTGTATTCGTTCCTTATATGTCTTTACTAGTGGAGTTGTTTAATTTGTCGATAGCTTTTCTGACTTCTATAGGGCTGACTTGGTAAAAGGAGAAGCTGGGAGCGTCGATTGCAGTCAAGAAAGATATGGCATCATCCCTTCCATTTGGAAGATTTTTGACGATGTTGGTTGGTATATTGGTGAAGAATTCGTTGAAAGCGGTTGGTGGGTCAGAATTTGGGTTTGGTTGATTTTGTCGTATGATTTTCCATATAGTAGATTGCTTATTCGTGAACTCAGCTATCAATTGATCATGAGCACGGTCCATAATATAGTAAGGTAATCCGACGAGCAACGTTTACGTGAAACAATTTCGTCCCCAAGGATAGAGAATTAGATACCTATAAGCAAGCGTTGTATAGACAGAGAGCGATGATTGTCGTAGTAAGATGATCTAAAATGTGCACGTATTATTACATTTAGATACTTTCTTTTGCATCTCTCTCGTTGTACATTATGGTTTCATTTCTGTTACATCTGCTCTGTATACAGTATTATTCAAATTATGTTATACCAACATTACATTATATTTGTTGTACGACTATAATACTAGTTCATATTGTAATAATAAACATACATTATTTCAAACCTTTAGAATAAATACATTTCGACTACAATTCGATAATTACTACATACATAACAAATTGGCGGCGAGGATACGATTCAAACCTACAAGATTCAAATTACAGTTACAAGATTCAACAGTGAAATATTACGAAAATGGCAACTACGATGGAACAAGCAATGGCACAAATGGCAGCATTATTAATAAATATTCAAACAACACAAGCAGAAAGTTTAGCTCAAAACAAGAATACACTGGTGTATGATTTTAAAGAAAGTTTACAACCCTACGAAGAAAATAACGAAACATTCGATACATACCTACAAAGATTAGATAATCATCTCGAATTAAAAGGTATTCGTAAATCAACAACCGAATCTGACATAATCCGGAGAAGAATTCTAATTAGTTGTCTAAGTCCCAAGATTTATACGATATTAACGAAACTTTCAGAGCCTGAAAACCCAAATGCGAAAACATACGAAGAACTAGTTACGCTGCTGAAAGATTACCTTTCACCTAAAGGTAGTATAATAGCTGAACAGCACAAATTCACACTTCGATTGCAACAGGAAGGGGAAACCATTCCGGATTACGTGGCTGAACTAAAAAAATTGACAATCAATTGCGAATTCAAGTGCGAAAGTTGTAAGGCATCGACTATCGATACACATTTACGTTCGCAGTTTATTTGAGAAATTCGAGATACGGGAACACGGGAAAAATTACTTCAACAAGAGTCAACAGTAAAATTTGAAAAAATGGTGAAGATTGCGAACACAATAGAAATGGCAAAAAAAGAAGCAAAGCAAATGCAGTCAAAAAACCTAACGATCAATGCAGTCCGACACTGCACCAGAACAAATACGAACTTTGGAAAACCACAGCCTTCTGGAAGTAAAAGTAATTATATTCCACATTTACGCGGAAAATGTTATCGATGTGGAAAAGAAGACCATAAAGCAGACACTTGCTACGCCAAGCAGAGCACATGCAACACTTGTGGAAAGATAGGTCACCTACAAACAGTTTGTTTAGGGAAAACCAACGACAAATTGAAAATTGGCGAAATGACAACTCCAACGGTACAGAAGAAGAAGAAAACTGGTATACAATACGTAAACTCGCAAAAATAAATTTAATTAGTACTGATAACGACAAACTAATGATACAGGTAAGACTAAATGTCGGAGAAATTCCTAATGCTAAGTACAAATTCAAGTTGAAAGATGCAAACGTCCAACCAGTATTCATGAAACCAAGACAAGTTTCTTACGCACTAAGAAGTAAAACAGAAGATGAAATAAAACTCCTCGAAGAATTGGGAATCATCGAACAAGTTGTACATTCGGCATGGGGTACACCAGGTGTTCCAATAATAAGAAAGGACGGACGAATCCGATTATGCGCAGCATATAACGCAACAATTAATAAATACATCCAAGATGATTGCTACCCAATACCAAATATTGACGATATATTTAATAAGATGAACGGTGGGAAATATTTTTGCAATTTAGACATTTCAAACGCATACCTACACATGCCAGTAGAAGAAGAAACTGCGATGCTACAAGCAATATCAACACATAAAGAGGTTTTCAAAGTAAAGCGATTAATGTTTGGTGTAAAAACAGCACCAAGCGGCTGGCAACGACACATGGACCAAACTTTACAAGACTTGGAAGGAGTAGTTTGTTTTTTCGATGATATTGCAATTCAAGACGCTACGGTAGAAGAACTATTTCAACGGTTAGAAAAAGTAATGGATCGGTTACGAAGTAATAATTTGCACCTTAACAGAACGAAATGCAGATTTTTCAAAGACCAGATTACTTATCTAGGTCATAGAATAGACAGAAATGGATTGCACACCTTACCAGATAAGATAGACGCAACCCCAAAAGTCAAAAACCACAGAACGTCTCTCAATTACGTACCTTCTTAGGATTAGTGTTGTATTATCAAAAATTTATGCCAAATATCGCAACAAAACTACATCCCTTATACAAACTTTTGAAGAAAGATATGCCGTTTCATTGGAATCAAGAATGTGACGAATCGTTTAATGAAATTCGGAAAGAACTAACGAGCACTAAAGTTCTGGTACCTTACGATACAAAATTACCACTAGTGTTAGCCACAGACGCTTCACCTAATGGTCTGGGAGCTGCGATATCACACATTATGCCTGACAACTCAGAAAAGCCGATAGCTTTTGCATCACGATCGTTAAATTCTGCTGAAACAAATTACAGTCAAATCGACAAGAAAGCAACAGCAATAATATGGGGAATAAAAAAGTTTTTTCAATATTGTTACGGAAGCAAATTTGTGTTAGTAACAGATAATCAACCACTTATGAGAATCTTCAATCAAGACAAGGACTTACCAGTGACGTCAGCAACTAGATTACTACATTATGCAATATTTTTATCCGGGTTCAACTACAAAATTCGATATCGAAGAACACAAGCTCATGGCAACGTTGACTATTTATCCCGAGCACCATTAGAAACAGCAACAACAACACATGACGGAGCAGAAATATTTCAAATCGCCCAAATCGAAAATCTTCCAATAACCCACAGAGAAATTCGAAAACAAACATTGAAGGATACGGAGCTGCTTCAAATCTATATGACCGTAGAAAATGGAACAAAGATATCAAGCGGATATGAAATTACAGATTTCACAATTCAAGACGGTTGTCTATTAAAAGGGATTCGAGTGGCTATTCCAAAAGTATTACGGCACAAAATATTGGAAGAATTTCATTGCGCACATTCAGGAATCTTCAAAATGAAAGCATTAGCAAGAGGATATGTTTGGTAGCCCGAAATCGATAATGATATTGAAAAAGTAACAAAAGAATGTACAGAATGTTGTAAAACTCGTAGCAACCCAACGAAGATTACAGTCCATCCCTGGGATTACGCTACGACACCTTGGCAACGAATCCACTTGGACTACACAGGCCCATTTTATGGTACTTATTTATTCATACTAGTGGATTCTTATTCAAAATGGATTGAAGCGATACCAACAAATTCGATTACATCTGCAGTTACTATTAATCTTTCACAAGAAATATTTGCCCGATTCGGGTTACCGAATGTTGTAGTGACTGATAATGAAACAAACTTTAAATCCGTTGAGTTCAAAAATTTTTTAGAAAAAAATGGGATTATACATAAAGTGTCGGCACCTTATCACCCAGCAACCAATGGCCAAGCTGAACGATACGTTCAAACAGTTAAGAGAAGTTTACAAGCAGCTCTAACTACTAATGACAATTTAAAATTAAGCCTTTACAGATTTTTACTAGAATATAGAAAGACACCACACTCAACTACTAATATCGCACCTGCCAAATTAATGTTCAAACAAAATATCCGATCACGACTAGATTTAGTACGAAGAAATATTAGCATTGATATTAACGAAAAACAATTAACAATGGGAAACACGAAAGAATTCAAACCTGGTTATAAAATTCAAATACGAAACTACAACAACCCCGAAAAAAAAAGGTCATTCGGAACTGTAGTCGGAAAAAGAGGTATGTTAAATTACGATTGCGACGTTGAAGGGCGGATACAACATAGACATGCCGATCAAATGCTACGATATGAAGGAAAAACACTTGACGAAGTAGACGATAATAACTTTCTACCAAATGAAGAGAGAGACAATTTTAGTGGAAATACAGAACAAGAAATTGATCAAGAAGGAGAGAAATGTAACTGAAGAAGTCATAGAACAAAACCAGGAAGTGTACGAAGAAGCACCAACTTTAAGAAGATCCACTAGAGTTCGAAAACCTCCAGTTCGATGGAATTACTAATGGGGGAGGAGATATTGTTACATCTACTCTGTATATAGTATTATTCAAATTATGTTATACCAACATTACATTATATTTGTTGTACGACTATAATACTAGTTCATATTGTAATAATAAACATACATTATTTCAAACCTTTAGAATAAATACATTTCGACTACAATTCGATAATTACTACATACATAACAATTTCTAATGCACGTAAAGAGTGCAGCACTGGATTACCTTACTATATTATGTACCGTGATCATGAGCATCAACCTTTGCTCTTCTTAGCTAGTTCCTGTAGAGTGCTTTTGTTGCTCTCTGATCATCTGTCGAGACCAGATTTGGATGGCGTCTGTTAATTTGTCTCCTGAAAGACAGTTTTTCACGTAGCTGATGGAGATTGGTGTTGAACCAATTCACCTTCCTCTTTTGATGTTTAGTCGCTATCGTTCTCGAAGGGAAACATATTTCCATACTCATTGAAATTGTGTGCAGAAACCAGTTTTTTTAGTATCTAATTCGATCTCGTTGCATTTTAGGAAGTCCCAGTCCGCAGATTCGAGAGAATTGTAAAGGCTGTAGAGACCCCATTTGGTAATGGGAGTTTTTGGTTTTCTTTCTGTCGTCGTGAAGTGGCCTTAAACTTAGTTGGAAAACCAAACCCGCGGCCTGAGTTTATCATGTAGTTGAGATGAACCTTAGCCAAGGGTTGGTCAAAGTTTGAGAAGTAGTTATCCAAACAGGATCCATATCTTGTAGATTGAAAATTAAGTTGGGAAAGTTTATAAGATTGTATCAAGTTTGTCAGAGCCATCATCGATATGTCATTCGTCAGAAATCCAACGTTGAAATCTCCGGAATCACAATGAGGTAAATGGAATATTTTGTCCAGAATTTGAGATAAAGCACCCAGAAAAGCATCAAAGTCTCCCGAGGGAGATCTGTAAACCGTGACAATTACCATATTCCCATACTCACTGCTGCTGCCGCAATGATAAATTCTCTGTTGTACTCATCTAGGTTAATGGGAAAGCATTCAATATGGTCTGCGTTGGATTTCGTACAGACTTTATGAACATGGATGTTTTTATATCATTGTGAAGACGGTGTCGTTTTACGGTTGTTATCTAGAAAATGCCTTCCCGAGGCGAAATTGAAACGAGCTCATTCAACTCCCAATGGCCAAAAATCTGAGCTGTATCTGATCGACGCCAATCATGAATGACTGGTTATCCTGGAACCTGTTTTTTTGGCGTAATAGCTTTTGCATACGTATGTAGATGGGGATTTCCACTCTTGGTTTTCATATAAATTATTATCATGTTTTCGGTGACATGGTCTTTAGTTTTCGAAACAAACAACCAAATATTTTTGTTTTTAGTGTCTCTTCCTGCAAACCCGTGTTGTTCTTCCTTCGATGTAGGAGGAACTTAGGATTCACATAGATAGCATGTTGAACATTTATAATTTTATATAAATTTTAATTGTATTATCGTTTATGTAAAAATTGGACTTGGCCGTTAATCAAGAAATAATAGTTTTACTTTGTACTTACTTTTCATTATAGCCTTCGGATTCCTCTTCGAAGAACCAAAGCCGTCCTTGGTGAGATTGACTAGTGAAAGAAATTTCGTCCGATAGAGATTGATTGCCATTTGTTTAACAAAATAACAATGCACTCGAATATAATCATACTAATATATTTCAACATAATTTAAAACACAAATATACAAAAAAAATTTAAACAGATTTTAAACGTAATGTCATTTTTAGGTTATGTTGCAATACACATAGGCGTTCCTATGAAACGTCATGAGAGGGTAGCAGCTCTTTTGGATTGAGGTTTTAAAAATTGTTGTTTAAATTATTTTACAGATATTTAAAAATCTCTTTGCTTAAATTTTGTTGAAAATTTACATTTGCTTACAAATATCAATTTAATTGTGTATTACAACACAACACAAATATCAAAATAAATGATGAATTTTTCGTTAATATGATGTGAAAGAAGCCTAATGGTTCCAAAGGAATTCCTATTCCTGTAGATAAATATTATCAATGTAAATTGCACTTTTTGAAAAAATATTAATAACGACATTATAGAACTATAAGAGTAATGTCAATTTTATTAAATTTTGTACGGAGTAATTTTTAAGTCACTGTATCTCGGAAGCGGTGCGACGAACTAGAAAAATATATACAGTGACTCTGAAAAGAACTCGGACACTCCTATGTTACCAATATAAATTGAACATTTTGAATCCGCTGTTTTTCATATAAAAATTGATTTTACAGCAAAACATTTTAGAAATTTTTTGTTGCAAGTTTCATTGTCTTCAATTTTATTCCTATGCATTTTTTTATTTTGTTGCACCGTTTCTGACTGACACCGACTTAAACAAAATTCTATAAAATACAAAAAATATTTTTACCTACATCTCGAGAACGATGCAAAAAAGGTAAAGAAATTAATAAGCATATTTTTTTGTAAATTTTATTCTCTACATTTTTGTTTCTATACATCTTTCTATTTTGCTGCACCGTTTCCGAGATATACACGACAATATTTTTTGCATTTTACAGAGTCTTGTTTAAGTCGCTGTTAGTCATAAACGGCGCGACAAAATAAAAAAATGCATATAGACAAAATTAAAGGCAATGAAATTTACAACAAAATATCTTTAAAACGTTTTGCTGTAAAATCGATTTTTATATGAAAAACAGCGGTGTCAAAATGTTCAATTTTCATTAGTAACCTAGGAGGGTCCGAGTTATTATTGAAGTAACTGTATATCTCAAGAACGATACAAAAAAATTAAAAAGTCAATAAGCATTTTTTCTTGTAAATTGCATTCTCTACATTTTTCTTCCTGTACATTTTACTATTTTGTTGCACCGTTTCCGAGATATACTACATGACAATTCATTTGACATTAGATGTTTTCTAAAGGAACAATTTACATTGCTAACATAGAAGCGTACGAATAGTTTATGGAGCCACTGTATATAAATTTTTGCAAGTATCAGATAGTATCAGTACAATTCTTTTTAAGGAAAGTTTACAATATTTTACTAATCTCGATAAAAGTTTCGAGGTCAAAATAGCTGCAAGTGTCAGAAATATGGACATGTGCCTTAACAGTGCTGCCTGTTTTTTGAAATATTTAATTAATTTACTAGAAAACGCCAGGAAACAATTTCGGAGCTTTGTTTTTTTCTGTTTATTTACAATAGTTTTTAATCGTCATGGTCATGTCTGGGTGTAATATTTTCCGCGTGGGTGTCTGCTGTACCTATGCAAACTATGCCTGCTCCGTGTATTTGCAGGCGCCCATAAATGCATTCTGATGAAGTAGCAAAGACAACATTACGATAAAAAATACCATTTGAACGGATGTTATTCTTGCGATTCGTCGTGATGTGTTTATTTTTCACAAGTTTAACAAGTACCTATTATCAATTTTATTAATTTGTGTTCTTAAATCTACAGGATTTCATTTAAAATTTGTGATTTTTAAAAGTTCAAAAGTTTAATTAAAAGTGAATGTTTAGTGATACGTGCTACGATAGAAGCATAGAAAAATTATACAAAATTTTCAAAAATAGCTTATCCGGAATGTTATTTATAATAATTCAATTTTAATTCAATCTAATTGTTGTAAGTAAGTCTTATGATATAGTGGGGTAATTTTGGGAACTTTTGAAAAGCAATAATACTTTTTTATTGCTGGAATAATAACGATTTTTCAATTTCCACTCTGAAAAATCTCCCAGTAGATATTTCAATTTAAACTGACCAAGATCAAAACAATGCTACAAAGTTAAATAGGATTATTTCAAGTTAGGATCCGCTGGTAAAATTATTAATTATTAACCTTCCAGAACTAACAGTCGGTCTCACACACCGACGACTTCCAGTTTTAACTTATTTAAAAAATAAAATTTTGTTAAAATAAATCACTCTTTTTTTATAGAATTAAAATTGTTATAAAGAAAAATACTACAGTTACTCGCAAAGGAACTCCGGCACTTCTAAGTTATCAATGTAGATTGATCATTTTGAAGTCGCTTTTTTTCATACAAAAATAGATTTGACAGCAAAACTTTATAGAGATTTTTTGTTGCAAATTTCATTGCCTTCAATTTTGTTTATATGCATTTTTTTATTTTGTTGCACCGTTCTTGACCGACAGTAACTTAAACAAGACTCTGTAAACTGCAAAAATATTGTCGTCTATGTAGTATATCTCGGAAACGGTGCGACAAAATAGAAAAATGTATAGAAACAAAAATATAGAGAATAAAATTTACAATAAAAACTGCTTATTAATTTTTGAAGTTTTTTGCGTCGTTTTCGACATATAGATAAAAATATTTTTTGTATTTTATATTTTTGTTTAAGTCGCTGTCAGTTAGAAACGGTGCGACAAAATAAAAAAATGCATATAAACAAAATTGAAGGCAATGAAATTTGCAACAAAACATATCTAAGAAGTTTTGCTGTAAAATCGATTTTTATATGAAAAATAGCGGCTTCAAAATGTTCAATTTACATAAGTAACATGGGAGTGTCCGAGTTCTTATTCGAGTCACTGTACATAGGAAATGCAACTTTTCTCTACAGATTTCACGATTACAGTAGTAGTCGTAACTCAAAATCTTGTAGTAACTCGAGTTACGTCGTTGTTCTTGGGGGAACTATTGAAATTATTTGTTTCATTTGTTTAAACACAGAAATAAAGTTATATTGGAGTAGTTTCAGATTCAATTTTCACATTTTTGTAAATTTTTAAAATTTTGTTTTGGTTAACTACACTGTACCGACTACAGGCTATGCATCTGGCAAGGTTAGCACCCTACTAGAATATTATGCAAGTGCCCATAGAAAAATTAGGACAAAGTCCTAAATTAAGAGGAAGAAAAAGAGTTTCGGACTTAAAATAAAAATATTTTAACATTTCAGTTAAGTTATTTTTGAAAATTGCAATGGCTACCGATCGGCTTAAATTCCATTAGAAAAAATAAATCTACAATAAAATTGAATATATTTTTTATTATAAAAACATTTTAAATGGTTGTGTGTACGTTTTTATAAAAACGGTATACCAATGGATTTTAGAACAACTTCGTTTTAAGGTAAGAATTTGAATTTGTATCTTAATAATTTGTAACTTTTGGATGGTACTAATGAAGAAATCGGAATTTCTTGATGGCCAAATCGTATTACGATGTCTTTTTGGCGACCAAAAATATTCTAACTGGCTATACCTCATCAGCTAAATTCCCCACGAACCGCCACTGGGTTGCTTCATTTTCTTCTCCAACATCTCAAAGCTGTGAAGTGCCACCTATTACACGATAGGTTAGCTAATATTTTTGGCAGCATTTTTAATTCTATAAAATGAAGCATTCTTTTTCTTCGGAAATATTTACATCATGTCCATGTACACAAAGATGTTTTGGTTTTCGTATGAGATGCCGCTATAAGTTTACGATGCTTTTTTCCCATCCCTCCTATCTCGCCAAACATGCCAAACATGATGCAGTAGTATTGGGAGAACATAAAAGTAAGGAACATCCGACTGTTAAAATTTGCATAGCATGAGCTCCGATTGGCTCTGATTTTAAATCAGTGGTGTGGGTTATTTTGTCTGACTGAAATTTAGAACGTTCGCATCGTTAACATTATTCTTCTGAAGAATAAATCCCCTCATTTTTGCCCGCCGTGTGTGATGCTCCATGAGAATCAATGTTACACATTTATCACCTACAAAACCGTCGGTGACCTCGCTGGAAAAAAGTATGTCTTCTATTAACTAACGTAAAGAAGTTTCAAGTTTTATTATCCAACATGTAATTCAAATTTTTAAGTAGTAGAAAATTATTGAAAATCTGTTGAGGTTTTTAAAATATTGTCGAATGAAAAATGAAGGGTAGAAAATTAAGTAAGGATTCCAATCCTGATATATTTTTATAAAATCTATTAACATGGACGGCCATAATAATTGGGAGAGAGAATGTACTCAACTTGGATTTCAAACTTTTAATTTGGATTTTTTGAGATGTTTGAAAATATTAATTTAAAATTTAAGGATTTAAATAAATTAGGGGAAGCAACTGCCTCTTGGTTTTGACCTTAAATGTAAAAAACTTGGAAAAATCTGATGTACAAAATCAATAATGTATTTATGGTACATTATTATTGTCTTTCCAAAAAAGATACCACGTACGTTGAGAGACGGTCGTAGTCGCAGCTTGATTGTTGTGCGTATGATTGCTAATGCGAAGTGTATCCGGTTTGACTCTGGGAGGTAGAAGAACTAGGGCAATCGCCCTTAACGCTCGTACTGCGATAGGTCAACGATATCATATCGCCAGTGGCGGCTGGTATTGGGAGAGCTATGGGTCAGCGCCCTCCCAAAACAATTATATCCTTTAAATGTATAATTATTATTACTTCTAACTCGAAATAATATATCTTCTCAAGTGCAGTCTAGATCGCCCTCTAATTCTACCAAACTGCGAGCTGCCACTGCATATAAGAAAATGATGATTATATAAATGCAATTCGTTTACTATGTTTACTGTTTATATGTGCATATAACGGCATGGAATGTATTAACAATAAAACAGAATAAAAAGAAGTGATTAACAGTAAAAGAGAGAGGATTTCTTGATGATATGTCGCGTGCAAGTTTTTCTTTGCCATTTTATTATTCATAAATTACCTAAGATTCCATTCAAGATTAAGTGTGATTTAATTTAAAATCTTTATTAGAAATGGTAAAATGTAAGATTCCTTTTCAACATTTCATAAAGTAATTAGACTAACTAATAAATAGCAGATATAGCAACACTGCTATAAAACTATTTGCTAGGAACTGCCATTCTGTAAGTCAGTTTGAAAATTATAATTTTTATTTTCTAGTTTTTCATTCGATGGTGATTCTTAGTACGTCCCTGTACGTCAGATAGTCTTTTCGATTTTGCGTCATAGAAACATTTATTTATAGTTAAATTAAGCCCCTCACATCATCGCGGGTATTATTTTCAAGTAAATTGTAACAGGTATTGTAAAATATAATATTTATTATAATTCACTATAATTATAATATTACATATTATTACAATACATATTAAATTTATTTTTAAAGTTTATTTCTATTATTTTGAAATGTGGTAAATAAATATTAAAATACCGCAGTTTCGAGCCATATATACTATATGGTATAGTATACTATACTATTATAATATATCATATATACTATAAAGCTGGGAATTTTTATCATTTTGGTATTCGAATATTTATATATTATTCTAAATGCGTTTAATATTGTCGTTCTCTTCTTATAATACGTAGTATCTAATAATAAAATAAAAAATAAATAATAAAATAATAAATAAATAAATAAATAAATAATAATAAGAAAATTGACTGTATTATCTTCTTTGATTTGATTCTTAGCTTATAATAGTAGTAGTATACATCTTCTTTCTTCTTTTTAGCCTGTAGTCATCTACTCCTGAATGTAGGCCTCTCTCATCTCTCTCCATGTATCCCTGTCTGCCGCCCTCCGAAACCATTTACGGATGTTGTAGGTGCAGATAAACATTTTCTTTATTCCCGAATTTCGCTTCGAAAGGGGAGCGCCATTTGAATCTTTGCTTACCCCAGACTCCATGAGGCTGACTGGTGTTACAGTGTGGGATTCTGAGCTACTAACTCGACCCATCTGGGGTAATTTTATTTTAAAATTCAACATTTTTCATCATGGAGTATTTGAGAGGTTTAGTAGGCATTTAAACGCCACGCTTGCTAGTGCGTGTTGGCGAGTATATGGTAGTCATATTTCCCTGACTGTGGTCGCTGCCGTTGATCCATTTGATGGGTTTGGATTCTTCCGCTACCGAAGCAGGATATCCACCCATTTTTGCAGATTCCAATCCTACTGAGCCCTTCACAGAGAAAATTTGTTGTTGTTTTGAAGTAAATTTTACTAAATTTGATATAGAATTTACTCTATTTGATGTAATATTTACTTCAAAATTATTGCGAGGATTGTTTTTTCTCTGTGTTCCTTCACTTAATATAAAGTGGCCCCCCTTCTCTCGTATGTTTGCTGACTCTGTTTCCCGCTGGGATTGAACCACAACCTCCGACAGAGTTGCTCAGCGTCTCAAGACCTACCATCGTGAAGGTGAGAGTGGAGTTGGAATGGAGAGGCTAGAGAATATCTCTTGTTGATATTCTTATATTACGCATCACATCCCCATAGGTCCCTTAGTAGTATACATAGTTTAGTATTATTATACTATATTGCTATACCTACTACTATTATAATATACTATTTATTATCAGTTTACATTATTATATTTATTTTATTTATGCACCGTTATCCGGACTAATTAAAAAAATTACTGCACTAAATTTGGTAAAATTTTTACCTATATTAGTTAAGATCTCTCGACGTTTTCTACAGGAGCTATTTTTTGATATGTTTTTAAATATTAATAAATTTAAATATTCCGTAAAAATGTTTAACAATTGCACTTTTGGAAGGGGGAACCACCACATCAATTACATACTAGAAGGTCAGGGCGGCCTAAAAGCCGACTGACCTGCTAGTTATGTTATAATATTGAAATGGAAGCAATGTAACTTTCATTTTTTATTTTTTACAGTAGGTTTAGTTCGCAAACTGATGAAAATAAAATAATAATGAAAATATTTTCAAGTTATGGTAGAATATTCTTAATAATTTTGCATGATTACATTTTATTTATTTTATTTAAAATTCCTTAGGTCTCTACTGACATTCACGATGATTTATGAAACAAGTTTTGTGCCTTCACTCTCACCATGATAGCATTAAATAGAGAAAGATAATTTGATACAGTTTAATGTATAGTCAGTGGTACCAAACATTTAATAATTACCTCTTGGAAGAGTAAAAAGAATATCGAAGCAGTAAAATGAATTCCGGAACGCTTAGTACATCGAAATGCTACCGAGTGCAGTTCGAAGTGTTATTGCAATTTTCTGCACATTAGTTAATGCCCTGAGTTATTGCAAACTGTAAACAAAGTACAAGGTTAACGAAAACATGCTTGCAATTTAAATAGTCTAACGGTACTGCCACGCGGCTCGATCCGGATAGTCATTCTAACATTTTTAGAAGTACCGTGGAGGTCAAGGTCAAACGACTTTTATTTTTAACCGTTTAAACTTCCACCAAACCTAACTATTGGTGTTATAATCCACCGACAAACGACATGTATGTCGTGCTAATGACCAAGTTTGCACAACTGTATCGTATTTGTTTATTTTATCTTTAACCCCATACTTTTTTTTCCAAACCAAAAGAGATTCCGATACAAACGAATAAAATAACTCATCACAGATCGAATATATTTTATTTGCTTACCGATTCCGTACCTTAGGACATCTTCAGTTTCCAAAATTATCCCATACAACTTGATCATCGCCAACAGCAAGCTTAAAATTTGAGTTACAACACTAAATTGAAACAAAATAATTTTTTATTTAATCTTTTTGATGTTGGAAACTAGAAACTCTGCAAAAATAAAATTATTTCCGTATCAAGGACCTCATCAATTCTTCAAAACAATTGGTGAATGACCGCAAATAGATGTCTTTGACACACTCCTTTATAACAACACGTATATGTAAAAACCACTTCCTAAGTTGTAAAAATATTTCTTCAGTTTTGCTATGGTCAAGATTTTCCAGTTTATTTTGAATATTTTAATTTGAAAACACGCATTTTGCTTCTATAATTTTCTTATTAGTGGGATCTTGTTTTGAATCTGCGCTGTTCATAAAATAAATTTTCAAATTTCTTGGATTCTGGTTCCCTAAAACATAATATCCATTATTTAAATTGCTTTTTAAATTTTGCATAAAAAAGAAGAATATTCAAAGTTTCTTCAAACTTTGGTCTGGTACTACCTAGTTTTGTATGGTACTGCGTCTGGTACTTCAAATTCGGATTCAATGCTGAAAAAAAATTGTACCGTGGTTTGAATTTCACGTTTAACTACACAAATCATCTGTTAACATTATATCTTATATCTTTCAAATCTAAAAAAATTCTAATTCATTAAATATTTTGACACATTTCATTAGATAACGTCTGAAGACTGCTTATCCTAAACTTGTAACGTGAAGGTCAATGGTTCTGTCTGGTTTTGCTAAGTTTTATTTTAGTTTTTTTTTTTTTATTAAAACTTCAACCTTGTTTAATCTTCTTTTCTTCTTCATCTTAAGTTCTTAATCTTAAAGCAGATACATTAGTTGATTGTAATCAAATTTTGATTATAATGTTTTTAGTCTCAACAGATATCTACTCAGTTGGAAGCAACGTCAAAAACTGTGATTTGCTTTGTCAAAATAAATAAAATAATTTTAATATATTTTGAACGAGGATCATGCAAAAGTTTGGCCCCAACTCTAATGGGACATAAATGGTCAGGTGCTAAGAATCTCTTGGTTGAAGAGAATCGCGACATGGAATTTCTGACTATGTATGAGGCGGGTTAATACTAAGGGAATTAACAGGTCCAAAGGGGATGCCCGTCTTAGGTAGCGATGAATGCTTATGCTTCTCTCGATGGGACCTCCAATCCGGACTTGACTTGCATATGACTTTCATCGCACCTTCTCTTCTTTTGAAGAAAAGGCCTTCAAAAGACGCGTATTTACAGGGGGTTAATTTTTATTTGCTTAAGAATATCTCCCAAGTCCGGACCTAGCACCTTCACGATGTGGCACTGTTTTAACTAAACTCTTTCTAGAGATGACCAAACCAGGAAGGGAAAAGACAAGCTCCCCTGAGTAATCGACGCTCAGTGTGTGAACGAACCTCTCTGGTCAGAAGGACTACAGAATCCTTTAGGCAATTTATAAATCTACCTAATCTGGACGAAGCTTTCCGCTTCCAGCTTGTGCTGCCAAGCTTGCTACTAGACATTTATAAACGGCAGTGTCTAGGTAGCCGGCATCGGTAATAATGTAAGAACCGGTAGCCAACATTAAGTTATTAAAAATAAAGTACAAGAAGTGGAAAAATGTCCAGCAAAATTATGTAATTTACATATTATATAAATAAATCTGGACATACAACGTCAAGTTCTCTTTTATTCGTATCGAATTATTCACTAATAGTCATTAATTCATTTTTCAATTTGCCGCGTAAAACTCAAACATTTATTTCCGCAAAACGTCAAACAAATGAAAAAGTCAGTATTACAGCAAAATGACACATTTGCTCGCATTTTAGGTATTCGTTAAAACGTTTTACTGATTTTAAATTGGTATCTTCATAAATTTAATTTGTATATTATTGAAATGGGTTGTGTATTTACAAGAAACGAAGATTTTGGATTAGGTGTTATTGAAAGAGATCACAAATACAAAGTGATCCATCAACCAAGGCCAGGAAAAAAGTTATTGGTGTTGGACTTGGATCAAACTTTATGTGATTTTTATCCCAAAAAACACATTTTACCAAGGGAACGACCGCACTTGCATTATTTTTTGGAAGAAATGTATAAAATGTTTGATATAATTATCTGGTCTGCAACAGTTATTTCTGTTGTGAAAGATAAGTTAATTTGGCTTGGTGTCTTACGAAATTCGCGATATAAAATAATGTGCTATATTGGTGAAAAAGCCATGACGACCATACGATTTCGCTCAGATAGAGTTATACGGGTAAGTTTTCATAATTAATCAACCATAATTATTGAGGTTGGCTTGACAAGGGAACCACAGGTAATCGGAATTTTGAAAATTCTCACTTACAATACATGAAGACCAGGGCTCGAATATCACTCTCTCGGAATAACGGGGTGAAATATCCAAATAAACTGGAGAAAATTGAGTTTTCTTTATTTTATTTTGTTATTCTCACTTCTCAAATTTTTTAAACTCAATTTTCTCGAGTTTGTCTTTGATATTAGCCTCTGACCTTTTTTATTAGCCAATGGTTTCCTTGTGAGTTTGGACTGCTTTTTTATGGGTTTTTAGATTACCCCCTTTGGGATCACATTTGAATTAAAAAAGTCATTTGCTATACTTTTGTCTGTTCTTTTATTTTTTTTTTCATTTTTTAGACAAAATGTTTAGAAATTATTTGGAATAAATTTCCCGAGTACAATGCTAGGAACACCATTATCGTAGATGATAAAAAGAAAAATTTCTACTTGAATGCTAAAAATGGAATACTCATTAAGAGATTTGATGCTGGCGATTATCATACCGATGAAGAATTATTTCTACTGATTACGTATTTATCAAATATATGTATTCTTTGTCCAAATTTTATGATAATGAATCATAAACAATGGAAAAAGAATATCACAATAATATAGTATTTGCAATTAATTTATTTATTTGTAAATTTTAAATCATTTATGCTGTATAATATTTTTATAAATTTATAAAAGCGAATTCTGGTGATTCATAATAAATTTTTTGGAAAATATATATTTGCTTGTTTTGATCGAGTTATCGTACTTATTGGGTATTCGAAAGATTTTGCTGATTTTCCTATAGGAGAAAGAGGGGGTGAAAAATATAAAAAGAAATTTCAGAAATTATGAAATGGAATTTATTTAAAGTGCGCAATAGAGAAAAATTTGGAAAATTTGTCGCAAAGAACCACGCCAAACCCAAATCATTAATGAAAGGTTTGAAGCAAAGTGTAGGAAAGAAAAGGGATACACCTAGGGATAAGGATTTATATAACGTCTTATGTTGAGAGACAAAGTTCAAAGGATGAGAGAGAAAATACAACAGGGGTCGACAGGAGGAAAATGGGGTAATGTAAACTTGGCCAAAAAGCTACATGAAAGTGGTAATTTCTATATTCCAGGTAGGAAAGGTAACGGGGCTATCTAACCCCCTTCTCATGACTCATCAAAAACCAACGAAATCTACTTATTTTGTTTTAATTTCAAAAATATACCTAAATTCTTATCAAAATATATCTATTTGCTCCCTCCTCACTCCTCTTCGTTTACCTTCTCCATGAACTTTGCCTAGATCCGCCTTTCTATGATTTCCAAGAAATTCCAGAGATTTCCAAGTGAATTTTAGTATAATTTTAGTTAAAGTGCCTTTGGCCCAGTTTACCATTTTCTAAATTTGGCCCAGTTTACGATTGGGCTATAGTTTACAGTCGCCCAGGAAAATTTAATTAGTTCAAAAATTTAAAGATAAGTTGTACCGGAAGTCAAAGGTGAAGTAGATGGAAGTTATACGAAGTGAATCAGGGACAGCTCTGGGGTTTCAAAGAAAAAGGCTTTTTCATCTAGTACAGCTTCTCGTGCATGGAAGCTGTCACGTGTGGAGTGCAACTTTTGGGCAAAAGTCGAGGCAAAAGTACACAAAATGGAGGGCAGCCGTGGGACTCCAAACAAAGTGCTCTTATCATGTGGTACAGTTTCTCTACATAAAAGGTTATTTATTTTGTGTATTGAGTATTTAAGTTTATTTTTTGCATCGTCCGCAAATTTTCCTGTAGTCGAAATGTCCTCGCGTCCAAACGATACCCTAAACTCCAACATATTAAGGCAACCCAAAGCAAAATTAATTAATTAATTAGCAATTTAATCATTAAATAAAGAATTCCACTTGGAAATTGAATTTTCAATACAATTTTCTACAGAGTGTAATCGAATAAAAATATCCAAAATACATAAAAATAGTAGCGCCATCTAGCCAGATTTTTTTTACTACATATGAAACAATGATGTCTCGAAATTATTAAGTCAAAATATCATTACAATTGACTTCTTGCTGTGACTTGGCGATATTTTTGGTATGTTTGCAATACTTTTATTAATTTTATAATACTTTAATTTATCTAGTGATGCAGTTAAGTAATTACAACAAAATTTTATTTTAACGGGCGTCAAAATAATGGCCAAATAATGTTGGGGTATAAATTTAACAACAATTTGGGGGTAAAGCATTAGTTTTATTAATCATCAATTAATTTAGTAATAATTAGTAATAATAGTAATAATCACGTAATTACGAATTTGAATTTTTAAAAAATTCATTGATTTAATTTATTCAGAAACTTTTCTCAATTGTAACCTCACATTTTTAAGCGGTTGCTATGGTAACCGTTTAAAAATCGTAATGTTAACTTTACACCATTTCTATCAGATAAAATTTAATCGGTTTCTTGATGATTTTTCTTCTTGATTATTTACCAAATTGATTAAATTTTATCTGATTCCACATGGTTACAAGGTCATTATGGTTTGGTAACCATAACTTTTTCAAAAATTACACCGAAATAAGCGTCATAAGCTGGTGGATTAATTTCAATTATCATTTTGCAGCCAAAATGGGTTGCTGGAGTTTAGATTCATTACAAGCTGACGAGTTTATTGTTAAAGTGCAACGCTATATTGGAGCGTCTGGAGAACAGTACCTGATTGCACAAAGATTGGATAACGGTAGTCTATTCCATGCAGGGTATCTCAATAATGTAGCAGCAGTGATTGAAAAAACCCCTGCATTATTTGCCATTGGTCGCTCTCAAGGAACAGGTTTCAAGATTCAAGGTTTGTTGGAAGACCGTAATGTCAAGTACTATCAAATAGATGCAGCATTTGATTTACTAAACAATGCTTGACCGAAGCAAAAATGTTTGTTTGTTATAATTATATTATATTATTATTTAATTTGTTACTAAATTCTGTTTCAAATGTTAAATTTTGTTGAATCAGCTCTGCTTATGAATAAAGCAGTCAGCTAAGTTGAATTGAATATATTTTCAATTTAAGAATTGTTTGTACTAGTCAATGTTTGAAAAATGTTCCTTCTGTTTATAACACTTTGCCATTTACGATGTTAATAAACTCTGCAACTTGACTTGACTCTTTATTTATTATAAAATCAACAAAACTAAGTCCACATCAATAAGTTACGAAGAAGTATATTTTCCTCAACTATTCATATTTTGATAAGATTAAAATGAGGTGATGCACGTAAGTAGGGCTCAACTGTACTGAAAGGTCTTTTGATAGCCTTAATAACTGCATTACCACGGAGTACATAAGTACAAATATCTGGGGGTTCCCCAAAAACTGACCCTTGTTGAATATTCTGTATTATTTTCTGGTTCGGCTACGATATTTTGCAGAAACTCTACAATTCCTCATTTACTCTATATGTAGAAATTTTCGCCCATGGGGGTTTCGCTCAAAAAATTCCTCGAGAAAAATGTTTGAAATCATAGCCATAACCCACTCAAAATGGATGGAGTAGAACAGAAAGTTATCCGAGATTACTTCACTTATAACGAATATCGGCATGGTAGATGGAAGAGAATAGATGACCTAGGTAGATAATGGCAGAGAAGAAAAAGGAATATGAAAACAATGCGATCGTGCAAGTCGGTTCCCAAATGGCGACGTCCAAACGGCAACCATCAAATTCCGACGCCTAAATGTCACGTACCGATTGTCCCACCATATTTTTGTCATTAAAATATTGTGAAAAATCTCATCTTGTGCTGACCCGAAACAATAATTTATTTTTTTGTGATGTGGTAATGGGAAAACGCATGAAAAATGAAAAATTCATTCGACCCATGGTTAATTTATTTGTTAATAAGTTAATTTATCCAAAAAGAAAATCAATTACGTAGCAAATATTATTAATTATTTTATTTATTTTTTTGTAATTAATCGCCGGTTAGTAAACTGAAAAAAATCGCTTTATGGAGGATTTGAGGCTAATGGATTTGAAGTATCTGTAAATTTTACATAAACTACATCCTTTTCAGAGATTTTATTGTATTCGTCATCTGTTGAATCTGCAATTGCTTTTTCCATATTAAGACCAAATACTGGGATCACTGCATCATCATGATGATATTCACTAAAACATTTGCTTATTAATCGTTCACTATTAAAAAAAATTGGATTAGTATTTATTGGTGTGAAGTTGCAAGTGAATTATTACTCTAATAAGGATTGGTAGATGAGTTTGAAATGTTTATCTTTGTTAGTGTAATTCAATTTGAGGTCGTCTTCATGATGTACACATGGAAGAATTTGATTAAACTCCACGTTACCAATTTTCACAGCTATAACTGAATCTTCTTGATATTCTGAGCCGGGATCCCCTTCAATTACAATATGGGGGAAAAAATTGGTAAAACTGAGATTGTTGGAACGTATTTTGCGACGTTCGGCTTTCATCTTTTGATCGAATTGGGATTTAAAGGCATCAAGGCTTCTAGTATTTATTAATGTGTAATGCGAATAATTTGCCAACAGGCCCTAGAAATATATGTACATGGAAAACTAATACCATAAAGGAAGTAAAAATAAATATTTACAGGAATATGCCAGTTTTCGTGTGCATATCTGACCTTACTATTTAATTGAACTCTATCTTCTGGTTTAAAATAAGCAATTCGAAAGTCTTGATTCTTCATTTTGTACTTCATTGTCAATTTTTGGCAATGTATATCATTATTCTGAATATATACGGGTATCTGCATTTTGCCATAAAATCTGAAATCAATATTAATTTTTTTTTACTTCCAATTTATTTCCTATTTTATTATGCTTACTTTAATTTTAGACTGTGTGTATTATTTTGATTATTTTCAATATTACCATAGTAAAAATCCATTTTGTTATTAACATTCACCATAACATTTTTTGGTTTTAGATAAATCTTCGGTTTACTAGTTTTATATATCACAAGAGCTCTAAAATGTGATTTTAAATATTACCAATATTTTATTTTATCAGTTATACTGCAATTTTCTAACAAAAAATTAAAGAATCTAATAGATACCTGTCTTTAACGGCTCTTATTATAGGATTTTCACTATAAAATTCTGGTCCAGTATTCGTACAGATGACGGTCTTCTCCAGAAGTCCATTACCGCGATCAACAGGATATATTAGAAGGTGTTTTACTGTTCCAAATCTTGTCCATGTATCACTTGGTGGTGTTTTTCCTTCCACAGGTTTTTTAAAATTTCGGAAATAGTTAAGAGAAGTACTTGGATTTGAATCCAATTGTTCTGAAACCTCTTCTTCACTTGACATCTCTTCTTCTTCTTCTTCTTCCTCTTCTTCTTCTGATTCTTCTTCAAAATCTGATTGTTGATATGAACTCGGCTCCTAATAGTACATCATAAATTATAAAATAAAAAATAAAATTCCTGTATTACCTTGGGATTAGCCATATTTTTCAATACAGTTCGAAATAAAATTTGCTCGACAGCGTTAAACAACTTTTATGATCAAGTGTAAACTTAAAATGTGCGAAACGTCCAGCGATAATAAATATTTTATCTTATAATACCTATATTGTTAGAAATATTTGCACCGAAAATATAAAATAAATTAATTGATTATTGAAAAATCCAAAAAATAAATAGGTATTTTACTTGTAAATTTAAGACAAAGAAAGCAAAAAATATGTCTAAACAGTTTTGCTGTAAAATCCAATTTTATTTGACAAAAAAGGCTTCAATTTGTGCAATTTACATTGCTTACATCGAAGTGCCCCAAGCCACACTTCTTTTGAATGCAGTTAGGTTCCAATGATGGAGTGAAATCACAGTTTTAGACCAAGATTTTGTGTTTTATCGATTTGCAGGCGTATTTTGCATTTCTCGCTAAAAATGGTAAAAACCAAATTTATAGAGAACTAAATTCTCTACCTTTTTTATGTAGACCATTTGGTTGTAAAATAATTATTTATTGCGAATAATAAGCAAAAAGTGTGAAAAATTAAGAGATTGGTCCAGTTTTTTCAACTTTTGGCCAGTTTATATTAAAAATAAGTGACATATTCAAATAGCAAAATTGTAGATGACTAAATTCCCTACAACTTTCGTAGAAACAAGTTTTTCGAAGGATCGATCACAGCTGGGAATACGCTCAACACAGAGGCATGGAGGCACTAATGGAAATCCTTCAAAATCAGTTGTTCACTAGCAGAGTGTTTTATATGTAATAAAAAATCATTGGATAGGATGAAAAACAAGCTTTTTGTCGATTTCCTCAGGCGAAACAACATAACAGCAGAACAAGCGCTTGAAGACGCTGATAATATGATTGTTGAAACAGCCATTGAAAATTGACGAAAATATCAAACCATTTTCATTTTTGGATAGGATATCGATCTGCTAGTTTTATTAACAGAATTGGGAAGAATGCACAACAATGTTTTTCTGCAAAAACCAGCAAAAGGCAAAAACAAAGAAGAATTCTACTCAACTCAAAGTCTCAAGTCTGGAACACAGGTCTCAGATCATAATATTTTACTTTTAAATGCCTTGACTGGTTGCGATACAAGCTCCTCGCTTTTCAACATCGCAAAAGGAAAGCTTGTGAAACTTTTAGGTCTGTTCGTTTGGGCAAGTTAGTGCAAACAAATGCGTTCGTTGATTGGTTTTTACCTGATTTGCAGGCATGCGCAAATACTTTCAAAGATTATTAAAGGTCGAATCAACAGACAATTCAGAACTCCTGGAAACAAATTTTCATAGCCCTTTACAGTGGGAAAAAACTGAAACATCACTCAATCATCTTTCCTGAAATCTGCCGCTAAAAAAATAATATGTCAAAATTAGTACCATTGGCACATCAGCATTGATGCTTGCAGTTGTCGAAAGGCTGGGTTTAAATGAACGCTAATTTGTGAAAAACCAAATCGACGAAGAAAACGACGATGAAGCCGAGACTGAAGACCAAACTTCGGGAGAAACGCAATCTTCGGTCAATACTGAAGTCGAATGTCCACCAAAAAGATTGAGATTGCAGTCAAGTCGTAAATAACCATTGAATAGAAATAGTTGTCTGTGGATTAAGCCTACTGGGGAAACCACGTTAAAAAACGCGGTGAAAACTCTACCTCTACGGTCGGTGGTGTTGCAATGAGTTAAGTCGCTTCCGCCATGCCGCTGTGTCCCAGCCGTGAACCATTCGTCGTTCGAAAAACTTTTTTCTAAAAAAGTTATAGGGAATTTAGTCATCTACAACTTTGCTATTTGAATATGTCGCTTATTTTTAATATAAATGGCCCAAAAGTTGAAAACACTGAGCCAATCTCTTAATTTTTCACAATCTTTGCTTATTATTTGCAATAAATAATTATTTTACAACCAAATGGTCTACATAAAAAAGGTAGAGAATTTAATTCTGTATAAATTTGGTTATTACCATTTTCAGCGAGAAATGCAAAATATGCCTGAAAATCGATAAAACACAAAATCCAAAATTCCGGGCACACGCCAAATCAAATTTTGGTCTAAAACTGTGATTTGATATTCTACTCCATCATTGAAACCTAACTGCGTCAACAAATTTTATACTTCATTTAACTGAGATATTTAGGGAAATTTTGTTTAGGATGATTGCACTCTGAAAAAAGATTTTTCGTCGCAACAAAATCTTAGTAACTATAGCCTCAACAGAGTTTTTTGCTGCTACAACAAATTTTATGCTACCACAACAAAGTTTTTTGTGTTCAGTACAAACTTTTTATTCCAAACAACATAAAATTTGTTGTAGCAGCCAAAAAACTCTGATGAGGCTATAGTTACTAAGATTTTGTTGCGACAACAGATCTTTTTTCAGAGTATGGGATAACAGCAGTGGATTGATGTGGTCGCTGGTTGAGTTACAGGCCGGAAATTCTGGTTTGAATCTCGAATTTGACAGAATGTCTTAGTAAGGTCTTAAAAATTTAAAAGTCGTGTGTATTAGATATATATATATATATTTTTTAGTAAATTAATTTCAATAATAAAAGTCAGTTAATATACATGCACATACATTATTTAAGTTTACACAAATTATGATTTTGGCAGATGTATCAGTAGCAGAAATATTAGAAGCAGACTCAGAAGTAGAAGCATCAGCAAAATTAAACAAAAGCTAAAACATAGGGAAACGTCTACCTGGTCCAGAAGGTGCAGGAGTAGTACGAACAAATCTTGCATAAAAAGACTTGTCATACTTGACACTAACTTCAGCACCCCTTTCAATCACTGTATCAAGTGGAGCAGTTGCATTTGGATCTTGCTTTAGTTCCATATTCAACCCAAATATCGGCAATATTGGGTTCATACCCTTGGCAAATTTTGGATATACATTAAATAGCGTTCGCTCTCTGTTGGAAAAATTGTGTTATTTGAGTATACAATTCATTGTGAAAACATTTAACTTTGCTAAGATTTGGTAAACCTTTGAAAACCGTTCCTCTGGAAATTGAGCGTTATAATTGATATTCTCCGTAACGCATGGAATAATCTTGTTGAATATGTATTCACCTATTTTGATCTCTTCAATATTATCTTCAGCAAACGTGCATTGCAAGTTAACTATAATTTGTGGGCGAAAGTTTTTAAAATTTACGTCTTTTACTCTCACATTTGTTTTTTTTTTTAATGATAAATATTTAAAGCTTGTAGTATTTATTAACGTATAACTTGAAAAATTTGGAAGAAAAGCCTAAAAGCAAACTTAAAGAAAATTAATGATTGCATAGCAAATTTGAAATATTTACCATGTTCATCTCATCGTCAGTTAGATTACTTGATTCCGATGATTCCGGGGGTATAAATCTATGCTTCTCATTTAAAAGTCTTCTATCTTCTTTCGTACAATAACCCAATCCTAATGAACCCTTTTGATGCGCTTGGAAAATATTATTTTGAATTTCTTCATCAAGTGAACTATTGATAGGAAAAATGCGTAATGGTAGTTCTGTACCTAGGTAGTTTCTGGAAAAGCTAAAGTTACGACATTTTCTTATATTTATTTTTTTACTTACACTTGGATCACTTCTAAATTTTCATAATGCTGTTTGAATAATTCTCCTAAACAATACAGAAGTATCTCATTTCTTTTAGGTATCATCGTGATCTTAGGGTCAACCATGGCTTCCATAGTTGATTTATTGTATACTATCAAAGATCTGTCATCCACCAGGTACTTCTTTTCCATACCGATCATTTGAATTCCATTTGCTGTAAATATTGCTTTTCGGAATTTAAATCCTAGACCACAATCGATGGGATAAACTACAAAGCGATCTACCGTTCCGATTGCGATAAATCCATCGTCATCGATACCTTCTGTCAATTCTGGATTGAGCTCTTCATGTCCTACAGTTCTATTCTCTGTGAACATGTTCGCAAATTTCTGCATCTATAAAACACATTAATATTATGGTTTTATAAGTTTTTAATTCGATTCGAATTTGAAATTACCAATTCAAACATTTTTCCGTTAATTTTAACAACTCAAACTATTATGGACGTAGAATTAAAACCAAACATTAAACCGACCGTTTTAAACAATTTTTGTATTGCGCAAGTTTAAAATGTGCATTGCATTCAGTGATAAGTAATAAAATAAAATTTATACATACAGGATGTCCCTGTGACCGTGGAGAACCTTTGAGGTGGTGATAAAGGACACTTTTCTAAGAAAAGTGTTCAAATAAAATTTGTCCAAGTCCAAACCCTTGCAATTTTTTAAATTTCTGATTTCAGACGACCACAACTCCGATATTATAGATTTTTTAGACTTAATGGATTGGAAATTTTTTCAAGATCATTCGCTTATCTACAAAATAGATTATAACCTCTTATCGTCTAGAATCAACGGATTTCGAGTTATAAATTAAATTAAGTGAAAAACTGTTAAAAAACTCAGGTTTTATTTTTTTTACTTTTTTTTGCAAACTCCGTATCTCTTAAAGGAAACATCTTAGAAAAAAACTGATGGCTCAAACTGAATAGGAAATTTAACGGGCTACAACTTTGGTCCAATACATTTTTTTGGGAAACCAACCCTTTTTACAGAACTTCTGAAAATAATGAACAAGGTGTAGGTAAAACAAAATATCAATTTACAAAATTGCTAAAAATCTCAATTTGATTTAGGTATAGCATTTTTTTAAGGTTTGAGCGAAATTGTTATTAAGCGCATGAATTACTTTGTCAATTTATGATAATAATTTATTTTTTTTACCTACATCTTGTTCATTATTTTCAGAAGTTCTGTGAAAACGGTTAGTTTTCCAGAAAAATGTGTTTAACCAAAGTTGTAGCCCATTAAATTCTCTATCCGGTTTAGGCTATTAGTTTTTTCTAATATGTTTCGTTTAAGAGATACAGGGTTCTCAAGAAAATTTAAAAAAATAAAACCTGAATTTTTTAAACATTTTTTCACTTAATTTAATTTATAAGTCAAAATCTGGTGATTCTAGACGATAAGGGGTTATAACCTAATTTATAGATAAGCAAATTATCTTTAAAAAAGTTCTAATCCGTTAAGCCTCAAAAATTAATAATATCGGTGTTATGGCTGTTTGAAATCAGAAATTCAAAAAATTGCTTTAAAGGGAGGTACTCCCCAAGGTTTGGGACTTAGACAAAAATTTTATTTGAAAATTTGTCTTAGAAAAGTGTCCTTTATCACCACCTCGAAGGTTCTCCACGGTTACGGGGACACTCTGTATATGCCGGATGTAACAGAATACATAGAACGAAAGTCCAAATGGGTTTAAACACAAACAGAAAAACAAAATAATTTTAGGAAATTATAGAGACCGGATTAAACATTTTCCTTCCAAAGAATCACTTTTAATGGCTTCATGTAGCAGTTGCTAGTCTACTACGAGTAGAATCTCCCATCTCTTCTGGATGGTGAATTTGGACTTCTGGAATTGGTACTGTTTATCCTCAAGTCTTCTTTTGGAGTAGGACGCAGAAGAAGTCCATCAACAAGTTTTCCCATATGGTCGAGAAAGCAATCTATAAATTTGGATTCTATGGTACATTCTTTTCTTTCCTTTTTCTTAATAGAATTTAAAAAATTATATAAGCTCGCATGGTTTCAACCATCATATCTGCAATGGTATCTAGGGAGTAGTGACATGGTCTGTACAAAACCAAAAATTATTATTTTTATGCTGAAAATATCCTGCAATCTTTTTGAAGTGTTTTTGATTTTTGCCACTCGGATTCGGTAAAAATATATTAAATTGTAGATATGTAAATAAAATTAATATTTTCCAAATCGGTAAAACCGGAAGATTTAGATAGAATTGATTACAAAATGAATTAGCATTTAAGCAAAATTGTAATCTCTCTTAAACAGATATTTTTTCTCGTAATAAAAAGTAGTTTTATCCCAACAAAAACGCAACAAATGAATTAAAAAGGGTAAAATAAAATTAAGCTCTTTTTAAATTTTCCCGCCCGGAAATCCTAGCGGTAACCAAGACAACTTGCTAGCGACTTTGTTAATTGTTCATTTTATTTCTAACTGTCATGTAGTGCAGGTCATTTTTGGACAAGTTTAAGTTATCATTAATCCAGAATTTATTTTTTGAACAAATTTTCACTGCTAGTGAAGAAAATCATGAGTACGAATAACCGAATATATAAATTTATCAATCGGGCAAGATCCGGGAAAAAATTATTAGTTTTGGATTTGGACAGAACGCTATGTGATTATATTTGCCCCCCAAACTTTTTAAATGTACGAAGGCGACCCTTTCTGCACATTTTCTTAGAAGAAGCATATTTAAATTACGATATTATTATTTGGTCAGCAACCAATTTGAGGGCGATTACCCACAAATTAACTTCGATGGGAGTTTTGACAAACGAAAATTATAAGATAATGTTTTATTGTTGTCAAGAAGCTATGGTCTATGTGAGACTAACTTCTACTTATAGGGTTCAAGTAAGTAATTTTTTGAGTAAATATGTTTATAATGTAACTTTTATCTGGGACTTAATTTTTATAACCTCACTTTTGATCTATTTCTTATTTATAACTGCATTAGTTACTACTGCCAATATTTATTTATTTGGTTGAAATCTTGTTTATCATATTAAACTGAGATTACCATAAGGCACAATCGGAATCCCTAATATACAGGGTGTTGAAAAAGTTGCATACTAAATGGGAAAGTGCAATTGGTACATATTATTACATAACCTGATTTAAAAATTTTTGTTTTGTTGATTCTAAGCAGATCTTCGTAACATTTGGTACAATTTTTTTATAACAATCTGTATAATATGAAAGATTTTAACGTTCACAAGGTTTAAGCTTGGATAAACTACCAAATTTATCGTATATCTTGTATAATTTTGATATGTAGTTAATTATTTTGTTAGGTTTCAGTGAGATTTTGTAGGATTTCTTTACTGTACTTGTTTTTGAGATATGACGATTTTCCTAAATAAGATAGAATCATGGGCAAAAGTGTAAACGTGTAGATTTTTAACTAGATTTATTCTCCTTGATTTTGAAATGTAGCGGAATCTACCTGATTTTTCCGATTTGCTCTCCTCTTTTTCTTGTGAATTTTATTTATTCCCAAATCCGAAGAGTAGTTTTCGGGGAACAAAATATGATGCAATTTTTCTTCATATCAGGAACAAGTACAGTATTATCAAGTTTTATGATATTTCATTGAATGCAAAATGAAAATATCTGCATATCATGATTATAATAGTAGATGTATGACGAACTTGGGTAGGTTTTTGATTACATGTGATTATTGTTGATCAATGTGGATCTGAAGATGAAAAGTCAGTCCCCTCGGGGTAATTAATGTTTATTGATTACTTGATTATTGATTTTGATCTCTATAACCGAAGTCACGTGTTTTAATATTAAAAATTTTTTCCCATGATCAATTTTCAACTTCTAAAATTTAACAATTTTTCAGACCAAAGATTTAAGAGTTATTTGGAGGATGTTTCCCCAATACAACAACAGGAATACAATAATCGTAGACGACCTTAAAAAAAATTTTCTTTGTAATAAGAGAAATGGAATATTGATCAAGCCATTTCACTGTCGACAGTGCGATCGAGACATGGAGCTATTACTTCTGATGGGTTACTTAAGAATGTTAAGTACTTGTAATAATGTTTCCCATGCCAATCTTCGTCGATGGAGAAGACACGTGGAATAAAATTTGTATAAATTCTGTAGATTGAAATAAATTTTCTGTGTTTACTTTTGGCTAAATTAACAATAAATTGATTTACATAATTAAGAAAGCATTTAGCAGTTTTTTTTCTTGATTACACATAAACCTTCAAATAATTAATTGGGGTTATTAGTGTCGCCGTTACCATTATCTAGAACACTTTCTGATCGATTAAATTCCAATTGTCGCTTGATTATATAACATCAAGTTTATACGATCTATTTTCGATTAAAAAGCATAAATTTACTCTATAAATAATTAAATATTTATGTAATAGTTCTGCAATGTTGGGCTAATTTTATGCCCTCAATTTTTATTAGTAAAAGTTGCAAGTAAACCGTAGAGGTTAGTTTATTATTGTCATTTTGACTTACGATTAATGGTAAAAGTGTTTTAACATACCCTAACATTTTATATCTTGAGACCTACAACCGGTCCTTCCTACTACTGATAAAAATTACTTTGATTCAAGGGCGCCCACTTGCGTTTTCTATTTCACTATTTTTATAAGCCCTATGTTAAGAAATAAGAATTAACCTTGACCTAGACTACCTCTTACATAATTTAAAATACCTACATAATATTATCTTGTAATTTCAATAAATAAAACGCAACAAAACAGGACCGTCTTCAAAAATTTATTTTTGCCAAAAGGATTATTTCCATTTTTGTTCAAATTTTGGGCCGAAGTCATTTTAAGAAATATTTGTAATAAATTGGTACAGAATGCGGCTTGAAGATGCTACAACAAAAAATTGCAAAATGGAAGAATAGTGAACCTGTATGGGACTCATGAGGCACCTCTATATTTGATTTTCCTAAAAATCTTCATCTTTGCAAAATAACATTTTATTTTATATTTAAACTAAGTATATAAATTGGCCGATACCCTGATGGATTATCAAGTCATCTGGTTCCAACTCGATAAATATTTGAAGAAGGTTTGATAAATTTAAAAAAATTAAAATTAAAAACATTTTATCCAAATTTTAAATGTAATTATAAATATACATAGAAGAACACATTTACATAATCTGGAACTTAAGACTGCTCTGATAAATACGCACATTCTGAACGCAAGTTTAAATTATAGAAGTGATAGTTAAAAAAAACTGGTATTTTTACGTTGCTACTTTCATTACCATACAAAAAAAATCTATAAGATTTTTTGTCAAGGTTAAAAGCACACGTGTAAATACATTTTTAAATATTTTGATATATTTTAGCAATTTTGAAAATTGCTTTTTGCTGACAAATAAAAATTATATTTTTGTTTTGAAATTTAAAAAGTGAAAAGTAAAATTCCACGTTAACCTATTTCTCTAAACTTCTTGGGTTCTTGCCAAAATGGCCCCAAGTAGAGTAGGGTTCTACCAACTTGCATACTATTTTAGAATATCTAATGATTAAATTCAGTCAAAAGATAATTGAAAATTATTCTGAAGAAGCAGGGTTTCAAAATTCAAACCCGTTGGTTCCCTCTAGTATCCAATTTTTTATGCCACATGGACGATTAAAAAATTTGCCGCAGCTATCTGCTGCACAGCACCATTATTGTTTTTTTCCGACCATGATATTTGTTTAAGTCTTCTGAGACTGTATATTACCGCAGACAGTTTTTTGCTTGTTTATCTTATATGGAAGCTTCAATTTAATTTTGTACACCAAGAAACTGTTGGGAACAAACCAGCGTTCTGCCTTTTCCAAAATATTTTTCACCTCCGTTGTACTCCTGCCGACCTCCAAAACTGAAGTGTCATCAACAAACAGTCAAGTACCCCGTCCTGCTTATTTACACTTATTGATAAATAATTTGTGTTTATATCGGCGATAGATCGAGTAGGAGGAGAGTACTGAACAATGGGCTTCCTCAGGGCTCTGTCTTGGCCCCACTACTGTTTAACTTGTACATCAGTGACCTCCCTGCCACTTCGTCATGTAAATTTATATAGGCAGATGATATCACTTTGGCCACGCAAGACCAGCAGATTAATACCACTGAAGCCCAGCTGGACCAAGACGGAGGTCTGCTGCTTCCATTTAGCCAATAGATTAGCAGGTGTGGAGCTTGAGGTCCACAACCCCAACCCAAGATATCTGGGTGTTACTCTCGACAGAGCACTCACGTTTAGACAGCACCTGACGAAGACAGCGGCAAAGCTTTCTAGCAGAAATAGCAGGCACCCTCTGCCTGAGGGTGGCGTGTCTGGGGTTGGTGCACTCGACAGCTGAGTACTGCGCCCCGGTGTGGATTAACAGCGGTTCATAAATCACTGGAACCATTAGATCCACCCCTGTAAAATGGCTGCCCGTCTTGAGCCTCATCGCCCCTGCGCATCTTAAACGCCAGCATGCCCTACAGAGGGAGTACAATAAAATAGTGTCCGACGCGACGGTCGGCATCCCGCACATGCGGACATGACACTTACCGAAGAGAGAAGGTTACAGCGTTGCGACGGGATGGAGTGCGGATCCTGTCCATAATTCCCAACACATAGTGGATCCGACTGCCCTGGTGGCGAGTTTGGAGTTGCCAAGAAGACTGTGGTGCACCTTGAACAGAATCCGAACCTGCCATGGCATATGTTCGCAATCGCTATACAGATGGGGGATGGCCGTCTCCCCCGAGTGCGTCCACTGTGGCGCCGCCTTCCAAACAATGGAACACCTGGTGTTGGGGTGCTCTGATCTCCGGTACAGGGGCGTGTGTCGGGTTTCTTCGTCTGAGACGACGTTTTCTTTTTCCTTGTTGTGTTATCTTTTTTCCTTTTGTATTATTATGTTCAGCGCAATGTATCCACACGATTAAATAAATAAATGGGTTCCAAATATTGGATCGTTGCCAGCATGGATTTCGATTAAACGGCTACAACCTACAATTTGGTAGTTGGGTTTTAAATCTTTCTTCGGTAATTGAATTATATTTTTGGTATTTTGCTTTTGCTGGATAAGATGCTGTATTATGGAATAAGAGATAATGCCTTGGAATTGTTTAAATCGTACTTATCTAATCGAATGCAGAGGGTTATATGGAATTGCTGGAAAGAGAGATTGGATATACTGCAAAGTTCAACCCTTGGATCAATTTTGTTTATTTTCTACATGAATAATCTACCTCGAAATGTTCCGTGTGATGCGTCTAGTTTCATAACAAACTGTAAAACAGAGTTGGAGCATCTATCTCAGAGGTGAGAGTCCTGAGTTCTACCAGCTGTCGCAATTTGTTTGTGGAGTGAGTTGCAGGTGCTTACATTTCCTCTGCTTCACTTGTCTTCGTTACGTGCATGAAAACAGAAATAAATTTTTGACTAACTTATACAGCTTCTATTTTTGATCCATTTGAGATTTAAATTTTCGCTGACTAAAAATTGCAACTCAGCTTTAAAATGAAAATGTTATTAATTCTTAATTTCATCGCAAAACAACAAATTAACATTCAGGAAGTTGTAATATTTAGTTTATGTTAAAATATTCCTTTTAATTAAAATTACGAAATTGCTTTTATTTAGTGTAACTGAGAACCTGTTTCTGTGGAGATTAAATTTGTCACTTTTCAGTTTTGTTGTTTTTTGCGAACAAGTTTTAAAAAATTAAAGATTTTTGTCATACATTTTCAATTAAATACAAATAATCCATTTCAAATTCTATAAAATTCAGACTTTCCGAACGGAAGCTTTGGTATGAATCTTAATTCATAAAAAAAGTATACAAAATAATGTAGTTATAATAATGGCAAGGAAAACATAAACACGTTGAGACACAAGGTATAAAAATACGATACACAACCACAATTCCATTCTTGAATTTCGTAGCCAATCCAATTGCAGGAGACAAGCATTAATGCAGAACTTTCAGGGTATTAGCTAGTGGATTGGACATTCAGTGAGAATATGTTGATTTTGACTTTGCAACCCCAATATATTCAGCGTATTTGATGTGTTCCTTAATTCTTTCCGCCATGACAGATGTACGGCCAAGCTGGGACCACCATAAATAATAAAGTCCACAATTATCACCGTAGGCAACTTTGTTCTAGGTTAAAGGCAGGTGTTAACCTTCCAGATTCCAAAATACCGGAATAGAATTCGGTGAGCCATTTCAAGGTGCAAGGACCACAGTTCTTCAGATACCATCTTCACCAGGTTTTTCCCACTTTTATTTTTATAAATTTCGTTTAGGTTTATAAAAGGGCATGGCGCCAAATTTCCTGTTTTTTACTTTGGTCTTTAAAAAATAAAAAAATTGGTGATTAATTTGCGGATTTTATTATGAAATAATGAAAGTGACATTTCTTGCAGAGTATAAATTAGTTTTTTTTATGACTCACGAAATAACAAAAAGAAAGTTGGACTACTTCACTTATCTTCTTCTATTTTAAAAAGCGATTGCAAAAATAAAATGTCTAGTTTTTTGGATTGTAATTTGGTTTTTGGTTTTTGAGCAGCCGAGTAAACCAAGAGAAGTTACAATTTATCTTTTGTGACAGATAAATTAAGTGCATTTCTTAGCTGCATGAGTTTATAATCACGACGGGTCGGTGTAATGAAGTATAAGAGAGAGTACAAGAGTGCAAAGAGTGTTATTTGCGTCATGTCATGGAGAGTGTTACACTGAAACTTGCGGTCAAGTTCACATCAAAAACAGAGAGAGTAATAATTTTAACGTGTCTCGCTCATACTCTGTATGATGCAAATTAGGTTAAACACACTTGTGCAAGAATTGCATTTCTTTTGAATATATAAAAGAGCTAAAATTTAATACAGTTGAAAAAATAAAACAAAATAAAAAAGTTTTACGATGTTATAACTTCCTACTCATTTTATATGCAGACAAAACTAATTGCCTATTGATTTGCTAATCGCACACCTGGCAAAATATATTCTTAGTTGTAAATCTTCAGCAAGTTCACAAACCCGTTATGTGAATGAAAAACCTATTAGTTAATGCTGTTCTAGTTTTTTTTAGCGAAACTAGTTGATTAGCTTCTTTTTTTTAACCACTAAGTATGTACATTGCAGTTGCCAAGATGGCATTACAGAAGAACATAAGTTTATATTACTACTACATATTATATCAGTTAGTTTTTTTGACTTGTTCCATCTTTTAGCACCAAACTCCTAAAGGAAAGTAAGTATTTTGGTCATCTATCATGCTCTTTGGGGCTGGAAGCCAGAACGATGATTCGAACTCGTGAAACTTACCAAGAGAAGCTAGCACTCTCAGTGCTCGGCCATTCACTCACCTACTTACTTCTGCTCTTAAAAATAATAAAATTGAAAGTTTATCTTGTAAATGATATTATAACGGTTTTGATAGGAGGATCTTTGGTAAATGGATTCTACGAATGTTTAACGCTTTTTAATTTCGTTTAATTATGATCACTAAAAATTTTAATATCAAAAACTACATCCTTATGTCAGTATTCCGTTATTTTTGATTTCTTCTTTATTCGTTGAAAAACGATGATTCAAAGTTGACTTTTATAAAACAGTTACACAGAAGTATTTCGCGTTTTAAACACAAAACAGTTCCATTTCAAAAAACAAAATGATTTCAACATTTTTGTTGCAGACATCGGAAAATTTAAAAATAATTAGCAAAATGATAATTTTGAAAAAGAATTTGTTTCAATTATAGGAAAAATCCATTGAGAGATATTGAAGAATAACAAACGGTAAATTGGAAATACTTTAATTATCTTAATTTAATGCTCGACAAGTTGAAATTCAAGAAAATGTAACTTTGAATTTGAAGTAACATTTGAAGGTCCCATAAAAATAAATTTACCCTTTGAGGTCAATATTAACCTCACTTATTTAACCTTCGATAGAACACCTGTGGCCGTTCAGTAAGGTTAATTTCATGTAAAATAATTGTAAATCATAAATTTATAAAAATAGCATTAGTTCGTTTCAGCCTTGAAAATCTTTAATAAATACAAATTTGTATTATAGATTTGACTACCAATTATACTTTGTTTCATTATTTTACTCATTTATTTTTGAAACACTTAACTACTATTTCAAAATATCTGTAGCTTAAGTTAATTCTCAAGTCAACTATCAACAGAATGTATTAATTTAGGGGTGGTAACGAATCGTCTTAGTAGCGAAATATCCGGGAGCGAATTCTCCAAGAGCGAAATTTCCGGTTGCCGTTAAATTACGGCTGGATAATAAAATTTTGATAATGAAGAAGAAGACATACAGATGTAATTTACTGAAGGAGTATATGAGAGGATAGTAGAGATTAGAACGCCAGGTTCCTCCCCAGGTGTTGGGATTAATCAGTAATGAGTTTCACTCAGTAATCATCATCAGTAATGTGGTCACTTCTGTTAAAAGCCCTTTTAGGCGAGGAAAGCCTCACTGATTTTAGGATAAATTTTGCATTTCTCGAAATACTAGCCACTCTGCATGCGATTTTCTCGTTTGGTTATTGATTCTGGTTTTCGGGGAGACTTAAAGATCCTTTCCAATTTGGAGGAAATATTTTTCAAGCTATAATAAAGAGCAAAAGTAAAAGATTCAAGGTATAACAGTAATTTTAACTTTAATTTGTTACTGTGCTAAATTGAAGTTTGCTATTTAAGTCTGTTTGTTTGCAGGAATCATCCCGGAGGAAGACAATAGAAGCAACAACAGGAGAAAAGAGGACAAAAGATTAGCTAGAACAGAAAGCAGATAGTAAAGAAAAAATTAAAAATATTTTTTGATTGAAAATGAGAAGAAATAATAAAAATTTGAAGGGACACTGCTACTACTTCAATTTTCGTTTGAGAAAATTAAGAATTAATATTTTTATTTTACCAATTTGACTTCCTTTGCAAAAAATGAATTTGCAATATAATTTAACATTTTATTAATCAGCATTGGTTGATTAAAACTAGAAATATGCATAAATTAATAAAATAAAAAAGTAAAATTGAAAACAAAATTTTGCATAGTCACTTTGACTCTTCCAGTCAATTAAATGCTATTCATCTTATATCTGCATAAAAAACTAATGCGATGCCATTTTTTAGGGTTGTCTGTAGGTGCTTTTTTGCATGTTTTTTTGTGTAGACCACAAGTTTTTCCGGTTTCAAAGCTCCCACGTTGGTTTTTAAATGGTGATAGCACATCCTCAGCTTTATTAATGTAGGTCTACAATTTTTTCTCGGTTGCTCTATTCCATCAGAAGATACTTGTTTTGAATGACAGTTTTATTTTCACCCTCCTAATGCATACATATTGCATAATAAATTTTATCTTGGGGCAGCTAGAAAAAGGTGGCCAGGATCTTCTATTTCCAGTTTAACCACTTTTAGTTTTTTTCATATGAAATGAAATCTATTTGGCTGTGTTAATAGTAATCACGCGTAAACATTTCTTTTTTCCTTATAATTAATTTGGCATAAAATGTATAGGTATTTGTATAAATAGTCAATATAAACGTGATGTTTCAGGTCGCGGTCAAGTGAAAGGATTAGTATGAAACTGTTATGTAAGGTATTACAAGCAAACATCTTAACTCTCATTAAGTAAAATTTACTATATTATTTTTATTTTATTTATTTATAACTATATTGAGGAGAATTTGGCTACAGATTGTACATTTTTTTAAATACAATTAATAAATTGATACCTACTAAAAACATGTTTAGAATGAAATGTTATTTACATATTATCTTCATCATATATAATGAAGATTATGGTGTGAAAGTATAGCTGATTGACTTCTGAAGTTTTTTCCGGTATTAACTCAAAATGATCCAAATTTAAATATGTAAATATCTCTGTTCCTGCATTAGTCAGTTGCAGGGGTTAATTTCTTCTAAGTAACATTAAAAAGCTTTGATTAATTGAAGGATTACCCAAGTAGCAGCATTTCTAGCTAAAAAGTGATTGCGAATTTCAGTAGCTGCTTATTTGCTTGCTGGCAACAAGCTATTTAATGCTGTTTTTCCAGCGGTGAGCTATTTAGAAAACTAGCTGCTTATCAGCTATGTAGTAGCTCTTAAAAATAGCTAGCTGGCAGCAAGCTGTAATAATTTGCACTACATCTTAATCATCATTTTCAATATTTTTGTCTGTCTTATATGTACGTTTTTTTAAAGGTCTCTAACATAAATATTGCCCAGCAGAACAACTGATCAATAGAAGAGTTTGATGATTTATAACGATTACGGTTACGGTCTGATGCTTGAGCAAGAACTTTATTCTAACCGTCCTCCCTCGGCGGGCAATGGCAAACCACCGAGGTAATCTGCCTTAAAAACCACTTCATAAAATGAAGTGGTTAGCCAAAACCCACTCTGGGTTGTAGCGCTGTTTGACATTTGACATGTGGTCAATATCATTTGAAGGAAATGCTGCAAACCGAGGGCTAAACAACAGAAGATAATTTTGATGTAGAAGACCTAGGAACTGCAGAAATTTGAAGCAATGGATCTCTTGGTATGTTTGTTCATCAATATTTTTTATAATTTATTAATACATTCATTTTTTTAGATTTTGATGTTCTATATGAATAAGCTCGATAAGAATTTTTAAAACAATCAAAGGGATAGCTATAAAGATGGAATTTGGGTGTAGCTAAGTTGGTGGTTAACAGTTGCTGAGTGAATACGGTACCCCAAGATGAACCCCCAGTTGCATCGTTACAGAAGGTTGATACTATTACCTTTGTAGAAAGTTCTATATACTAGTTCCTACTTTTAGTTTATCGCCTGATGATGCCAAATATGGTGAAAACGTTTGTGATATTTTATACTTACAGTGTATTTTATTTGTGATAACTTATACTACCTAACCCACCTATCAATCGATTATGAAGTCTCTACAGTCCACACTTATCAGCTTCATTGCTGGACTTCTCAATCGCTTTTCATTTATATTTTCTTTTTTCTCCAATGCTGAGTATCTACTTCATCACTCAATTCCTTTCAATAAATTTACTTTCTGGATCACATCTTTTATGTCAGTCGTTTGATTTTCAAACTACATTTGTTCATATATCTTTCTATTCTTGTAAAACATTTTTCTCATTTATAAATGACTAAAGCATTGTTTTAATTTTCAATTTTCTTTTATACTAAAGTAATAGTCATTTCTTGATCCATTCTTTCTTATATAAAACTATCATGCCATAACTGACATCTTTCAAAGTTTAGATTGTTTATTTGTACACCATTGTATTATAAGAATCTAATATGTCAGTGGAAACTTAGTTTGTTAAAGGAAATGCAGTTTATATTTTATTTATTGTATATTTTCACTACGTAATAGACACATATGCAACTAATCAAGATTATGCAACATTTATGCTAAATTAGGCAACACACTCTACTGAATTTCTAATACTGATTGACACGCGGCGACTGATAGATCCAACTGTCAGTTGGAGGGCTAAATAAATATTTCAATTTTGTTCATTGCAGGTGCAGTTGGGGGTGTGTGTACAAACCTTTTCTCCAGAGAAAACGATTCGATCAGTTAAAATTACCTGATCATATAAACTGAGCAGCCATTGAAATTTGTTTCTTGTTCTCAAATTGTTTAAAGTTTTGGTAAGTATTGCAATCTTTAATATATTTGCAGTATTATCAGGGCGTAGAGGACAGTGGTAAACCAAAATTGTAATTCCACGTTTTGGAATTATTTTCGAACTAAATTAAATTCTAGGGTAAAAGCATATCTTATTTCTAATTCAAAATTAATTTTACATAACAAAAATTACAAAAATGTGTTTTAGTTTTATAAAAATTTGATGCTCTGCTTTGATATTTTGCGGTTAGAATTTGCAAACGTTTTGCCTCAAAATATCCTTTGTAATTTCTAACCATAAATTTATAAATCTAGACACCTTGATTTTATTGATAATTTCGTCAGTTCGTTATTGAGTAGGAATAGAGCAAAAATTTGTTTGCCTTTTTAAAATTATTGGAATAAAATTCAGAATTATTTATATTATACTTGGTTTTTTTTCAAGACAAAATCAAAAAGAATTTTTTTCAAACAAAAAACAGGTATGTGTCTAATCTCCAAGAATGACAGAAGCTGTAAACAAATAAATTTTAAGTTTAAATTAACGCCAAGGTTTAGCATTTGTAAATTATTATCTAATCTAATCTAATTATTGTAATGGTAACTGGGCAGGAACCCCCATGACTGGTTCTACAATGCTAAAATGCATTTTTCAAATACAAATTATTGAAATTTTGTTCATAATAAATTGTAAATTTTTAAAAAAATGTTATTACCTATCCTAAAGGTACTATCGTGTAAAATTCTTACATGAATCACACACGTACCGAGCTTTTGGACTATTGTTATATTAGCAAAGTTCCTAGATACAAAGGTTTCTGATTTTTCTTTTTACTTTCGACTTATATTTCCATTTTAAATATTAATTTCTATTATGATTTACAGTAAAAATGGGTATTTGGAGCCCCGATCTTCTAGAAGACGACCAAGTTATTGTAAAAGTGGAACTTGAAGAAGATGATTCGGGAAAAAAATCTTTTACTTTGCAAAGATTGGACAATGGCGTGGAATACACTTCATCGTACGAGGATAATATGCTGTCCAAATATTTCACCGATCCGAAATTAGTTGTCTACGCAGTTGCTCGTATTCAGAAAGATACTATGGAGATTAGCTATGTGATCGATAACCGGAATGTCAATTATTATGAAATTGACTTTAACTTCGATTGTCTTAAGAAACACCAATAATTTAGGAATTCTGTTCTATTTTGGTATTTTTTTTTAAATTTTGTTTAAATATTTTTAGTAAATACCAAAATAATATTTTGAAATACATCTATTACTTTTTTTGGTAAAAGATTATTTCACCTATGATGTTATTTTATTTGGGCAAGATGAATATTATCAATCCCTAAAATGCTGATTTATTAAAAAGAAAATTTCTTTTTCAAAATGCATCACCTTTTTTTATATTTTATGTTTGTAAGAACCTTATGTATGTATATAAAAGTTTATAATTTATAATTTGAATAAACTTTATAAATTTTCTAATATTTTTTTCAATATGTTGTGTGCCTATAATACATTGATTCGTACTTTGATTACAATTTTTGTGAAATTCTACTACCATTAAGATGCAATTAATAATTCAAAGAATAAAGATGTTTTTACTCTAATGTAAAGAAATATAAAGCCCTTCAAATCGTACTGAAATCAATAAAATTGCCCTAAATTTTGAAGTGGTTGTTTATTTGGGAAAAAAATTTCGAGATATTTTGAAGTAGATTGTTGGTATATAAAAGTGTTTCTTTAAATCATTGTAACATTTTTAATTCAATCTAATGATTTCGTAAAAATAAAATATGATAATATATTATACTCTCCCTACGAACAATACTAGTAATTTTAATGTTTTTGATATTATAACTAATTAAATTATTATTATTATTTATTTGTCAATGGAATACTGTCATGACATTTTATGCAAGCGAAACTATATAATATGACCTTGCCTTCTATAATCTGTACTAATGTAAGTATAAAATGTATGTTATCATAATAATATTATACTTTTGTAATATGTATAATAATAGTCAATATTAATCTTATATTAATGTTTACTATTAAATATTATTACCTATGTATTTAAAACCTACGACAGTGTCATTCTAAGTTGAGATATTATACTTGAAATTATTATATGCCAACTATTAATATTGTTATAATAAGTAATATAATAATAATAAAATTCAATTTTCAAATCAAATAAATATTATATTACATGTAATATTACAATATTTATATATTATATAGTAGAGCACATACTATATATATGTATATAGTAAAACATAAAACTAAATATAATACTATATACAACATATAGTAGAAACTAAATATAACAGATATTCATAATACAATATAATTTATATTAAAATATATACAATATAATATAATTGATATATTATGTTAAGTAATTATAATATATTATATATTTAACCTGAATCTATTTGAAATGTTAAAATCGAGTATATACTATAATAAAGTATGTTATATTGTATGTTATATTGTATATGCATGTTACAAGTAATATCAATTACTTCTCTGTCACAATTAGTTAGTTAGATGTGATAGAACATGTTAATTATACACAATATATAATATTATAAAATTAAAATAAGTATGAGTAAATAAATATATAATATATAATATTATTACATATATATAAAATATACATTATAATATAAATTAATATATATAATATTTTAGTAATACTAATATATAAGTATTTAGTAATGTATGTATACCGTATAGTATGTATACAGCAGTATAGTAATCATTATAATAATAATAATAATTAATCTTGAAATTTTAAATATAAATAGTTATAATTTCTTTGATCTTATCTGTAGATGAGGTAGCAGAAGTATCAAAATAACCAAGGTACCAAAATTGACTAAAGTGAACGAACCAATTTACAATCAAAGGCTGCAGAATCATCCCGAATACTAAATAAGATGAGTCCATATCCATTCCATTAAGGTCACAACAAGGGATTCATCACAACTTATTTTGTAGGACCAAATATTGTTTTTATACCTCATATTACACAAAATGTCTTAAAATTTCTTTGAATTGCTATAAAAATTCTTTGTTTCCATGTACCAATAACCTTTTTCTTAGGTTTTCCACTTTCTACTTCCTACCTTCCAAAATCTCAAAATTATATGAGTTCCTCTTCTCATAAGAATTTCTTAAAAATGCCAAATAACTGTTTTTAGTATCTTCCCAGAAGGACCAGAATTTCCTCGGATAGCCACCCGTCGAGTCACAAGATGTCCAAGTTTGTACAGTAGACCGAGTGACCTAGAATGGTTTTCACGATGACATCAATGACATGTGATCCTAAAGGAAAGTGTATGCTACATTAATTTTATTTTAAGTTATCATTTTCTTGAATTTGCTCTTAGAATTATTCAAATTTAAAATTATTTTTGTCCCACTTTTTGTTAGGTTGGTAGTACTTCTTTACCAGATTTTTATTTTATTGTATCCGGTACATCAGCAGTCAGATATAATTTGTAGTTATCAAGTGCTTGCAATTTCAGGTTAGATATGAATTTACAATAAAAAATAAAGTTTTTTTGTGGATTTTCCCTATTTATTGGAAAATACATGAAACCGTTACTGATGATCTTTGAATATAAAGCTTGGAAATGATTATTTAAACGGCCATGTCATTTTGGGCCAATTTTCAATATTCTTTAGGTTATAGTTTTGCTTCCCAAAAGTGTGATCAAAATTTTGGCAACGTACGGAATTCAGCTTTAGGGTTTATGTTAATCAACCAGAACAAATAATTTTATGAAATTTGAAAAATGGAACAGTTTTTTCTATCTGATAACGTAGTCAAAATAACCTGAATCTTGAATTTTAGTTTTTGCACTGAATTGTATGTTTTCATGTTGGCGTTTATCATGAGTTGGTTTCTGTATTCACTTGAAATAACATTTTCTGGTTGTTTTTGTACTGATAAAGTTTATTTTATACCCAACTTTATTCTATTATATTATATTAATTCTAACAAATAATGATTTAATGATTTTTTGGTTTTAGATAAAAATGGTTGTTTGGGATCCATATTTATTAAAAGAGGATCAATTTATCATTAAAATTACGGATTATTATGTAGGACAGAACAATATAGTAAAGGCATATGGAAATAATATTGCTACAGATGAATTTGTTCGAGTATTTGCCAGTCAGGATTTCATGATGCAGTTAGAGCAAACATACCAAGGTGGAGACTATGTATATGCAGTAGTTCAGAGAGCAGAAAGTAAACCAACGACAATCAAACTAATACAAGACCGGGATCTACAGTATTACAAGCAATATTTTCAAAAATGTGTTTGTGATGTTTGTGTAAGAGCTAAAAATGGAAACTGAAAGTTTCTATGTATTATAATTGTGATATTTTTCTTTCTTTCAAAAATATCTAAACTCTTTTTTGTGTTAAAAGTTAAAACTTTAATATATGTTTGAAAAAATGTAATTCTATGAAATTTATAGAATTAAATAACCGAATTAAAAATATTTTTGCAATTGTAAAATGTTGAAATAAAAATTGCAATTCAAGTTCTGAATAATAAAATATTTGCGTTATATTTCTTAGGTATTAGTTATTTTTTAGTATTATGTACAAAGGACCTACTAATATTTATTATGAAATTTTCTTACATTAAGACATTTTTCACTAATTTCATAGTAATTTTAGTATGGAGATAATTAATGCATGATATAACACCAAATTTGTTAATTAGGAGCAATGTATATCTTTGCAGTAGATAGCTTTTTTGTATTTTTGAATGCAAAACACTATTTCTAACCTATGATATATATAGGATTTTTTAACAATTAATACTTCAACGAGTAGTTTAGAAAAAATCATTTAGTTCTGGTAAATTTTTTTGAATTTAGACGGGTTTGAACATGAGAGAGGTGCATTTTCGAGCAATTTAGTATATTGAAAATCTGTTCAATTCAACATTTATGTCGAAAATTTGTTCAACATGGAATTTCATACGACGTTCATTTGTTCGACGGTATTTTAAATTAATTAAAGAATTAATGGATAAACAATTTTGATAGAAATCGTTGTGTAATGAATATCACGCAGTGTATTTTTTTGATGATTTTTTCACCCAAGTTTATTTGGTTGTCTTATAATCTAACCTATAAACGGTTTGAATTACATTGTTTTTTTTGACATAAATAAATTTGACATAAACAACAACTTCGTTAAACTTAGGAATTAAGGTTGATCTTTAGGTACTATTGAATTGTCAAGTAGATACATAATTTTTATTTTAATTTGGTTTGGCCACTTTTATTGAAAAAGGAGGTATTCAAAAATTGTATACATAACTATTGTTTCACCCTGTGTAGTTTAGCTACCACTGCTGTCGGTGTTAAATATTGTCGACCACTTTTTTAGCAAGTTCTGCTGTTCTATAGATACGCATGCGCGGATTACATTTATAACGGTTTTTAGCTAGTACATGTGCAGTTTGATATTAATGGTTTTCTGGAAAAATTTTGAAAGCAATTCCATTAGCTGTTAGCTTATTAAATTAGAATTTCTGAACATTTGTGCCATACGATATTTTCTGCAGTGAGTATTTCCACAAGGGGTGAATCATGACTAGAAATATCATGAAATTATTTTTATTTCACGATGGAATTATTTGACTCCATTTTTGGACGTGGTTTACCTTTCGTATTATTTTGATCTATAAAATTATTGGTATTTTCACTTATCCAGAATCACTTGTAGAGAAATTAAATCAAATCTTTGATTTGTCATTTGTTAAATGGGTAAAAATTTTGGTATGAAGTGGAGTAGCTATCCCAAAATTAAAGACCTCCTTTGTTTGTTTGTACATATTTTACTTAATATTTAATTGCAAAATTTTATGATTTTTTTCTTTATTGCAGGAAAATGAGCGACTTAGTGTTAACACATTTGGGTCCAGACCAGTTTGTTGTGAGGATGTATATAGATAATTTTGCAGATGGCAGATTATTTATTCGAGCAGTCAGATTGGATAATGGCGATTTTTATACATTTCTTCATGAAGCACTTACACAAAAGGTGATGGCCAACAACTCGTCAATTGGATTATGTCGGCTTTTTCAACTTGAGAATAATGAACGTTTCATGTTAGTAAGAGTTCTCGAACGATAAATTGTATTTAATTTTACGATACAATTGAAAAATAAAAAATATTTTAGTTTGTGAAGAAGTAATTATTTATTGTGTGTTTCTTTCAATCTTTCTCTGCCTTCTGCTTTCAATGTCAATTTGTTTGTGGATTTTCGATGTTCTTGAGCCCAAATGTACCACTTTGGAAGTTCATCTCGCTTGGTCAAGCCAAATTCTATTTTGTAAGTTTTGTGGAATTATTTATGAGTTAGGTTTTAATGACTCACTTTGTTAACCTATAAAACAAACGAAACGGACTCATCTACGGGCAGTGGCGTATTTACCCAAGGGCCATTGCCTGGGGCGGCGCAAGCCGTCCCTCGCGCTCAGCTTGGGGCGCATTATATAAAGGTTGCCTACACTGAGAGACCAATAAAAATTAATTTTTGTTTTTTTAAATTAATTTATGGGTCGGGAAACCTTTTGGGCCCAGGCGCCCAGGGCACCTAATTTTAAAATACGTCACTCTCTACAGGTAAAAAAATGGTTTACTACATTGGACGAAAAGAAACTTTGGGCCGAAGGTTACAAAAATTTTAAGATGTTATAAAAACTACGATAACAAAGTAAAGGAATTAATAAAATATTTACTAAAAGTTTTTGATATCTAATACAAATGCCATTATCACTTTTCTAACACATTCAAACCTTAACGAAATACCTAATGGTGATTTAAATTGAATATTGCGCAACTATAAAACTAAATAATTAATAAAAAATAAAAAATTAAAATTATTGTGATCACATCGAGTTAGAGAATATTTCGTCCTATATTGTGGAATACATTTAACCTTTTTGAGTGAGTGGATTATAATATAAAACTATCGAGCTAAAGTAAGTTTAATTTAATGTTTTTAAATTATACCCATGTATAACATTTAAAAATTGTTTACTTGTGCCATAAATAATATTAATTCAAAGTTTTAAAAAATAATTAAGTTAACTGAATATAATTTTTTAATCTACCTAAGCTTTCAGTAATGGATTTGCTATCTGATAGCTGAATACCATTGCTGATGGCTAAAAAATTCTTATTATTTATTTAATCTGCTACCTTTCAAAACTTGGAATTAATATTTACTGTGAAAAAGTGATAGGTGCAGAGGTTAGAGCAAGAAGGGCAAGCTCACTCTCAGGTTGAATGAACGAATGAACTTAAAATAATAAATTTCAATTAGATTTGTGGTGTTTAACAGAACTAAACAAAACGTTAAAATAATAGAATTTTAACAGTTAAGTGAAGAAATTTGTAAATGTTTTGTTTAGTTCTGTAAAATATCAATAATTGTGTTTGTCTCTGCAATAAGTTAACTATAAGTAAATTATAGAATTTTTTTAAATAGGTGGGGGTTCTTTTAACTACTAGGTTTGAGCTATTAATGTTGACCAACTTTTGCATTTGCAGCAGAAAAAATGTTGTGGGGTCCACATGCTTTGCGACAAAATCAATTTGTAATAAGAGTATTTCCAGTAATAGGAGAAAATAATAGGATAGATATCAAAGCGGTTAGAATGGATAATGGTATTAGTTCTCTAATTAATTTTTCCAATTATTTTAACCAAAGTATAATAAATGGTTACATCCGATATGTAGTAGCTGAATTAATGAGCAATGGAAATATTTTTATAAGTCGAATACTCTATGCATCAGATATTTCTTATTATAGCCTTGATTGTAGATATGTTTAGGTAACTATAAAATTGTAGTTTTTATTTCAACAATTGTTTGAGTAAATAATGCCTCTGCAAAACATAGAAATATAAATATAAACTCTTGTATAGATAATAACAAATCAATTAAATTACCAATAATAATGTGATGTAAACTTCATAATATATTATAACTAATAATTTATATTTTAATTAGCTAATAAACATATTTTAATAATTCGGGATTTTTAATCCATAATTTTTTTACCATAATTTCCCGACCCAGTATAATCAGCGGTAGGATTTAAACGCTAAAAGTGTTTTTCTAACATTTAGCTGTCTTCCAGTGATTGGACTCAGTCCAGTGATTGGACTCAGTCTCAGTCGGTGCGACAAAATAGAAAAATTTATAAAGATAAAAATGAAGAGAATGAAATTTGCAACAAAACATGTCTGAAAATTTTTGCTGTAAAATCGATTTTTATAGGCAAAAAAGTACATTTTACATTATGAACAACCACTGTATGCTTCCTTTCTGTAAAGAGTTTATTTGTCAGATTGGTTTCTAACAAATACGGTTAATTTTAATAATTATTGTTGAGTTGGAGTTGATTAGGTAGAATTATTATGATGATAAGAACACAGCGGAGTGCAAGGTGGAGCCGACCATGAGATAAGATCATGGGCGCCAGTACCTATGAAAAAGTGTTGGTGATTGTGTACAATTGCTAACTACAAAGAATGCTGAAGTTTGTTATTCTATCTCAAATAGCTTATCCAAAACTATGAATCACACCAAGCTACTACTGTAGAAGAAAATTTAACAATGAATAATCAACAAATTTATTATCTACAATGCTGGTGTTTTTGCATTATAAAGTTTTTAGAGCTCGGTTACCAATTGAAAATCGTTTGGTACTTCTGTAAAAACAATAGCCACCTTAACATTGAAGTGACAACAACAAAATATCGTCAACATTTATTAATTTGTTGTTGATTGTGTTTTTACCTTTTTCACGTAAGTTTTATAATTTGAATTACATATTCTATTTGTTTGTACAATATTAATTACACTTGCAATAGTTTTTCAGTTTGAAAAGTTTGACCTTGACTCTGACAGTTCGATAGATACTAATTAAATTTTATTGTTGTTTATCAAAGTTTTACTAATTTGAAATTTGGCATGAATTGATAATAAAAATGCATAAAAGAAAGTTTTTGAGTTATTAAAATTAAAATTTGTTTAATTTAACCTCAAATTTTAAAGCAGCTGCCACCTTGTATTTGTTTGACGTTTGCAGTCATAGTTGTCTCCCTGACTAATTTCAATTTTGATTTTAGTGTAACGATGAGTCAGAGCGATTGCTATGTTGTAACAGCTGAAGTGTTCCTGGTAAAAGTGGATCATATTCTGGAGATTGCAGGACACCAATATTTAGTTGTTCAACGAATGGCAACTCACCAAATATATTTCCTTAGTTTCTCTAATCCTACTATATTTACAGTGCAACCGTTCTACGCAATGGCTCACGAAGTTGGTAATAGTATTAGGATGGTATAAACAATAATTACTTAACTCTTTTGATTAAAATTAATAATAATTCTGTAAAAAATAGTAGGTTATTTGCTAAGTACTAATTTGTTAATATGAATACTTTTGTTAAAATTTTTAATTTAATTGTTGTGGTTATACCCACTTTAGTGTTAATACTTTTGGTTTGAAATTTTGTTTATGTATATAAAATATTTCTAATTAAAAAATTAATAAAGTTTGTAACTTAACGATTTCTCTTTATTGTACTTCGGACGTCGCGTTACAAATGGATCAGCCTGAAGTCACTTCTTGATTATTAAAGCTATCGACTGAGTTTTACACAATCGGCTTTTGGCCAAACTACTCTATTATGGTTGCGATGAGTCATTATACTTTGTTTTTCGTTATTAAGTTAATATTGGACCACAGCATTCGGCCCCCTGGGTTTGTTCATCCTCATAGTTGTTGGTTAAAGCATAAAATTTCGATTGTGGATGATTCCAGATAAACAGGAAAACCAAAATTGGTAAAAAAACATATTTGCTCTTGAGAAGCTTAAAAATCCAATTACCCCGTCCCCATTAAATTAAGAAGAAAAACGACAATAAACGAAATCGAAAATCAACCCAAAACGCACCTGGGCATGAATTAATAACAGGAAAAATTTTGGAGACCCTAATTTAATTATAAAATTTAAAAAAAAAACAGAAAAAACGTTATGATTGCGTAGTTTAATAATTAATAAGAAAACATTTTGAAAATTGTACCTACTGCCATCTTGATTTTGACCTACTATGCAATCACCCAGGGTAGTCATACTTAATACAATTGGTTGCTTAAAAAACAAAAAACAAATTGCGTTCCTATGGCAATCATTGCATATTTTCTGCAGTACTCAAAAATAAATCTGTCAAAATTTGATAGCTGTGCTACCAGAATTCAATTTGGTAAGATTTTGGGAATAATAATTACTTTTTAATCTTCTAATTATATACTACATATTTGCAATCACTAAATTAGCTTTTACATTTTGGGTTTACTTTTATAACCCAAACTTTGTTTGACTTTTCGAAAAGTTTGCATTGAAGAATACTTTTAAGATTTTAAGGTTAAAATAATTATTTTTACTTTTCCAAAATTTTGAATACAGAAAGATGGTTGAATGGAATGCCAACCCATACGAAGACAACCAGTTTTTGGTAAGGCTAATATTTGCTACAACAAGACAGGTTGGAGAAGCAGAAAATAAGATTATCTTAGTACAAAGAATGGATACTGATGAGCTGTATTCTATTCCAAGACAAGCCAGAGTTGTTAATATGATGAGTCCGAATCACATAGCTTATGCAGTGGCTGAGCTTATTGGTGCAGAGATCAATGTAGTCCGAATATTAGATCAAGGTGATATAACATACCATAACCTTTAAAATGTGATTACTATTATTATTGTTCAAAAGTTCCTATTAATTGTGTTACTCAATGTTACTAAATGTTTAATTTCTATAAATGTTAATAAATGAAATAATATTTCTTATTTGAAGCAACCTATTCATAATGTTCGATTTTATTTTTGTAACAAAAAGCTCTGAATAGTTTGCTGAACCAGTACAAAATGGCTTTGGGAAATCCGAATACGAGGAGACCAAAAGCCATCAAATAAGTGAAAAGGAAGTATTTAGTGGCAAAATTTCATATAACACAATTTCGAATCGGACTACTTCCACCAGATAAAGCTCATATCCCCAGATTGGAAGCCACTAAGGCTTCTATCAAAAGGTAAGGAAAGCCGTGACAATAATAAAAAATGGAAGCATCGGAATTGCCGAGAAAATATTCATTTTTGAACAAATTTCTGGTCTATGTCGTCATTGTTTGGTGCAATATTACAGGAATTGGGGTGAATGAATTAAAAAAACAAAAGATGAGTGTTAGGACTAAAATTGTTAGATATTAAATATAATTTTGCGCATAAATTTTGTAAAGGAAACTTATCATATTTTTATTTTGGTTTAGAAAATGCATTTGTATGTCAGTTGTCTGTAGCTGTGTAATAAATTTAAAATTCACGGATGTCAAAAAATATATTCAAAATATAACTACCAGCATCTTATTATTTATTTGTACGTAAGAAGTAATATTTTACAAAAAAGCACAATGGGGATAATTGCATGTCCAGTCAAAACACGTACTTAGCCAAAAAAACGTCTTCAATAACTGGAAGTATGGTAATAATTCAACTTGCAATTAACATTTAACCGAAAAAGATGTCTGGCTGCTTCAATTACGACGCTGAGTTGGTAGCACTTTACAGGTAATCGACGCATCTAAATGCAGGTCAAATAAGGACTTGTGAAGTTCTTGTACTGAAATTTTTGATTTTGAAAACTAATTATAGTATGAAAACAAGTTCAGAGTAACAATGTTACATGGCTTTACTTCTAAATTGGACAGCCATATTTTAAAGTTGTCTGTACTTAAAATCGTAAGTAAATTTTAATTCATATGCGTTTTTGAAACGAAAGTGAATGTTACATAATTTTATGTTATAAATATTTTTAATTAATTGTCTGGAATTTTCCCTTTTCAAAATGTAAAACTACATGCGTTTATCTTACGCACACACTTCATCATTGATTTATTAAACTTCTTCCAGATATCTCGATACTCGAACAAGTTCGATGAGTTCATAGTAATCCATTATCCACATCACAATATTGAGTAAACATTATCTTATTTATTTAAAAATTATACAAAAAGATATTTACTTTATTGTTTATTCTACAATATCTCAGCAAATTTATTTCAAACCTTGCCCGTTTTCAAATTTTCTGTTTTTTATATTTTTGGAAAGTTTCATTTCATTCCAACTATTCTCAAAATTTTTCGAAATTTATTTTTTACGTTGGCTTTTATTATTAAATATATACTTAATTTTTGGAAATTTAAATTCAGTAATACAGCAAAATTAGCTGATAACACAAACACAAAAGTTGACTCTCTTAATCTTTTCTAATATTGGGAAATAGGTGGCGGCTAGGGTGGATTCTTAGGGATATACGGAGTGCTTCATTTTTATGGTCCTGAAAATCAACTGCATTAGGAAAGAAATCTATTTAATCGTATTAACCGCTATTATATCCTGTTGAGATGCTCATATAATCAAGAAGCATGAGGAGGGTATGCTCTCAAATAAAAGCTTCCATGTTGAGCCATTACCAACTAGGAGCATTTTTGCCTGTTTCAAGTTGGGGTTTGAAAAGGAAGATGACAATTATAAACATCTTCAGCAAGTCCTATTCTTCCTGAACATTCGCAACCTAAACGGAAAGCACAGTCGGTTTCTTGTTTTGCTTGAAGATCAAGATATCAGGACGTCTTTTATCGGCTTATTGGCGCACTGGCTGACGGAGTCCACTATTGATTTGATTCCTCTTGGTAATTGTAAATTAGTAAGCAGTTATACCCAATTGATTTGTCTTCAATGTGTTGACCCAAATGGAGCCAAAACTATTTTTCTGAATAACCTAGCGTTGGTTCTTGATTCTTTGTTCCGAGAAGGCCTCGTTGGTGATTGTAACGTCGACTTTGGTTGCGTTTCTGTGGCAAGATCTAGTCTGATACACTTGATGGCAATTTACGATTTGGTGTCTCTTGATACTGGATCCACTGCTACATGGAGTTAAGGCTACTCGATCTAGATGCTTAAATAATGTTAATAGTCGGTAGTAATAGATTTCACAAGTCTTTGATATGTGAGGACTGGTCAGCAGTACATCAGGCAACCTGTACAGAGGAGAGGACAAGTTTGTGAGATTCATAGATATTCTGAAACACTACTTTGATCGTTGTTTTCCCGTCACTTTAGCTCCTATCAGACATAATGGTGCTCGAGATTGGATTACTCCTGAGTTGTTTCAATCTAATCGGGATTTTGAGACCGCATTATGAGAGGAAAAGGGCTCAACACCGGGCATTAGTATCGAGAGTTGAATTTTGTCACTACGACTCTATGATTTCCGCAGCGCGTAATAAGGACAGGTTGGCCTGGATAATTATACGTAACCGTAGTGATATACCTAGAAGGTCCACGAATCCTTTAGTTATACGGGTGGGTGAGGGTATCATTCATGATCCGGTAAAGGTCGCTAACGCGTTTAACGACCATTTTATCAATGCACCGCGGTAGAGATTATACTTTTTCCTTTTATTTCGCAGAGGTGCAGTCGCGCCTGATGTACGGTCTTATTTTCTGAGGAATGTCGGGACATGCAAGACAAGTATTTTTAATGCAGAAGCTCATATTAAGGTGTATGGTGGGTGCACATCGCTTGGAGTCCTGTTTCCTGTAGGTCTCTCTTTAGAGACTTGGATATTCTAAAACTGCCATGTCTTTACATCAAGTCTATTGCTGTGCTCGTCCATGACAACTTGGGTAGCTTCCAGACGGTGCCGGCAGTTCATGGATGTAATACCAGATTTGGGGATAAGCTTCTACTTCCTCAACACCACCTCGACCTTACTGATAAGAGTCCTCGGTGTATGGGCGTTTAGGTTGCTTTATGCAAAACGTCGACGCACGCAACGCACGCACCGCGCCGCACGCGTCTAAATAAAGTTGAAAGATTGAATTTCTGTAGAAGGGTTTATGCGCTTAGTTTACGCGCGTGAATCCTACAGAAATTCCATACTTCAACTTTATTTGGACGCGTGCGGTGCGTGCGTCGATGTTTTGCATAAACCAACCAATCTATAACAGGTTACCTGCCGATATTAGGGGTGCTGTGACTATTAGGTTGTTTAAGTCAAAGCTTCATAGCTTGCTTTTACGCGGCTGTTTTTATGATATTGCCGAATTTTTCGCTTCGGTTTAGTTTTGGTTGGGTCTTTTTATGCCGATTATGTAATTATGTTTTGCATTTTATTTTGTAAAATGTTTTTTTAGTTTGTATCGAGTTTTTCTATATTGATTTTCTGGCGATTTCCACTGTGTACGTATTATTTTGACCTGTAAATCCATGTATATGCAATTTGTGCAATAATTATAATTAAAAACTATATAAAAACTTTTTTAAATTCTCTTATTGCATTTAAAAATTTAAACTTTAAAAATTAAAAAAAATTAGTTAAAAAAGTCTAATTTTCCATTACCACTACAAAAAAAAACAAAGAAATTACACAATTGACAGGATATTTTTAACCATGACCTTTATTTGCTAAGTAAATATAGAACATAATTCTATAATTTATAGATTCTTAGAACTCAATTAGCTTAAGGAAAATTTTGATTAAATCATACAAATCATATAAGTATTCTACAACCTGAAGGATTTTACATTTTATTAATTTTTTTGCGAAAATATCATGCGATGTTTATTTGTTTTTGCTACAAAATTAATTAAAATCCAATAGAATGTCTTTTCATAGATTTGATTTGGGATGTTATATTTGCAGGATAGCACAGAACCTTATTTAGCCCAACTTTTGCCTATGCAATGCATCAAATGATCTAAAAAATGATTCATTCTTACATTTGAGTTTTTCTGATCTATTACCAAATTATATAATTTATTCAAAAATTTGAAATAGGAAGGGAAGCAGAAAAAGATGTCCACAGCTTCCTCCAATAATGAGCTCAGGCCCGTCCTAACAATAATAAAATATGGGATATTATAAATAAATATTATATTATAATAAAATATTGAAAATATGGGAGTGATTAAAATAAGTAAGAAAAAATTGAATATCTTTCGGTGTAGGTGTAGTAGCTCTATATCATAATTAGAAACTAGAAGAATAAAATAAATTCGTTTAAAATATATAAAAAAATTTCCACAATTTTTATTAAAAATACTAGAACGATAAATTAATTAAGTTTGATTAAAATGTAATTTTTAAAAATAACTGTGGTTATGAAGATGAATTAAATGCAAATGACATGTAACGTGAGTTGTCCATTTAAGGTGTTTTTAAATTTTAATGAAATTTAGTTCCTTAAAGTTAAAAAACACAATAAAAACGTAAATATTTACGTTAAAAGTTTTATATACGTATTGAATTTTTTTAATAATTTCTGTTCTTGTAGATATTATATTGAATTTCATTCACTATAGTAGGTTTATCTTATTCACTATAACACCGCTGTGCTGTGTAGCAATTGCAATCAATTATGTAGCATCAAATAACACTTAAATATACGAATAAATTTAATTTGTAAAAAATACAGGAAAACACATTTATATTTTAATAAATAACAGTAATATTTGCTCAATCGTTATTATTATAATAGTAAATTTAAATAAAATGGTAAACATATTTATATTGGATTTATGTTTACTTGTTTGGTTTTATAGAAATTAAAACTATCTCTAAAAATCGTAAAACTTTCAAAATATTAAGTTATTATAAATATTTTGAAAAAAACTTACCGTACCTATAACATGTGGAGAATGTAAACTACTTAAATTTTAGGTTATTTTATATTTACATATTAAATTTCAGGAACTATTAAATATTATTAAGAGGTGCGGTTTGTGTTATTTAAATGGATAACACAACACATTTCCCTTTGAAAATCAGAAGAATAATTATAACAAAATAAATACTACACTGTAAAAAAATTTTATGTAAATTTACATAGAAAATCATTGGCAACTTTGTGACCTATGATAATATATGTAAATGTACATAAGGATGTAATTTTACAAACCCAAGTAATATGTAATCATATGGGAACTGTAAAATACTAGTTGTATCATTGTGATTTCACAAAATTTTTGTAAAGGGTATAGCCGAGTTTATATGGGAAATCTGCCCTTGCGACTTTTTCCAATCGTACTTGAGGGCTCGTTTTGGTATCAAATAAAAATAATTCAACCAAATTTTCAGCTCTTTATCTTAAACGGTTCTCGAGTTTTTCAAGAAAACCTCTTTTTTTGATTTTATTTTTTTTAAATAGTAAAATTCAAAGTTAATGGATGATGATTTTTTTGCTAATTCTTAGGAGTAAAAGACATGAAAAAATACTTTGGTCATGATTATTAAACGTAAAGCCGATTTTTGGCGAAAGAAATAAAATTTAAATCTAATTTTTTAACGCCTTTCTGAAAAGTGTCACTCACCAAATTTTGTCAGAAAATGTCTTTTATACTCCCTTATACTCATGAATTTTTTTGATTTTTTTGAAGTGGTGCAATATGACAAAAATTAAAATGTAATTTTTTTCTGTAATCTTGCATTTAAACAAACTTTTATGTTTTCTATGGTTAAAAAGAGTATAAAATTTTTTTTTACTGAAAATATATCCTCACCAGAGAAAAAACAGTGAAAACCATAGAAAATTAAGACATATCCTGCTTAAAATAATATAGTATGTGAAAATAGATTAAAGAGACGTTAAACAAATCTTGTTTCCATGCTGGACTCTTAAAGATAACTAGTACCTACTTATATATAATTTTTCCGTATTATTGGGAATAATTTTTCAGTTTTAAAACAATAGAAACAAAAATTTCAGTCAGAAAAGTTATTAGTATATTATCGATACTGTTTAACAAAATTGTCATAAATTGTTGACATTAAATGTAATAATTCCATACAAAATAGATCGTAAATCCTGCTCTGAGTAAGGTTAATTTTTTCAATACTTAGAAATTTTATCAAACTATTTTAAAGTTATATAATTTCTAATGGTCTTTATGCAATCACTTTGCAGTAAAGCGATTAAAAATGTTTTCTAATTAATGTAATTATTAATTTTCGGTAAAAAAACTTTTTTATACATTTTTTAATCATAGAATAGTATATTATACATCATGGGACTAAGGTACTACTTTTCATCCCGCGTGCAAAGGTTTTTGCACGAGGTGTTAGCCGAGCACAAAAATCGCAAACGGGATGAAAAGAACATTAGTCCCGAGGTGTATACCGGGTGCTGAATGAGTTAGCCGAACATAGGAAATTAACATGTAAAATCTACGAATGATAAGAGCATTGGGTTCTATCTAGATTTTACTTAAAAAGTCAAAAAATGGTTTTGAAATTGTTAAAATTTTCATTTATCGTACTAGCGATGTAATAAAAAATTCAATTTAATTTCTATTTTCAAAAATATTTACCTTGGAAACTTACATGGCCAGTCTGATAAATGAAACTTTTTGCAATTTCAAAAGCATTTTTTGACTTTTTAAGAAAAAGTTTGATGAAATCTAATGCTCATTCGTATGAGCATTAAATCTCATTAATAGTTTGTATTTCTTCATTATTTTTGTGTTTTAAATTTTCTCTCTAAAATAATTAGTAAAGCAGATATTTGTATAAATAAATTTCTTATATCCGGCTAACTCATTCGGCATCCTATATACTATTTTTCACAATTTTGCTGCAAATGATAAATTACATTGGTTAATAGCTAAATTTGAGATTTTGAATTTACAATAATTCGAAAACGGCACTAGATATCGAAAAACCGAGAAAAAAAAATTTCCCCTTGTGCCCCACCTCGTTTACCTTAAACATCTAGTAATTTGTCGTAGGAATCTATGTATACTATATGCAAAATTTTAGATAAAAAAAAATATTACTATACTTTCGCAAAAGTAAAATGTGAAAAATATATAAGTTTGTTTAAATGCAAAATTACAGAGAATAATTACTTTTTAATTTTTGTCATATTGTTACACCACTTCAAAAAAATCAAAAAAATTCATGAGTATAAGAGAGTATAAAAGACATTTTCTGACAAAATTTGGTGAGTGACACTTTGCAGAAAGGCGTTAAAAAATAAGATTTAAATTTTATTTCTTTCGCCGAAAATCGGCTTTTTGTTTAATAATTATGACCAAAGTATTTTTTCATGTCTTTTACTTCTAAGAATTAGCAAAAAAATCATCATCCATTAACTTGGAATTTTACTATTTAAAAAAAATAAAATCAAAAAAAGAGGTTTTCTTGAAAAACTCGAGAACCGTTTAAGATAAAGAGCTGAAAATTTGGCTGAATTATTTTTATTTGATACCAAAACGATCGCCCAAGTATGAGTCGAAAAGGCCGCAAGGGCAGATTTCCCATATAAACCCGGCTATACCCTTTACAGAACAGAAATTAACTTTACATTATCTAAATCAGTAAATTTACATTATGCTATTATTTTCACACGAACGTTACCGTAATTATTGAATATTTGCACTAAACAATAAGCTAATTAATTAATATTAGCACAAAAAGGTTAAATTCTAGTCAAGAGAGTAGTATTGTACATCGAAGCAAAACTTACACTTCAAAAAACGGACATCCAGACAAAAATCTAATAATTATGGCAGTATAACCTGTAAGTAGTAGGCTTTCCTCAAACACGGGTGGGCCATCAATTTATTATGTTGTATGGGACTCCAATATGGGCAGAAACTCTAAGAGAAAAAATAAACCCTGAGCTAGCTATCGTCGTGAGAACATCGGATGCTAGTAAGAGGGGTAGGTAAACCCGTACACTCATGAATACCGTAAACCTCTGGTATACAAAATCCCATGGTAAAATTACCTGTGAAATGACCAAATAAAGATCCCAACAGTGAACAGTTTAAATTTTTACGTCTACCTTAACGATAATGATAGTTTCCTTGGAATGTAGCAAGATTACACTAGTCTCACAAGTTCAGACCATTGCATCTTTGAAATGAAAACGAGAATAGAAAGATTAGAGTGCTGCTGATCGAAGACCGAACTTTTATTAAAAAAAGCTTTTCATTTAGTGCTTGATTGAAAAGATTATAGTTCCTTTGGAAACAGAATTTGATAATAAATTTAGTATTAGATTCCTGAATCTTTCCTATTATACAGTCAATGATTTAGTAAATGAAACTTTATTTTAATTTATAAAAATAGAAATTAATTATAAAAAAACTTGTTGTAAATTAAGTAAGAATAATTAGAAAAGAATTATAGACAGGTTTCACGAATTAGTTCTTTGAACTAATGCTGATGTTTATTTTGATCCGAGATTTTCATAGGTAATAACAGGATTAACATCAAGTCATCGAATCCTGCTTTTCTAATGGATATATGTAAGTGCTGATCGTTGACTTCTTGCTCAGTTCTTACTGTTTTCAGTATACAAAAAAAACTCGATTTTTAAAATATACTTTCTGAGTTGGATTTCCTAATAATCCTATGCTTCATGTTACAGAGCAACCGTCAAGATTTTGTTGTGTTGAGGTTAGCTTAGATTATACTTCGGACTAATAACTTTCTAGGGATAGTAACAACAATATTGAAGAAAATTCAATTAAAAAATTCTGATATTTTCATTTTTTACAAAATTAAGTTAATTTTAAAATTAATATTAATTTCGTACAACAAAATCAAAATCTATATGGAGAATTTTGGAACCTGACAATACAGCCAATTCGTGACTCCAAATTTAATATAGCAATTGGATGTTTCTCTTGGGCTTTGGGAATCCATCCGATTGCCATCCAATTGCTATGTTACTACGATAGTTGTTATGTCTAAAAATATATTTTTTATCTCTGTTTTTAAGTAAAATTCGGCTTTAATTGAATTAAAATAAAATTATGCTGCGATGTTAACTGTTGCAATCCTGAATCGCAACTGTGGTTTTATTTTAGTTGTATTTTTCATATTAATAAAATTATAGATAAAATAATATCTTTGGAGATGGGTTACATTGCTCTAACCGACACCTACTGTCGCCACTGTCCCTACAAAATCACTGTAGGTTAGCTGTTGAAAAATGTAATTTTCTTTGGCTTTGATACCGATCAGTATAAATTCTGACGTCTTGGTAGAATTATTTTACCTAATTCCGTAGACAGGATGACCATATGATTTTAATATTGTTGGCTAGATATCAAAAACCCGCAAATTGGAATATCTAGGGCATATTATGAGGAGTAACCAACGATACGGGTTATTACAATTGATTCTACCGGGAAAAGTAGAGGGAAAACGAGCACCGAGAAGAAGAAGAAGAATATCATGGCTAAAGAACTTATATTGCTATGACGATCGCCAACATTCGGAACGGATAGGCACTAGAAGAAGAAGAATATATAAAAACCTAAGCATCCAAACTAATATAATACATTTAATTTTGGCTAAAATTTTGAAAATAACGCTTGAATTCGAGTATATCCCATTACATGTATAGTCTCTATAGAATAGAAATAAAAGTAAATATAAAACATGATTATAAAAAACTTGGTATTTTTTGGTATCGATGCGAAACAAGTTTCTATGGCCAAGGAAACACTTCACTCAAAATCATTAAAAATTGAGTTATAAGGTTTAGACATCTAGGCGACGATATGCAAAATCATATTTTAGTGATTTCCTGCTTTCTTGATTAGCTAGTTAATCTATAAACAAAATTAATATTTCAACAAAAAAACGTTGTTTTTTTAAATAAAGGAGGATGTTAAATATGAAAATTTAAACTAAAAATAAAAATAAACATATTTGTAGATTTTTCACATATTATTTATTATTAAATAAATTGCTTAATTGAATATAAAATGACTTTTTATTTGATGAAAATATTTGTGATGTTTGTTTTTACCAATAACCATTAATTTATTCTTATTTGTAAACTAATGTTATGTTATAAAGCGAAACATAGGTACAGAAAATATTGTGTTTTTGTTGACTTTTAAGTTAAAGCTGTATTAATAAAAAACAACAAAATATTTTAAATTAACTTATTTAAAATGTCAAACGTATTAGATTTTTTTATCTAATTTCTAAAAAATAAATAAATAAATATTGGGGGACATACTCTAATAAAAATCAACAAAAAAGGGGCATAAGTAAATATGTGTACCTATAGGTAGGACACAGATTTGACATCTACAAAAACTATAAAACCGAACCACTAATGCGCAGAAATTCACAATAAACATAATTATTTTATTAATGAAATGCATTATTATTTTTCATTTCCAGTTGTGCTGTCTTGTTAATTTAATTTATTTTGATTGATTAAATTAATTGCATCTGAGTTTTATTATAATTTTCTGAAAAAAAAAAATAATAAATAAATAAAAGTTTTGCTCAATAAATGCAAAATTTATTTCAATTTATTCATAAAAAAGGCGTTAAGCCTAAAGCAGGATATTCACACAAAATTTTCATTGCAATGGAAACAAAATGAATTAGAAATTAGGAATGAAGTAGTTGTCTTCCTGGGATTGGGATTTCGGAATACTTTGAATATAGTATACTTTATATTTAATGGATTTTTATGCGATTTATGTATTTTTTTGTAACCTAAATATTTTTTACTATTTAATTGTCATTTGTATTACGTTCGCAAAATAGTATAATTGATATTATAAAAAATGTAAGAATATCAGATTTCCATATTTGCGTAATATTAACTTCATGCATTTTGATGTGCTAAATAAACAAATGCTAGTAATAGATTGCTTATTCGGTGATACCGATAAACTATTTCTAATGAATTAGTTATTTTAACAATACATTTTTATTTTCAATTAATTTGCAAAAATAATTGCAGTATTTTATGGTTTTCATTTTATGGAATTCAAAAATTCAGATTTTTTAAATTAAATATAATGATTATAATTAATTTCCAGCATGGCCTGATGATGTTAAAAAAAAGCCTTTTTTGAATTTTGAATTTCTGGTTAGGTATTCTAAAAAATGAGATTTTAAATCCTTTCATCTTGATATCTCGTTTGTCCAAAGACAGCGCTAATTAAGGAGAAATTAGGAAATCTTGATCTAAATTTTTAGGTTGGTAACAAGAATTATCATCAGTAATCGGCTGATTTACAAAATTACACAAGAAAAAAATGTGTAACAGAAATTAACTTTTAACAATAGCTTCATGTATGTATATGAGGAAAAATTGCGATAAAATTTTTAATTATAGTAAAAACGTTGCGTAAATAAAAAGTTCTTGCCAAACTTAAGGTAAATTGGTACCCATAGCAATTATTGTATTATACGAGGACAACCGCATACTCGCCTTACGACCACGACCTACACCTTGATATGGTAATCATTGTTAAAGAAACAATTGAATGGTTAACTTTCTCCTATATAATTTGTTAGGCGAATTTTATCAGCACTTAATTTAGAAAAAAAGTTTTTAAACCACAGTATGTCTGCTCTTCGAAATAAATCAATCAATTTTTTGATAAATATCTTCTTGTAACAAACCGTTGATTACATAAGATGGGAATCACTTTGTAAAACCGGAATTATATATTCTAATTATCTAGTTTTATCTATAAATGTAAATAGCTTTAAGACCGTGGGACCAGTTCAGGCTTGATTGGGAATTAAGTTTTTATATCAAAATGTTAATAAATATGCAACTCACATATAAATACAAGTTATCATATTTCGAATTCTTCAGTAAAATTAATTAAAATTAAAATGCAGTAGCATTGTACTGTCCCAATGATTGCATATTACACAAAATTTTAAAAAATTCAACAATTTTTGATACATAATATGTTGGATCACCCTGTATATTTTGTATAATCTAATGAGTAATGATTATACTAATAACTATCCTAGAACTTTTTGAAGTTTAATTGTATTTTATTTTTCAAAAATTTTCGCAAATTTAAAGACTTGAATTTCTCAAAAATTTTTAAATTCTCAAAATTCATAGTTATTCAAGTAAATTTTTCAAAACTTTACCTCTATTATAGTTTAATTTGATCGGTAACTACCTAGTTAATTACTTACTTTTATTAAATTTATTTATTCAACTGCAAAGAAATCTTGTTTATTTATTAATTTTCAAAAAATTACTTAAATAAACAATAGTGTTTAAGTTTATGGTTTAAAAAATCGATCACGTTCAAGTTATTGAAGGTACTTTAAGTAATAAATAAATAATGATTGAATTATTATTGCTAATGAGTAATGATTGATGTGCATTCGGAGAATCCCACCAAATATCAAATTTTCAACTACGAAAACTTTAAATTTGCGGTTTAAAATTTCCTAATTGCTCGTAAAAACATTTTATGTAACACTTTAAATAAATTATGAGCAAACAAATTTTTATTCCAAGTGTTACTTACCAGAAGTCTGGATTTTTGGAACTTTAATTATTAATCAAATAGTACTGCATATACAAATATAGTTTGGTAATCCACTATAATACCTACATTATTAGTTAGTTAAAACAATTCTAAATTATTGAAAACAAAAACATTGAAACTAAGATAATAGAAGAGAAATTGATTAAAAACCTTATTTTAAAGTTGTCAGAAAACTACAAAGAAAAAGAATTTAATGAACTGTGAAAATATGCACACAGAAAAACAAAAATAAATCGAAACGAATATGGAAGAAATAGAAGAAAGAAAGAAATATAAGTTATATTCACATAATTTTAAACGCCAGTTTTTGCAAAAAAAATTCAAAATTTGGTTCCAATAATTTAACAAAAGGAAAACTTGAGTAGAATATAAATTAAAGACTTATAGAAATTTTATTTGGAATTTTGCTACGATGTTGTGGACTGAAGTTAATTAATTTCTTGGAAAAAATTTCCTATTTTCATAAATACATTTTCAAAAAATTTTGCAAGTGAGATTGGCGTTTTTTCTATTTTCTACAACTTTTTCAGTTTTCAATTTTTAGTTTTTTTATTGTGACAAACTAGATGCGGTATTTAAATTAATATCTAACTAAAATCTAGTTTTTCACGTTATTTTTTATCATCACCTTATATGTATTGGTAATTTTGAAGGATATAGCTTATTAGTTACAAGAGAACCTAGTCAAGTGGATGCTCAAAGATTAAAAATTCTTTATGTATACTTTTTTTATTTAACTGGCTTATTATAATTCTCGGTTTAAAATTTTTGAATATTAAAGGAGAGTTAAAAAAATAGTTCTTCGGAAATCGTCAAGTTCAAAAACCCCCAGAAAAAAATTACAGAAAATTCTATCGGTTAAATATTAATAGAAAAATATAAGAAATATTTTTCTCAATTCCAAATTTTAAAAAACTTGAATTCCAACAATTGGAATTAAAAAAAATTTTTTTCTTCAATTTATCAGAGTTTTCTTCACAATGCTTTGATTGAAGTTTTTGATGATACTAATGTTATAGTAAAAATAATGTTAGGGTGACTGAGCAGGGTAATTCAAGGAAAAGTGTTTCTTTGCCGATTCTTTGAAAACCATCACAAACCGCATGATATTTATTATACTATATAATTATTGAGCGTGCAAACTTTTAAAATTGATATACTTTAATTTGCTGTATCATAAGGGGTCGAGTGCCAATTAAGAATATAAAGTTGAAGTGGTTTAAGTGGAAAAGGTATACTGTAAATCTTTGATAACTACATCAAACTCTTATTTGGAGTTTGCGAACTGCAATTCAGCAGCAATCTCAAGTGGATTGTTCAGAATGAAATTATCCAATTATCCAAAAAAATTAGTTTGTTCAAACAGCATGTACAGTGTGATGTGGTGGTGTAGCCATAAAAAATTAGACACTTAATCGAAAGTAGTTGAAGAAAGTTTTATCAATTTATAATAACAAATTTCCTGCTTAAAAAAATTTGACCACTCTCTTTTCAAGTAAGAAATTCCTCGTCACTATTAACAATAATGTTGTACACATTAAATTGCAAACCGTTTAACCTTATAATGATGAGTTAAGAATAATATACGAGTAGGTATTCTTTACGCAACAACAAAAAATAGAGTGAATTGGTTAATCCTTACTTGCCACACTTCTGTGGAGTAACGTACTTGACACACTGGGGTGCATTCCACCCTAGCGATAAAACGTGTTATTTCAAACAATTTATTAAATATTTTAAGTTGCCAATTTTTTTATTACTTCTCAAGAGCTGCTTTTTTGTAGTGATATGGGTTATATGGGGAAAAATAAAATTAAATACTATTAAAAAATTGAAATATCGAGAAAGTGCCATAAACCCGATTTTCTCTGGTATACATACTTAAAATTAACGAAAACTGGGCTTGGGGTATTCTACACCCCAGTGTGGCAAGTAAGGGTTAAAACCAGAACGGAAAATTTTACTTATTAATAAATAAACATTAAATTCTTAAGCTACGCACTTCTTATAAAACTTCTTGTTCTACCTAACACATTTGCATTAAAATGCTGATATTAATCGTTAGAATATGTAAACGTTTATAATTTAAATATTTTAGCAAATACTATTAGTAAAACAATATTGACAATAGGATCAAGTGCAAGGCTCAATTCAATGACAACTACTAACCAGACACAACATTAAGATAATAATAAATTACTGGTTTAACACCGTTTACCTCAGACTTGCTAGATTTCTATTATATTAATTTATCATATCAGTTTTAAAATTTTATTTCTAAAGTTATTGTAGATAATAGAAAAGTAATTTAACATTAATATCCAAAAGTTCTCGAAAAAATATTCAAAAACAAAAAATCATTTAAGTTTTCAAAAATTTAAGCTAGATTAAAAAATCTATGTGCGCCGCGCCTCACAAACGGGCCAAATTAGCCATATTTTGGACAAACGGATGCAGCCTAAACTTGCCTTGCTAGAAAACAAGAAATAAGCAAATATTAAAGAAAGTGGAAAACAGAATAGAAAATATTTATTAATATAGAGCAAGAGTCTCCAAACTTTTTAAGCTAAGGGCCAGACTAATTGCTCTACAAAGCCTCGAGGGTCAAGATCTTGGCTAACGAAAATATTCAAACCCTCCTATGTTAACAATGTAAATTGCACATTTTGAAACGGTTGAAATGGTTTCAAAATGTGCAATTTACATTGTTAACATAAGAGAGTTCGAATATTTTCGTTAGTCCCTATAGCTCATCAGATGAATTGCTTTTTGACCACTAGTTTTAGTCTGTAAATAAAATATCTGACTATTATTTTGTATGATTATTTTGTTTGATTTGATTTATCAAAATAAATTAAATTTTCCGGCTCTCGCAGGCCGGATTGATGGTGCTCGCGGGCCGGATTTGTGCGAGTCATTCCATATGAAATCATCAAATCCTTGTTGCTGCCCTATTTTAGATTAATTCTCTTCGACTGCCTGTACATCCGCGCGAGAAGAAGAAAACAAAAAGGGCATTGAAGTTTTTTGAAGTTAAAGGTAGGAACTAAGTATCCTGTAAATTTCAAATTTTCTTGTGATATCAAACATTTCCAAATTGTAGCCTGAAATATCCAAATCCTTAAAATTTTGATGTTTTACTTGTCTATTAAAATGAAATGACATTCATGAGAAGAATTGAAGGTTGCACAAGAATGGATCGAAGAATAAGAAATGAAGATATACGCGATGAATTACAAATATTTTCCATTAATCAAAAAATCTCGGAGTTCAGAAAAATCTAGAAACAACACGTCAATATAATGAAGAACGACAGAATCCCAAAGAAGATTCTCTCGGATAACCCAAAAGGTTATGGAACAGTTGGAACACTGCCTAAACCTTAAAAGGATGAAGAAGAAGACTTATCTTTTAACGCCTGTACATCCGCGAGAGAAGAAAATAACAAAAAGGACCTTAAAGTAAGAACTAAGTATCCTGAAAATTTCAAATTTTTTTCTCTTATCAAACATGTCCAAATTGTAGCCTGAATATGCAAATTCCTAAAATTTTGAAATTTAAGCAAAAATTTTTTCATGACTTGTTGACTGAACGAGTCGATCTCAATTTGTTATTCTCTTATGATATGTGTACTTTGATATCAGAGAATGATTAAACACTGATGGAGCCAATTGAAAATCACAAAACATCAATCAAATACACGTATTTTCAATGCCATGTTATTTTTCAGGTATATGAATTACACAGAGAAAAAAGATTGTTTTCCACAAAGTTTAAGCAAAATCTAAAATGGTGCAGCAACAATTTTCTTCTATTTTTGATGATTTCATATGGAATGACTACAATAATAATTAAGTTTCTTCCTCTTACTCAGAATCCGAATTCTGCTGTTCCATTAATAATTCTACAGCTCCCTGTATCATGCGCAATATAATGTTTGGCCGTTTAGCCAATTAATACATGAGAATATTTAAAAATCTATTTAGTTATTTTAAAACTGGTCGACTAGAAAAATTTGAAAAATTTTCTTGCTGTTGTTCCCAAACCATTTCTAACAAAATCCATGATTATTTCAAGGTTTCCTTTTATATTGTCTTGCCCTGGTACATATTTTTATCATCTTGACTAACACAACTTTTTTTGGTAACTTTATTTCTGATAACTAGTTTCTTTGAACTCAAACTTCATTGGATTACAGCTGAAGCTAGTCAAAACTGGCACCTGTACCATTTTCTATATAAAGTTCCATTTGTAAAGGTTTTATCTTTTTCTATTTCCTATATTAAATTATTATAGTAACAGTTTAAAGCAGACATCATTTTAAAAAAAGTGATATTATAGTAGTATAGTATGTCTGTTTCCTGTTGCTATTTATTAAAAGGCCTCTACATTATCAAACAAATTGCGCAACAAAGCGATGCGCAATATTGCGTTGCACAACTGTATCACCCCTACACTTGGTAAAATTTTGATTTGTGCATTGTATAGAAACGATCATACCCTCAAGAAAACCGGCTGACAACTGAAAAATATTGCACAAAAAAGCACAACACGCACATACACAACACAACGCGTTGCGCAAACATTCACGCTGTACAAAAGATTTCAAACATTCTTGAAACTTATTAAACAATTGCGTAACGCATCAAACACTACCATACATTAGCAAATAGTTGCGCAACAGCATGTGTTGCGCTATTTGTTTGATAATGTATGGGCCCCTTTATATACCTATTATGCTGACAAAAAAGATCCAATTAGACGAAAATTTAAACATATTTCTGAAATTCCTGAAGAAGATACGCTAACGCCGAGACTCGAAATTTAAGAATACTGCATTTTGTACACTCAATATAAATAATAAGCTTATACAGCTTATATTTTCAAAAGCTTGTCTATTTTGACTAGTGCTGTGGTTTCATGCAGAGCATATTATTCCTCAAAATCCTATCACAATATATATGGTATTTTAGTATTAATTAAGATATGGTTCCAGCTTAGAGTTCGTGCGTTGACTGTTTATGCAATATTAATAATTAATAATATTGTAAAAATATTAAAAAAGTATTTTCAAGTAATTAGGTGACAATGTTCGTATGTATTGCAAAATTAGAAAGTTTTATAACCATAAATAGAAATTTTTATTAAAAAAAAAAAAGATTAGTTTATGTTTTGTGATAGATCGGACATAAAGAGGTGAAACAAGTAACAAATTTAAAAAGATGAATGAAACATGTAGTGAAAGAGCAGGCCCGCACTAAAGTACTTCACTGCCGTCCAGTCCCCGGCAATAAAGTAAAACAATTAATTTGTTAACTCAAGAGTTTTCAACATTTAGAAAGAATAGTGTATGGTTTTATTAGAAGCAAATGGAACCAGCCACAAAAAGCACTTGCGCTCCGAATAATGTTATTAAATGCATCAAAAACTTAAAAATAATTGTTACTTTAAAAAATCTTTATTTTTATAATATGCAGTACTTTAAAGTAGATAACAAACTGAATGTCGGAGAATAAAGAGAGAAACAGTATGGAGTGATTGATTATTTAATTAGTCGACATGTTTGAGGCAATTCATAGATCATCTTCAGAACATATTTATTTTATAGTTTCTAATATATTGTGTTGTTAAAAATTAAACAATGAAGTTGTCGCATGGATAACCTAGAAATGGAGCGCCATGCGCTATTAGATTGGCAATCAAGAAGTTCAAAGTAAGTTATTAGCATATAATTTTGGGTCAAAAAGACTGAGATGTTAATGTTATGAAATTTAATTAAATTTTGCAATATTTTGAAATGAATGCAAGGACATCAATCAATTACCATTTAAACACTAATGGTACCTTACTTATAGCTACACGATGCTGAAATCTTGTACCTTTTGCATGATAAATCTCACGTAGGTCTCACTTTCTACAAGATGTAATAGAACTGGAAAAGAGAACAATTTTCTGGAATAATTAAAATTTGCAAACTTTCACTGTATTACAATAAAGTTTTCGCTAAATCAAAGGTTAAAGTTTTGCGTTCTTTTAGTAACATAAAAGAACCTTCATATAAAATGTCACCGGTTTTCTACCCCTTCTCTCACTCACAAAATTTATTGTAATTGAAAAATCTTGATTTTGTCAGAATTTCTTTAATTCTAACTTTTGAAAATGTGATACGACTTGATATATTTTGACTGTCTTGAAAATGAAACTTTTTTCGTTTTCAGATTGAAAGTTTGGAATTGATAGTGTAGACTGTAGAATATTTGTACGGCTAACGGTGATGGGAGTTTACCGCGGAGTTATGTGCAATAAATTTTGAAAAATTGAGAAATATTTAGGGTGAGTATTTTGTGTTTAGCATTTCTTTATTATTAACAAGATCAAGGTTACAATATTTATATAGACGTGTTAACTTTACATTACATAATTAAAGCAAAATCAGTTGTTTTCAATAAAATCACATTTTGCATAAAAAATGTACAACGAAATGCACGAGTTATAAATGTAATTTATACCTGCATAATGTTAAGCATTTTTAATTTAACTAATAATTTGTTCAGTTCATAGTCCAACATGCTGATATACAATTTTCTATATAAAAAAAATAAGTAGAACAGTTAGTTGCGCACTTCTAATTCATATTTGGCACGCCTGCATACATAATATATTGATATTAAGACAAATTTCTTTGATTAATGCAATTCAACCGTTTACATCATATTAGCAAAAACGGGTTAGCAAAAGTTTTCTTAGTAATTATAGAAAGCCAATAGGTTCTGTAAAAAAAAACAACAAAAGTGTAACCTACTTGCCATATACATTTTGTCACTTTCATTTCGAGAAATTATGAATGAAGCATTAGCCGACCACGTTTCAGATGATATATTAAATGTTAAATAGAAATTTTGACATTTTTTGGCAAAAAGTTGCCTTCCCTTCTCCAAGTCAAAAGAAAATCTCATATTTTTCTTACTACAAATTTTCTATAAAATTGATTTATACTCTTTTCGAGTTTTTCTTTTGTCAAATTTGGCGTTGGTACATCCCTAACCCTAGAAAATTTTAATGGTAGTGCAGTTATGGTATATGATGCACATTTTTTATTAGAAATTCATTTCTATTAAAAGATCCGATGTATTCGCTGAAGAACTGCATAAACAATGAGACAAGTGCCAGGAGTTCATCATTGGTCATCTTACCTTGCAAATTTTTGTTATTTTTAGTTGCATTTTTGTACCTTTCATCGATTTGAGATGAGATGTAGATTACCATAAATAGAAATACTTGAACTACATTTGAAGTATATATTTATCTTCCTAGAGACATCAGTTTTCTTTTTTTCTTTTGGGTCTATGTCTATTTAATAACCATGCATATGCATAACCATAAGCTATGAGATAAATCACAATAATTATAAACAATTATTAAAAATTCAATAATATTTATCTTAATACTCTTGGTATACTCCAAATTATATACCCTTGTCCTATTTCCAAAATCGAGATGATGTTTTAGAATATCCTCGAAATTCTCAATGTTGTGTTGATGGACTAAGCTGCAACCCTCTGATGTTCTAAGAGTTTACTCAGGGTGTAGTGAGCAAAAAGACCTCAGCCATTAAATACCGAGAAACTTATGATAGGCCAATCTTAGACAACCTAAATTCGTCAGGCCATAGAAAGAATATGCCCAGTCTTTAAGAAATTAGAGAACATGAATAATACATCAACCTTACATGTCATTTCATCTTTTTTGTGGAATGTCAATGGTAAAATCGCAATGGTCTCTAATACTGAAGGATGAATTATTCACTCAACACTTAAACTTGTCATCTGTGAATAATTAAATGTATAAATTGCTAGTTTATTCGATAAAGAAACCTTAAAGAATACCTAAGTTTTTTATTAACTTTTTGCTCGATAGACTTGTTAATATTTATATTAATGATTGATTGATTGTACAAAAGCCTAAAGCCTTACACCTTCTTGGAATTGCCTATCAGAATTCTAATGAGCATCTAAGCCAGAAAATTTTTTGCAAAACATTTTTGTGAAGTTTTAAGCCCTTCCCTAAATCCGACAAAGAGAAGAAGAATACATCAAGTTTTAAATTATATCAACCGGATACATGAATATAGTACTGGGCTATAACTGGCAGAATCCTGAAAGAATTACCACGGAAAGATACAAACTGGAAAAGCGGTGGTAAATTTGATCAACGGTGCCCAGTCCACTCATGTTACATTAACTGTTTCATTAAACAACTGTATTTTTCCGCAAGAGCAAGAAGCAATTACCTCGGTTTAGGTAACAATATTTTCCTTACCTGAATAGGAAAGAAAAAATTAGAGTACCTATTGAAAGTTTCGAGGTTAATGTCTCAAAACAGGTTTTGCGTGAATAAATAAAAGGAAAGGGATTAACAGCCTCTGAATAGGTAACTACTTAATGTTTCCGGAAAACTTTTGCCGAAAAGCAAGTTTCTAACAAATCAATTCATATTCAGCCGATAACCGTTCTGTATACCTACCCGAATTTCACAATTTCCGGAAAACTAAAATGTTTTTAAAATTTATTACAGCTTAACTTAATTATGTTAGTATATCATGACATCATGGAATAAAATTAAATTCCATATTAAAATATATTTGCCAGTTCAAGGGAATCAAGCTAATCACATATTGAACATTCGTAAGGTTTTTGGGATGACTTGAAGGCAATCTCTGTATTTTATACCTACTGTAGTTCACAATTTATCCCTGCACAGTTTCCGTGTGAAAATCAAACTCAGCAGATCCAAATAAATAAACTTCGCTAAATATTCTTAACCCCTTTGTTTACAAATAAGTACATCTCCTCCCCCTCCCAATCTGAAAACCCCTCCAAGCATTCCAATTTTCTTAAATTTCAAAATATAATCTCTTTTCTCATGATTATTGATTGCCTGATGATGCCTGATCTTGATGCCCGATGATATTACAGTATTTCATTGTTCTGCTCCAGTCACTACAATTTTAATTTGTGTTTCTGATTCTAGTTAATATTTAGTTCGTTTGTACTGGCGATCAGGTGAGTGATATATCTAATCATCTCAGATTCAAATTTTCCGACTGAAAAAAATAAAAAATTACTGAACGCAGATTTAAATTCATTCTCTTTACTTCTTCCTATCCAAGCAGAAGTTCAACGCACTACGGTTTTATAAAAAGAAGAAAAGCGCGTGTGACCACATTATTTTACTATTTTCAGGAAATTAGTTTCAGTATTCCCAACATTGTTCAGATTATAATATTGCGATGAAGCTCACATACTTAAATGTAGAAAAGAAAAACCCTGATTGGGGTTCTATTGTTACCAATTTCATCTAAGGAAATTTTTACAAATTTTTAACAGGTTTTTTCTCTGTAGAGGGGTCGCATGCGTTCGTTTCTTAGTTATGGGATGGTATAGGTTTATGGACTATTTTATTCAATGATTGACCTTCTACTAGCTCAGACATGGTAACCTTCCCACATATGTGGAAGGTCGCTTCAGTACTGAAGAGAATGTCGCCTAATGAATTATTTCGATTTGTTCGACCAGTTTCATGTACAGGGTGGGCAAGTTTCGTTGTTTTTATAAGATAGCTCGATTATTATCCAACCTGAAAAAGCTAACCAAGATGTCTTGAGCTAATTTGTCAAATAAATTTTAATTATCATTGTTTTCTTTAGGGATAATTGAGTGACATACATAATTAAAGAACAAGATTAGTTTTTATATTGCGGTTTAAAGTTCTAATTTTATTAAATATAGCCTCTGTCGTTTTCAAAATATTTTATTTTCAAATAATTTAAAACTAAACTTTTTGGAAAAATAAAACAAAATAGACGTTCATTGTCTATTGAACTGCAGTCTGGCTTGTTAGATTTAATAAAATTTCATTATTCTATAAGAAGAAAAATATTTTAATATTAGTATGGGTGATTTTTCAATTGGGATACTCCTTTTACCTAACCTAACTTTCCACACAGGAATTACAAAATTTTTTATATAGGGGTATTGCAAAAGATCATTGTTTACATAAGGCCGAAAGTTCGCATTTGGTCACTTACCTATCAAAAACTCGCTAATTGGGTCACCATAGGCCAATCGACAAGCTTCAATTTCTTGAACTACGCCCACGATTTGCTGCTTTTCATAATATCACATCAGTGGGAGTGCCGCATGGCGTTAGACTCGGTTCAACCTGACTATTTTACGGCCAGTTTCCTTGGATCCTGCTATCTAAGCCTATTTGTTGGTTTAATTTTTGTCTTCTAATTGTGAAGCATTTATTATTTTTGCAACCTCTGATTTCTAAAGTTTGTAGTCCAGCTTTATATTTTATTTGGCCATCTTTGGCGTCCAAACCATCTTAATCTTTCAGCTTTAATTGAATCCTGTTTATTGTTTCTTTGGCCGCATATGGTCTGTTTAATCGAAAAATAATTTTTTTTTCAAAAATTAAGAAAGGGGGGTAATATTTTTGATTTCAAAAATATTCGTATTAATTAATTAATAAACTAATTTAATTATATGTAAAAAATGTCTGAAGAAAAACATACATAAGTATAGGAGTAACGTTACCAAGTTAAATTATTAAATTTTTATTATACTTATAATTAATTTAAATGCAAATTAATCATAGAATGCACTTAATAAATGTGCCACACACGATTTCCTAGTCTGTAAATACCACTCCTTTTTCTATTCAGGCGTAGGTCAATATTAATGTTCTAAACTTTAGAAATATATTATAATTTAAGAGAGAGTAGTTTAGGCTTGTTAAAAAAATTAGCTATATAATTTCTAAATCGTTCCTATTTTTTTGTGATTTAGCTAATGAAATTCTATTTTTTATTTTCTAAGCAATTTTTTAATTGTAAAATTACCGTTAAAGAAATATATCACGACAACATTAAATTAGTTACCTAGAATTATACTATAAGTTGGGCACCAAGTTAACCTGTTTGATTTGGTACATGAGCTGAAAGGTTTCAAAAAGTTTTCAGGCCTATTCAGGAGCAGCGACGCAGCGCAATGCAAATACTGTTCTTGTTAGATCTAGGAACGCAAGCATGGTCTGTTGTGGTTTGTAATTGGATGCAAACCCCCATGGAAATCTGATTATGAACATCGCGAATCGTTGCTCCCTTAGAGCATGGCTAAAAACTCTTCTTAAAGAAGGTCAGGTCCAACAGCGGACAAAAACGACTGGATGTTGCTTACTGGATTTGCAAATTTATTAGTCACCTGCGACTGAATTACACGTCCTACGTAGGATTGCAAATCGCTAGCAAGTCGCTGCCCTGTAAAGATTATGGATTATATGAAATAATCCAATCCAAACCAGAGATATGCACTACTATTACCGACTATTATACATTATGCGTAGGTATATTACCCAATAAAAGAAGAAACTTCAGATTGTAACAACTCGGTATTTTATACACTGGAAGAAGTCATTTGTACACCAGTGACCATGATAATAAACGTAAAATTACATTATACATATAGTACGTACAATTACACATTATGTATTGTTGCATAATATATGATGTAATTTTACATTAGTTGCCTATGTAACAGTCAGTTAACTTACATGATCCCATATAACTTTCTTCAATGCACACAGGGAGAAGTATGTGTTACTAATCCACACAATTGTGCAGAAAAATTACACAATTGCACACATTTTCTCTGTGTAGCCTACTTACAGTAGACATTGACGAAGCATTTATTTCCATACTTCGTATACAGGAGCAGATAAACAATCTTATCATCAAGAAATTGTTGGAGGTAGAAACTACCTTGGACAAGATAGCAATTCTTCAATTCAATTACAAAAAATAATTATAATAATATAAAGTGAAATACCTTCTGAAACCTATTAGAAGGTGAAATTGAACAATTTATTAGCAAATACAAATCTGCAATATATATTTAGAAATATTTGTCAATGACTTAAGGAAAATTCTTCATTACAGCCTTGAATATGGCCTTTTGCTATTTTTTAAATTCGGATAATCAGATAATATGTGTAGATAATCTAATAACCACATAATATTACATAATTTTGTTTATATAAGTTAACACCGGCCAGCCTGCGGACCGCAATTGATAGGCGATTTAATTGTGCGGTCCTCGGCTAAATAAAAATCATGTACCTTATAATTACTATATTAAAAGTAAGAAGTATTCGTGACGCCATTATAAATTTTTTTGGTTCAGTTCCGGTTCAGTTCAAGTTCAGATTAGCAAATCCAAAACATTACATAAATATGTATGTTACTTTGTGAAATATACAATTTGAAACTGAAACACTCTCGCTACTAAAAATGAATTCAAAATAAAAGCATTGATGTAATTATGCATGATTAATGACATAAATAATTTATTTAAATATTTATTCAGATACTAATTTATTTATTTTAATATCATCAGTAACTTGGTATAATCTGATTGACTTTCAGGGCGGAAATTCTGCTCGGAATTTTTTTCGATCCACTTATGAGCCAACTCCGGGCTTATTAAAAATTGTATAAAAAATTGAAGCCTAGGCTTCAAGGCTATAAATAATTTATATTTAATCCGAACTTAATCTCTAATCAAATAATTTTTTTAAACCGAAAAATTTCAGTATATAAACGAAACTAATAATCAATTCTTCGGGTTTTGAATTTTCCCTTGGCATCTCAAAATTACTTGATAATTTCTGTTGTTTTTGTGATGTTTGTTAGCAACAAACAGCGTTACACATACTTTTCGTTACATAAATTTATAAAATTTTTGATCATGCTACCAATATTGTAGACTTATATTCACGTTACCCGACCTTATCCAATGAACACACACAAACAGCGTTACACCATATTTTCGTTACATATTTTTATAAAATTTTTAAACATGCTACCGATTTTAATCCGATAAGTGTGTGTGCCAATTCGGAAATATTTCTATATAAAGCCCATTTAAGAAGATGTCTAATTTTTTGTATTTTTCACACAAAAGTTTTCTAAAATATTTGCCCAAACTTTATTCATCGTTGCAAACAGGATACGATGTCAAATTTTGTATAAAATTTAGCAGTAAATGATAACTAACCAATGGAAAGCGCGTGTTGGTATCCAAGTGACTTTTTTTATTCGTTAACTATCATTTTAGAAAATTTTCGTGTGAAAAATACAAAAATTTAGACATTGTCTCAAACAGGCTTAAGAAAACAAATCAACAAATCAACATGTTTTGAAATTTTTGGTTATATATTTTTTTTAAATTTTTCAACATGGTTCCCAACCTGGGGGTAATTAATTAATTAAAGATATTTATATTTGCTTGTATGGTTTGTATTAATAATAATATTTAAGGGGGTGGGGGTAATTTCAATTTCCCTAACAGGTCACAAGGGTAACAGTATTGAAAAGGTTGGGAACCACTGATGTAGGGTATACTTTTTGTACACACACACACACATTTTTCGTTACATATTTTTTTTTAATTTTTGAACAGATAGGGTGTACTTTTTGCACACACACACATTTTTCGTTACATATTTGTTTTTAATTTTTGAACAGGTAGGGTATACTTTTAGTACACACACACATTTTTCGTTACATATTTCTTTAAAATTTTTGAACATGTTACCGATTTTATAGACGTATTCACGTCAAAAATTGATTTTGTGAAAATATTTTTGTAACTGTGTTATTTAAATTCTTAATATTTGGCAGGCTATTTTTTACGCAATATATTTCTGTTACTTTAAAACCTATAATTGAACTTCTATATATTGACGTGTTTTTTACTAGATACTTAAAATTTTGGTTAGAATTTGATAATTTGTTTGGTTTGCAGATAAGTGAGAGATCTGAAAGAACAAGAAAGGCCACAAAATTAATATAACAATTAAACAAATATTTTTTGGAAATAATTTAAAAATGTATTATACTTCTGGACCCTAGCACTGGATTACTTTCCAATGATATCCCACCGAACCAAATCACTCAGTAAAATTAGCTGTCGATGTAAAGATGTTAAAGTTTATATTGAAAGCAATAAATAATAAGCTTTTGACGAAATAACTGTTTATCAATTCCGAAATAAAATACTGAATTTATCATTATTTGAACCGCGAGATTTAATTCCATTTATTATTTTTATTTTTACCTTTAAATTTTTGACCTGATATCTTGTGAACACCGCTAGTTACGTTACTGAAATTATGTAAAAAAGCAAACAAGTAATTTGTACGTTGGAATTCCAGAATGTTGTTCCGCTACTTTCTTTATTTCTGTGATGGATTGGCTAGGTGTTGAATTTGGAAAATTATTAGAAATGGAACTTAAAGTGAGTTCTAATAAGCATGGAGTGAATTCTAAATTTGTCCCAAAAATAAGTCCACATTTTTAAAATCCACCAAAAGAAATTTTGAAAAAAAGAACAAAAATGCTTTTCAAAATAAAAACGACAATTTTGAATATTTGTTTTGCAATTAAAGAATTTTAACAAAAATGCATAAATGAATTAAAAAATTAATAAAATAAACACTTGGTGAAATTAATTTGGTCGGCAAACTTAAAATTCGTTTTCCATTTAAAATAAAAAAACTTCTTATGGAAATTGAAGAAATTAAAATTCTTTTTGATAAATTTACACTTGTAAAAAATCAAGTGAAAATTAGCGGCATTTAAATTTGAAAATAAACGTGAACATAATAATAATCAAGATAACTTTTCATGACTGCGGGTTTACTTTGACTGGGTAAGTATTCTAATTAAGTATCACTTATAGTGGTTTTTTTTTCAAAAAATCAAGTTTGGTTTACAATGTATAAGGTGGTAAATTTTACTTTAACACTATTCAGGTTTTTATATTTTACCCTACTTGGGCAAACTTGCACTATTATTTCATCTTTTATATTTTGAGCAGTTGCCTAAGCGATAAATAGGTATTAAAAGCATATAAATTCAAAAAAAATTGTATAGGTTATGTATACTACATAAAAATTTACAATCTAAATTTAACTTGTTATTCCTATAAAAATTTGTAATAATTATACAAAACTTGTATTACCGCATTTATAACAATAATTTAATAATAATGATGACGCTAGAAAATGAGTAATTAATTTTTTTTAACTTTCAAAATCATGATAACAACGCGTTTGTGGGTTTTTAAATTGGAAAATTTAAATTCCCTCCAAAAAAAGTTTGACATTTGTGAAATTGGAAAATCTGACATTTTCGTTTAGGTTTGGGAAGTTCTTAATTTTAAAAGTTAGTAGTATGTTACTATTGCATTTATCGTATTACGAGCAATTGCATAAAAATTGTTTGATAAGCGACCAGACAAATACGAATAAAAAGGAAGTGGTTGTCAATTCCCAATTGTCTGTTGTGCTTAAACAATAAAATTGAATTAGCTATACCCTTAATGAACCGAATGAACTACATTGACCGTGTTACATTTTGGTTAAATTTCCAAATCCTGGGTTTAGCCGAAAGTTTTGCTCTTTAGGAAAAGTGCTGATCGTGTAAAGATGGAAATAATATTAAATATGTATAGTAAATATACAAGAAATCCGGTATAAGAAAGTGATGAAAATTTCAAGTTGTATTTTTTGTTTGGCGGGGGAGGCCATCTCCGGACCAATATAATTATAAGTTGCTAATGCACCCCCGAGTGGGAAAAAGGAGGGGACATATCATTGGTTGCGCACCAACTGACCAGCTGCGTCAAGTACGGGCCGTCATATAGAGGGTAGAGGTTCCTCCGCTCACAGTAACAGTTCAAGTGTAGTTACTACGGTCATGCTTCTTCCCGTTGTGTTGATGTTAGTGGTTTTGTTTTTGGTGTTGCGGTTTAGGAAAACTAACAAAGATTATTCTGCTGCACCAGGTCCTAAACCGTGGCCTATCATCGGAAGTCTTCATCTTCTCGGTCAATACCAAACACCATTTCAAGCTTTTACGGAACTTAGCAAAATTTACGGAGATGTTTACAGCATCACTTTGGGCTCAACCCCCTGCGTTGTCGTTAATAGTTTTAAACTTATTAGGGAAGTTCTCATAACCAAAGGAGCCGAATTTGGTGGCCGTCCCAATTTTAAACGTTTCCACGTACTTTTTGGAGGAGATCGTAATAATTGTAAGTAACTCAAATTATTTAATTTTATCAAGAAAAAAAATTCAAATCCATTCCTCAACTAGAACTTGCACAATTTAATATGTTTCGACCCGGAAGCAAAATCATACAGGGCTCACTGACCGCTCCGTTTCCTTGTTTATTCGCGCATTGAAATCACCTGCAGTCTCGGACGAAAATATAAACCGAGTCTCCGAGATTTTATTCAACCCAACCAAAACATTTTTTACGCTGCACTAATGAAAATGTAATTTAGGGTTTAATAAGGAAAAATGATCGCAATTGTCACTTTTGTTACGGTATTTTGTTTACTTTCTATCATTTTTCCTGCAGCTTTTATTTTTGTTTCATTCATAAATACTGCTTCGTACTCGATATCCGTGAACTTGAACTTACAAGTTCTAATGAAATTGAAACTGATCGACACTTCATTCATTTATAAATAATTAATTCACATTATTTCTTTCATTATACCATTGGTGATTTAAACAAACCATTAATTATTTAAATGTATAATTTGTTTCAAAACTTTCTTAAGGTTGTTTTTTACTGTAAATTTAAATAACCAATGTTTATGTTAACGTTTTTTATAACTTCACGCACTTTAGTATACTTTGTAGTCTGCTAAGTCGTAAAGACATGCTAGGCCAGCCACGGTTCGGCCTTGAGACTGCGTTTTTTGCCCTCTAAAGTGCATATGTCTTGTTTCAGCACTTGCCCTCTGCGACTGGTCCTCACTCCAGAAGACGCGCCGAAGTATAGCTCGCACTTATTGTGCGCCCAAATTCACATCCCTACAATACGACGATGTCAACTTGGCAGGATGCGAAACCATCGAAGCATTTTTGGATCAAATACAAAAACAACCAACCGGTAAATTATGCAACATAAAACCCATCATATTATCGGCTTGTGCAAATATGTTTACCCAGTACATGTGTTCCACAAGTTTCGACTACAAAGATCCCGAATTTTGCAAAATAGTACGCTTCTTCGACGAAATTTTTTGGGAAATTAACCAGGGATACGCAGTCGACTTTTTACCCTGGTTATTGCCGATTTACAACAAGCACATGAACAAAATAGGAGAATGGGCTGCTGTAATCAGAAAATTTATTTTAGCCCGCATCATAAACGATCGCTTAGATATTCTTGGATCGGGATTACCGCCAAAAGATTTTACCGATGCTCTGTTGCTACATCTGGAAGAAGATAAAAATATGAACTGGGACCATATTATTTTCGAACTGGAAGACTTTTTGGGTGGTCATTCCGCCGTTGGTAATTTGGTAATGGTTACGATAGCTGCAATAATAAAACATCCCGAAATTGGCAAGAAAATTCAGCAAGAGATCGATTCGGTTACTAATGGCACAAGAAGTGCGACGCTCTTCGATAAACCGTTGATGCCTTACACGGAAGCCACAATGTGGGAAACTTTGCGAACGGCGTCGTCTCCAATTGTACCGCACGTGGCCAGTAACGATACCGAAATTGACGGATATACGGTCAAAAGAGGTACCATGGTATTTATAAATAATTACGAATTAAATCTTGGAGAAGACTATTGGAAGAATCCGTCTGAGTTCAAACCGGAAAGGTTTATTTCTTCAAAAGGCATTGTGGTAAAACCGTCCCATTTTATACCGTTTAGTACTGGAAAACGAACATGTATTGGGCAGCGATTGGTTCAGTGTTTTAGTTTCTTAATTTTAACATCTCTTCTTCAAAATTACGATCTTAGTTCAACTGATAACTGTGACGTTAGGCATGCTTGCATGGCGGTTCCTCCAGATTGTTTCCGTGTTTTGTTAACGCCGAGAAAAGTTTGTTAAAATATTTAATTTTTTTTTATTTTGTAGTAGAACACTTGCAAATTAGGCATAATGTAGTTTAGTACCTGCGCCGAACAATATTTTTTTAACATTACTTTTAATATCTTTCCTATGTTAAATGTTTGCTGGAGTATATTATTATTATTATTGGTAACTTATCCTTTAATGTTAAGGGAGGATATATTGGAAAATTTTCAAGGACGAATTAATTGCGGCTGTATGGCAGATGTGTAAGTGATAATTTTCAGATCGTGAAGGAGCTCGAACTAGAAAATTTTCCAGGTGTCCTAAGCCTTTAGTCTCTCGGTGTTAAGTCCAATATTATGAGACTGAATAAATTATATATTTTATTAATAGTTAATAGCATTAAATACGTTTAAAAAAATTACGTATTTTGTATTTAGAATTTAATGTGAAGGATATAATAGTATATTTCATAACGTGATAACAATCAAATAACATTACTCGAAAATGTGCTATAATCAAGTGATAATTTTTGTATTTTATATAAACAAATAAAGGCACAATCACTTTATATAAGTTATTTGTAAGATATATATTTTAAATAAATATAATTTGTTATAATAAAAATGCAATTCTTTTAGTTTTAACATAGTAATCATAATTAAAACTATGTTAATTTAGTTCTAGATGGCCGCTTCCACTAATGCGGTACTTCCCCTACACTTTAGCCACCCAGTTTCCGAGATCTTTTACATTAAAATGTGATGGTGTTGCTGGGCCCCAGGTAAAACTAATAAAATAAACTAGAAAATTAACCTTGCTTTTTTTTTCTCATCAAAAACAATAGCAAAAACATGAAAGTGACGTCTTTTAAATTACAAAATCTGGAAAACACACAACGCACTACAAATATTGTGTTATTGGGTTACTCCAACAACATACAACTTAACGATTTACACGTAATCAAATGACTCATCATCAAATTGATGTTTTCTCCACAACAACTGAAACCCGAAATCTGGCAATTTTAAAACAACCAAGTGGGTCCAACACTAATACATTTTGGCCAATTGGCCCAATTTGGTGGGCCGTGTACATTTTTTGGGAAAAAATTAAAACGTGGTGGAACAATAAAAAGTAAATGAAAAAATCTAAAAATATCATTGGTCACAAACACAATGACTCTGATAAAATTACCAATAATTATTGATGCACTGAAAACATAATCGAAAAGAAAAGTACCAACTTTGGTTTCGAAATTGAGCAGACATTCTTATGTTAACTCTTTAATAACAACAATAAATAAAGATTTAATACACCAAACCAACAAAATGCTATGGTTGCTTTACAATTGTTTGCGAAATGTGAATGTAAATCAGTTTCAGCGATGAGGTAAGTTCAGTGGGTCGTAACGCCTGTTACGTAACGTTTCAGTATTAATGATACATCATTGGCAAACGCTGTAATCAGTGGCGGAGCTTCAAAATTTGGGCCACCTCACAACCAATTTCTGGGCTATATTGTAAAAAATTCCCGGGTAAATTTTCTCTTTCCATTGGTTGGCACTTTTCTGCCACCAATTTTAGAAGAATTTTACCCTAAGGTGTACTTATATTTCTATTTTTAGGGTAATTTTACATCTTTTTAAGAAAAAGAGACCGGAAATTACACGATTTTTCGATTTTCGGGCAAATTTACTCTTGTAAACCTGATAATTTTCACAAAAAATGTTGAATTGTATAGAATTATAAGATAATTACACAACCTCTGTAGAAAATTACCTCACCGAGTAAATTTCCCCATCCAATGGTGACCACTTTCCTGTCAATCATTTTAGGGAAAATTTGTCCCTTTGAGGTATGTACGTACAGTAGCGCTACAATCCAGAGTGCTAACCACTTCATTTTATGAAGGGTTTTCAAGGCAGATTACCTCGGTGGTTTGCCATTACCCGCCGAGAGAATTTACTTTTATTAAGCAGGTGATTTTCACGAGTAAAATTACATCAATCTTTTTGTGTAATTAATTTATTTGTTTTCTATTCTGATACTTAAAAATATAATAATCGCAAATTAATAAATTAATAAAATTGAAAAAATTACAAATTTGTATTGGTGCAAAATAAAGGTACAGCTTTGATAAAATATATTTAAATTGTATAAATTCCGTAATTTTATTCTATTTTCTTTATGTTGCCATACATAGATGTGATATATAAATTTTCTTGATTTGTTGTTCAATTAATCATTTGATTTTGGAAATAGCTTTAATTATTTATAGTTTTTATGTGATGATGTGTTGTAGAAACCCATATTTACTATGTTTTAATAATTTAAATTACTTAGACATGCAAAAATTGAAATTACATGGAAGGAAAAATTTGTATTTTTCTATTTTTTAATTTTTTTATTTCTCTATATTTTTGCTACCCATAAGAAACAGCAAGTTGCTTTAAAATTTCAGATATATAGGTACAATAAAACTAGGTTACCTTTGTAAATTTGCACACCAATCTTTTCCGCATTACTATTTGGTAATAATTTTGGAAATCTAAAATCCTCCTGCTTTAAAAATAATTAATCTAACGAAGGTTACACTTCATTAAAATAGTATTAACTTAATAAATCATGCTTTACACAATTCATAACAATAATGACCTTCGGTACTTTCAGACATTTAGCAATTTTAATTTTGCAAAATAAACTTAACCCTGAAATACTTATCAAGTTTATAATAACATTGTTGGCATTCATGTCTTTCACTGAAAACAACATTTAATAGATTTGAAATAGTAATTTTGCAAAACAATAGTCATGTCACCGTTTAGATTCTAATTTATTTGTATATAAAGCAACCAATCTATGACAAAACCCCGTTGTTGTAACCAATAAAAAATGCTCGGCGTGGGGGCCCCAAGTTAAAATAATACCTAATATAATAAAAATAAAAATTAAAACTTAAATTAAATTTGAAAAAATTTGATAAATATAATTACTACTATCATCATTGACGAATTCCTAAAACAATCGTCTAATTCAACTCGGGCCCCTTCGGGCCTGTGTTTTATGAACCCCCGTATCACCCTGTTGTTACCCCGTTGCCCATTATATTCGGGAATTTTAATAATAAAATATAATATACTTTAATTTTTCATAATTCCTCATCAAGCTTCATCCGCCATCTTGGAAAGCTCCAGGATGGCGAACCAATCTTGCAGAAGAATAATGAAGAATTTTAGCTTGGTGGTTCTCGTATCACATAACCATTGCATATTGCTATTTTTAGCTGTTTATGTTTTTGTGGGGACAATGCACTTTCAGTTTTTTTTATTTTTTTATTAAATATTTTTATTTAAGATACATAATCACTTTACCTATCGTGCTAATTCGCGCCCTCTGGGCTGCCAAATTTAAGTAATTTGGTAAGTATTATGCAAAAGAAAACTTAAAGTTCCATCTAAATATCTAAAAAAAAATTACCACAGTGATTTTAAACTCGTGTAAATAATAACTCAGTATAGTTAAATTTTCAAACAAGTTTTTTTTAATAATATTAAAGTATGGAAGTATGGTATAAAATTACTTAAATTTATTGCGTAAAATAAAAACTAGTTTTTTGGCTTATCTAACACCTAAGAAAAATTTAATTTTTTATTAATCTGCCTAATTAATAATGAACCATAAATTTTCGGTAGAAATACTTCTAATAAAAAGTATCAAAGTTTCCGATAACACGCAACACTTCAACAAGTAAATCTGCATTGCGATTGGATCAAAAAATTATTTTGTATAAATGTGAAATAAATTAAATAAATAAAAATATTAACAAATTGAAAAAACATTATGTTCAATAAAATTTTAGGTAGTTAGATAAAAAGAAAATTTTCTATTAATTTTGTTGTAATTACAATTGTACAATTGATGATTTCGTGATCTTCAGTATAAAAATTTATTTTCTTTCCTTTTTTCAAAAAATTGTTTTAGCAATTTGCAGTTTTATATCAATTCAAAAACAGAAGAAACCAATAGCGCGGGGAGTGGTTTTGGGTACAGAATATTACAACTGTTCTTCTTCTTATCTGAGAGTCCCCTAATTTTGTTTTAGTAAAATATACTATTAATATTTATAGACTTAATTATATTGCTTTAATAATAATTGTTTATGAATATTTTTAATTTATAAACCGGGGGGTCTGAAACGGCGAAGAATAATTGCAGTGGGTATAATATAATCTAATACCTGATGACCATACTAATTATAATTATTATTGAAGAAAATTATGACTAAATTCAAATGCAAATAGCCCAATAAATTATTTGCGCACTTAATAAAAGCAACATAATAAATTTTGACGTAGCAAATAATAAAATAAAACATCTTTAACGTTTTTTATGTATATCTAAGAAAATTTAATCTCATATTTTGTATTCAATATTTCAAAAAGTAGATAGTAAACAAAAATATTAAACTATGACAAAATTCAAAACATTAAATTGGTGTGTAATTACAACTGGATGACCGTCATTGCATTTATGACCAAACGACACGTAGGAATGATCACAACTTCCATAATTTTAAAAAAGTTGATGATGGTCAAGAATTCTCACGTTTAGAGTCATCACAAACGTGAATGTTATATAATAATACGACGAATGCCGTCATAACATTAACAAACAGTTCGGTTCTATAGTAACAATTTCCATTTTTAGCTCTACAAATGGAATTTCCAGTAGCATCAAATTTTTTTCCGAAATATGGCCAAGCGACTTTCTACCTGTACAAAAACGCTTGTTCTTTTTTTAGTTTATTTGCTAAAAAATAATTTTTGGCACTAACTCCTCCGCGATCAATAGTGCCAAATTTTAGAAAGTAAATTGGAACCACCTGGATGTGATTGGACGATGTGAAAACTTTGAACTATGCTAATGAGGACGCTTTTGTTAAGTAGTAAAAATGGTATGAATTATTATATTTTTGAAAGAGCCTATAGCTATTTATAGTTCAGTGGTAGTGAAACATTTAAATTTAAGGTGTGTATTAAATCTGGAATGCTGTCTTAAAGATACTTTAAAGCAGCGGGAATATACCCCTCTTCACAAAGATTACATGCATCTATATCGTAGGGCAAATAATGTGAGTGTAGCACGCATGGTTGGTTTTATGCGTCTACCAGATCACCTTGTAATGACATTGAATGGAAGCAGCACTGTCTGTGTTTATAAGTCATATTTATTACTTTATTGTATTTGATGAACTTTTTCAGCCTCTTAGTTTATGTAGGTCAGTGTGCACAAGTCTTGCATACACATAAAAGATTGTTGACCTTGATCGGCATAGCATTCGGAAGATGAAGTTTGTAGGTAAGGCACCTTCAAAATCAAAATTTATCATCAATATCATTTCGCCAGATTTCTCATCCAATGCTCATTAACGAACCGAGCACTTTGCTTACAAAAAATAAATTAAGAACTCCTGCTCTCATTTATACTAATAATTCTCAAAGAGAATTAGATAACTGGAACAGGGACGTGATACTTACCTGGGTTAATGTAGGCTATCTTACCCTATTATTTATTAATATTCATGTCAGTTGCTTTTTGTAGACTCACACCAATGCGGTGCAACTTTGATAATTTGCAACTAAGGAAATTCTAACTATTTTTAATCGAAACCAAAATTTGGGATTGGCCAGACTTAAAATTTTTGATTAAAAGTTCATATTTATAACATTCAAGTCTACACATACACCATAGAATTGGTGTTTGTATGTCCAGACGATGTAACCTACTTTGTGATGAGCTAGATAAATTGAAATTTGGCTAAAGGTTTGATAAGAGTTAAAATGAAAGACAAAGTAGAAAATTCTTTAAATTTTAATTCAAGTTGCGTAGATAAATTTATTTGTTTCTCAATGAGCTAATCTCCTGGTATGAAGCTCGAGCGTTAGTCTCCATATCTTTCTGTATGTATTGCTTGTAATAATTTCATCCGTTCATACTCTTGCACTTGGATTATACTCAAAATGAGCAACAAAAAATGACTTATGCCTTTAAGTGTAAGTGTGTTTACTTACTTTTTGACTCGGAAGCGGTTAATTACCCCGTTAATCTATTCATTTTAAAGTAAAGCTCGTAAATCCATTCACGACCTGCGTGCATTAGAGTGAATTATTTCTCCCTATAGGGTAATTAAACATTTATTATTAAATTAATTATAACAAAAATAATTGAATCAAATTATTATGATTGTATAATTTTTATTATTTTGTTTACAACATTAACAGTAATATTGCAACTTTACAAATGGACATCTAGCGACATCTTGTTATCAAAGGTAAAATATACCACTTCTTATATACTGCAAACTTTAATTAATAAATTAAAATAAATTCACAGAATTTCCAGTTTTTACTTCTCCAGTATATTAAAAGAAGGCGCCAAAACAATTAATTGTGTAATTACGTAAGGTTGACCGTAACCTTTTTTAATAAGTTTTTTAAAATTTTTCTGTACCAAATTTACGCATCATTGGTATCGACAAGCTCATGTAAACAACAAAAATGTTTTTGTTTTGTCTGATTTAAATTTACACATTGTTTTTTGTATTCTGGTTTGATTGTGTTTTCCCAAATTTTCAAAATATTAAAAAACTGCTGACGGAATCCATTTCAAACTATGGAAACTGGATGGACGTTATACAAAATGACAAGACCCGAATATTTTCACTTCAAAAAAGGATCTGACGTCCGCTAGCGGCATTTTAAGATTTCGAAACGCTGCCGATCAGGGCCTGTTTTACCATTAGGCGCATCAGGCCCAATGGCCAGAGGGGCCCGAACATAAAATCGTAAAATAAAAATGAAATATTGATAAAATAATCCAAAAATTGGGCCTTCCATGCTTTTAGTTACACTATAGAATATACACTGAACCAAATCAGAGCATAAATATAAAGCACACGGTTGTAGTTATAAAGAAATAGTTCCTTAAAATTGATCCAACGCACGATTTCTTCATGTTAAAGAAAAGGTGTTCGTTAAGTAATGCATACGTATTGGTACTAAAGAAAATAAATTCTTTGAAATTAATATCTTATACATGCTCATATTTCAAAAACAGTTTCGTCAACTCAAGGAATAGTGTCTATGGTCGGAAGAATTGGCATTCGTTGACTCAAGAATGTTATTTGTTGTCATATGGATTTGTGTTTTTGTGAAAAAGATGACCATTCCTTAACTGACAACTACATTTTATTGATTCAATAAGTATTGGTTTTTGTTTAACCTAAACATTTCGTAGTTATACGTATGGTAGTAATTAATGCAACGTATAAAAAAAGAATGTTCAATATACTTTATAATATGTTTATTAATTAAGAAACAATTTTATTTCCGATGTTATAGTAATATATCTGGATGGTTTCGGGAAAATTTTCCTTAATTATCACGAAATTTAATGTTTATTATATTCAGTACTTTTGTTTAGAATAACCTAAACGTTTAGGTTAGGTTCCTCAGGAGCATCAAAATTGCCGTTGTTCTGTAATTGTAACTGCATTAAAATAATTATGTTATTCGTAATCTAGATACCTATGTATTCAAAAATTCAGCAGCTGCTTTGTTAAAACGGGTTGAATTACCCTACTATAACAAAATTAAAAACAAATGAATTTTGCCCGTTGCAAGCAATTGTTTTGGCGTCATATAATAATCCGCCAAAAACTTTTGCCACAAACTAAGCATTTGCAAAAGAAGTTTTAGCTTTATCCGTGTCGTATTATAGTAATTGAATAGTTTGAGATAATTAAACTTGCTACAATGACTTCTAACGATAAAAAAAGAAAAGCTTCCACCGCTGGATTTGATAGCGAAGAAGATTCTTCAGACGATGTTGCATCTAAAGATTGTAAGGTTATGTTTTACATATTTTTGGAAATTACTTTAGTTTTCTCCATAGCCCATTGCATAGTAACCCATTATTTTATTTTGGTTTTAGATATAGAACCTTTTGAAAAATGTAGAAAGATAATGGAAAACAAGACAAGCTTCCTTCAAACGCAGGAAGATCGTTTGAGTGATTCGGATACCGAGGAATCGGAAGAAGATAAACTTGTGAAAAAGTTTAAAAAAATTGAACTGCAACACAAACCGAAAACCGAAAAAACTATATGCCGATCATAGAAAAAATGTTAGAAGCTGATTTTAGGAAATTGTCACTCTTAGCCTTTTTCCTTTTACTGCTGGCTTAAGATGAAGGTTTTTAATATTGTAAATATCATTTTGTATTGAAAATTGTAAATATCATTAATTGAAAATGTAAAAAATTCACTAGATTTTCACTGCAAACCTTTTAAAATATGAATATTAAAGAATGTTTAACTGTCCTTTGTTTGTACAAAAGTCTCACTATTGTATGTAATGTTGTAAGTAGGCCTAGCTGTAAGATTTATTTAAAATATAACATAAAAAACAAATAATTAGTAAATTTAGTTAAAATATAATAATTTTCAAGCAATCTTTTCAGTTTTTCTTAACTTTTAAAAATAAAATATAAAAAATACAGTTAAAATATAATATAAATCACAGTTTTCTTTTGGGTATTCTATTAATAGGTGTAGCAGTAGCCTTTTCCGTTTTCAACTTCTTGGGGATACCTGTATTCCCTGTTTTTAATATTGGCTTAGTAGCACTATGAAAAGGTGTTGTCTTGTATGGATTTGGATTTACGGTAGGAGTATCACATCTTCTACCTACGGTTCTGAATTTTGGAGTTTCTTTTTTAACTTCGCTATTAAATCCTCTCATTTCTCTGATGTATGTGACGGCAGGTCCTTCGACAGGCTTAATATCTGAAATCATTTCTCTGATGTGTTTGACGGCAGGTCCTTCGGTAGGCTTAATATCTGAAATTCTTGGAGAAATATTCATTTTTGAAGTAGTGTTCATTTCTTCTGAAGAAATCACTTGTAAACATTCGGTTACTGTTTTTTTTAAACTCAACAAATGTTTGTTTATAAAACTGCATTTTGCACATCTAAACGTTTTTCTATTAGATAGACCTATATCGGGAGTCGAAGTACAGGGGATTGGTTTGTAATTACTGGTAATATCCAACGAGTTTGTACGTTTTATCCCATTTGCACTTACTTTTCTGTTGGCTAAGTTACAGGAATTGTGCCGCGTAAATGTAGATTCTAAAGTCACCCCTGCATCTTGAACATCTGTAACGATTAACCCAATAATTCTTTTTAACAGTCCTTTGATAGTTAATTTCGTTTTGTTAGAAAGTTTTGGCAGAAGAGAACTTTCTGAATTACTGAATGAAGTCTAAAATTCAAATATAAATGTTTGTTTAACAAAAACATGTTTGCAGCATAGGTACTTGATTAGAATGTGATGAGGAAGAACCAACACCAACGACATTCCAAAACTGACCCTTTTCTAAAACATCATCAGAAAGACAACTACAAATATCTCTTGGCTTATACAGAACACTTCTCACTCCAGATTTTAAACACGTAATTTCAATTTTGACTTCTTCTTTAATATTTTGTAAGTGCGACAATGTTTGAAAAGACTCCAATTTATAACCCATTAATTGTGCAATTATGGACAGTTCGGTAACATCTGCGTTTATCTGTGGAATCATTTTAAACTACAAATAATAAAAATTACATTTTCGCTTACGTTTTCAGATTTCTCCGATTCTAATAATTTTTGCTTTATTTCTGCAATTTCAGAACCTAACGTATTCATTTTTGATTCACTTTTACAATACTAAATCTGCGCTGTCAAATATTTTGTAGATTATTCTTATCTAGTAAATTTTATTTATAGTCTCGAGTAAAAGTGGTAAAATAACGTGTTTATCATTTAAAATTTTAAATTGAATTTTGTTCATATAAAGCAGAGATGCACAAACCGCAGCCCTATGTCGATGTGCGTGCTGCCCCCGGACGGGGGCAAAATATTGAGTATTTCTTTGAAAAAGAGCGAAAAGCTTAAAAAAATGTCATTCGTAAATGCCGACTATTTATTTTTTGCGCCCGGCCTTTAACCCATAATATGTCCGACTGGCCCTTATAGTCCCGATAAGTGCATCCTTGATCTTCTTCTTGTGCCTTATCCACTGTAGACGTTGGTGATCATTATAGCCCATTTCATCTTGTCAGCCGTTGCCCTAAACAACGCCGAAGACGTCATTCCAGTCCATTGTCTTTTCGTAGCCAAGCAATTCTTCGTCGTCCGGGTCCTCGTCTGCTTTCAAATTTTCCTTGCACAATCAGTTGGATTATGCAGTATTTATCATTACCGGAGTTTTCTTGCTCTTACTTTCTTCAGTATTTCCTTGTTTTTATCCATACATTGTAGTATAGCATCCAGTATCATTGGTTACCCTATGTTTGCCGTTTGGTTGAGTCCTCCGTCAAGGTCCATGCTTCCGCACCGTATAGTACCTAGTACAGAGAATATATAGCATCGTAGCACTCTTACCCTGAGATGTAAGTTTAGAGTCATGTTGTTAAGTATCTTCTTCATCTTCATATATGTGCTTCTTGCTCTCTCTATTCTGATTCTAATCTCTTGAGCATGATCCCAGTCAGCATTAAGCGAGCAAAAATCAATCAAAACCTTCTCAAAATCAATAAAGCAAGCGTAGACATTACAGTCAAAATCCATTTCCAATTCCATTTCTGAAGCCAAACTGAGTTTCACTTAGATGTTCTTCAATCTTTCGGAAGATTTTCTCATGTATCACGTTTAGGGAGATTTTAAGTGTGTGGCTCATGAGACTGATGGTTCTATGCTCCTCGCATCTTTTTGCATTAGCTTTCTTCTTTATTGGAATAAATACTGAAGATAAAACGTATTAGAAAGTTCCCCGTGTACTTCGTCTGGGCCTGTTGTTTTGTTGTCTTTCAGTTTTCTCACTGCCTTCATTACTTCAGTCCTTGTAATGGGTAATCCCTCTACGTTTGTTATCTTGAAGCAACTCCTTCAGGTATTGTACAAATCTTTCTTTCCTTTGGTCATGGTCGTTAAGTTTTCTCCTTCTTTGTTTGTGAGTATGCACATATTTCTAGGTTTCCACATGCCTGCTATCTCTTTCACTCTTTTATGCAGATTGAAAATGTCGTGATTGCTCTCTAATATTTCGATCTCCTCAGATAATTCCTTCAGCCATTCTTCCTTTGCCTTTTTAATTTTTTGCTTGATAATCTTGTTTATTGTGTTGTTTTGGTAGGCGTTTCTGTTTCCACGTGGTCTTCTTTCATCTATTAGTTACATTATCTCTTCAGTCATCCGTTTCTTCTCTTTTCTATTTTTCTCTGAATTTATGTGTTGATTAATTAATAACTTCCGTAATAAATTAGTGGTTTAAAAACCACTTTAAAAACCATTTTAAAAAATCAATTTATGACTTGGTTAGTGATGAGTAATTATTGGTATACCAATATTTTTATTCAATGTTCTACAATATAATTTTTGATAATTAGCAATAACATTGAAATTTTTGTTATGCTAATATAATTTTTTCATTGTGGTTTGACGAGCTCCTTTAATAATTCTAATTTGTCTAATTATTATGACGAAAATAAAATTTTTTTAACGAACAAAAAGTAGTTTTTCGTACATGGTTTAGTGTTTTGGCCTCGGAGATAACGGAAAAGATGAAAAGTTTATGATCAAGTATAAACTTTTTGTCATTTTATAGCTGCTGTATTTTCATCAAGGTTAGGGGCTCAAACTAAAATTCTACATAAATTTTAAAAGAGCAATAACCCAAATAAAGTCATGACGTCATTGTAACACAACAGAAGTATTCCCCTGATAACACATGTCTGAGAGTTCAATTATAAGTAAACCAGTATTTAGTCATATTTTGAATACAGGTACCAATTTTGGCTGAACAATAAAACTGATTGATAATAAGACATTAGAAAGAAATAAAATAAGGGAACCTATATGAGCAATAAGGTGTTCTGAACTATTGTGAATGATTGTCTCAGTTTCGTTTAATTTCGAGAGTAAAATGGTGATTAAAAATATAGTTTTAAATAAACACAATTTGTAGTTATCTAATTAATAAATGTACAATAAAAATAAAGCTATTATTTCTAATTTACTATTAAAAAAATAAAATCATTTTTGTTGTCTATTACCGTGAAAAGTGCAAGCAGAGTGAGAAAAATCAGTAAGTGGAAATATAAAGAACAAAAATTAAATAAAAAAGAAGGAAATTTCATTAACAATGCTAAATGAAAAAAAATCAAAAAATGAATGTAGGTGTATGTGAGAATGAAAAGCAGTGAGCAGTGAGCAAATTTTAATCAAAAAAAAAAAAAATCATGACGTAGGAAGATTTCATAAGAAATACCTAAGATTAATTAAAAATAAAAATTCGTCAGATTCTTCAATTTAAAGATAAAACTAAAAACCCATATTTTTGTAATAATTAATACACTTAACTACAATTTGCAGGATTAATCAGAAATCGATTAATTTACATCGGAAAAAAATTTTGAACTTTGAGTAGAAAAATAAGAAAAATTCGAAGTATCGGTAACCCTAGGTGAATGATTTCTATTTTCTTATGACTCTAAATTCGTCAAAATGATTGATAAGCATTTGCAAATATATTTAGTAGAATAATAAACCAGTAAAACAACTTTTGAAGATTTAGTATTTAATGCGACGTCTCAGAATCGGGTAAACCCAACTTTGATCTTCAAATACAAATTTCATTTGGCTACATGAATGAAGACATCGAATTAATTTAAAAACTTTATTTTAATTTACTTTAAAGTCATTAGAATGTTTTTTAGTGTGGTGTTTAGTTTTTCGGTACTGTTTTTAAATTGTGTTTACCCAGAAGGTACGAATTTAAAAAATTATTTACTATACTTTTGTTATTATCTAAGCTAAAACAAAGGTTCAAGGTTTTGCTTTATCATTAGCAAATTAATATTAATTATTAGTTTAAATCCCAATTATTTAATGTAATAGTTCGCAAAATTACATATTTTCGTTTTTGAATACCTAACCTATATTTAAAAGTTTTATTTTTTCAATATTTTTAACAAAAGTGTGTCATTAACGGTTAGTAATAAAGTATTAGATATAAAAATACAAATAACCTTTATTGACGTACTGTTTTATTTATAAAAAAAGTCAAAATTATTTAACTATTTTTGAAAATATTTTATTTCAAAAATTCAGCGTTCCTAGATGTTTTATTATTATTTACTTGAAATAGTAGAATCAAAGTGAAACATAAAATAAAGAAAACAAGTAAAATAAAAAGTAAAAAGATAAACATTTTAATTAAACTAAATTATAAAAACTTGCAAAAATAAATTAATAAAATAATAAATTTCCGCTCCCACTCAAAAACGTCACTGAACGTCCCAACGAACAATGCGATTTAAATTATCTCAAGTAGATCTCATGCTTCTTTTTCACAACTAAAGATTTAAACCCAAAAGATGCACTTTGTGATTTGGTTTACTTTCTTATGTAGAACAGACCAAAAGGAAGCATAAGGACTATGGCATTAATGTGAGAAACTTCCGTGGTTTTTTAAAACTGTCTAAAATATGTATACGTAATCAAATTTTAAAAATATATTGCTTTCTATGGAGGAAACTTGACACCATGGAAAAATAGTTACTACTAAATTACTTGGTGTTACTTTTCATCTTTATACTTTTATTAAATTATATCACACGTGGCAAAATTTGCAGGTTTTTCCAAACCTGGCAGATGTAGATCCTCAGATGATAATCAAATTCTCCCAACTGGAATTCTGAATTCAGCTGGTGCTGGTAACACTTGAAGACTCTTTGGAGAATTGTCACAAATGTGTCGCAACAATAGTGACCACACTCGGCGACTCTTAACTGCCGATCGTCGTGACTACGCACCTCTTTATGCTAGTTTTTATCCCAATATTTCTCAGCCAACAAAATACCGAAAATTCGTTTCAACCACGTAATTGACTAATTTTACGAACTTATGCATTTAATCTCTAAAAACTGCAAAACTAATAATTATTAAACTAAATTTAAATTTGTACAAAAAGAAATTGGTAGAGCGTGTACTATAAAGAACACTGGAGGTCCAGGAATATGCAAGCTGGCAAGGAACTGTCCCTTTGTAACTGAACAAGCTAACAATGGAATAGATTCTCAACTGTGCGGTTTATATATGAGAGCATTCCCCATATTTTGTTGCCCAGGTAAAATTTTATTTATTTTTTTAATTTGGTGGTGTAATTAATTACGTTTGTAGCAAACAATAATATAGAACCAAATGAAAATTCGCTGTTATTCGTCGATCACGGATTAACATTCGAAAATGAAAGACCTAATTCGCCACATGGATATACCAGCATAAGTGAACAGAGTATTACTGCTTTTTAATTTTCTAGTGTGAGATTACAAAACTGTCTATTTTTAGAATGTTTGGAATACAGCAAACCGTTAACTGTAACAATCCAAGCAGCACCCTTAATAACAGATCCAGTTAATCACATTACTTCAATCAATGTTGCAAATTGTACTAATGACGGAATTCCACTCATCACCGGAGGAACCACTGCTGAAGCTGGAGAGTTTCCCTTTATGGTAAGCTGATTTTCAAAAAAGTTCTTGGTTTAAAACATAAATTTAAAGGCAGCTATCGGTTATAATGGGAGTGAAGGGATAGAATGGAAATGTGGAGGAACATTGATTAGTGAATATTTTGTTCTCACTGCTGCTCATTGCTGTTATTCCAGAGAAGCGTAAGTAAATAATATCTTAAAAAATAGTTATAAATGCTGATTAATTAAAGTTTTTAGTGGTGAACCTGTAAAAGTACGACTTGGTGATTTGGATCTTGAAAAAAATCCCAAAGACATTAAATACTACGAATATAATATTAAACAAATAATTCAGCATGAAGGATATCATCCTCCGAAGACGTATAATGACATTGCTTTGCTACGAGTGGCTCCTAAAGTGACATTTAGTGACTACGTAAGACCAGCGTGTCTTTGGACGAAATCTAGGATAGACCAGAACAAAACTATAGCTACGGGATTGGGAAGAACAAGTTTTAGTACGTTAGATGCCTTATTACAAAATGAAATAACTATATTTGATCTGCGATTTCAATAAAACTTTATTTACATAGTCAAACATTAAAAATGTTTCTCATTCTTTGGATGCAAACTCAAACAGCAAAAACATGAAGTAAGTTTTATTGAAATCGCGATGTATATTAAAACTTTTGATGACTTAAGTCCTGTATTTGAGAAAGTTGACAGAGAAACCAGGAGATTTGGTTTCCAAAAACTAGGCTGCCCGCCGCGCATTTTAAAATTTATTTAAATGATATGTTATCAATCATTGAATTGGGGGAGGTGGTACCATAAACTGGACAATCAGATCTACCGATTTGAAAAGCCTCCGTGGCTGTTTTCTTTATTTATTCTTCTTCAGGTGCTTATCTGTTCCGGATGTTGGCTATCATTCTGTCTATTTAATCCAAGATGACGTACTAAAGAATTCACTTAATGGGGTGGTTTGCCGTTACCTTCCCCATTTTTAGATTTAGATTATGTATTTGACCTGACCAGGATTTGAACCTCTTCATGTAGAGTTTTTATAAATAAAATGTTGTTTTTAAAAATGTAGTGGATGCTTTTGAAAAAATTCTGTAGGAAACTAGAACTGATTTCTAAAAATTGTAGATATTCAATTTTTTCGATTTTGATTACTGAGAAAAGGAAAAAATATAACTATTTTATTTAATTTTATGATTCTGCTTAAAAAATAAAATTCCATAAAGAAAGAATCCTATCACTTGAGAAGAAATGGAAAAAATTATATTTCATTATTTCGTATAAATTAATTTTTATTATTTTAGGTGGAGCAGTTAGTCAAAAATTATTAAAGGTGTCCCTTTTTGTATACAGCAATAACCAGTGTTCAAAAAGTTACAAATCTGATTTGAAAAGATTGCCAAATGGTCTGCAATCAACTATGTTGTGCGCAGGTGATTTAAGAGGAGGCAAGGACACATGCCAGGTTAAAAACTTTTAAATATTTTGAATGTGAAATTTAGAAAAAAAGTTAATCTAACTAAAAGAAAAATTGTTTAATATAGCATTTGAAAGAAAATAAAAATACTAAACGTGGAATATTTTCCAGGGAGATTCTGGTGGACCATTGCTAACGACTAAGAAAGAAAATTCTTGCTTATTTTATGTTGTGGGTATTACATCCTTTGGAAAAGCATGTGGAATAGTAAATACACCAGCAGTTTACACAAAAGTATCAGAATATGTATCCTGGATAGAAAGATTGGTATGGTAGAGTGAATATAAGATTTTTATGCAATTATGCCGTGTAATATAAAATCAATAAATATTTTTTTACATTTTTAAGTTTTTGTTGTTAATTGAATACAATTATTTATTACATATTTTAAAATATAAAAGGAATCCTACGATTGAAAGGAGTACCAGAATGGAAAAATAAAATAAGGAGATGTGTCTGATCCATTGAAACAAAGGAAGTTTTAGAAAGAAGCAATTTTAAATATTTTATTTTAAAGATTAAAAGAAAAGCAAAATTTTATTTAAGAATCTTTTGGAACGAATGATTGAATGAATTTAAAAAAAAACAAGGAAGAGATGAAGTCGAAGAGTATGTCTGAGAAGGGAAACAAATTGATAGAAACACATTAAAGAACAAAAGAACTCCCTTATTTCATTTAATTTTAATTTAATTTTTTAACGCAATGCGTAAGATTTTCATTTGATTCATATTGCAAAAAAGCCTCTGATTTTTCATGTTCTGAAAATTTCTTAAGTTAATTTATTGAATAACTGGTGTAATAATAGCAATGTTATCTTCTAATCTCTTTAGAGAGATTGTCTTGGAATAACTGAAGAAGGCTTCAGTTGAACTTTGTCTTCTTGTGGCAATTTCAACTAAATATTATTTTAATAATTTGTCACTATAAGCGGATTCAGTTGCCATTGCAGGTGAGTGTCCTTTAGTGTCCTTTAATTTAAGAGTTTCTCGTTCAAAAATTGTTTTAGCCGAAAGCCAACTTTTGAAAACGCTATTTGTTTCTTTCTCAATAGTTTGAGATTTCTCAATAGTAATAAAAAAGAGATATAACATACAGGGTGTCCCCGTGACCGTGGAGAACCTTTAGGGTGGTGATAAAGGACACTTTTCTAAGACAAGTTTTCAAATAAATATTTTGCCCAAGTCCAAACCCTTGGGAAGTACCTCCTTTTAAAGCAATTTTTTGAACGACCATAGCTCCGATATTATTAATTTTTTAGGCTTAATGGATGAGAACTTTTTTAAAGATCATGCGCTTATCTACAAATTAGGTTATAACCTCTAATCGTCTAGAATGAGCGGATTTCCAGTAATATATTAAATTAAGGGAGAAAATGTTAAAGAAATTCAGGTTTTATCTGTTTTACTTTTCTTGCGAACCCGTATTTCTTAAACGAAACGCCTTAGAAAAAAACTAACGGCCCAAACCGGATAGGGAATTTAACGGCCTACAACTTTGGCCCAATAATTCTTTTTGGAAAACCAAGCGTTTTCGCAGAAATTCTGAAAATAATGAACAAGGTGTATGTAAAAGAAAATAAATTTACAAAATTTATTTTAATAGATTTTCAAAATGGCCTTCCTCATACATTATTATCATAAATTGACACAAAGTAATTAACGATAAACTAATGCGCATTATAACAAATGTCGCTCAAATTGAGATTTTTAGCAATTTTGTAAATGTATTATTTTTTTTACCTACACCTTGTTCATTATTTTCAGAATTTCTGTGAAAACGGTTAGTTTTCCAAAAAAATTTATTTGGCCAAAGTTGTAGCCCGTTAAATTCGCTATCCGGTTTGGGCCATTAATTTTTTTCTAAGACGTTTCCTTTAAGAAATAGAGGGTTCGCAAGACAAGTAAAATAAATAAACCTAAATTTCTTTAACATTTTTTTACTTAATTTAATTTATATCTCGAAATCCGTTGATTCTAAACAATAAGAGATTATAACCTAATTTGTAGATAAGCGAATGATGTTTAAAAAGGTTCCATTGTATTAAACCTAAAAAATTAATAATATCGGAGGTATGGTCGTTTGAAATCAGAAATTCAAAAAATTGTTTTAAACAGAGGTACCCCCCAAGGGTTTGGATTTGGACAAAAATTTTATTTGAAATTTTGTTTTAGAAAAGTGTCCTTTACCTCAAAGGTTCACCCATAAATAAAAATTACAAATTCAATTGATGTTTTTATATCCTATCTATGAGTCATTGGAAAAACCCTTTGGAAATCAATTTACATAGATCATTAATAAAATTTAAATTTATTAAATAATAAGTTTGTTATTATATTGAAAAATTTGGAAAATCTTTAACCAAAACCATATATTTAAAACCACAAGAAGATAGTTTTATTGTGTAAAACCAGTTAAACAACTTATTGAAAGCGTAACTCTGCAACATCGCATTTAAATAATCTTAGAAAACAATATATTAAAAAATACGTAGATTAACACATCTCCGTTTGAGATTAGTGTGACATTCAGTTTTAATTTAATCAGTGTTGTATTATGTATATATTAATCAACATAGTTTTAGTGGCAATCCTTACCACAACAACAATCACTCAAAGTATTAGGTTTTTTTTATTATTTAATCGAAATAAATAAGTTTTTTTTAAGAGGTTGACGAATCATGTGTCTTGGTAAAGACTAACATCCCAGGAACTTGTAAATTTGCTAAAGATTGTCCGGAAGTGGATCGATTAACTTCCGAAGGAGTGCATGTTCAACTATGTGGGTTCTACTTAAGTATCCGTCCGATATTTTGTTGTCCAAGTGAATTCAATTTCTTAATTATTAAATTACTTACTAAAATTAAATTATTTAATTTCTAGATACACCATCTACACCATCATCTACACCATCTACACCATTACCAGCTACCACATCCACCATGAAGGTGATGATGCAGTCAGATGTAGACGAAGCAGCTGCAATAAATCATATTAAGCAAAGTAAGAATACTGAATAAACTTTTTATGTTATTATTCACAACCTTAAAGATTTGTATCGCCATGTACATACGCAATTAATATGACGACAACAATAGTACAGTAAAACCTTAACCATTCGACTTAAACGGCACCCATTTCCGGTCGTATCGTAGAAAGGGTCGGATATGTGCAAGGTTGAAATAAATATCAAAACATGAAACTGAAATCTACAAACATTGCATGCTATTCTTGATTGTGATAAGAAAAAACCATGTAATTTATACAGCAAACTTAAGATGATTTAATTTTAATTTTTATTTAATTTAATTTGCAAAATATTTTTTAATTAAATTTTTTTTGTAGTGTGTGCGGAATATAGCAAAAACTATACGATGCGTTCGGGTGTTACTAATTTAGCTTCCAATTCACAAAGTATGGAAAAAATTGTAGCAGATTGCGACAAAAATAGTATCAGTCTAATATCGTCAGGAAATCATACGGCACTGAAAGAATTTCCCTTTGCGGTAAGTATTGTTAAACTATAGATTGATTTCACTCATAAAAAATTTTTAAAATATTTTTAATTATAAGTTGCACGAGTTGCGTTGCAACGGAATTTTATCTCCATGAACAGGGGCGTACTGATAGACCTTCAGGGGCCGGAAAAATTTTTTCATATAAGGGGCCGACCCATTGTTGAATAAACAAAATACTAAAATAACAACATACTAAAATTATATTCTGACTTTCTGACCCAACCATAACTTCATTACTGGGAAACCGTTCGCCCAAGAATCTTGCGCTATTATTTATTTATTTATTTATGCAATTAAACAAAATATAGATTTACAATAAAATTTTAGATTCCAGACTCCACAGTTTTAGCTCCCTTCAGGGACCGCTTCCCAAATGAAATGTTTTGTTATTTTTATTTTGGGATTTATTTAAATCTTGATTGACCAATTCATTGATGACTTCATGATGTCATTTATTAAAAGCTTGACGAATTAGCCAACTGTTGAACAATGAAAATCTACCGAGAAAAAATTAATTATCTGTAATTTATTACTTCAGTACGTAAAAAAACTTTTCTTACCAAACTACAGTTCGTGCATTTAAAGAAAAATGCATATTACACAATTTTAAACAATTCACTGGCTACATCACTGGAGAGAAAAATTTACTAACCTGAATTGCTGCTAAACCCACGAAGTGGACCCTACCTACAATAATAAAGAAAATTCTTTGTTAGTTATCATTTCAGATGAGAATCGCTTTTGTCAAATTACCTTTTACACTGTAGTCCTTTTGCGTTATTCATCTTGACCATAACAGCTACTCCATCGTCCATAATTCACCAACCCGTACACTTGCACATTTTTTTAACGATTTCGAATGAAACATTTACTGAAAAACACTTGGAAGCACAAATTTTTCACTCCAGTATTAAAAAAATGATTCGCGAATATTAATTAAAAAGCTACTATCAAGCTTTTCCGCAAAGATTCGTACTCGACACATTACACTCCCGTTCGCGAAATACGAATTTCGCGTTCACGCACTAACGTAGATCTTAACTGAAAATGAAAAAAAATAAATGATAATAAAATGGTTTATTGCTTATATAAGAGAAACGCTGTGGACAGGATTCTACCCTGTGCGAGTTATACCCAGTGGATTTCAAGTTCGGACACCCTAGGTCCGCAGGTCTCACTAATGAATTTTTGCTCGATTTTTGTAGCATTAAATTTTGTAACACCGGACGTTTCCGATTTTTATAAGGAAATAAAATTTTAAAAATATATGATTGGTATGATTGGTGACATCACACCATTTAAAATCCCCCGGACCCCTGTAACATATTTGTCACAAATCCGAGATGACCCCCTAACGTGTGACGTAATTTATAAATGACCCCTTATGGAGAGGGAGGGATTGTAAAATATTGTGCAATATACGTAAATGGATTTTGGCATCCAGTAAGCTCAATCTAATGAAATCCGATTTGTTTTACATTGAATTATTCATAAAATCATCTAAGGGCAGCTATGAATTTTCTAAAATTTAAAGCAAAAAATAAATGCTTTAGAAACATCAACGAAAGTGACTCATTGTTTTTGCACACATGTAGCTTCTCATATTTAGTTGGTTAATATTCTGGAGAACCCAAAATTTTCATTTCGACCACAAAGCCCGGAAAACCATTTTTTACCATTACAACACAACAGTTTTCTGTAGTATTTGCATGGAAAAATAGAAAATCAAACTAAAACACAAAGCAAAACTCACGAGAAAAAAATTTCCTTTCGAATTTTCTTTTGTATGCAGATTAAAATTCAAAGACCTATGTGTCAATTATTGAAAACTCTGGAATTTGCACTAAAACTGTATTATTTCACAAAAACGTTCTTCCGAGTCATTCCCCGATTGTAAACCAAAAATGTAATTTGAAGGATTTGCACCAACAAGGAACTAAAACTGTCATTCCGTTGTGACTAATTTGATTTGTTAATCAATTCAATAACAATATAAACCAAAGTTTATGAACCAAAAATTTCCGAAAACCACGAAACTTAAAAAAATGTCTTCTCTTTGATACTTCCAATAATTTACCATCAAAACACAATAGTTTCATTATTATTGATATTTATATTATTATTAAATATTATTTTCATAATTATGGGCGTTGCTTCTTTGACTAGTCGAAACTTGACAGAAATTGAATGCGTAATATAAATCTGACGTCAGAGGTGCCAAAATGGCAAGTTAAAATAAATAAGTGTGTAAAAATGGTCCTTGAAAGCTGATCAAAATTACAGAACGAAAATAATGAAACCGATCGAGCACTTTCCCGAAATTACCAAAAAATTACGAAAATTTGCAAACAAAATTGAAATTTTCCACTTTTCGAAAATTTTATTTGCACAAAAATGTTACTCAAATTTAAATACTTACCAAAGAGGATTGCACACTTAACACTTTTCCAATTTGTCTTCATACGATGTCATTTCAAAGTCCTTAAACAAACAAATGAGTCCGAACGGCGCGGCGCGTCATTCTTCGTATCTGCCTGTGCCTGTCACCTTTTTTGTTTTTTAAAAAGTGGCCACTTTGATAAGTTAACAATTAACTTACACACGTAATGGTGTGTCACCGTAATATATGTCCGTAAAAATACTAAAAACCAAGCAATGTTTTGATTTTTGTCTGCTGTCAAACTCTACACGTCGATGCTTTGCTTTTTTGTTTCAACTTGCCTGACGCAAATGTTTTGATTTTCGACTTATTTTATTACCTTTTCTGCTGCTTTCATTGCTTGTGTTTTTATCTGCGCCCCCTTTTTGATTTTTCATCCCTGTTGAGATCACAGTCTGATATCTAGCAACGAGATTATTTCTGCAGATGATTGATTTAGTACACAGGGGATTGTAAATTAATTGTGCTGTGTAATTAATTGTTTATAGTAAGTAACAATTTATTGATCATCAGCAGAAGCTACTCAAGATACCTATAATTTCAGGGGCGGAACTCCCGGTGCGATGCACGCGGGCCCTCTGCTAAAAAGGCCCCCAATTGTACTGTGACCTTTTCAATCTTAATCAAAATCACAAAAATAGGAGGTGCACAACTAGATGCCTTTTAGTATAGAATATCTCCATGTCCCCAGCAATTATGTTCAAATGATTGCCTTGTGACTTCCGTACCAGGAATTTTACTATATTCTATGGGGTGTTCCACAACCCCCACACCCCCGTGAGACCCCCCGCTGTATAAATATGCATTAAAACTTTTTGTTTGTATACACACCATATGTAGATGTATTTGTTCTAAGAGAATAAAAAGTTTTAATATGAAGGTAAATCATACAACATACACACACACACACCTTTGGGTTTTCAAACCGGGGGTCTGGGAGGTATGGAATACCCTCCAGTGCGCTAGCAATTATAGTTAAAGGATTTTCCGTTCCAGAAATTTAACTTTCTAAAAGGTCTTACAATTACTATGTTCTGAGGGGTGTTCCACACCCCCCAGACCCTCCGGTGCGAGTTTTTACGGTACATGATGTGTGAATATGCACTAAGACTTTTTGTTTATAAAACTGGGGGTATAAATTGTATACAAATGACGTATAAATGTACTTGTTCTGACAGAGTGAAAAATTTTTATTATAAAAATAAATCATAAAACGTATACACACACTTTTGGGCTTTCAAACCGGGGGGATCTGGGGGTATGGAATACCCTCCAGTGCACTAGCAATTATAGTTAAAGGATTATATTTGTTGAAGAAAACAATTGAAGTTAAAACCCCCCAGTTTTTTATTTTTATTGTCAAAATTAAATTTTTGATTTTACTTTTCGATCCCAGGCTTAGATCCTTTTTACAAGGAATTAAAAATTTTTAATTAAAAAAATTAATATTTGAATAAAATAAATTTAAATTCAGAAAACTATAGAAATTCTAGAAAATTTTAAAGTCAATGAAATCTCGGAAAATGAAAAAAAAGATAGTCTATAATATTCTAGATTTCCTCAAATTTCTCTTTAGTTTTTCATATTACAATTTGTTAATCATTTTTTCACTTATTAGTAAACAAAGAACGGAAAATTTTAAGAAATCCCAGAAGATTTTAGTACTAAATCCATAAAAATGTCACTAATTTTACAATTATTAGGAAATGTAGAAAATTAAAGGAAAAAGTAAATTCTAGAAAATTTTGACAATCTCAGATAAGTAATTGAAAAATAAAAAAACACATCTATATATTTTTTTAAATATTTAATAAAATTAAATAGGGGGGGGGATAGTTACTCGTCTCTTACTACTCACTGGAATTGCATGGAAATCGTCGGAATTTCGAGTCCTGTATACAATTTTTTTTGTCTTTTATAAAAGCAGGGCCGTTAACAACTTCTCACACGGGTCCCTCACCTGCTTGTTACGCCACTGCCTATAATATGTGAAAATATGGCCGTTTTCTGAGAGCTTTCGATTGTTTTCGATAGCTCTGTGAGCTAGAGATAAGATTGAGAGATACAGGGTACATGGTGGGATGGCTGACTAGAGTTTCACTCATATTTATCAGATAGGGTGCAGTTTGTTAATGTCGTATTTATAAATCGTCGATTTTTGCCTGTGATCATGGGAATTCAATATTTTCGTTAACATTTATTCCTGACATTTATTCATTTCCTCACGTTAATGCATGCGGATGACACTTCTAGTGTTTTCTCATCTAAATCCCTGCGATTGGTAAAGAGTTGTGCTGATCGACTGCTGGCTCAGCTGAGTTTGTGGTTTGGCTATAATGGGCTACACTTAAATAAATTTTGAATAATAAGAATATTTGACACAAGAATAACTCACAAAAGGCTAAGTGAGAAGTCACAAATTGTGATTTAATTCATATTTTCTTTGATTTAATTGGTAAAGTAAAATAGGTAGGGGGTTCCGGGTTTACCGGAACTCCCCCACGTGAGATTGGGTGAGATTCGGCATGACCGAATTAATGGACGTCCCCTGATGATAACACAGGTCTGTAAATCAAAATTTTTTTTTTCAAATCCTGAATCCTAATATGACCTCCGCTTTCCCCCATCATTGCCCCCTTATCTATTTTATTATTTTTTTAAACTATTATTTTAGCCTTTACATTTTTTCTGGTAAACTAGAGAGGTAAAAAATTTATATTTGTAGCAAGAAAGTGGATTTGGGAGAAGATTTATCCCCTGAAATTGTAAAAAAAAATCATTCAAAATGATCGAGTTTTCCGTTTTTTTGCTTAATTTTTTCACTTATTTTTGCTGTTTAATTTAGCAAAAAATAATAGCAATCACACAGAACATGTATATATGTATGTAAGTTTTCAGTTTCTACAACCGGGGGGTCCGGGGGGTGTGGAACACCCTCCAGTATACCTGTAAGTGTGTTAAAAACATAAATAGGTGTACATTCTACCAAACATATTCCAAACAGCAAACGGATTTCGATTCCAGTTTTAAGTTGAGATTCCACTGGGCATTACTGGATCTAGATTACAAAAGACATTTGGAAAAACCTATAGGAAGCTAGATTCTGGGGCAAATTTTTGTTAGGCGGCACGTTGATGTTCATGGCCACGACACATAACCGAATTTGTTCAGTTCCTAACGACTTTGGCAAAACGTTTCAGCAAGTTTTTCCCGTGTCTATTTTTGGCTAGCCCAGCAGAACCATGACTCCAGAAAGAGCTCCAACGTGCTGTACCCAGGGCCTGGTTTTACCTGATGCAATGCAAAAACGGTTTCGAGTGCTTTTGTTTATTGTTATTGCAAATTTTATTTTTTCGATATATATTTTATTTTGTACAGATGTGTTAATAAATACTTTATCGTAGGCATCCCTTGGTCTAATAGATGATAAAGGTCAAATTGTGTGGTTCTGTGGAGGCTCTTTGATAAGTGACCGTTTTGTTCTTACTGCTGCACATTGTTTAACCGGGTATGAATGTACTACTTACTTGTGCATAGTACTAAATCTAATGAGACATGCTGATGTAAAGGTTTGGCCTCCCATAGAAATGGAGTAGAATTAAAATTTGATACTTCTATTTAAATATACCTATCATTTATTATAAAGTATTTGCAGCCAATATGGCCAACGTTAAAACTGCAATTGAAATGTTCGATTATTGTTAACTGAATGCATGTCGAGCAATATGGTCATCAATGATGGTCATATTCAATTATACAATATATAATTTAGTATGGCTATATTGCCTTTATGCGAACATTATGGAAATTGCCACTGGTCATATTGCCCACACCCTATTGGCTATATATGGCCAATTACCAATTTTTTAAAGTTTTTGACTAAATCTTCCACAAAGCTAATGTTTGCCCAGAGAACTATTCTAACCTGTACCTTAGCAGAAAATCCAAAAAAAATTATCATTGCAGAAAAAATGTATGAGCCTTAATGGCTGCAAATAAAAAGTACATAGAAAATTAATCATATTTGTGCCGATGAACAAATTATTAATACAAAGCTTTTTTTCATCAATATGACGAATTTTGCTCATAGACGGAAAAATAATAAATTTTTCATCAATATGTTGAACCATACTTTTCAGTGTATCAGTCCCAGCAGTCTCATTATTTAGAGCACTCTCGCATAATATCATAACATTCATAAATTACTTAAAGCAAAAAATAATTTTAGATCATTGAATGTTTCTGTGGTGCGATTGGGAGATTATAACTTAACTAATGATAACGATGGAGCAATGCATCGAGATTATTCAATTCTTGAACCAATGATTATACACCCAGAATATGTTTCAACTCAACCGTACCATGATATTGCTCTGTTAAAATTGACAGAGACAGTAATTTTTACAGATTTTATTAAGCCAGCTTGTTTATGGCCAGAACCTAGTAAAATAATAAAAAAAACTATAGCCATTGGATGGGGCGTTCAAGAACACGGTATGATGTTAACTAATTTTGATCATACCTACTAAATATAAAAAGATTTAATAATAATTATAATTTTAGCTGGAACAGGAAGTGATGTATTATTAAAAGTTGGTCTTCAAGTTTATGACAATTCATTTTGCCAACAATATTACAACAACGACATGGACAGAAAACTTCTTCCAAATGGAATAACATCAAATATATTATGTGCTGGAGATACTACAAGTTATAAAGATACTTGCCCCGTAAGGTTTTCTTTTTAATAGTGTTTATTTCACATTTATTCCTCTTGATCCTAATGAAAATGTTTGTTGAATCAATTAAATTTCAAGCAATGAACAAAAATTCATTGTATTAATAAATATGCTCCATGCCATTTATGAATTTGTTCATTATATTTATGAAAATTTCATTGGTTGATAATATTTTTATAGGGTGATTCCGGTGGGCCATTAATCAAAATTGACGAGGAAAATTCCTGTATACAATATATCGTGGGAATCACATCTTATGGGAAAGCATGTGGTACACTTAACAACGTTGCAATATATACTCGTGTTACATATTATTTAGGTTGGATAGTGAATGAGCTAAAGAAAAATTAAAGTATTTGGAAGATAGTATATTTCAACATATAAAAACAATGTGGACAATTTCAAAAAATGTATGTTTATTACAATCACATATATAAATAAAATAAATAAATCAAAAATAAAGTCTTTGTACTCAATAAAAGTCTTTTTACGGCCAATCTTCTATTCCTTCATCGTGAATTGTATGCCAGGTTAAACCATCACCTATGGGTTCATGTGCTGATGGAAGTAATACATGTCTAAACCACGTCCTAAAAATATCTCTAAAAATCTGTTAAAACAATAAAGCAATCCACTACCTTCCCCTAACTAGACCAAGAAATATTCTCCAGTTCTTCCTGCTTCCAAAATTGTATGGATTAACATAAGTTCTGCCTATTGCTGCCATTCTAGTAGTTTCAGCTTTGTTTATGTTCGCTTCAATACTTGTTTCTCCCCTCTTGATAAGTTTACTGTGCCAAGATGACAAACCTCCCAAAGCAATTAAAACACCTGTGAAGATTATATTTCTAAATTTAAGAATTTAAAAAATGTAACAAAAACCAATTTGGAAGTTTTATAAAATTCTTCCTGCAAAAACTAGTATATTACTTCCTAAGATTCGAAAATTATTCGTTACTGAATGAACTTAGATTTAAGCGCAGTAATGAAAAATGTATCGAGTCGAGATAAAAGGTAGTATACTAATTTATAGGAAAACGAAAAAAAGTAAATATGCCAAAACTACTCACAATTAATATTAATATTACGAAAAAATATTTAAGTTCAATTCATTCCAAATAAAAAATCATAATTTTATTTCGTTTGTTCTTTTAATAGAATCAAGAAGTAAATTCACTTGAGAGTATATTATTTCTACAATAATAAAACAAAAAAAATGTCAATTTTTTGTGATTTATTTGGGCCTAGTAAACGCAAAATTTGTATTTCGTGTAAATAAGTAGGTTTGGTCACAGAACTGGTTGGGTAAGTAGGGTTTCTGGACCCGATTCAACTCGACTCGGACTCACCAAGTATTTGGGTAGTTACTCGGATTCAGGACTCGGCTCTAATACTCGACGAGTCCGAGTCTTTAAAATTAAGCAAATTAATTTGTTTAAATTATCTGAACGTAATCAATTTGACCAAACCAAAATGAATATGATAATGAATCAAAGGAAACTTCGCAAGACCAAGAATTAATCATAGTTGAAAATCAGAAAGAATTGGCAATGGAGGATGAACTTGATTTAATTTTGAAAAACGCTGCTGAACCCCCAAAAGAACTTAAACAAGAATTTTTGCTATTCAGAAATACTGGAAAACGAACAAGTAATCTTGATTACCTGTACAACGCACTTTCCTCCATAAAACCAACTTCAACTTCTAATGAATAAACATTTTCGATAAGTGGCGGCTTCTGTACATAAATCAGATCGAGACTTGATGACAAATCTCTTAATTCGTTAGTTTTTCTCCAATATTTCTACCTGAAGAGTGAAGACAAAAAAAAGAAAAAAAATTGAATGAGGACTCACCGAGTCCTAAAAACCCGAGTTTTCAGAAACCCTATGGGTAAGGAACATTTTCGAAATCAGGTTTTATATTATTGCAGTACCACCACTCCACTAAAGATGAAATTACTAGGTTTTACATCTGTACACAAGCAACCATGAGGTCCATTGTCTAAAATACTTAGTAAGGGTATAGGATACTCAACCTCAGCACTGAGAAAAGATATGCGGCATAAAAGAAGGCTGACGTTTAACAAAGGGGGAAATCCCCGGAGAAATCTGGTGTACAAGTGAAGGGAAATATGAGGAATAAAATAAGCTTAAATTTTCTTTGCAAATGCAGGGAAATCTTTTAAAAATTTTGTAAAAGGAAATCTAGAGTACCTAACACATATCGAAAGAATATATAAGCAGGAAGAGAAGATGTACTGAAATCCTTAGTTTAGAACTGGGTTTAGTTCCTGGATTAGTTGTCATAGAAACATTTTAAATGAATTTTCGAAACTGTTCGGACGTGTTTAGAGCGTGCGCTAGGTATTCGTGGTTTTTCATGGTGTTTTTTGGATATTTTTTGGATCTGTAGTTGGTTGTTAGTGGTAATCTGCCTCTGGTGAGATGGAGTTGGATTGTGGAAAGTGTGGTGGCAATTTACGAAGAGAACCATGTGTTCTGATATGTGCTGGCTTCTGTGGAAAGTCATTTCATGCAAAGAAGTGTTTTGGCATCCCTGAAATGGACTGTGAAGTGTTAAAGCGGTGTGATAATATTAGATTTTTTTTCGATTCTTGCATTGACGCATTTCAGGTGTTGAGGAGCAATCAAGAAAAAATATTAGCAGAATTAAGAGATTACGAGAATGTAATAAAAAGATTAATTGAAGATAAATCTAAGAGCGTTATAAAGAAAGTTGAAGCTGTAATAAGTGAATTAAAAATTGAAATTAATATTGACTTGAAGAAACTGAATACGAGTGTTGATGATAACGGAACGATAGCGACATATGCTAGATTGCCTGTAATAGTTAAGCCTAGGGAAAAAACACAAAGTGTAGAGAAAACCTTGGAAGCTGGTAAGAAAAATATTACCCCGTCAGAAATCTCTGTGAAAGTAAATAATATTGTGCATTTGAAAAAAGATGGGGCGATTTCAATAAGTTGCAATAGTAAACAGTCAGCTGATAGGATTGAAAAGGAAATTGTGAGGAAACTGGGCAAAGATTATGAGGTTCGAGTTGCTAATTTGAGAAAACCAAAAATTTTGATAGTGGGAATGAGTGAAGAGCTGAGTAAGGAGGAAATTGTGGGTGCAATTAAATCTCAAAATGATATGCAATTTCAGGAGTTGAGTTGTGTAAAAGTGTACAGATCATATAAGAATAACAGGGTTTATAATGCAATCTTGGAAGTAGATGGCAAATCTTTTGAACATATTATGAAGTGTGGAAATATTAATGTAAAGTGTGACAGATGTGTAGTATATGAGAGCATGAACGTGTTGAGATGCTTGAAATGTAGTGGTTTTAATCACAAGGCGCAAAATTGTACGGTAGGTGCAGTATGCTACAAATGTGGTGCGGGTGACCATATTTCCAAGAATTGTGTGGAAAATCATTCCAAGTGTGTAAATTGTTGTAAAGCTAAGAGGAACTAAATTTAAAAAATCTTGACGTAAATCATAGCACGTGGAGCACTGAATGTCCAATATACAAGAGAAAGGTAAAACTGCGTATTAACAATTACAGAATAGTGAAGGTGTATATTTAAACATACAAGGTGTCATCAACAATTTTTGTGAGTTGGAACTTATGATTAGTGAACATAGACCGGAATTTGTGTGTTTGAGTGAGACTCATTTGTCGGAGCTAGATGATGATAGCTTGATTCAGATTGATAATTACGATTTCATAAGAAACGATTCCACATCTCGGCATACAGGGGGAGTAATGATATACTTTAAGAAGTCATGGAAATGTGAGTTAATCAATAGCAGGACGATCGATTTGGAATTGTGGTGGTTAGTAGTTAGGCTAAATGATGGAAATGAAATAATCTATTTAGCAGCGTTATATAGAGCTCCAAGATACGTAGGTGTGGGTTCTGATTTTTATATGTACTTAGAAGATTATTTGGAAGAACTAAGCGAACTTAACAACAAAGTTGTAATAATGGGAGATTTTAATGTTGATTGGTCTAAGGATTCCAGCGTGAGAAATAAGTTGAATGACTTGTTAGTGACTGTGGTTTTAGTCAAATAGTAAACCAGTATACCAGAAATACATGTGAATCTAGAACATTAATTGATTATGTTATTGTTAATGACTGTTATAATTTTTTCGCAGAGATTAAGACTGATCTAAAGATAAAGTGATCACGAGACCATACGAATATTAATTGAGCATGAGAAGGTTAATACCGAAGAAGAAAAAAGTATAAGGGTTTTAAAATACGACAAGGACAAATTTAGAAGCAAGGTTTCTAAGAGCGATATTGTGACTACTTACTATACTGAATGTGATGATAAGGCTAGCAATTTCGATAAGGCCCTTCAGTCGCTTATTAATGAGTTTGTTACAAATAGGAAGGTTTCTAACGTATGTTGCCCGTGGTTTACAGGTGAGCTAAATAATCTAAAGAAAAGTAAAGTTAAGCAGTATCGGCAGGCAACATTAACGGGGAGTGCGCATGATTGGTTAAATTACAGGTGCATTCGAAACAAATATAAAAATAAAATTAATAAGGCAAAAGCGGACTATATCAGCGAAAAAATAGATAATTCTGTAAATCAAAAATTAATGTGGAAATCCTTGAAATCGTTGGTCTTAAAAGAAAATAAAAGTGATATTAAAGAGATTATTTTTAATAATCTAAAGTGCGTGGACAACTTGATAATTGCGAATAATTTCAATTCATATTTTATAGATAGCGTCATGAAAATTAATAAAAGCATTCCGGTGAAGCAATATGTATGTAATATTGTTGATGCGAGTTGTGTTTTTAGGTTTAAACAAGTAAAAATTGAAGATTTGGAGCAAGTACTGAAATCAATGAATAGTAAGAGAGATGTGAACTATGTTAATGCTGGTATGTTTAGAGATATTGTTGACCTAGTAGGTGAGAACTTACTATCCATTATTAGTGCGTCACTTGAATCTGGGATTTTTCCGGATACTTGGAAAGAATCATGCATAGTTCCTATTGCAAAAGTGAAAAATTCTACGAAGTGTGAAGAGTTTCGTCCAATTAACATGATATCGATTCAGGCAAAGATTTTGGAAAGATTTATTTGGAGAATAACGATATAATTTATGAATACCAGTCCGGCTTTAGAAAGGGCCATAGTTGTGAATCGTTGGTTACTTTTGTTGGAAGATGGCTGTGAACGATAACAAAGTAATAGTGGCGGTTTTCCTTGACCTAAGTAGAGCATTCGAGACAGTCGATAGGGAAATTCTTATAACAAAACTTGAAAAATATGGTATTCGTGAAAATGAATTGAAGTGGTTTATGTCTTATTTGGGAAAGCGGAAACAGAGAACTGTAATAAACGGCGTTGTTTCTGAAGCAGCAAATGTGGTTTTGGGAGTTCCTCAGGGAACAATTCTGGGAGTGTTATTATTTTTATTATATGTTAATGATATGAAGAATGTGATCAATAGAGCAAAACTTGTGATTTTTGTAGATGATGCTCACTTGTATGTTGCTGGGGATAATGTTGATGACTGTATCTGTATTGTTAATCAAGAGTTAAATAACCTAAGTGATTGGTTACGTATGAATAGACTTAAAGTTAATGTAAATAAAACCAAATGTATGATTGTAAATGATAGATTCGGTAGGAATTTTGATATTGTAATGGATGGTGAAGTGATAGAGGTTGTTGATCAATATAAATATTTGGGTGTGGTTATTGATGACAAATTAAATTTTAAGTATCATTTTGATTATATATGTAGAAAGATAGCAAAAAAATTGCACTTTGTATCAAAAATTCGAAAAAATGTTTCCACTGTAAGTGCTATAAGAATTTATAACACAATGATAAGACCTCATTTGGAGTATTGTTCAACGGTTTTGTTTATGGGTAATGGGAGCATGTTAAGCAGACTTCAAAAATTACAGAATAGGGGTATGAGATTAATACTGAGGGTTAATAGATTTTATACAAAGTTTATGCTGCTGGAGACACTACAGTGGCATAGTGTATACCAGCGTATTGTGGTGGGTGTTTTAATTTTTGTATTCAAGGTGAAATACAGGATGCTGCCTGATTACTTGAGTAAGGGTGTTACATATGTGGAAGATGTACACGAGTACCCTGTACAGAACAGACTGGATTTTAGATTAAACTTATTTAGAAGCAGTAGAGCTTGTCAATATTTAAAGGGAAAATTAAGGAGTATGTGGGAGTTAATTTTGTTTGAACATTTTTTTAGTTTCTTTGTATTATTGTTGTAAAGTGTAAGGTTTATAATGGTTTTTAATACCAAATAAAGTTTATTTATTTATTATTATATTATTAACTCAAAAGTATTCATGAATTCATGTCCCTAACGGAAGGTAAATCGGATTAGAACTATCAGTAGGTATTTGACTTGACCAGATTTGATCTTTGTGAAGGGTTTTGTATGATCATGTATGAATTTTAAAGGTAGGTATGGATAAGATTGGAGATACTAGTACTTCTAGAAGTACTACAATCTGTACTTACCGCTATTAATAATAGCCATATAAATTATTGCACGCCGTCTCCAAGGATTTCCTGGTTCGTAAACCATACCTATATCATCTTCTACAAGTGCACTTGCATCCAAATATAAAATATCAGTCTAAAATAATAAATTTTGAAAAAATACCAAAACATTTTCAAAAAAGCAAGCATACCACAGCGATTATTGCACCCGACTTATTAAATTTAACGGGATGACCTTCCAACTCTGGATCATCGGAATCATCGGACGCTAACCACACTGCATTATATGCAATATCAAAGCCAAAGATAATCACAAATATGACTCCTACGACCATGTAAAGGCTATAAAGAAAAAAATACCTGTGGTTTTTGAATCCCACACAATTATTTAACCAAGCTAAAATAATTAAGAAATTTAATTTTAGAAAAGAAATGTGTGTAACAAAGAATTCAAGGATACGACAGTGATGATCCATTTTGAGTACGCAACGATTACATACTGAGCAATGATGTGTTCGAGGGGGCTTTGGTGCTATACATTTTTTACAAATGCTCACAGCTTCAGGTATTAATTCCCCCTAAAAGTAGTTAAAATAACAAAGAGCCCTGTAGATGTATATTAAAATTACCTGTGGTGGATACCCAGGAAGAGTTACAACAGCCATATAATAATGGAATGTAATGTTAATTAATAACCAATGTCCAATAATGACTAAAAGTACACAAAGAAAAGGATTTCGATTCCACCAGTACGGAAGACCAATCCAATATGCAATACAAACTACGGAAGAAGTTAAACATATAACAGCTACAACAAAAATCTAAAACAATTGATTAGTCTGACAGTGGTATAACTGTTTTATAAACATACAGGTCCAATAGCATTCGTAAAATTATCGACTAACCAAAACATAGGTTCCATGCAAATATCGGCAGCATAGCTTTGATTCATAAAGTGGTTGTAAGTTAAGCATCGAAACGTGAAGTAAGATTTCTGACATATTGCTTTACCCAAATCGCTAAAAGCAGACATATTAATAACAAAACTAATTTTGCAACAGAACTTCTCACTATAAAGATTTGGGTAAGCTTTGCAACTTCCAATGAACTGTTACCATTTCACCTCACCAAGTGTTATTATCATAAAAAATTAAATTTCATACTACTTTTTAATGAATATAAACAAAATTTTATGAATCTAAACTAAATCTTCTGTGAAACATACAATATTGCAAACACAACATAACCTTAAATTATTCAGTGAAGCGGTCGCAAATTTTTATTGCAGATAAGAAAACTAATTAACGATGCTGTTCCCTAAATTATTTTGTAGAAATAATCCACTTGGTAACATTCTTTCACTTATAAATACGGTTTTGCGTCAATTCACTCTTATCAAGCTTTCAAATAATCGATTAAGCGTGATCATGTGTTTTACAGAAATACTAGCTTTAATTTTATTTATTTGCAGTGAAATTGTAATTATTTATAAAAACTACATTTAATGCTTTGATTAACTAACTCAAATTGCGAATTATTTTTTATATCTGAACGTACAAGATAATTATTATTGTAATATTCAAAACACAAAAGGTCGAGTGCCATAGACGTGCACACTTTTATTTTTCGAAGGGTAAAACTATAAAAAATATATAAATTTAAAAGATAATAAAAAAACAATTCTCCAACAATTTCTTTGAACCAGACACGAGGGGGGAATCACCGAGAAAATCTGATGTACAAGCGAAGAGAATTCCAAGAAAATTTGACGAAATCTGGGAAATTTTGTTTTCGAAAGGAAATCTTAAAGCAATCCAGAGGGAATTTCGGGAAAATCTTTTAAAAATCCTGTAAAAGAAAATCTAATGTACAAAAATTTGATGATATAGTTTACTTCTGTACAGCTGTGCAAAGGTGTAGGCAGCGTTCGTCTGGAGGCTACAGTAATATGTTAACTGTTGGAAATCATTTGCTCTGGGGGATTTTTTGTCTTGGAATTTTAAAGAGGGTTTAGATTTTGTGACCCAAGTAAAGGAGGCAGAATCGAATAACGAATTTTCTGGAAGATTGGTCAAATCCCACAAAATTGTTCCTCCTCTAAACGAAATGCTGTATCCGCGCCTGGAAAGGAGTAAGAATCCCCCAATTTCGATCCCCCAATTTTTGTACTTTATACTGTAAGTTGGTACTATCCATAGTAATTATCACCAAAAATTATTTTAGCAAAAATTTCATTTTGTGCCCGATATGCGGGTATATAAATTAGTAGACACTAAAAATTATGAACAAAAATACTTAGTTAAGTAAAAAATTGATGCAATAGCATACCAAAGAGTTATATTTCATCGAAGTAGGTAAATATAACCTCATTAATCTGGAATTAAAAAAATATACCAAAGGTGTAATTATAGATATGGAACAACAAATAGAAAATAACACAACAAGAAAGGAGAGTGGGTCGCAGGAAGATATTGATGTAGAACAAATAGAGACAGTTTCTCGATTTGGTGACAGTAGCGTTACCAATGTTGTAATTCCAAAAGAAGCCAAATACGATACCGTGGAACCTAAGTCTTTTGAAAAAGAAGAAGAAGAAATACCAGAAGAACAAACTTTTCCAAGAAAAACGTTGTTACAATGTCATTTAGAGATTCACCATGGCGAAAATCAAATTTTCAGTGAAGTACACAACTCCCAACGTTTAACAACACTACAAAGCTTCCTAAATAATGATAACAACGAAATATTTTGTTGCAAAATTTGCAGCTATAAATGCTCAAAGAAAAGCAGTTTGAAAATTCATATAAGAACTCACCAAAACGCTCCATCATTGGATTGCAAAATTTGTAAAAAGAAATTTTCTTACAAAGGAGCTTTACAAAATCACATCAAAATTCATGTCGGCGGTGGAAGGGCGCAGTTTAGTTGTAAAATTTGTTATTTAAAATTTTCATATTCAGCAATGTTGAAAACTCACTTAAGAACGCATACGGGGGAAAAACCGTACGCATGCAGAGTTTGTAAACTACAATTTTTTTTTAAAACAACATTTAGGGATCACATAAAAGTTCATTGGAAGCCGGAATTAAATACAACTAAAATTTATGATTCTCGGTCTTCCTGTAAAGAAAGCCTACAAAAGGATACAAACCAAAATTCCGGAATAGCTCCAAATACAAAAAATGCGAATACATGCGTAATTTGCGATTTAAAATTTACCGATAGAGAAAGTTTTAAAAACCACTTGAAGACACACAGCGGGAAAAAACCGTACGAATGCAAACTTTGTAAGTTGAATTTTTCTTATAAATCAACTTTAAAAAATCACTTGAGAATTCATACAGGTGAAAAGCCATACGAGTGCAAATATTGTGATTTGAAATTTTCCCATAAATCATCATTGAAAAATCATTCAAAAATTATTCATTCGGGCAAAAATCCGTATTTGTGTTCAGTTTGCGACTCAAAATTTCCAACTAAAGAAAAATTTCGCCGTCACTTGAAATCCCATATGGATAAAAAATCCTATGAGTGCAAAATTTGTCAACTCAAGTTTTCTTGCAAATCGACCATGAAAACCCACTTAAGAACCCTTCATGGTGAAAAACCGTATGCATGCGAATTTTGTGATTCCAAATTTTCTCATAAGTCACAATTGAAAAATCATTCCAGAATTCATCTGTACGATAAATTGTACGTTTGCGGAATTTGCACCTCACACGACTGAACTTATGAGCCTAAAATTAAAATTTTTTATTTAATTTTGATGAAAATTTCGCAAAAGCACTTAAGTTTCAAGAATTTTTTTTACATTATTCACGGGGAAATTGAGAAAATAAGATTTTTTTATAACAAAAATAATTGTTTCACATTTTTTGGTGTATTTAGATGAAATTTTCAAATAAATATCTACTTTTTGATTTATCTACTGCATATCGTCGGTATATTTCAGAAAAGTGATGGGAAATCGTGGGTATTTGGGCCAATATTAAACAAAAACTTCCTTCTCAAAAGTTGCTAGACCGATAGTGTCTGTATTCGGATAGTCTTTTCTTGTAATCCAATATTCTTGTACTATTCTGCCTCAATTTGTGACTAGCCTCAGTAATATGGATGGACAATTGTGCTGGTTTCATTAAATATTGGCCGGTCTGACCAATAACATATATGATGAACCAAATTCCCAGTTTATCTCGTATATTAACCGCTTCTCAATTCTTTTTCGATTTTGTCCTTACCAGTTGTGAAAAATGAAGCCAAAGTTTTTGTGCTGTAACCAACTACTGTCCAGTGATCCCTGATCCCTGTCCAATATGTCCGGTTCATGTGGCTCTACGTGGGCAGAGCAGGCCCTAGTGTAGACCCTGCAGCTTTGAAAAATTATATTCGAGCCGGTTGCGGTGAGATAGCAGATGCCGATTTGGTGGTCGAACCACTGACTACGGTGGGTAACTCAAGGGCCTTTAAAATCGGTATAAGAGACTTACACTACCCTAAAGTGAATGCTTCTGAGTTTTGGCCCAAGGGTATCATTTTCAGACGTTTTAATATTGGTCAACCCAAGGTGCTGACAAACCGTTTTAGTGATGTAAATCCAAATTTTCGCGTGGGCGAGTAAACGGACGTGCTGATGCGAGTGTAAAAAAATTAACAGTTTACTATCAGAACGTACGGGGCTTGCGAACTAAATTGGCTAATTTGTTCTTATCGTTTTCATTAACAAACTACGACATAGTAATTTTTACAGAGACATGGTTAACGCCTGAAATATACAGCAGTGAGTTCGTCGATAATAATAGTTATCAGGTTTTTAGGACAGATCGGGATGCTCTTGAGACAGGCAAAACCCGGGGTGGTGGTGTTTTGATCGCGGTAAGGAAGGGACTGCAGGCGTCGGTTGCGGTTCCTTGCACCAATTGCTTACTTGAACAACTGTGGGTGTTTGTGCGTTTGGGTGGCCGCGAACTTTTGTTCGGCGCGGTCTATCTGCCACCTCAATGTGGTCTGGAATGTTACCGGTCATTTGCAGATTCTGCTGAGCATGTGTGTGATACTTTAAGCGCTCAAAATGCTGACATTTATCATTATCTGATTCACTTGATAGATTGTATAACGTATTATACAATATAATAGACAGTCGTATCCCGAAAATCACAATTGGCAACAAATCCAAGTTTCCTAAGTGGTTTAGTCGTGAGTTGATACAAAACATTGCACGCAAGCGTAGGGCTCATAGTGCATTCAAGCACACACTAAACTCATCAGCGTATAACGAGTTTACTGAACTAAGATCGACTTGCAGAGCACAGGCTTCCATTTGCTACAAGAATTATATCTTGGAGGTAGAGTCTAATGTTAAACATAATAGCAAAGGCTTCTGGAACTACGTGAATAGCAGAAAGGGTGGTGCCTGCGGTGTTCCCGACTTCATGCGGTTGGGCGATGAGACTGCTCAAGACGGTATCGGTATTGCAAATATGTTTGCTGGACACTTTTGTTCTGCCATTTCTTCTTCCGATGGCAGCCCTTGTGATGTGGTGCGGGGTGATACCAATTTACATCTGCACACGTATCGTGTGGATGAGCTTCAGGTCTTCGATAAGTTGAGACATTTAGATCTCGGCAAGGGGCCCGGTCCGGATGGCCTACCTTCCATATTTTTGAGGAGTTGTGCTGTGACTCTGGCGTTTCCTCTCTGGCTACTCTTTAATGAATCCCTAGCTTTGGGAATATTTCCCGCCAAGTGGAAGAAATCCTATATCGTGCCAATATTTAAATTAGGCGCAAGAGATTCCATTGAGAATTACCGCCCGATTGCTATCCTGTCGCATATTCCTAAGATTCTCGAAAGTATGGTTAATGACTATCTCTCGTCGGCATTATCGTGCACCTTGAGCGACAGACAGCACGGCTTTACCAACAAGCGCTCTACCACCACTAATTTGCTGGTATTTGAAGATAGCATAAGACGTTCGTTTCACTCTGGATTATCAACGGACGGGATATATACTGATTTTTCAAAGGCCTTTGACCGCGTCGACCATAAAATTTTGCTGAAGAAATTGTTTAGTATTGGATTGTGCGGGACTTTGTGGCTCTGGTTTCAATCATACCTGAAGGAGCGATCCTTCATTGTTAAAATTAAAAACTTCTACTCGGAATCTTTTATAGACACCTCCGGAGTTCCCCAGGGTTCCCACATCGGTCCCTTGTTGTTTAATATTTTTATAGATGACATCGTTTTGTGCTTTTTATACGCTCAGGTCTTACTCTATGCTGACGACATGAAGATCTTTATTAAGATTTTTAACAACGAATCGATATCCAGATTGCAGTCGGATCTAGATCGAATGGTTATATGGTGTGATACCAACAAACTCGCTCTTAACATAAGGAAATGCAAACACATTCGTTTCTCTCGCCACCAATGTGACTTTTCCGGTAGCTATATGATTGGAGATACTCTGCTGGATTCTGTTTCTAGCATGAGAGATCTGGGCGTCATCTTCGATGCAAGGCTAACTTTTAGTGAGCATATTGCAGCTTCCTGCAGTACGGCTTTAAAAGCCCTTGGTTTCATTAAAAGAAATACTGGCGATTTTTACGATCCTTTTGCTTTAAAGAACTTGTACGTCTCTCATGTTAGATCCCGATTGGAATACGCCTCTCGTGTTTGGTCGCCTTACTACCAATCTGAGATTGATAGATTGGAGAGGGTGCAGAGAAGATTTCTTCGTTATGTTGCCTTTAAATTGGGAGTCTCACATCGCGATATTGGGTACGAAAACCTGTTGCAGAGGCTTGGCCTCTCCACATTGACTGACAGAAGAAAAGTCATCGACGCCAGGTTTATGTCTGGACTGGTTGGCGGTTCGGTGGACTGCTCCGAGTTGCTGTCCAAAATAAATTTTTACGTCCCTCCAAGGATATTAGGAAATTTGCCAATTTTTTATATTGAGCCATCTTCTAGGCTATACTTGATGTTTGCGGCGGTTAACAGAATGGCTCGTAATGCAAACGAATTTAGTTCTTTGTTTTTTGAATAATGTTTATAATTTTGTGTAAAGTTGATTTAGAGTGTACATATAGTTAAGTTTGACTTAAATTTTTTGTCTTTGAGGACTGAATTGAGTGAGCTTTTTTCTCAGATTGTGAGTTTTTTCAGCTTGTCAATTCATTTAGCTAGCACTTGTCTTTGTATTCATCATGTAAGTGACTAATGTCGTTTGATGAAATAAATAAATAAATAAATAAATAAATAAATAAATAAAATAAATAAATAGTGTCACCAATCGGTTAGATAACCCCGGAATTTTTATCTCTAAGTCTTGGCTATACAGAATGTTTCTATTTTCCTCTTAAACGTCTTCACTATGTTTATTTTCTGAGATAGGAAACCAGACGAAGCAAAATGCAATAACCGGCCAAACCGGCCTTTTTCCATAACTCAAGTTTATGACTTGGATTTGACTTAAGATTAAGGTTCTCAAAAAACTCCATGCCAAATTTTTTCTTTACTTGCATTTTAGAGTTTTGCTATGACTTTACAAATTTAGTTATCTGGCAAAGTAAATAATTTTTTCAAAGCAAATCATATTTCCTAAAAAGCGGTTATTTATTAACTTCATTTAATCACCTTGAAAAATTACCGTGATATAAATTAATATATTAAATGAACAAGATTCTCCTATTAAGGAAACTTCCATGCACGTCATCAGGATTACCCGCATATTCCATCTAGTTCGACATTTTTTTGCCATGTCGTACTCTGAATCCATTTATCATTCCTATTCGCAACTTTGTGATCTTATTGAGAATTTTTGCACTAATTTAATCTATTTGGGCCTTTGCCGTTGTTTTGTAAACTGGTTTAAGTTTTCCACTTTTGGCTCTTTGACACTCAGTTACAACTGGGCCTTCTCGTTTGGCTGAGTTCTATTTGATCAAAAAAATATGGATTTTTGGTGAAGCTGCTGATGCAGAAGCAGTTTCTTCAGCTCCGCTTTGCTTTTGTTTTTATATCGTTGGTTTATTGGCTTAATATTTGAACGTAATTTGTATTATTGCGAATGAAGTGACCAGGTCAATAATGCCAACCTAAGATGAAGTTACCAATCTGAGCTATTCATTACCTTGGAACTTGCGCAATACAGTCGCAACACTTCGGCTTTTTGTTTATAAAATATTAATTAATAGTTTATAATTTTTAGTATTAATTTTACTGAATTGTAGGCAACTTATGGTTCATAATCTTAAGTGGTCATTACTGGCGTCACAGAGGGTCAGGGTTTTCCTGTATTTATTCAACTGATAATCTTTAATGAATACAGTCCATGGGCAAAAACTTAAAACCGGTATGCACATACACGAAATCGTGAAATAATAATAAATATTTCTTGATAAATTTGTTTTTACGTTTAACTAATAAGATTATCAATATCAAACCGCGTATTTTCCTAGATTATTAATTTTTGAATAAATAATTATTATTAGCACCATTTTTTGTGTTAAATTTATAATTCAATCTATAAGGTCATAGTTCACAAATTATTAAATATACCAATAAATTAATAACGGACGCATACTCGAAAACTTGATTGTTTATTGTCTTTCCAGTTATAATTGAAACTCCGATTCCACATAGCTTTTACCGAAACGCAGCCTGAGTAAAGAGACATCAGTTAGTTTTTCAAGATATCCATGAGAGATTCAAGATAAACAAGATTCAGTAACATTTTAGAAATATGTGCTTACGGTTATTTATCGGTGAGTTAAAATTTTATATTATATATGTAATAGTAAACTTTACCTGGGGTCAACTTAATTTTCATCAAAAATCTTTATTTCTTATTTTTAAAGTAATATTTATAATACAACGTAGGTAATCAATTGCTATTTAATAAAAATATTAAAGCTTGACCTTCTGCTGATAAGTTTTAGTAACTAGATATAAAATTTAAATCTTTTCTTTAATTTTTCCCAACAAGGTAGCAAAATGTAACTTAATACAAGCTAATCATATGTGGGTTTAAATCTCAAATCTGCTTTTGCAAATTTTTCCCTAACATTTTGGGACAACTTCACAACATAACGGATTTTTTTTTCTAGTGGCGTTATGTATGCTGAGCGTTTGCTTTGCCCAAGAAAATGCTGTAGGCAATGACGATACGTTCGATGAATATTTTCCCCAATTGGATTGGTCGGACCCATTTGATTGGCAACTTCTTAAGGTAAGATTTTTATGTAACCTTTGGTTTACCAAATGAAATTTGGAAATTTTACAAATGTTTCCCAACCAAGTAGGTATTTCGTTCCTGAGTTGATGTTGAGTGAAATTTATATGTTTAACATTTTTCTGAGTGTACCTTAATGCTTGACATCCTACACAATGGCTGAATATTTGGTTCAGTATTTGTTCATATTTAAAATCAGTTTTTCTTCTGACACAAATACAAATCTGGAAACCTGGAAAAATATTTTAGTTTTGATAAATTTGTGATTACTATTTAAACAATGCTAAGAACAAATTAAATTTGTCATAATATTGACCACTTACCATGGCAAATATGTACATTATGTAACAATGTAAGTAAAATATTAAGTGGCATTTAATTTAAATACTTTCGTATTACAATTATTCTGAAATTAAATTTGTGTTTATTGTTTAATAACAAAAAGTGGTTTTCAACAATTTCATATGGGAATTATTTCAGATGAAAATTACTTAACAATATAATTGACCCATAAAATGTCATCAGTATGATTGTAGTATCGGATATTCTCTTCTATTTAATCTAATGGAATTAAAATTTCACCGAAAGCTACCGTCATCTGGGGTAACATTGGCCCACTTTTTCGCATTTTTTACATATTAAGCAAAATTTTGCAAAAATTGTTTACAATAATTTTTTTCTACTTCAGCATACATAGAGAAACCATTTCATAGAGTAATTTCAATTTTTCGACGCTTTCAAGCCCCGAAACAATTTTTTGTAAAATAGGGCCAAAGTTACCTGCACTTGGGGTAATTTTGACCCACATGTTTAAAACCAGTGATTAGAAGACATATTATGACTTGGGCCAATATTTCTTGAAAGAATAATATTGGACAAAATATTTTGTGCAAAATTGATTGAATTTTTAGAAGGATAATTAATAGAAAAAACGCAAAATACGAAGAAATTAAACATTTATTTTAATTTTCTCAAGAAATACAAATGCATTTGTAAACGCATAAAATTAAAAATATCTACATAAATAATAATTAAGTAAACAAAATGCAAATTTGCGTAAGTTCTCGACCCAAGACGTTTTCCTGGGTTTCTAGACATTGTCTTCTGAAAACAGACAGAAGAAATAGGAACACCTTCTTTTAGTTTTCAGAAAAAAATATATAACACAACTATTTTAAAAATAATTTAAAATAATTATATCAAAAAGTCAAAAATTTTGCCCAGGCCAAAGTTACCCCAAAACAAAAAGTAGCGACTATTTCAAAGCCAACGCTAGGCACTAGAGAAACCAGGCAACTGCCGCAAACAATAAGGGGCGCAAACCAATACCACGTGCAAAAATTAAACAAAAACTTATAGCAACTTTTGCTGCAAAAACGGTCAGAAATGTAAAAATTTAATTAGGTATTTTTTTTATTTTATTCGAAAGGTATTTTTTTAAATAAAAAGAACTAAGTGTAAGTATTTTCTTTAAATATCTTCAGTACTTTAGTACTGCTATATAAATGGGGAGAGGAGCGCACTGAGAAATTTTTGCCTAGGACGTCACATATCACATATCCTAGCGCCGACATAGGTTAGGATTTTCCTTCGGGGTAGATTGAATTTTAATTTAATATTATGCATTTTTCTGCGAGCTTGCAGAGAGCTGGCAACAGGCTGATAGGTCAGTTTCTAGTTCCTTTTTACCATTAGCATTGATTTTACTACGCGAACAAAGAGCAAAAGGTGCACTGGGGGGTATGGAACACCCCCCCCTCCCAGACCCCCCGGTTTACCAATAACTACATTGCAGCTCAATTATTAATATTTTAAGTTATAATAATAAATACGTTTAACTTTAAAAGTTCAACAACAGCTTGAAGTTAAACATAAACTATCCGTACTTGTGGGCTTGGCCAATAAAAAGGCCTATTTTACCATTAGGCGCATTAGGCCAGATGGACTCAAAAAGAGAGAACATACAATCGTAAAATTAAAATCAAATAGGTACAGTTAAAAATAGGTCCTGCTTTTTGCAGTTGAAAGGCTAATGAGCAGCAAGATGGAAAAAGCAAGTAAAAAGATGAATTTCATAATTGGTGAAGTTTTATTTTGGCCAAAGTAGAAATACATCCTTCCCTTAAACACAAAGAGTTGCTTATTGGTTGTAGCCACTAAATATTCTCCAATTAATGAAATCAACATCGATTTCAAAATTGACGAATAAAAGAAAGAAGAAGTGAAAAGGGTAAGAAACCATCATTTCTAATTTCCAAACGTTAAGATACATCATCAATGTGGTGGCTGAATGGTTGCTTCAATCGGTGCATTTGTACGTGTCTGGACTTGCTAGATATTTACAAACATTTGAAGGGACATTGTATGGTATAGTCTGCAAAAAGTGGCTATATAGTAGCCACTATATAGTATTTTGGAGAATTTTATGCCAAAGCCAATAAACTAATTATATGTTTCACATTAATATAGATAGAGATTTTGGCTAGGAAAAGAGATTTATTTAACACATGCAGCTGAGAATAACAAGTACATGCAGTTTACACGTGATTCATGGGGAGGAGATTGACAGAGAGGAAATAATCTAGGTTTCCTTGTAATTCAAATGCCACATGGAAATTATATGCATCTACTTACAATGAAAAACTGTAAGTACGGACGGAATATGGGGTTGTCTTGACAATATACAATTGAATATAATGCAAGTACGTGCATATCACGCAGTGATCATTGTTTACATCAGCTGCATATGTTAAATAAATAGACTGTAATGATACCGCTTCCTTTCCTTGACGTAGATTAGTTTGGTGATGCTGCAGTTTAGTGTACTACACTACATACCCTCCGAGAGAATATAAGCTATTTTGTTAAATTTTAACTGAAATGTTAAAATAAGTTAATTTTAACTGCAATCTAAGTTTTTGATTAGTTTTAATATTATACTTAATTAATTACTTAATAATGAGTTGCGCATAAAATAAAAAAATGTTAAGTGTGACAAGAATAACTTTATTAAAATAAAATTGTATATACATGCTAGATAAACAATAATGGATCAATGCCACACTATATAATTATTGTACTTTACCTTTCATTTAATACATAGAAGTTTACTTTTATTGTTTTTACGCGGATGTAATGTGGGATGAAATGTTGAGTAATTTAAATGATCGCATCAGGTTTTTTGTTGTAATTCTTTTGTTGAAGCGGTAACTATTTATTTCAACATAGCTAATTTACATAACTTTACAATGGATTAGTTAGTTCCTTTTTATCGATAAGCATATAATATCATAAAATAATTGAAGTAGAAAAATGGAACAATATTGATCTAAATATGGAACTAAAACAAAAAGGATAACAACTAGGCAACTGAAGAAAGTGCGAAGCCCAAACTTGGGAAAAATTGAGCAACATCGAAGTAAATCATCTTACATATACATTTTTCTATAATTATACTATTTCTTATGAATCACCTTGGATCATCGACACTTGGAAATTTTGTGATAATATGAATTTCGCACAATCCGGCTTTTTCATTAAATACATAAAGTTACCTTCATTAAGTGAAACTACCAGTTTTAACTGTTTGTTCCGTTTATAGTTCTTCATTGCAAATATGGACCAAACACGTTTGGGATCTTTTAATTTCAGGTTTGCGAAATAGGTCCATTGAACTGGCAACGACAATGTATTATGCTAATCATACATTGGAAAGGTTTTTATTCCATTGGTTCAACGACAAATAATCTTTCAGCAAAGGATAAAAATGATCCCCATAACAAATGATTCCAACCTAAAGTGATCTCGACGCAAATAATTAATTTCTACAATTGACAGTGATCGACAAAGTAAACTTATTTTTGTGTAATTAATCTATAATTGTATATTTCATTATTTTATAAAGGAATAATTGAGTTTGCGGTCAAAATGAAACAAATAAAATGCGACCTCCATTTTGCTTTGTTTAGGTCAGCGACGGCGCCAGCATTTTTGAAATGGGTGGGCACAAATTGGGCCCAATAATTTATTTGCTTTATTTATTTATTTGCAATATTTATACAGCTGCTGTATTATTTATAAATAAACTTAAAAAAATACATTATTGAAAAAAGCACCTAAAAAATTTGGGTGGGAACTCCAATCAATAGGGTGGGAAAGGGCACCGCACCTGTGTGCTTTACGCCACACTGCTGTTTAGTTGTATTCCATAATCAAGTTACTGGGTCAACAAATTTCGAGTGCACTGGAGGGCATTCCATGCCCCCCAGACCCCCCCAGTTTGAAAAACACAAAGTTTCTCAATTGCTTCTCACAATTAGTGGGATACTGGAAAGTTATCTACTGCCGCGACCTGAAAATGTATTTGATTCTGAAAGAGTGAAAGATCTATATTTTTAAAAGATCTTTTGCTTTACAAATCGTGGGGTTTGGGGGACATGGAATGCTCTCTAGTGTACTCGTAATTTGTTGATACAGTAATTGATTATGGAATATAACTCAACACAATTAATTCCTTGCCCCCAAGTTTTACATCCCAGCGACGGCGGCAGCATTTTTTAAATGGGTGGGCACAAATTGGGCCCAATATATTTGGGGTGAGCAGAAGCACACAAAATTTATAAATAAACTCAATGAAATACATTATTGAAATAAGCACCTATTATTACAAACGGTTTGTGGTTCTGACCTCACTGCACTGAAGCTTAAGCTTATTGTGCCCCTCGTTTTACTCCAACAACTGCGTCTCCTCAACAAAGTCAAGTAAGCAGTTGTAGGGTGCTTTAGCTATATCCTCGGCCCTCGGATATGGAAAGCCAAGGTAGCGTAGCCTACTCCCAGCTAGAGCTGGGCATTCACATAAGATATGGTGAGGGGTTTCATCCTCTTTACCACACATCCTGCAAGTAGGATCTTCAGTCAACCCCATCATTTTGAAGTGTCTCTTAAGACAGCAGTGTCCTGTAAAAAGTCCTACTATCCTTCTCAACTGTTTTCTACTCAGTTGGATTATATTTTTGCTCTTGGACTCCCTGGAGGGGCCCCCAATGAACATCCGCGATTGCCTTAGTCCAGGAAAGCCCTCCCAGTGCTCAAGGTGTTGTTTCCATGACATGTCCCTGATCCCCTCCTTTGCGGTCGCATATGCAATCCCGCAGGTGAGCTCAGAACCTGTCATGGTTGTATTGGCAGCCACTTTGGCCAGGCGATCAGCCTCTTCATTTCCCTTGATGCCCCGGTGCCCCGGAATCCACATAAGCGAAACGCTGTTGCAGACTGCCAGTTTCACCAGTTCATCATGGCATTGTTTAACGACTTTGGAGTGAATTTCTATTCCCTCCAAAGCCTTCAAAGCTGCTTGGTTATCTGTCATGATGCAGATTCGTCTACTATTGTAGTTTCTCCGCACCATTTCAGCCACACAAGCGAAAATTGCAATTACTTCTGCCTGGAACACTGTAGCGTGACGGCCCAGGTTAATGCCAAAGGCATCTGCCGTTCTTCTTCCACACATACCTGCTCCAGTGCTTATCTTTGTTTTAGATCCATCTGTGTACCAGATGGTATCATATCGGTTGCCCAGCTCTTGTATGGTTTTTTCCTTGCCCCTCTTAGGTATTATAACCCTGAATGGTTTTCGGAAGTCCCTTACAGTGCTAGTTCTATCCGATTGTATGCTGAGCATGTTATTGCTCTTGATTGAGTTGAAGATCATGGTATGGTGCCCCTTTATTGGGGTACTTCTACCATATCCGTTTATTGTTAGCATGTAGGCCGCTAGTAGGGCCTCCGCCTCCACTACTATATGCAGTGGGTGCAGCCCCAGTTGGACCTCCATGGCTGCGGTGGGCGTTGATCTCATTGCCCCCGTTATTCCTAGGCATGCAAGTCTTTGCAGCTTGCCTAGCCTCGTTATGCTTTTCCTTTTCCTGGTGGCGTGCCACCAGATCAGGGCCGAGTAATTTGCCCAACCTGGCCCACCCCTGGCGTCGTAACTGGTTTAGGTTCGTATTCAATCGATGGTTTTTCTATTTTAAATTTTTTTAGATTTTATGGATTGTTTTTCATTTATTGCTTTGTTTTTGTAGCCTTGAAAATGGGTCATTAAAAAAACCGAAACGTCGGAGAATTATATTTGTTTCATTTTGACCGCAAACTCAACTATTCCTTTACCACTCATATTATGGAAGATCAACGATCATCACACTATTTTAGCCTTTTCTAATCTCCAGAACAAACCTATGTCTTTCCACGAGCCTCTCTTACAACAACTGTCTTGCACAATAATGATATAAGCATTATTCATTTTGGGAATCAATTGATCAGGAATTATTTACGTTGGGATCATTTGCCGCCGGAGATCAATTGACGATTGGCAAAAATAACAATGCCATTTTTCGTTCCATAGCAATTATTATTATGTAATTATTTCTAATTGTTTCAGGCTGTTTCTAATGAACAAGAAGGAAATGTTTTAATTTCGCCATTGAGTTTGAAATTAGCGTTGATGATGCTGTATGAAGGGTCAGCTGGTTCAACGGAAAGACAGTTCCAAACGGTTCTTAGCCTAAGTGCAAAAAATGAAACTCGAGCTAAATATAAAAGATTTTTGGAATCTTCTCAGGTACGTCTTAACGAAAAAACTAAAAAATCAGTCTACAACAATTTTTTTCAGTCAAATCATAGTGATCTAATCGTTAATATAGGCACTCGGTTGTTTTTGGAATCATCAATTCGGGCAAACCAGCAATTTAGTAGTACAATCAAGGTTGCATATGATGCCGATATCGAATCAACCAATTTCTCTCAGCCAATAGAAGCTAGCAAAGTTATTAATTCTTGGGTAGATTCATTAACAAAAGGGCATATTAAGGAACTAACTAGCCCTGGTAACTAAAATGGTACGAAACTTTTACATTATTTTGAAATTATACAATTTTTTAGATGAAATATCAGACGATGTGTTATTGTATGTTGCCAACGCCATATTTTTCAAAGGAAACTGGCGAACTCAGTTTCCTAAAAACAATACTCACGAAGGAGGATTTTACGTATCCCCAACGGATTTGGTTACCGTACCTTATATAGCCAACACCGAAAAGTATTATTATGCAGATTCAATGCTTTTTGATGCCAAAATTATAAGACTACCTTACCAAGTTTGTATATTTTCACTCAATTAAATGTGAATTTTATTCCCTGTCTTTACAGGGACAACATTTTTCACTTTTTATTATTTTGCCAAATTCTAAAGGAGGTTTGTCTGAGCTTTTAAAGAAAATAAATTTGGCCACTGTAAAGCAACACTTATATTTAATGGATAAGAAAACGGTCAGTGTTGTCATTCCAAAATTCAAATTTGAATTTAGTTCTAGCTACTCCAAAATTTTGCAAGAGGTATTTAAAGTCGTTATTATATACAGAAATCTAATAATTTATTCGTAATTTTTAGTTTGGTTTAAATTCCATATTTTCTAACACAGCCAGCTTACCTGGAATTGCTAGAGGTGTGGGAACTGGATCAAAGTTTCTTTTTGTAAATGATATCAAGCAAAAATCGGGAATTGAAGTTAATGAAGAAGGAAGCGTGGCGTTTGCTTCGACAGGTGCTTGTGCAAATACATTTGAAATTATGCCATATTTCTCTCTTATATTTTTAGAAATCCAGCTTGGAAATAAATTTGGGGAAGCTGACTTTACATTTAATGCTACACATCCATTCTTGTTCTTCTTGGAGGACCAGCTAACCGGCACAATTCTCTTTTCAGGCAAAATTATCAATCCTTTAAACACTGTAAATTCAATATCTATTCCCTCGAAGTTTAATGAAGGTGAATCTGCCCAAGTTTCAGAGTCCAACAACATAGCTCCACAGCCAGAAATATCAACAACTACAACACCAGGTAGGACTCCGCATAATCTTCGAGTTAATGTAACTAGTAGAGGCTTTGTTTTGTATTCTGTACCTGATTAATTTTCTACTTTCTTCTTTTTCTTCTTTCTTGTGATTAAGGTAATTTGTATTTTTTAACTAAAACTGAGTATTTATTAGATAGTTCTAATTTAAGTCGGTGTTTCTTGATTGTTGCATAATTTTATATCATAACACTTTGATAACATAAGAATGTATTTTCAAGAAAAAATTGCAAAGTTAGTACAAAATTTAACGGAAAAGTTATCTCTTCATTGCCCATGGGTATTTTCTTTTCAAAATCATACAAAGCAGAATGATAATAATTATTGATTAAGATTACCAATACAAAACAAATAATACAAAAATTAATTCAAATTTAGTCGGTTAATTCACACTTTGCAAATCAATATTAATAAAATCAGGTATTAATTTTTTGTTTTGCCCGTTCTTCAAATATAAATTTTTGGTTGAGAAACACCGAATATATTAATATGTTCTGCACATCAAAACTTACACTTTTTTATTTCTGTTTCAGCTGAGTAAATTTCATCTTTGATATTCTAAAATTCTTATAATTTAATATCTGTAAATTCTACTACCTCACATAAAATACATCGATTTCGAAAAAATTACATTGCATTTTTTAAAAGTTTGAATCCTATTTGATATACAACCTATAGGTTTGAATCCCACCGCTGCCACCATGTTACACCTATGTGTAACAGTACAACTAGTTAATTAATATGTACTTTATTGGTCCAAGTTCACAGGCACTTTCTTGTTTCCTTGTACCTATACAACATATAGGTGCGACGAAATATAAAAATGCACATGAACAAAAATAAAGAGAATGAAATTTTCAACATTTGTGAGCCACTGTACATATGTATTAGTAATAAAATAGTTCAAAAGTCAAAGTAAAACGTAATTTTGTACAAAGTGCGGCCAAACACCTGGAAAATGGTAGGATTTTGTTGTATAGATCGAGGTTTTGTAAACTAGTTATTGCACTTCAAATATTAATCTATAAATTGAAGTCAATTGGTAAAGCCGTGTTTACAATAATTAGTAGGAAAAACCTCAAATGAGGTACGAGAAACCTAAACTTTCTTTAATATATACTATACTTATTTGTAATTGTAAATAAACTAAAACTATAATAAATTAGCTAGGTACTAAAATATATGTTTGACTTTCTCTTCGCCAATCCTTCTTTCCTTCTTTTCTCTACTCACGGACTATTTTATGTGGCCTGACTGAAAATTTGTACTCTATCTTACTGCAGAAAACTGTTTGGTATTGGTATAGAGAAGCATTATAAGTTTTGCGATCTGCCAATTTGGCTCCCATTTATACCATACTAGATATTTATAATCTTAATCCAGAGCTTTATTTATCCAATGACTGCAAGTTCACAATTTTAAATCACATGAATTGCATTTTATCTTAAAACGTCAAGCTCTATAGGAAATGCATAGCTTCAATTCAGTCGTGATAATGAACCTTCTTCCATCTTTCTGATAGCGGAAAAATTTTTCTCTGGTAGAATTTCTGAGAAACTGATCCAAGTAGTTTTAGCAGCTTTTCAAAGCTAAACAAATACTAGTCTGAATAATGCATGGAGATCTACCAAACATCCCAGCTAAGTTGCAACAGGTTTTGGGTAGTCTGAATAGAAATATGTAGTTTGGCATTATCGTAGTAGAACAAGAAGTACTTTATCTATTGGCCAACTAGGGTTTCTTCCTGTCCATGGCTTCCTTAAGTTTAGTCAAGTTTGGATAATAATTAATAGAATCAATATAAGTAAATACAGTGAAACACGATTGGTGTGCAACTTGATTGGTTGGGAACTCCACTGATGTGGGTCCGTCTCTTTACTTTTCTAAATTTCCATGTGAGGCAGGATCCAACGGTCACGATCAGGCTTAAATTACTGGAGAATTTAAGTACATGAAAAGTTTACTGTTCATCATATTAAGTAATGATGAACCCCAAGTTGAAATAACTTGAAGACGTCCTTAAATTGCTCTTAATCATTCTCAAATCTGGGTGACTACAACTGCTAAATAAAGAAACTAAGAAACTATTTAACGTAACCACCACAAGCGTATAGACTTCTTTATTTACGTCTATCTCAATTGGTATTTTTGTTTTGACTTGGAAAAACCCAGCTGGCCATTCAGCAGTAACCTTGTTCCGAAGTATTATAGCATATTAATGGTTTTATATCCGAGGCAGCTTGCCTCAGGTATGCTTGTAATCCAAGTTTAATTGTTAATAGTGGCAAATCATCAATTCAGAGAGATAGCCAGCCTTACGTGCTTCTTGAAGGCCAGAGAAGGTCAAACCGAAGTTTACACTTCCCAGACTCGAACCAAGAATCTTAGTGTCAGCAGGTGATCGGCTACAGTACTAGGCTAATGGCCGTCTAAGAAACTAAAGAGCATACTTCTGTTTAAATCTATAATTTTTAAAATTTTTTCCGCAAAATCCATTTTGGGAAGTACTGTGAAGTGGAATAATATTGATGATGGCACGTGGCATCAATTTATTGTTCTAAGAATTTAATAATTTTATAGCAATACTATTAGTTTTAAAGTCCCGTTATAAAATAGAATCGTAATTTCCATTTTCAAAATACAAATCCCACCACCTCTTGAAAAATTGGTGGAATTGATTATTGTAAATTATTTTCAGAACTTTTGTTTTGTGAACCCATACTTCGCACCAACAAAAATTTACAGTTTTAATTAGCTTGATTAAATATTTGTTGAATGACCTTGAATTTATCAATCAAAAACACTAATTTGTAATAAAGAATGTGATGAGCAGTTTTTGTTTAATTATTTTGACTTGCGTTCTAGGTAATACCAAGAGGTTAACTACTGAACAGTTTGCGGTTATAGAATTGAAAACAATTAGATCAATTTAAATTTAAAAATTTTTGAATTACAACAGTTATTTTGAAAAAAAATTATTTTGAACAGTATATACTGTTTATTTAACAAAAAACCCTAAGAAATAAAAAAGAATTGTGGGAATTCTGGTTCCTTTTTGATTTTTAATAAAATCTAATATTTTTAAATTGTAATAATTATTATTTTTTTGCTGCTAAAAACTTGTTTTTACATCAATTTGAAGACTGTCGTTTTGCACATTATTATTTTTATTTATGGTAATGGATGGTAGATGTTAAAATTTCAAAAAAAACCGAAAGAACCGAAATTATTGTTAATAAAAAATTTTATTTATTGTTGTTTAGCTAAACACTATTTTGATATTTAATAGTTAGAGTTTACAAATTTAATAAATTTACAAAAATTTTAATTTAATGTAGATTTCCTGTTATAGGTACTATATTATTTGTACATATAAAGAAATTGTAATATACAGTGAGTTCGTAAAGTTCGGAACAAACTTGACACAATTTTTTAATAAAATTTTCTCAGAAAAACTTTGGACACGTTAACCTTAAGTTTTTAAATGTCACATTTTTCTGTCATTGACAATTTTTTATCGTGTTTTGTTTTCGAGCTGTGACGTCATGGAAAATTTATTTAAATGGTAACCTATATTTTTTTACCCTTGTTTAAATATTCAATTTGCCAGATTGCCAGATTCCTAGCAAAATTGAATTTGCAGTTTGATTTTAAAAATTTCTTTGGGAATCTTGTACAACAACAGTTTATTGTATCTTGGTAATCATGTGCCAGAATATAATTTAATAATAATAAATCAAAATATAAATAAATGAATAAATAAACAAATAAATATAGCATTCGGTGTATGGTTCCTGATAGAAGTATTATGGTCTAAAGACCTTCGTGGAAATACCTCGGTGGTTTACCATTGCTTTGGAAGCATCAATCGGGTTAACCTCTGAAACTTATTAATCTACTCAAAATCAAATAAAAATTTTCGTGTAATTTTAAAAATTTAAATAATAAAAACAAAATAAAGTTGCGTTTATTGCCCAGCGAGGATGACGTACCCCGATCAATTATTTACCTATAAACTGGTTATTTGTACATTATACTATATTATTTTTTTACTAGGATTAAGTGCATTTGGATTTTCCGTTAATTTATCGGTCGCTTATGATAATTATACAAACAGTAATAATATACTGATTTAATTATCGATAATTCAATTATAATCTATACAAATGGAATTTATAACCCCCCCCCCTAATCCCAAATTTAATTTTTAATAATAATTATGTAATAGTAATGCTAAAGATAATTTACCATAGATATATGAAGTACCCAGATTTTGGCTTTGGGAGGGATCAAAGAAAAGAATTAATGAAATTAGAAAAAGAAAATTGGAAAAAAATGGGCAAAATCAATCACCTCGCCTTTAAAAATGTTAAACTAAGATTTCTGATTCAAACTCAGATTGTTCTAAGACAATGGCAAACCATCGACGTATAACTGCAGAAACAGGAAGCTGTAAACCAAAATCCACTCCGCGCGAGTTGTAGCTCTATAAGCTGACCAGAAGAAGGATTTCATGTCTTTAGAAATTAACCGTGTTATAGGAGGATTGACTGTAGTCACCATACTTCAGCTAGTTCATGCAATATAAATTCAAATGACTTCTAATCGAGTTGTTTTGCAGCATATTCGGGAAGATATAATAATATTGAAAAAGAAATATTAATCAATTTGCTGACGAACGGATTTATTTCTTTCTTCCCTCCTCCCGTGGGTACGCCACTGCTAAGATTAAGGTTTTTAGTATTAGAAAATGATGTAATGTATCAGACATAGTTTCTGCAAAATTGACCACAAATTGAAATTATTTGGAATTATCCAATGTTCCAACAAAAAAACATCGAGAGATTATCATATTGCTTATTTCTTATAAAAAACATCTTTCTACTCAGGTTCATCTTTATAATATTTTAATTACAAAATTATAATTTTTAATTAAATGTTTCATTACCTGTGAAAACCCATCGTTTAATGATGAAAATAAATCAATAATTATGGTTTGTTTTTGTTTATAATTTGTTTTTTTCTCAATCACCAGTCTCATTAATTTTCGACATGAAAGAATAAAAAGATGTTTATGCAAAACTTCCGGAAAAAAAATATATCAGATGTTTCCAAAATATTTTCAAAATTAAAAACATTTTTAAAATTTTTTGTTTGATGAAGAGATTAGCTTAATTAACTGTTGATACAAATATGCGAAAGTTTATCAGTCTCTTCAACCCAAAACACGATTGGAATATCCCATTTTCATTTTTGAATTTATAAATATCCAAGAATCAAAACAAGCTTTGATTTTGGGCAGAAGAAAAACATTTTACTGTTTAGGTTCCTCGAAAGGTCAAAGAAAAATTACGCATGCGTGCAGAAATAGTGATGTGCGATTTTGATAACTAAGATCATGGTAATTTTGGAAAAAATGCTAAATTAATATGACGTGCTATTGACACTCCAATGTCCCCACCTTTTGATACTATGGGATTTCCAAGGTCTTATGAACTTTTGTTCATAAAACGACTTCTTTATTCGTGATCAACACTACATTAAAATTAATAAACGAGTTCTCGTATTATGATCGGTTACTAATTAAATATTCGAATGCTCAAGATAATAAGTGTCAATAGTTCACGAAACGATTAGTGATAGTTTTGTATTATTTTTATTTAATTTACTTAGTTCTTAGTGCATTAGTGTTACCTATTGGACAAAATGAATTTCCTTGTTGTTTTCATAATATCAGGTACCCACCCAATTCTTATTTAACTTCATCACATTTTGTTGTTACTGCCCTTTTCAAATTTTCTATAAATAATGTATTTTGAAATATCAAGGACATATAGATATTTTATTTTTTGTGCTAATGTAAAAATACAGAACCGGTTATGTTATCTTTTCCAACAAATTATAATAATTCTCAAAGAATGTTGTAGCACTTGGAAAAACCAAATTTATAAAAACAACTACGTTGTCTTCATTTATTTAAAAAAAACTCTTAATCCATTTGAATTATAAGGGTTGGATTATTATTTGTAAATTACTTTACTGAACTTCTGAACGCCGACTTTTTATTTAGTTTTAGCGACCCAAGCAGTCAATGGTCAACATAACGAAAATTGGCAACAACAACAACAACAAAATGCTAATAATCAAAATTTTGCCAATTTTACTCCAGTTCAACAAGAACAGGATCAGAATAATGCAATATCATCGAGATTTAACTACTTCGACATGGAAATATTAGAGGTAACAATTTGACAGTTTTTTAAACTTTTTTTAATATAAAACAACAAGCCCAGACTATTGATGAGGTATGGGGACACTCGGATACTTGATTTCAATCAAAACAAATTAGTCAAACAAATTCTGAATTACAATTTCAACACTTGCAGTTGCTTAATCAAGAAAGTGTGTAAGTGGATTTTCGGTCGGAAGGATCCATCATGAACGATGGATACTCTTCTCACAATATGTTATCCAATGATCCAAAATCAACATCCCCAGCCAAAAACGTACATGCAGATAGTCTAGCTCCGAAGAGATTTCCCTTCGTCAGGTACGTGCCAATGCATGAACTGAGACTTCGCATATATGACGAAAAGAAATCTCTCTGTGAGTTACTCATTGAATAATGTATTGTGAGAAGAGTATCCATTTTGATGATGGATCTACCTACAACTTCCCACCCAGAAACTTTGCTTTACTTAATTTTTAAGATCATACCAAGTTTACTAAAATATTGATGGGAAAACTTATTTTAGACTCAGCGGTATTTAATAAATTTTGCCAGAGGAAAGGCTATAGCCGGTTAAGCATGGGGAAATGGCCCTTACACCGATTTGGCTAATTTTTTTTTAGAGGTTCCTCTCTAAGCAACATTACATTTTCCAAATTATTAGATCCTAAATGTTGATAGTTTCTTAGAAAAAAAATATTTTCGAAATTGCGATTTATCCTAGGATTTCTCGTACGATTTTACTTAGGATTCAGAAATGGACACCTCCCTAATCATAGGATTAGGTTAAGATTTTGTTATGAGTTGCTTATGAGTTCAGATTCGAGTTTTTCTTTGCGACAAACCGTAAATGTAAACAGCAATATATCTGCTTACGACAACTCGCACGAGAAATCCTAGGATAAATCATTTAAGCATTTCAGCTAAATAGGATATAGATTGACTGTATTGGTATGTACCTGAAAAATTTTTTTTTAACTCGGTTTCGGTCATTTCAGAGAAATCCAGTATATCTCTTGAAACCAAAGCTTGAAATGGTAGTTTTTTATGTAACCAGCCGTTTTGTTCTATTTGTATTCCCAATATGTTTTCTTCATTAATTTTGAGGTCATATGTCAAGAACTTCAGTAATAATAGTTTTGTAAGACTGTAATCTTTTTCCGAATTCATTCAAAAGAAACGATGCAATCCGGTAGTAACTTTTAATTTTTGGAAGCATTTTATTGCCTAAAATATTGTCTAATAATTGGTACAGTTACTTAAATGATTAGTTATAAAATTACACTTGAATGGTGTTTTCTATTTCTTATTAAATGATTATTATGTAGTTGACTGTCGATGCCGGCCTGTGCACCTAGACAAAAACTTTTTTAAATATCAATATGTTATACCATTCGTAAAAATTTAAAATTAATATATGTTATATGGGCATATATAAGGAATATTTGACAAAAATTTGGTGATTGTTGTACTGCCAAAATTTAATTTTTTAATTTTTGAAAACTTTTTCCCGTTTTTTCTACATTTTATGTGGAGTTAAAATCACAAAAAAATTACCACTTATAGGTCTTCAGTATCTCTATAACATATTCCAATATCATTCAATTTGCAATAATACTTTCCGAGAAAAAAATTCTTAACTAAATTTCGAAAATATTTTTTTTCTAAGAAACTATCAACATTTAGGATCTAATATTTTGGAAAATGTAATGTTGCTTAGAGAGGAACTTCTAAAAAAAATTAGCCAAATCGGTGTAAGGGCCATTTCCCCATGCTTACCCGGCTGTAGCCTTTGGTACAGTAAATACTCGTTTATGTGGCTTGCACGAGACCGAAATGTAGCCCATGTCTGCGAGATTCTCGAAGTGAAAATTTTATTCAGATCGTCTTCCTTCGCCAGGTTTGCTTCAACCATTTCCTCTTCTTCCTCCGCTTCTTGTTGTAGTTAAGGAGAAGACATTTTCTAATTAATGTTGATAATGTTAACGAATTTAAACTTATTTATACAGGGTGTCCACGTGACCGTGGAGAACCTTCGAGGTGGTGACAAAGGACACTTTTCTAAGACAAAATTTCTAATGAAATTTTTGTCCAAGTCCAAACCCTTTAAAGCAATTTTTTAAATTTGTGATTTCAAACGATCATACTTCCGATATTATTGATTTTTTAGGCTTAATGGATTAGAACTTTTTTAAAGATAATTCGCTTATCTACAAATTAGTTCATAACCCCTTATTGTCTAGAATCAACGGATTTCGAGTTATAAATTAAATTAAGGGAAAAAATGTTTAAAAAAGTCAGGTTTTATTTATTATTTTTTTACTTTTCTTGCGAACCCCATATCTCTTAAACGAAACGTTTTAGATAGAAACTGTTGGCCCAAACCGGATAGGGAATTTAACGGGCTACAACTTTGGTCCAATAAATTCTTTTGGAAAACTAACCGTTTTTACAGAAATTCTGAAAATAATGAACAAGGTGTAGGTAAAAAAGAATAAATTTACAAAATTTACTTTAATAAATTTTTCAAAATGGCCTCCCTCATAAATTATTGTCATAAATTGACAAAGTAATTAACGATAAACTAATGCGCTTTACAACAATGACGTTAAAACAAATACTAGACCTACCTAAATCAAATTGAAATTTTAAGCAATTTTGTAAATTTATATTTTTTTACCTATACCTTATTCAGAATTTCTCTAAAAACGGTTAGTTTGCCAAAAATATTTATTTGACCAAAGTTGTAGCCCGTTAAAATCCCTATCCGATTTGGGCCAACAGTTTTTTTCTAAAACGTTTCGTTTAAGAGATATGAAGTTCGCAAGAAAAGTAAAAAAAATAAAACCTGAATTTTTTAAACATTTTTTCCTTTAATTTAATTTATAACTCGAAATCCGTTGATTCTAGACAATAAGGGGTTCTAAACTAATTTGTAGATAAGCGAATGATCTTTAAAAAAGTTCTAATCCCTTAAGCATAAAAAATCAATAATATCGGAGGTATGACCGTTTAAAATCAGAAATTCCAAAAAATGCTTTAAAGGGTGGTACCCCCCAAGAGTTTGGACTTGGACAAAAATTTTATTTGAAAATTTGTCTTAGAAAAGAGTCCTTTATCACAACCTTGAAGGTTCTCCACGGTCACTGGACACCCTGTATTTGTAACAAAGCTAATTTACGTAATTTTTATAGCTATTCAACGAAAATGAAAACTTTTTTATATCTCCGGCTAGTATTAAAATAACATTGGCGATGCTGCTGGAAGGTTCAAAGGGAAAATGTGCTCAAGAAATTAGTAGACTTTTACGTATTCCAGTGGATGTAAATTCTTCACGTGCAACACTAAACAGTTTACTGAACAATCTTTCGGTAGTATTTTGATCGTTGGCTTGATGCTCCGAAATTATACCAATATTTTTAGACAAAATCCGGAACTACAGTATTGAATTCAGCAAATTTGGTTGCAGTGTCCGATAAGTACACAATAATTCCAGAATATCGCAATACTTTGCAACAACACTACAAAGCGAAAATATTAAATATAGACTTCAGAAATACTGTAAACTCAGCATCAGTTATTAATAGATGGGTGTCCCACGAAACACAAGGGTTAATACCTGAAATCATAAGGGCAGGTATTAAATACTTATAGTTTTGTTTTAATAATAATTTAATGTCTCTATTATTTTGTACAGACAATTTCAATGATGAAGCTTCATTGATCATTGCCAACGCCTTGTTCTTTAAAGCTCAATGGAAAACTGAATTCGAAAAATCGAGAACTCAATTGAAAGATTTCCAAACAAGCACGGACAATTATCAAGTGGAAACAATGAAAGTCAACGGTCCGTTTAGATATAGATATATTGTAGATTTGGATGCTCAAGCTCTCGAATTGCCGTACAGTGTAAGTTAAAGTCTAAACATCTAAATGAGTTTATATTAAACTCTTTAAAATTTGTTCATAGGATGGAGAGTATGCTATGTTAATTCTTCTTCCAAGCGAAAAGCAGTCTATTGATGGATTACAAAAGGATCTGACACATTCCAATTTTATTTCGATTATCGATAGCTTAGAATCAACAGATATGCAGATTCATTTACCAAAATTTGAAATTGAATATAACACCAATCTTGCGCCAACTTTAGAGAAAGTAAGTTTTTATTGTTTTCCAAAAACATAAATCAAATTTATTTATTTTAGATGGGAATTAGGGAAATATTTTCGGAAAATGCTAATCTAAGTGGTATAATTGAACAAGGAGACGTAAAAATAAGCAAGATTTTCCATAAAGCTAAAGTGGAAGTTAACGAGGAGGGCACAACTGCCGCTGCAGTGACAGGAGCTGTTGTAATTCCTTTGATGGGTTCATCTTCGGAAAGTTTTATTGCAAATCGTCCATTTTTATTCTTTATATATAGCATGTACACAAAGAATGTATTATTTGAAGGAAGGCTCAATAGACCTCCTAGAGCTCATGATAGAGTATTTGGCCCGGGAAGGCCAAGTCAGGCTACAAACCGCCCAGTCCCTAGCTTAGTTCCTATCCGTCCACAAAATGTGAATAGTATTCAAGGAAATCCAGCAGCTTCAGGTCCTGTATTATACCAACAGAGCACCTCATCTACTTCTCATAATTTAAATAATGGTTCCCACACTACAGTGGTATCTACTTACAACTCTGTTCAAAATAGATATCAAAATTTTCAAGGATGAATTTTTGATTTAAAAAACTTTTAAAAAAAGTGAAAGACTTTTAAGCGTTTGATTTTACGAAGCGATGACACTGTGAACTTTTTTATATTGTTTTCAACCATTAAATTAATATTGCTCTGAAAAACAGTGTTTTACTAATTTACCTGGTTTCTAGATGTTTTCTTATTTTTTGGGTAACTTCTTTTTGTTTCAAGGTAGCCTTTTTTTAACTTTTTTGGACTACCACATTAGTAATAATCCGTTGTGCCGTACCTTGTCGAAGGCCTTGCTGATGATAAGAAAAGCCGCTGAGCAAAATCGTTTTGCTTCAAGATCCCCATTGATCCCCCCAATAAACATCCTCGATTGCCTCAGTTCAGGAAGACTCTCCCAGTGAGCAAGGTGTTGTCTCCATAACATGTCTCTGATCCCCTCCTTTGCGGTCGTGTATGAAATCCCGCAGGTGGGCTCAGGGCCTGTTATGATTGGGCGATCTGCCTCTTCATTTCCCTTGATGCCCGGGTGCCCCGAAATCCACATGAGCGCAAGACTGTTGCAGACCGCCAGTTCCAACAGTGCATCAAGGTATTGTTTAACGACCTTGGAGTGTATTTATATTCCTTCCAAAGCCTGTAGAGCTGCTTGGCTGTCTGTCATGATGCAGATTTGCCTACTGTTGTAGTTCCTCCGTACCATTTCAGATGCACAAGCCGAAATTGCAGTTACTTCTGTCGGGAACACAGTAGAGTGAAAGCCCAGGTTGATGCCGAAGGCATCACCCGTTCTTCTCCCACATATACCTTCTCCAGTGCTTAACTTTGTTATAGACCCATCTGTCTACCAGATGGTATCATATTGGTTGCTTAGCTCTTGTCCCTCTCGGGTATTATTACCCTAAATGGTTTTCGGAAGTCCCTTACTGTGCTAGTTCTATCCGATTGCATTTTTTTACTCTCAATTGAGTTAAAGATCATGGTATGGTACCCTTTATTGGGGTATTTTTTACCAAAGCCATTAATTGTTAGCCTGTAGGCCTCTAGTGCCCAGTAGGATCTCCATGCCTGCGGTGGGTGTTGATCTTCTTGCCTCTGTGATGCCCAGGCATGCAAGTCTCTGCAGCTTACCAAGCCTTATTATGCTTTCTCTTTTCTTGATTGCGTGCCACCAGATCAGGGCCGAGCATATCACTATGGGTATCGTCACTCTGGTGTATAGCCCCAGTACCATCTTCGGTTTGTTACCTTACGTATTTGAGAGGTAAAGGTCAGTCTTTTGTCCAGAATTAGACCCAGATACTTGACCTCTTTTACCACATGTAGTTTTTCCCCCACATTTTTAACGTTTTCACGTCTGGCAGTCTTCTGCGTCCCGTGAATGCAATAACTGAGGTTTTTTCCAGGTTTACCGATAATCCCTCTCGTGTGCACCATCTCTGGACAGTTTTCAGGGCTTTTTGCATCATGGATTTCCGAATTTTTGTAGTTTGTATAATTTCTTTGTGCAAGACCGAGATACAAGTTGCTACCTCCATACATATTCTCTGAGCTTGCTGATACTTTTGATATGCGATTACCTAGTTATTTAACTTGAAGAAATAATACCCGTAATCCATAACAGTCTCTGCATATATATGTAGATTACTTTCTTTATGCCTATGGACACTCTCAATACTCAATAAGTCCATACTTCAAATGAGTGAAGATGTCCAAACGAAATAGCAATACCGTAAAAAGACCAACTAAATTTTTTATCAAAAATCGAAGATTCATGAATGTTAATTGATTAAATTCTTTTGGACCCAAAAAATCAAATCGGATATTTTCATTGTTTCTTACGTGGTTTGGGCAGATAATTCGAATGCCGCAGTCAGATTTTTCGTAAGTATGATATTCTTTTATTTATGGGGCTTTAAAGGTAAGAAATTCGGGGTGAATTTGCCCTAATCTTATTTCTCAATTTTCTACGGTTTTGGAAATGGTTTCAAGCACTGGGCATCGAAATACGTCGATTTAGGTAATATATCGTCGACCCGCAATTATACTGTCGTACATCACAAAATCAAAAAAAATTAGTTAAGATAGCCATTTTGTATAATTTTTTTTTCTCTACCGATCTGTGTTATCAGAATGTTTCAATTTTGTATAGTTTGTGAGATATTGGGTATGAATTTTGCCTTATACGCCACAAAATAGCGTAGCTTGAGTATTATATTGCCTCAAACGCCAAATTTTTGGATATACGACAAAAATCACTGTAAAATTGTATAAGAAAATTATCCTCAATTATTTTGACGTATGTGTTCATATTTAGTGTTATATACGGCACTATAACAGAAATACAGGTGAAGTATTATGCTCGTATTATCTTACGTGTATGAAATTTGTGGTTTTTGGTGCATTTTTCATGTAACTTATGATTTAATTTGTGATCCAGATTTTGAATTTGACAAAGAAGTAAATCCTATATTTTTATACCTAAAATTGATGTTGAATATTACAACAGTTTATTGAAATAATTTATTAATATGAAACAAATAAGTGCAAACACATAGGTACACACCGGAATTTATATTAATTATGTTCTTCTTATTTAATTTTATTATAATTTTTTTTTTAATTTCAATCTATTGTTTTATTATCTGAATGCAAATTTGGTAACTTTTCTAAATGCAGAATATATTTTATTTATGTTAAAATATAATGCAACTTTAATTTAACTAATAAGATTTGAAGTATTATTTATTATATGGAGACTGAATTTTTAAAGACTGAATTTACTAAAATGATATTTTTAAAATATATTTCATATTTTCATTATTTTTAGGTTTCTCGTACTAATTAAGCATATTATTAACCATTATTTTGACATATATCATCACATTACTTTGGCGTATGTGGCATGCACGCAAAAAATTTCGTCAAAAGTGGCGTATACGGTAAGATACTTTTGAACAAAAGTGCCTTAAAATCCGAAATTCATTTATAAAAAGCTTCATATCTTAGTACCAAAAGAAGCGCAATGAAATGAACTACAAGTGACCAGAAAATAGAACCAAGTTTTTCGTGTCAATTTTTTTTTATTTCGTTTCAATCTTTAACATCGATTTCCCAAAACTCGATTTTTCGGATATACGATAAAATAATTGCGGGTCGACGATATGTAAAATCGAACTAAATTTTTTATCGAAAATCGAAGATTCATCAATGTTAATCGATTAAATTCTTTTGGACCCAAAAATTCAAATCGGATATTTTCATTGTTTCTTACGTGGTATATATATATCCGGTATTATACCGCCGTACGCGGCTTTCGGTTCGCAAACGCCAAATGTCCCGATTAAGGGCATCTTCCTCTTCTACCTGGTAAGTCAGCATTTTTTCTTTGGTGCCATCTCACCACGATTTTCTTGGTCGACCTCTCTTGCGTCTACCCGGAGGAGTCCATTGGAAAACTCTCTTAGGCCATCTCTGATCATCCATTCTCAGAAAGTGACCAAACCACTTAAGGCTTCTTCTGTCAATTCTATCTACTACATTGCCCTGAGCCTCCATTCTGCGTCTTATTTCTTGGTTAGTTATGTGTTCCATTCTTGATACTCTAGCGCTTCTCCTAAGATAGTCCATCTCAATTGCTAGAAGTTTTCTTTTATATTCTGCGTTGATCGTTCATGTTTCACAGCCACAGTTCAGAACTGATTCCACCATTGTTTTTCCCATGTGTTTCTTGGTTTTGAGCGAGATATGTCTATTCCACCATATTGAGTTGAGGCTACCTAACACCTTACGGCTATTCTCTATTCTGGTTTCAATTTCTTTCCGTCCGACTCCATCTGTAGTTATTGTTGTGGTTTGTGTTCTTACGTGGTTTGGGCAGATAATTCGAATGCCGCAGCCAGATTTTTCTTAAGTATGATATTTTTTTATTTATGGGTCTTTAAAGGTAAGAAATTCGAGGTGAATTTCGGGGTGATTTAGGTAATAAAAAGACCAGATCGATACCAACACTGACAGGTAAGATTCTTGCTCAAGACTAGCTCTAGCAATAGCAACTATTTTACTATTATTGTAAGATTTTCATTATTTTTTATTTATAATTTTTATATAATAATTTCAAACAATAATTATAGTTTTACACAAAACAACAATAATATTTTAAATGTGATGATTTTTATATAACTGCTTTCATATTCTTTACCTGATTAATAATAATTGGAACGCTGCTTGTAATATTACCTAATTGAGTGAAATTATCACTGTATAATAATCGCCATTTTTGCTTCCAACTTACAAGGCGGGCTTCATAAATATCGTACTTATCTATAAAGGGAACAGGGTCCAAAACAGTAGGTCTGTGTGAAACTATTTTTCTGTGGGCGTCCATGAGCGTTTGATAATATTTTTCTAGTTCTTTGCAACTCTGTTTGGCTACATTTTTCTCAATAACCGCAACGCTTTTTTCAAGAATTAGTGTTGCTTCGATGACATACTTTCGATATTCTTCTATTTTACACGAATTAATTATAACACTAGCCATTTCTGCTTTCGCTATAGGTTCGTGCAAGTTTCTATTTTTAGAAAAAAATCCTGGTGCTTTGTTCATGATGGTCCTCGACTTCAAAATGGCATAATCATCGTTACCGGTAGTGAAATATATTTTTATTAGAACTATCAAATATTTTGTATAAAGTGAACTGGTGATCCCACAATATAGCGCAACAGATTTTTCTTTTCTTTCCAATTTTATCTTAAGTTCGTGCAACTTTCTGGTTTTTCGGTCCAAAGGATCGTTCCGTTTAAACACTTTTATCAGCAATAAAGCTTTTATTAAATAAGCCTCAACTATCAGCGTGGTGTCCTTCTCAACATCTCTCGTTTTTAAAAATTGCTCCATGTATAAAATTGAATGTTCAATTAAACTGAAAAATAAAAAATATATATAAAATTTAATAGAAATTCCTGTTAAAGATATCAAAATACTTGAGAGCGTAGGAGTTTTGGATTCCCCTTTCTAATAATGTTTCAGCTAAATCTTTTTCCACTACTGCAATATGCATGTTTGGTCTACAACCGAAAATAACTTTATATATCTTTAAAGCTTTTTCATATTTTTCTTGACTGTCTTTATATTTTCCAAACTTCTTCAAAAAATATGCGTAATCCACAAGAACTTCAGGAAAGTATAAATGTTTGTTTTCAACACAGTAAAGCTTTTCGGCTCTACCTATTGCCTCTTCAATAAAAAATTTTGCTTTGGTGTAGTACTGATTAGCCACAAAGGCTTTCGAAGCATGGCGACAAACTTGTAATGTTGTTCTGAAAATAAAATTCATTTTTTTGTTTAAGTCAATTAAATCGTTACCTTATATCGTCTTCGATGGCTAAATTTCTTACGGCTGATATTGCGTGCTGATAAGCCTGTAAATGAATTTGAATGTGAAGTATTGGAATTATAAAAATGTTTACTCACCAAATCGTATCTTCCTCTAGTAAAATGTAGAAAAGAATAATTAGAATATAATCTGGCCAACCCAACATCAGCTTCTAATTCTTTTTGATTATTGTTATATCGATTTATTCTAAGGTCCCTCAAATAATGTTCGATTAGCATCTCTGTCTCTGATACCACGTTTCGGGATGCAATACATATTTCGGTGAGCTTTTCAAATCGGTGCAAAACAGCATCTAAATATAATAAACTACAAAAAAATTAATTGTTTTCACAAGTATTTTCAAAAACGCAACTGACGCGAACAAACTAAATGAAAACTTTTACCGTCCTAATATAAACCTTGAAACTGAAAAAATGTTTTTACTTACTTACGCCCACTATACTTTCTGTGTATTTGTTTGTGATAACTTAAAAACATATTAGTTGTAAAAAGTATATGTGCATTTTTTGGGTTTTCTAAAATATTGATATGGTTAACATCGAGTTATCCTACCTAAACTGCATATCAAGACTTTCCCAGGTAAAATTAGATAAAATGTTGTACACCACTCGTGAAAAACATGACAGCCCGTACTCAAATCTAGCTAGTTTCAAACTCATGGTGTAAAATACTAGTAAAATACGAGAATGAAAATTTCCGTCGTTCTACTCACTTCTCGAAAATTGTCACTTTCAATGTTACGTCATCAACATTGTTTGAAAAGTATTCAGCAAAATTTAAAAACACATTGGCATTATGAAAAAGACCATATTGCATGAAGAAACCACCTATTTCCAGACATATTTTTATTGTACTCTCATCTCCTACTTGGTTGTGTAGATAGGCTTTAAGCATATCAATTTCTAAAGAAAGTTGTATTTCTTTATGCTTATCGTATAATGCATCAAACATTTTAAACAGATTTTTCCAATCTTCATTTATCAAAATGCAATAAAATGAGTATACATTCTTGTATTGAAGTCTGAGTGCTTCAAGATCTCCACGTTTGTATACCTAAAAGAAAGCAAAACAAAAACATTGATAAGAAATTATTATTAATATGCGATTTTTCCCAAAAATTCCAGTTAAGGTTCCAGAAACTTGTACATGTATCCATGGGTAGCTTTAATGCTGAATTCTTTCTCAAAGAGAAAGAGAATGAGTGGCAGAATAAGAGACTGCAGACTACAAAGACCATACCGAAGCGTCTTCTTTCCATTCAGTAGTTCTTCATCATCAGCCCTTCAGTCCACTCCTGGATCATTCCTTTCTCTTACAAGAAAGGTTTTGACATTAGGACCCCATGGCTGTTGAAACCGGTTTGGTCATCAACCCAAGGGGACCACCGCCGACCGGCTTTACGTGCCTTCCGAAGCACGGCGACACGGATTCGAACCGAGTAAGTAAAAAATAAAAATAACTTTTGTATCAAACTTAAAATATACTATGAAGTATTTTCAAAATTTCATGTTTTGAGAAAATGATGCCACATTTTGTTAACACATAGGTGTTATATAACAATCATTTATACAATTAACAGGTGAAATTTTTACTTTTGCATAAAATCCAAAATTTAAATTGAAGAACACTAATATACTTACAGTGTTACACAATGCTACATAAACCTTTTGATCTGATTGTACTAAGTGATAAACTTGGCGATAATCATGAAACAACTTGTAAAATTGATCGAGAAGTTCTTTGCAGATCTTTACTCCATCTGGTTCACCCACTTCAGCCATCTCTTACAAACAAATATTAAATAACATTCAAATCTACAAAACAAAGGAACAAATAAACTGGAAAGGATTTTACACTACAAAAAGACGAAAATACTTATCAAGTTTTAAAAATAAAGTTGGAGCAAAGATGGCGTTTATAAATTAAATAAACAGTTTATATAAAACCATTACTTATTTTATTTGGCAGAAAATAAATTTTGTTTTCTCTTCTATTTTCTTATCTTTTTCACTTAGTAATTTAATTAGAAGATAATAAAGCAAACATTTTCTATTGGTTCTCATTCAAGCTATAGGATATTCAATCGTTCAAGAAACGTTATTCCATTCGAAATTTTCTCATGTGACTTCTTCATATAACATCTGGCTCACATTGGATTTAATGCATATACAAGTACAAAGAGATCACGGTTTAGTTTAACAAGCAGATAACATCGGGTTAATGTCATGAAAATCAATAGTAATCTGATCAGTCTTATTAACCGTTAAATCCAAAACCCACGAGTGCCCGTAGGTTCCATTTGTGCTTCACAGCTCTCGGGTCTAAGGGAAAATCCTGCTGGGTCTTCAGTTTCACTGGCCCAAACGGTTGGATCCATAGCCTTTTCGAAATTTTGTAGGTGTACTGACCTTAAAAGATAAATAATGCTTCCACCCCAAACCACCATACCACCCCCACTACTAAGTATTCCGCAAATTTCTTCTGTTTTTAATTTTACATTCAAATTTTCTCCATTCGGTAGTAAATTTTCACACCGTCATGCAATGGTCAGCCGTTTTCCCTCTGTATATGTTGAAACGCTTCCAAAAGATTCGCATCCAAGAAATGGATCGGGAGTGATGATTTTGCAGATGTTGGATCGGTGGCTGCTTCGGATGCAAGTTTATCTGTGAGCAGCTATACTCACTAAAGGAGAGACACTTCTGCCAGCAGTCTTCTAAAAGGGATTTTTTTCTTCTCACATTAATGCTGGTAATTGATCAACTCAAGAAGACCTTGCCTTTACAAATCTATATTTAACAAAAATTGAAGTGGTGTTCTGGCTTCCAATATTCGGGATTTCGACATTTTTTCTGTTTTAGCGTGAAACACATGGAAAACATTCGTCAAGTGACATGAAAAAGTGTTTGCCTTCTTCTTCTATGTTATGTTTGACCAATTTTAATTTAATCAACGTTTTGGAGGCCAGCATCAATTTTTGAATTTATTTTCGCAATTTAATATTGGATAATTAATTACTGAGAATCATTCAATCAAAATAGTTTTATTTTGGAAAAAGGACAAAACTACCAAAATTTGGAATAATTTCTTATAAATTTTACCATTTGGCTTAACTTTACAAATTCAATTATTATACTGCACATGCAGAATTGATAAAACATTTAGCAAATGCAGAACGATAATTTTATTGTGTAGACGTTACATTTAGTCAATTATAAGCAAATTATAACGATGGCAATGACAAATAAATCACAAAATTGTACCTCGGACAACAGGAATAACTTCATATTTCCCAAGAATGACAATATTAATATATATGGCAGTTTCAAGAAACTTAAAAGTGTATCCAATGGGTAATTAAATTTTTCAAATTTTATTTTCATCAGTTTATTTTTTATAATTTATTAGGGTGTTATATAGAGCCGTTGAAAAAGAAAATACGACAAATATTGTTGCAATAAAAAAAATATTATATGACCAAGACAAGGAAAATGAAGGGGTAATCTTTTTCATTTTAATTTTAATTTTATTAAAATTTTTGTATTTAGTTTTCGGTTGACGTTATCCAAGAAATGCTAGTATTAAAAGCATTAAGACATGAAAATATAATTGCTTTAATAAATGTATGCAAGGATAGAAGAGACGATGACATGGATAGTTATAATAGTACTACCCTCCGACCTAGAGCAACGTATTTGGTATATGAATATTGCGAATTCGACTTGGGAGTACTGCTTTCTAATCCGAATATACGTTTTGGTTCGAACGAAATAAAATTAATCATGAAGCAATTATTAACAGGCCTTAATTTTATTCACTCTAACATGTATATACACAACGACATAAAACCCATTCATATCTTAGTCAACAAGAAAGGGAATATTAAGATATGCGATTTTCAGTCGGCATTAACTGTCCCTTTGTTTATGACAGGAATAAGGTAATGTTAATTACATTCTTTATACCCTTGTTATCTAATCACTTATTATTTAGGCCGCCTCAGTATGTCAACCAACGCTATCGTTCCCCAGAGCATTTGCTAGGAGAATATAATTTTACTTCCAAAGTGGATATGTGGAGCGTTGGGTGTATAATGGCCGAATTGTGGACTAAGACGCCAATTCTAGATGGTACTTCAATCCAAAACCAATTAGACATAATTAGCAAGTTGTGCGGATCTATTAATTCTGATGTGTGGCCAAACGTTGAAAAGTGCTGTTCTTTCAAATTTATGAAACTACCCCAAAATTTAAAAAATCAGGTAATATACAGCTATATTTTTACTTAAATGATAATTTTTCTTTAGATCAAAGAAACTTTTCCACAAATCGCAGAAGATGAAAATGCTATCGCCTTGTTAGAAAATTTTTTAACCCTGAATCCTTCAAGGAGAATAGACGCTGAGACTGCTCTGAAACAAAAATTCTTTTCGGTATTCGTAAATCCTAATGGTTTAGAAAATTTATTAAGTGTTTTAAAATTGGAATAACAAACGATATATATTCAAAAATTTTGAATGTGAATTAAAATGATCAACAACTGATTAAGAAACAATTTTTGTAATAGACATAAAAGTTTCTATTTTGATACGTACGATATTCTTAAATGGATTCATATATTTATTTTTTAGCTGTGTTTGTTTATTGTAGTTTTGTATTTGGATTAATAAACTGTGTGCATAACAGAATAAGCTTCTTCTTAAACATTTTAAGTAAAATGTAACAGTAACGCCATCTATTGAGAGTAGAGGGGCGATTCCTCCCCTCCATGGATTATTTTTTCTTCTTCTAATCTTCTAACTCCCTTCATTTTACATGAGAATCAGAAATTAGATTTCCAGGAAGATTCCTGGCAAGCAGGACTTTAAACACTTTTTCCCATATGATATTCCTGTATATTTGAGTGGAAAACGTACCACCTGGTATACAAGCTGTTTGAACCACCAACCGCTGCAATCAGAAATAAATTTCCCAAAGCAAATTTGCTTTTTGTGTAGTTGCTCACTGGTATAAAGTATTAATTCAAAAGGCTGGGTACGTCACTGTAGCCGAATGGCCATTGGATTTTTATATACGAATCTTATGTATTTATTCTAAAAGATTTTTGAAAAAAACGTAAGGTTAACCCCTTTGGTGTTTTTTGACCCAAAAAAATAAAAAGTGGAATTCGGCAGCTTCTCTCACTGTTTCTTACGTATTTTGATCAGAAAATTCGAATGGCGCAGTCAGATTTCCCGTAAGTGTGATATTTTTTATTTTATTTGGATTTAAACGTAACACATTCGGGGTCAATTTGCCCTAAATTTGTTTCGCGATTTTACACAGTTTTGATTGATTCCGCGAGGTTCTGAAGGCTGTATCCAGCAGTAGGCATCTAAGTACGTCGATTTAAGTAATAAAAAGGCCACCTAAATTGTTTAAGATTTTTGAAAAAAACGTAAGGTTAACCCCTTTGGTGTTTTTGACCCCAAAAAATGACAGTTTGAATTTAGCTAAAATTTTTGCGGTTTCTTATGCAAATTGTTGAGAAAATTAGAATGGCGTAGTCAGAATTTCCTCAAGTATGATATTTTTCGTTTTATGCAGCTTTAAAGTTCCAATTTTTGATTTGCATTTTAGTTGACTTTGGAGCTCTCCCGCCAGGCCCAAGTTTTTTTTTACATGCAGGCAATAAAATACGTCGAATAAACTAATAAAACTAATAAAAAGACCACCTAAAATTTTTAAGATTTTTGAAAAAAACGAAAGGTAAACCCCTTTGGTGTTTTTGGACCCCAAAAAATGAAAAGTGGAATTCGGCAGCTTCTTTCACTGTTTCTTACGTATTTTGATCAGAAAATTTGAATGGCGCAGTCAGATTTCCCGTAAGTATATTTTTTATTTTATTTGGATTTAAACGTAACACATTCGGGGTCAATTTGACCTAAATTTGTTTCGCGATTTTACACAGTTTTGATTGATTCCGCGAGGTTCTGAAGGCTGTATCCAGCAGTAGGCATCTAAGTACGTCGATTTAAGTAATAAAAAGGCCACCAAAATTTTTTCAGATTTTTGAAAAAAACGGAAGGTTTAACCCCTTTGGTGTTTTTTGACCCCAAAAAATCAAACTAGGCAATTAATTGTGAAAACTTCTAAATTTGGTTGTAAAGCTTTCAAGTGAGTAAGTTTCTAAGTTTACGCACTTGATAAAAATAGCTCTGAGCTAGGACAGGGAATGTCCAATTTAAAAATTTTGGAATAATTCACAAATAGACCCCCCGGTATACATTGTTTTGTGTTTTTAAAACTTAAGTTTAATTTTAAGCCATAAAAAAAGTGATTTTGCTGCCAAGCCTACAAGTAATTCTATACTTGCATGACTCAGAAGTAGCTACCTTTAGTATGGTTAGTTAGTAATTTCAAGCTATTATTGAACATTTGAAGTTACGTATAACTTAAAATATTAATAATTGGGCTTCAATGTAGTTATTGGTAAACCGGGGGGCACGTTTTGCTGTTTGTTCGCGCAGCAATATTAATGCTAGGGGTATTCTACGATCTCCAGGCCTCATAAAATTGCAGATAAAAAAATCTGGTCGTTTTGAGGCAATAGTTGCTTTAAGTTTTTTTTTTAATTTTTGCACCTTGATCTGGTTTGCACCCTAGGCAGTTGCCTAGTTTCCCTAGTGCTTAGCGCTGGTCCTGATCCTAACCAATAGTCTGGTTTTCGCTTAGGGCACCCTACAATCAAAAATACCAGGCATTGTACATAACTGGCTAAGAATTTTAATCTATTCCCAGTACCTATTTTTAACTTAGGCTTTAGAAAATTTTTAGGGCCGCTTATATTCGAGTGTAACTAATAGCGCCAAAGGCCCAATATTTAGGTTATTTTATCAGTATTTCATTTTTATTTTACTACGTTATGTTCTCTCTTTTGGGGCCCCTCTGGCCATTGGGCCCTACGCACGTGCCTAATACGCCTAGTGGTAAAATAGGCCCGGATTATAGAATCTAATAAGGTCCAACAGCTTGTTGTACAGAGTTTGTACATGTACATGAAAATTCATGCCTCTAGACTAGAATACTCCCTTAATAGACACCATCATAAACTTACAACCAAAAAAATACTTTAAAATACAAAATAAAATGGAAAGTAATAAAAAATAAAAACGTGTTAAAACTGACATTTTCCACAAATTTTCCCCATCCCATTTTTGGAAATTTTTTCGGTACCCCTCAAAATTTTAGAAAGTCGGCGCCCTTGCTAGAAGGCGTAGTCAAAATTAAATAATTTGCTTTTTTTTTGGTAAGTTGCGCTTGCGTATTTTTTGGTTAAAAAACCGTTAAAATTCAAAACCTTATAAGTTATAAGGTTTGAAAAAACCTTAGCTATCAATTGTTTGCCAGGTATTATTAACGAATATCAACAGTCAATTGATAAACAAAACAACATCAATTCAAAAATTTCTGAACCACACTTTTTGACGTTAAAGAAATCGTGCAATCAAGTTTATTAACACGTCAAAGAATTAACAACAAATAATTACAATTGTAAATTTTACAATGGCATCTATTATTAAATGGAATAATGCAAGACCAGATAAACGGTTATTAGTTCTTGATATCGACTTAACTCTTGCTGATTTTGGAGAACTTGAACCTATAAATTCGAAGATATCAAATATGAGAAAGCATATGCAATTCTTTCTTACCATGGTGTATAGATATTACGACATTGTAATTTGGTCTGGTACTTCGGTAGAATATATCCTCGAAAAGCTCACCGCCATGGACATGTTGGAAAACGACAACTTCAAATTACTATTTGCTTTAGATGTAACCCATATGGTTCCCGTTAACTCAATGATTTACGGACATGTTCTGGTGAGTATTTCAAAATTATTGGCTACTTTGTTATTAATTACTTTTACAGGTTAAACCGTTATCGGTGATTTGGGAAAATTATAAAGAATTCAATGAAAAAAACACAATTATGGTAGATGATCAGAAAAAAAATTTTTATCTACATCCAAATAATGGTTTAATAATTAAACCATATTATAACAAAAACCATGATACTGATAACGAATTACTTGCGTTAATAGAATATTTGGAAATTCTTGCTCAACCTAATATTAATATTAGCGAACAAGATTTAAAGCATTGGAAATTATACTTATCACGCTAATATAAATAATTTTGTTATTTGTTATATGAATTGATACATAAATAAACTAGTTGGGAATTCAATATTCGTTTAATTAAAAAATGATATTAAATATTAAAATAGAAGTTTTGTTCATATTTGGGTGTAGGTATGTATGCTCAGAACTCGGGAGAAACACCACAGACAATAATCGTAACCCATTGAAAGTGGTTATTATGCTATGGGATGTCTGAGCCAACCTGAACATAAACGAGAGAGATGGCGCTTCGTACGCCAATCGGAGCTACGCAATTAGTAACTTACCAATAAATGCTAGTCGAAGTTCATAGAATAATATAAACCATTAACTACATCTTATTCAATGGGAAGTCATAGATTTTTTCACCCATTTATCAGTTGGTTGGAGAAAAGATTTTACTTACAGGTTATACGTAATGTGGAATCCCATAGCACAGATAATTAATGAAAGACACGATAATGTCTGGTCGCTTCCGCTAGACTGGTGTAACCTGAAGTACAATAATATTATTTTATACGTAAGGCAGTGGAAAGCCATTTTACAAGGAGTAGGTACTAAAAAAAATGTACAAAAAAGCTGTGGTTAATAATTAAGTGAAAGTTGAAATTTTCTAAAATAAAAACTTGCATGTAAAAAACAATCTATTTAATTGAAGAAATAAGAGTATTTCACAAAAGCAAACAATTTACTTGAAAAACATATGCCATACACACTACAATGTCTTAAAAGTTGTAAATGCGAAAATATTTAAACAAAATTTAAAAACGTTAAAGTAACAGATGAATTTATATTAGAATTTTAGATGTTAAATATGTGAACACATTTAACATGGAGTACAATGTTTTAAATTTTACATATCGTAAAGCTCCTGATTCGAGAAAACCAAAGAACGCTAGCAATAAATATTCTCTAATTAAAATAATAAATTAATCTTTCACAATAAGTCTAAAAGGAATGCTTAAAAGTATACAATAGAGTAAATACAATAATGTGAATATTAATTAATTTCAAATAGAACGCACCGAGAGAACTAGACGAAAATTTGTCCATACAACAGAATTATTTGTAATCTTTGGCAAATTATTTATAATAAATGTTATGTTAGTTCTCTGTTAAAATAAAATTTAAAACAATTAATTTTCACATTAAAAATCAATATTTGGTGAAATTATAATTCAGAACTCTCTCGTAACTTAATAAATTGAGATCACAATAAACGTTTCTTAGTAATAAATTGATATAACATTCAATTTGTTAAGTTAAAAGTTCACCACAAAAAAATATTAATTATAAATTACAACTGCTCAACTTTCGTCAGCAAAGTAAATACGATACACAATTCCTAATTAAAATATACAAAGATCTCCATATTCACCTTAAAACACACTTCGTATACAAAACATAACCCATTCACAATAGAAACTCACAAAATATCCAAAAACGGATCATTACCACACGGAACGTGATGTTATAATAAAAACTAACACTTAAATTACTAAAAAAAAAAATATATAATTTAAAAATAAGCGTCTGAATATCGGAGAGCTATTCGAATAACAAATAATACCACATTTTTTTAAAATAATAGCTGATTACAACAGTAAGTCAATCCCTGCCGAACATAGGATGGGAAATTTCAATTTCCAGAAAAACAGCACAATTTAAAAATGTACAATAAAACAAAATAAAACGCATTATTAAAACAACACTAGATAAGTTACTAAACCCTATAATTACTTTACTAAAATTTGAGCTCGTCATGGTAAAATTATCTCCGCACTATTAAAAAATCATTTAAAATGACAATCACCACCTAATCTAAATGATTTGGTAAAATTTATAATACTTTTCGGTTTAAAAAATAAATAACACAAAACTATTTTAAACAAACTAATAAATAAATAGAAGTTGTATAAAATTGCCGTTTTTAACCACGTGACACATGTAAAGTATATAAAATGCGTTTATTTTAATAATGCTAGCAATTTCCCATTCCTAACAAATGTTCACAGAGTAAGTATTTTATTGAGCATTTAATAAAAATTTTAATATTTATTACTACTGTCGATACGTTGGCATGGCTACATTGCTGCCTGGAGTTACATAATCTCCAATCATTAAATTCGCATTTACTGGATAATTTGTCATTACTAACGACTGCTGAAAAATAAAAATGTTTGAAAATCTACAAATATTCTAGTTCAAAATCAAAGAACATAAGAAATTTAAGAAACCCAACTGCAATTTTGGAAGATACCACCAACCAGAACCGTCAGTCAAATAGTTGCTGAGGACTATTGACAGTAGTTCTGCCCCCACTGTATAAATTTTTCAAAATAAATAGCAAAGTAAAATTAACATTTAAATAGTGCAAACTAGGATTTCTTCAATTAAAATATTAGGGGTTGTATGAAAACACAGAGATAAAACAAGCACTTGAATTACTAAAATATCAACAATTATAACTTTTGCAAGTCTCGTACCTGTGTATTAGCATTTGGAGAAGAAAATAAAGACGGTGATATAGCACCACCAATTAACTGAGCTGTGTGAGTTGATGTCGGACTAGCTATTACACGGCCACGGCCGGTGCTGGATATACAACCTGGATGTATATTTGGTTGGTTCCCATCATTTAAATGGTTAGGATCAACTGTAAAATTTTGATAATAATTTACATGAAAAAACCAAAAGGAAGCTGTTTACCCAATGCTATTAAATTATTTGCTATAAGATTATTGTTTATAACAGCCTGAGTTGTATCCATCGAAACTTCCCCCAAACCATTAACAGACATTCCATTAACCATATTCACGGCTACAATAGAAGTTAAGTTATTACAAGTGACAAAATTTATAGGTAAATAAATCATTAAATATTTACACCACACCAGAGCAAAAACTTGTAGTAGTTTTTACCAATTTGATTTTAGTATAAGTTATTGTAGAAACACACAAAGCAACAGAATTAAAATTAACACAATTGTCATTTCAATTTTTTATTTTTTTTAAAGATATATCTTTATATATTTTTTTAAAGAGATAAATCAAATTTTTCTTTGGATTTTTATTTAATAACAATAACCATAAATCTATTCCACGCAGATAAAAATACAAGAAAACATTGTATAAAGTAAAATTCCAGCACAAGTTACTACAAACATAGCAGAAAATAATATACAACATACAAAAAACTAAAACTAAATACAGAAAGAAGAAAGAAAAAGTAGAAACTACCAAAAGTATCAAAAATTTAATTTTTCAAAACTAAAATTTTAAGCCAGTTTCTTGGTGTAGGTGACAAATTTTTATTTTGAAAAAACTTATAAAGAACAGAAAACAAAAATCAAGCCGTATTTCTTTTCTCGGTGTTCATAATTCAATTGAAATATAATAAACTTTAGTCACATATTACCAAAAGACTTAAAATGTGAAACTTTACCAACATAATTTTTTGTGGTAAATATTTAATGATGTAACTAACCATTACGTGCACCTTGAGCATCAAGTTGGTTCCAATAATTTTCACTAGGAGATATATTCGATACTCCTGGTGGAGGTTGAACGGGTGAACCAGTGTATCGAAAGTAAGGATTTTTCAAATCCAAAGTATTACATGACGTATGTGACGTTCCTTCAATACATAACTCCATAGTGACATCATAACTTTGCCTTTAAAAACACGACATACAAAATACAATATATAAAATATTTTGAACAAAATTACCTTTTATTGGCAACCAAAAGCACTCGACCGGTGAGTAACTGGCCCTGTTTAACAATCAGGGGAGTTTCAAGTAAACAACGAACTTGATACCAATGAGTAAGAGGTTCTGTAGGTCCTGTGCTTAACCAAACAGTTTGTTGAGATCCTCCAAATGCAACATCAAACCAAAAAGCTAGGCCGTGGCAAGTTCCTGTTTCTAACAAATGAAATTCTAAAGGAATATCTGAAAATAAAAAATTATACACAAAAATTGTTCAATTATGTGACCAACAATACCTATGGTATGTAAGTCCGTCTCAGAAGCATCTAAAAAGTCAACAACATGTCGAACAGATTTACTCATACAAATACGAATATCAAAAGTATCTACAATAGGCTGTCTAAAATATTCTTTTAAAGCACAAGCTTGTATAGCCGACAAGTTCACTCCATGGAAACAAGTCTGAAACCTACAAATTTCAAATTTACAGATGCCCGAAACAAAAAGTTCTGAAAATATACCAAAAGTTTGCTTTACTAAATTGCTCCATATATAACGCATCATCTGTAAAGGGAGCAACATGAAGATCCCCCCGTGAAGGATACATTTTACCACCTGGTAATAACCATTTCTTTGCATGTAAATATGTTTCTAGCATTCTTTCGTTGTATAACATGTACCCCATAGGCTCAGAAATTATAACGTCCACTCTTTCTGGTAACTCTATTTCTTCAATTTTGCCAGGTATGACTTTAATATGGTCTTGTAAATTGTTTGCAATAACTAATTTCTGAAACAAGTGAAGTGGTATCAAAAATGCAATGCTACTTTGGGGTGGAAAAAACTTACCTGTGCGTAATGTGCCATGGTTGATGCTTCTACTGCGTATATTCTTTTGGCGCCAGCTTGAGCTGCAAAAAATGATAGTATTCCCGAACCAGCACCAACGTCCAAAACTACCTTATCCTGAAATTTAAAATGATTATTTTTTGATCTGCCTATATGTAGAAAAGAGAAATCCAAATAATGAACACTTTTGTAACCTGAGAAAAGCCAAAATTATTGTAGAAAAATGCTATAAAATTCCAAATCTTGTAGTGATTAGATTAGAAACCATAAATATGTTCAACAAATAAGTTAAATTTAAAAAAAAACTAATACATCAGAAATTAAAAAAATAAAAAAGCAAATATTTACCTTGAAATCGTTTAAATTACTTAAAATTGCTCGTTGATAAGTGTAAGTTCGAACAAAATCTTGTAACATATTCTGTTGTTGTGAAAGATATCCATAAAATTGGAAATATTGTGTGGCCGACGAATCTTCCGTTCTAACTGAAAACACGGATGCATTTTTTCCCGATCTCGCTTTCGTAACAGCTATTGAAAAATTGCGGGCATCTAAAGGAAAATGGAGATGTTAGATGTTTGCCTTAAATTAAACATAATAAATTAATCAAATAAAAGTGCACAAACAACAATATATGTCAAATCCTAAAATTGGTAATAAATTGTTATCCTAAAGTTAACAAACACAATTGAATTTAAACAAATTATACTCACCCTCTTCTTTTTGAAATTTAAGAAATAAGGATTCACTATCGGTATTAAAAATAAAAGATTTAGACGAAACATGGCAACAGTCTGTGTGTGAGTATACAGGTAATTCCATATAAACGCTACCATCTGCAACAAAAATAATAATTATCAATAAAATAAATTTCACACTTAAAAGATTATTAATCTGCTAAGATGAAGCTGATAAAGGATAAGACATTTGAATTCTAGTGAAATGTAACATTAAATCAAGCAAGGTCAGTTATTATTGCAGAGCAATCTTGGCATTGTGGTTTTACCAATCTTTAATCCAGATTTTCATTGAACTGTAGGTTTTTATATATTGTATATTGTGATAACAGTTTGCACACGCAAGTGTGCAAGTTCAGAAGAAAGCCTCAAGGTCAGGGAGACCACACAAGAGCTCTTGGAAGCATGTAAATCAATAGAAAGCAAATCAACAGATCAGTTGCACCAGGCAATTAATAAAATTCAATATTTGTAGCTTAAAAGATATAAATTAAGTGATAGTACGAAAAAAGGAAAGCAACCAAGAACTTAGTTTTTAAATTGACGAAATGGAAATTGGGTCAACTATCAGCACGGTACATAATATAGTAAGGTTTTCTAGCACTCTTTACGTGCATTAGAAATGAAACCGTAATGTACAACGAGAGAGATGCAAAAGGTATCTAAATGTAATAATACGTGCACATTTTAGATCATCTTATTACGACAAGCATCGCTCTCTGTCTATACAACGCTTGCTTATAGGTACCTAATTCTCTATCCATGTGGACGAAATTGTTTCACGTAAACGTTGCTCGTCGGATTACCTTACTATATTATGTACCGTGACTATCACGGAGAATCAGTAGGTGAATTAACTTTTGTTATTTTTGTTCCATGCAAGGGATGAGTTATAAGGTAAAAATTTGTACAATAGATTTTCTTTTATAAGATTTCCCTGAATTTTCTCCTGGATTGCCTTTGGAAAAAGTCGAAAAAAGAAGCCAGTTCAATAACAGTAAGTAGAAGCTGTCGAATTAAATTCCACGTAATCCGCATAACCATTCGATTCCTATTCCTAAGCAATAATCAACATACTACTGTACAATCAAAGAACCTAGTAAGTCATGTTAGTAGAAATTGAGCCATTATTGTTTCAATAAAATGTAGGCCTTCAAAATGAATCACATACAGTCAATTTTTAGTAAATGGAGATTTTCAATTATACAATAGAATTATCAATAAATTACAATAGGTAATTAAAATTCTTTCAAACTGTTTCAAATCTGCTAGATGTTATATTTCGAATGAAAGTTCAATTACCTCAAGGTTTAGTGCTTGGATCATTCTCTATTTATAAATTATAAAATATTATAAGTTCTACGGGGACACTGTACTGTGAAGGAACCACCTTCACCCCATTCCAGCAGTTTCTGAACTTTTGAATTCTAGAAATTTGGTTCGCTGAATAGTTTGTCGTAGTTAGCTGAGAGAGTGTCCTCTCAACTCTTTATTCGTTAGTGCTCTAATCTGTATATGTAATTGCAATCCAATCAAGAGTTGTTTCCACAAATTCAGTTACCTTGATCGAAGGACATAGGGATAGAAGAGAGACATCTAAATAAAATTATGGTAATAACTTCTTAAAGATTTAAAAAGCTTTCCGATAGTAAAATGGATGGAATTTGTTATTTTGGTCAGCTTTGGAGAACCGCTAAAACAATAAACTATAAATAGAATGAGCTAAAAAGTCCTCGTTATCTCTAGGATCACGACAAAAAATCAAAGTGAGTATTTTTATCAAGACAAAATGTAAATTTCAAGGTCAGGGGTAGCAAGTGTGCTGTTGCAAATTTAACAGTTATTTTGTTTATTCTACTTTAAAATTCCAAAGCTATTCTTTGATAACCAGCTGCAGTAAAGCATGTGGTGTGGTTTTTCGTGTGATTCAAAACCATCCATGTTCAACGCATTGGCTTGCCGAAGTAAACAATAGCATCGAAACTATAAAAAAATTTAATTTTGGGAATGTTGTGGTAAATTTGAATGAAATCGTGTGAATTACATTCGAATCAATAATCAACAAGTCGAATGACTAATTTATTATTTATTCATATCGCAGTAACTCAGTAATGTGAAAAATATTTGAACAATGGAACCATGAGTGTCCATCCAGGCATTGATAAAGAGTGATTAAGCAGCTCCAGATAATGCAAATTTTGATATTCGATGTTCGAAGGAAAGATTAAATGTTTTAATTGAATGGAATACAAAAGTAATTTAAAACCTGTATTGAGAATTAATTTACAAAAATTAATAGAAATATTCAAAGTGGGATTATGATTATAAATGAAGGCAATTTGAAGTAAGAGTGTATGGAATGGGGGTTTTGTCTAATTAAGAGGTTAATTAGGGAAATAGTAAAAATTGTTTGGTTAGTCAAACAATAAAATTGCACATCATTTGTATACAAACATTTGATGTATGCCTTTAGGTGATCAAGGAATTTAAGAGTAATAACGAGTACAACCTTAGGTGCTCGATTATTGTTAAAAAATACTGGTATGTTTTTTGGTATTGCACAAAAGTCAAGGATGCCGGCTATTTCGTTTACGAAATAGTTGGTTATTCAACCATGCTAAACGTTATGTTGAGTTAAATTACAAACTTACCATTGATTATCCTAATAATAAGTCCTTCGGGGTCGTAATCCAAGTTTAAATGAACACATTTTGGAAGTTTTGGTGTTAAATCACCTTCACTATTTATTACAGAAATGTTTACTTCATAATACCTATTCGCCATTGTTTAGACCACAATCATGAGCACCACGCTTCGTAACAAGAACCGAGATTAAAAACTTAATACCAACTTGATACACCCAACGACGCACACTAAAATATTCTAACCTACAACTTACATACAGCTTGGGTTTGTAACTTAGCTAAATTGTTACAAATTTCAAATACTGTCACCACCTGTCACATTGATTTTATAATAAAATTATACAGTTTGCTCTTCATATCGTTTAATATCTACTTTTAAAATAAAATATTTAAAATATAAAATAAAATAAAATATTATAAAAATATTAAATTTAAATTAACAACCTAAGCAAAACTACAGCAATGGATGGTGTGATCCATGATTCACTTCGAGAGCGGAAATTATTATTATTATTATTATTATTCAACATTGAGAGAGTTGAGGATTTATCCTATAAACTCTAAAATTACAAAAAAACAATTTTTTTTTTGACACAGTGCAATTAAATACAAAAACAAAAGCCTAATATTCAAAAAACAAACACAATAACAAACAAATGAAATTCAAAAGATAGAATTAGAATTAAAATCAAAATCAATCCCGTCATGACAGATTCAAAAGATCCAACTGGTTCTTGAAAGAATCTACAGATGGAGCCGTCACTACATCGTCAGGAAGATCATTCCAGACGCCGAAGACTCGATTTGATAAGAAATGTTCCCTGGCTCTGCTCTTGAACCTCTCACGAAGCAACTTCAGACGATGTCCACGCAAGCGATCATCCACATTAAGCACAAAGAGGTGACACATATCCAATGGAAAAAAGTGGTTAAGTGCTCGAAAGTCTCCTCTCAAACGCCGAAGGTAAAAGAGCGTCAAGTTAAAAATGCGTAAACGCTCCTCATAAGATGGTCTATTTCGATAAGGATAAGCCAATCGCGTTGCCGCTTTCTGGACAGATTCAAGCCTGTCAACATCGCGCACCAACTCCGCACACCACACCGGACCAGCGAACTCGAGATGAAGTCGAATGTAGGTAATGTACATCTTTCTGACAACAGCAGTACTGGGCCTCTCGAAGCACTTAGAGAGAAGATACACCATGGTTTTGGCTTTACTGCAGATTCTGTTGATGTGACTACTCCAGGAAAGATTACTTGTTATTGTCACACCTAGATCGTTGTGTGACTCGACAACTTTCAGACTTGAGCCGTTAGCCGTATATTCCAACCGCGGATTGTTCTTACCGAGATGCATAATTACACATTTTTCAATGTTCAGAGGAATCAACCACTTGGAGCACCACAGTATCACTCTATCCAAATCGTCTTGCAGAATATCGTGGGAAGACATAGGATTTTTGTAAATCTTGGTGTCATCGGCATAAGAGGAAATTGAGGACAGGATCAGGGGCGGTAAATCAGCACAGTATATTAGAAATAACAATGGACCAAGCACAGATCCTTGAGGGACACCACTGAGAACGGGAGCATCGCGAGAAAACGTCTGCCCAATTCGCACCCTAAAGTTTCGATCGCTATGAAATGCGGACAGCCATCGCAGCAACCTTCCCCCAATACCAAAATGTGCCAACTTCTTTAAAAGTCTTCTTTTGGGTACTCTATCGAAGGCTCTCGAGAAATCCAAATAAATCACGTCTACCGGGATGTTACGATCGAGGCGAGAACTCCACACATTAACACACGTCAATAGGTTAGTCATGACGGAGCGACCTGGCAGGAACCCATGCTGCGACTCAGGCATTACATTGTTTTCAAGCGAAATACAATAAAATATAAATTTTTACAAAAATTGTTAAACTTTTACTGCCAACCTAAAAAAATTGTGTCAGTGCGGCCTTCAAGCCGCACAACATGGCTAACGAAGTTCCATTTTTATATTAGCAGTAGATATACAGTAACAAAAACTTTTTATTAATTACATAAATCCTAAAAAACCTTATACGAAGATTTAGAAGAATAAAACAAAATGCAAAATGGGCTGCTGGTAATTTAGCTGTTAGATTGAAAAAACAATATGGAACGCGAAAGGATTGATGGAGACTGCGAAACTGCAAATATTAGAGAAAGAGAGAGAGTCCAGATTTACGATATTATCAAAACACATTGGAAACGAACTACATAACATGCTGTAAGTCCTCTGGTTGAAAAAATAGTAGAAATGGGGTCGCCTTAGTGGTAAGCAACAAGATTTCTGAACATGTTGAAAGCTATATTAGGAGGCAGCACGGACAAGTATTCTGACTGGGTATTCGGGATTAGGTGCGGTCATGACAGGCTAGATTCATAGCCAAGAGGTCTGAGAGTTTATGTATGCGGACTTGCTTCTTGTCCCCACTAATACCCAATTAATCCGCATTGAGAGGTTGAGTAGATGATGTAGTCTAGTTTGTTGTGTTGGACGTTGCGATTTGGGAATAAAATAAAGGCGAAAAATCCTCATTGAAAAATCTAAGAACATGGTTTGGAACAACAACAACAAGACTTTTCAGAGCCGCAGTCAACAAAGTCATGATAACCAATATAATCGCCAACATCCGGTAACGGATAGGCACGCGGAGAAGAAGAAGTCCCACACGGATCCGAGGTTAAACGTATTTATTTATTATTATAACTTCAAATATTGATTGAGCTTCAATGTAGCCATTGGCAAACCGAGGGGTCTTGGGGTCCCCCAGTGCACCCCCTATTGAAGGCCCAATTTTTGGGTTATTTGATCAGAATTTGATTTTTTTACTTTACGATTTTGTTTTCTTTTTTCGGGTCCCTCTGACCATTGGCCCTAGGCACGTGCCTAATGCGTCTAATGGTAAAATAGACCCTGTCCGCATACCCTAACATACTCTGATCCGGATTAGGATTAAGCATGGCGTTGCCCTGGTCCGGTTAAAATAGTCGTGACTGGATCTGATTAGGATAAGCAGCCAATGACTTAATGACCAACACAACAGCAAACCAAAAGTCAATGACAGTGTATAGAGTCAATAATAATTCTCCCAACATCCACACATCCATAAGGTCTGAAGTAGTAGTAGTACACAACTTAAATTACCTAGGCTTTCTAATCAACGACTATCATGGCAAGAACGGCAACTATAAAACTCGTCAACATATGAAAGGACACGACAGTTACCCAAACAATAAAGATGAGGCTTCTGACTGCACTAACATTTCCAGAGGTCACATATGCAGTCAAGACATGGCAATGAAGGAGGACTCAGCACCTATTTTTAACTGTCCCCCCAGACCCCCGGTTTATCCTTATTGCTGAGGTCCCACAATATGTTTAAGGTTTTGGGCATCGAAATAGATAGATCCACTGCTCTACTAAACTAAACTGATTGAGCTGTAGCGTAGCCATCGGCAATCCGGGGGGTGTGGGGGGTATGGAATACCCCCCAGTGTACGGTTTACTCTTTATTCATGGACCAATATAGTATTAGTTCTTCGGTACCGAAGAGTTACTTAGTAGCAAATGCAGGATTGCTGTGAAGGAAAAAATTGAGAGGCAGAGGCATCGAAGGCCAAATTTTGGATTATTTTGCTAAATTGCTGAAGATGCAATATATTTTGGCAATGCCCAAACTGACCAAATTGGAGACTGGTAAACAAGTGAAAAACTATACACTAGAATTTCATAATCCCCAAAAAATCCCAACAAAATGCAAAAAATGTTTCGATTTTGGATTTTGATATACTAAACCTTAACCTTAATCTTCTGGTTCGAATTTTGAATTTACTCAGTCAAATAATAAGGTATTGTTTTCAAAAATGTTTGTTCGAAATTTATTAAAAAAAAAAAATGAGTATACTCAAAGCCAAATAGATTACTTAAAATATGTATATTAAGTGAATGATTTTCATGATGCAAATGTAAATAAATGGTTAGTATTTGAAATAAGTTTGTATTAGGATACAATGAAGTAAAGAAAGTTAGAATAAATTTATGCATAAATAAAATCATTACATTTTGTGAACTGCAACTAATTTTTGTTAGACTGATAAATATGTCCTGATAAAATAGTTAATGGGAAAATATTGCTGAGATAACCATCATCATTTTTTAACAAGGGGAGTTGAGTTAGGGGTGACAATTGAGCTGCAAAAGAGAAATTGTATTTCTGTACCTAATATAATTATTGTATAAATAGAATCTCATTAGTCATTATACAAGGCATTTGCACAAACTGTTTAATTTATTACAAATTAGCTCATCGGAGATTTGGAAAACAAAATCGGAAAAATGTTTTTCTTTTGCTTTTCTCTGAAGACAGCAAAAATTATGGATAAAGATGTTTTCACGAAGCACAAAGAAAATTACCAGGAAGCTGAAAATGGATTCCAACGTCGACGTGGAATTCAAACCACGGAAAAAATTTTTGCTGCTAGTGAATCTGTTTGGAGATTGATAAAAGTAAGTTTTTATTGAAGTTTATAATCCAATACTGACTTTACTTTTAGATTTATTAGATTATTTTATTTTTAACGAAAGAAATATAAACAATTAATAGTTTGCCAGCAGCAATAACAATAAAAATATGAATCACGCAAAAGGAATTTGGTGTAAAATTTATGAATTATTCTGATCGTGATAATAGTTCGTTTACCTTCTTCGCTTTTTAATAACCAACTTTATTTTTGGAATTTTATTTATACAAATTTCTAAAATTATTGTAGGAAAATCGGGGTAAGTTGCGACATTGCCATTATCTTTAACATCTTAAAGAGCTTCAAAATCTTTAAAATGATAAAGCTGATGGAATTTCTTACCATCTACATCATAAGAACCAAAGTCAGCTATAGCGACTGCGGCTATGTTCCAATGTTTTGCCCATCAGTCCAGTCAGGACCTGGAAACAACTTAGCTCGGATGGGGCATCTTATTGGGGTAATGTAGTTTAAATTGTTAGTTTCTAAGACCATGCGATATTGTTTGGACTTGCGATAGATTGGAATGGCAATCTCTTAGACTTAGACTGTTTAATAATATTGAAAATGATATATGGCATTGGGCATTGCTAAGATTCCGAGTTCTATTTAATTATTCAATGCGTTACAAAATTTATCAATTTTTATTAATAAATTGCATGTTAAAATGGTATTACAGACAATATTTATTTATAACATGATAACAGACTACCTTATATTGATTCTTCTGTCACATGAATGTAAAAATATGACTAGACGTGTATACTTCCTGCGTATTACAGTTATAAAATATCTGAAAACTGAAAGCCAAAATAATTTAACCAATTTTTTTACACCGCATTAAATTTTTAGGATATCTTAAGCACGTTAAAAATTTTGAAAGTTGGATAGAATTCTGGTCTATAGATAGAGTAATCTTGTTCATTTTTCTTTATTGTGTTAAAAGGTATGAACGTAAATAGATAGAAAAATAAAAAGCAACAATTATAAGCGGATGTACATAACAGCAGATGTAGAGGATCCCAAATAGAATTCAATTTCGAAATAATCATTGATGTAGTAGAAAAATTATAAATTAAGAAGAGGTGCTCTCCACATAGCGTCCATGCTAAATTTCCAAAAACAGCTTACCGCTTACTTAGTTTTTAAGCTTAAACTTAAAATTGTCCATTTCCCAAAAAGGGAAAAAGAGAACTCCAGATCCAAATCTCTTTGTGATCAACACTATTAGCAACCCATTTGCTACCGAATGATTCTAAATTTAGTACTGCATTTCCAAAAATTAGAGTCTAACAGCACATAATATACGAGAGTTGTTTGAGAAGTCCTTTCAAAACAACAGAAAAACACATTATTTTGGGTGTATTCACTTTCATTTTTCAACATGGTCTCCTTTCCGCTCATACACTTTGTGCAACGTTTTTCCAATTCCAAAATAGACATCAGTTACAATACTTCATCATTCGACCCAAATCTCTTTCCTCCAAGCCATTTTATAAGTTTGGAAACAAAAAGAAGTCACAAGGTGCTAAATCGGTGGATGCGGAAGTAATTCGTAATGTAATTCATCCATTTTTGTTCAGTTTTCCATGTTTTCCATGAAAAATTAGTTTTTTCTTTGCCAAATGAACTCTTTTTTTCTTTATTTCATCACTCAATCGGTCCAGTAATGCCACAATAATTTCCAGTGATAGATTTTTGTGTTACTAGATAGTCAGTAAAGATTACACCATTTGCATCCCAAAAACCAGTTGCCATAAGCTTTCCAGCTGATACAACGACTTTCGCCTTCTTCTTAGATTGTTTTTTTGTTTCAGGTGTGTAGTGATGAACCCATTTTTTATCAACGGCTATGAATTTACTCAAAAATTCATCTGGTTTACGTTTCAACATTAACAAACATTGCTGTGAAATGACTTTACGATTGCGTTTTTGTTCAATTGCAACTAATGCGGCACCCATCTTGATCATCACTCGATGATCTTCCAAAACTAGATCTTGGATTTTATCCATCATTTCTGACGTAGTCCCCTCAGTTGGACGTCCTGAACAATGTTCATCATTTGTAGATGTGCGATCACGTTTAAACTCATTCACTCAGTTGTAAACAGTTTTAAACGATGGCGCAGATGTGCCATGAGCTTCATCCAACTCGGCTTTGATGTCTTTCGGTGTTTTGCCTTTCAAATGAAAGCGTTTAATCACTGCACAAAACTCGTTTTCTTCCATTGCCTGAAATTAACAAAAGTTCTTTTTTTCAGCCGATTGTAAAAATGAAACCATGCGATCAATTTGGCTGAAAATTTGACAGTAGTCATTTGACAGATGATACTTGTCAGGAACAAATTTATTTAAATGCCTGATCCCTATTTCTTAAATTTTGTAAATACTTCTCAAACTACCTTCGTATTAATTTGTCAGTCTTCATCTTCATCAGCCTGTCTTTTTTATCCACTCCTGGACGTAGGCCTCTTCCAATGAGGAAGGTTTTCGCATTAAGATCCCACGGTTGCTTAATCCGGATTGGGAAATGCCTGTAACCCTGATGGCGGCAATCATCAACTCAGTTTTAGATTCTCCCCGGATTCAAACTGAGTACCTTAGAGTCAGCAGTTGTTCGGCTAACCTACTAAGGTAATGACCGTCTCATGTCAGTATATGCCAGTATAATGTTAGTATATACCAGTAAAATGTTGAGTAACGAAACTCCATTTACATTTAAATATAATTTACCTTAGTAATGAAATATGCGATAAATGGGAAATTTAAAAGGGGAACTTCAACTGAAACAGTGACGGCTCGTAAAGAATGATCATAAATATCCATTTCTTGCTTTTGCCACTGTCCAGTCATTTTGTCATATTTTAAATTGACCTAACAATAAGTGTATATTATATGTTTTACCTCCGATTAGTTTAATATGCAAAAATGTAAGTAATTAAGTAAGTAATGACGTTTTGTCATCTGATACAAATGAAATTTCTTCTTAGTCTTGAACAACCTTAGGGAATACAGATAGATTCCGTCGAAAAAACTTAACTCCAATACGTGAGAGTGGTTAGATGGATAGATAAGTTAATGGATGTACATGTTGCTTACGGTCGGTTTCACAATGTCTGGTTAACCTGCAGTTTAGTGCTAACCATAACTTAACCTATGAAAAAGTGTTTCACAATCGCTGGTCTAAAGGGAACCTTAGGTTAAGTGCTGGTATCTTTAACTCACAGAAGTTTTTTGGGTTAACTCGAGGTTAACTGTCAATTTTTTAAGGTTATTAATTTGTGATTCGGAATAAACCTAATAATATATTGTATACAAGTAGTATACAACAGTACAAACTTCGAATATTCAGTTGACAATTATTTATTAAACTCAAAAGTTTTAAATATGTCAAATAACAGACAAATAAGAACGGGATAAAGCTGGCAACATTTCTAAACCTATGGTCAACTGCCGGTAAGCAGACCAAAGGTTGTGAAACTGTGCCACATCTCAAAGTTCAAGTTAACCTGCAAGTCAACCTTAAGTTTTGACTATCGATTGTGAAATCGGTCGCTAGCGGGCGTCTATTAATTACGTGAGGCAAATTTGACGATTTTTAGACCCCCCTTTTTTTGTGTGCGTTGGGAGTGGGAAAATCTTCCAAAAACACCACCCTGATGGTTAGGGCGGTAGTGTCAGATTTTTACTGACTGTGCCGGGAATCTCTAGGCATTTCTTCCGAACACACTCCTGCCTCCATTTGTTTCGCCCTTTCGGGACTTTGTTCTTCAAGTTGGTGATTCGTCTTGGAGTTTGGCCTAGGCGGAGATTATGTCCACCAGCATCTTCTCTATAACCGTCCAGCGCTCTTCGCTATCCAGCATCAGCTTCACGATGTTCGTTGGGGTCAAGTTTTGCCCTAGCTGCGGTTGGGCGGCTAATCTGTGGTCCGTCCATTTATTGCAGAAGAAGATGGTATGTTCTGCATCATCGATCTCTCCACAGAAGAGGCAACGAGGGTATCGGACCTCTTGAAGCGATGCAGGTATAGCTCCTGAAGCATCCATGCCCGCTAAGGGCTTGCGTGGTTTCGTAGGTGAGCTCACTCTCCCCCCTTGGTGAGCTGTCGTGAGATTTGGCTCGACCCCCTCCCCCCCCTAAAAACCTCACGTAATTAATGGACGCCCCCTTAAACCATCTATATCAGTTTTTCTATTCATCGAGTTCTTCTCCCGTTTTATGCAGATCATTTCATGAAAAAGTTTTCTCGTTCTCTTCTTGTCTTTCTTCGCGTCAAGTCTTCACGATGGATCACGTCTATCGATTAAAATATGTTTTGCAATAGCAGTCGATTCTGGCTTGTTACATAGGATAATTGAAACACATGTCCACTTATTCTCTTATGCAGCCATTGGATGGTTTGCCCAATATGTACTTATATAAAAAAATAAAATTCTATTACATTGCATTGCATACTATACTACTAATAATGCTTGAACCCTCGGTATACATAATACAGTCTGAAGCAAATTGGTTATTAATTTTACATGTGGATAATATTTGTCGCGAGATGTTTAGTTGTAATCTTCACACCTTAAAGTTCATTCGGTACGTTGTTGGGTTACTGAGAGTACTTCGTACTTCCCAGACCCCCGGTATGTACTGCCACGACATATAGGTTAATGTATTTGTTCTTAATTGAAAAATGTTCGATTTCCGAGACCTGGGGTCTGGGGAATATCCACTAACCAAATTATTGTGATTGGTAAGTGTTTTGTCCAGAGTTGTCAATCATAATTATTATATATTTAAAACTTAATGATTTAATATTCTATTTTTGAAGGACAAACTCTGGTTTTCCTCCCGGTACCAGCCGCCACTGTGTATTAATAGTTGTAAATAAATAATAATTATATACTGTATTATTTAGTATATTATACTATATCATATAGTACTATCATATATCATATTATAACATAGCACATATGCAATATATGCTGATAAGTAATATATTTGCGCTGTTAATGAGCTTTTATCGTAGACATAGCGATATATAGGTATCATAATATATCACAATATATTATAGTATACTATATTGTGTTGTATTGTATTATTGTATATTGTATTATATTGTTAATGTTAATATTTTTACCAAATCATATCTTTGCACACTTTTTTAGATTTAAACATGTAAGGATTAATATATTAAGTATATTTGATGTATATTATTATTAATTGTATTATATTATAATATATTACAAATATTTATTTATTTATATTATTAATCCGAGTATAATTAAATACTATTGAGAGTTTTCATATAATCAGTACCTGCATGGCAATAGGTATGGTAATAGTAAGTACCTCAATGAACTTTGTTCTCTTTAATTTGAATCCTCGTGATGAAGCGAATAATTTTGTGCGAATGCGATGGGAACTATGTTTAAGGGGATCTGTCGACTTGAGGTTAATGAATATCGTAATCAATAGTAAATTTTACAATAAGCAATTAACCAAATGGATAAGGTAGGCATCACACCGATAACGGAATAAAGTTACTCATTAGCAATCCTACAAGCTAGTGCGCATGACTTGAATTTTACAGACAATTTTACCGGTGTGTATTAGTTCAACGTCGTAAGAGACGGTTGAAGTGTAACCGTTGACTTATTATTGACAATTTGAGTTGTTGTAATGTTTTGTGTTGTGTTTTAATTACCAAAGTTAATAAAGTGTTGGTTCATTGAGGATGTAAATAACATATTAATATCACAGGAAACTGTGATTTTTACAAAGTTGAAAAGAGTTTTAACAACGTTAAGTAAGTACTTAAATTTGCTTAAGGCTATTTCATATTAAAATTAAAGGACACTTTACTTGTGCAACATTTTTTTTAAAAGTGAGACCGTAAAAATCAACGCTCTTACTAATTTATTTATTTCATTAAATCGAATGTGGCTGGTATTCCACATTCATTATAAAACTTATTAACTATCACAACAATAAGGTAACCTAAAAATAGTTTCAATAGTTTCATAAGCTGATGGCAAAAATAATTTCATTTTTTAATTGTTTCAAGTTTGTACGCTGGAATTTGAACTAATAAAGTTTGTAACTCGATTTTTCGCCATCGAAAAGTATGCATGCACTTTCAAATTAGGTTAGGTAAATCACTAATGTCAAATATTGCAAGCGAGTTACCTGTGTAGAAGGTATTAAAGAAAAGTTGTTTATAAGATTATGTTATCTTCTGATAATGTTTTACTGCAGTTAATCGATGCATGACGAACTCGACTCTTTGTAAACAGGTTTTTCTTATATTATTTTCAGATCTTCACATTCAACAGTAAAGAGATGGTTTATCCATCTTAATTACCTTCTATGAAAATTGTACAAAAACATACCTAAGATAGCTTATATTATCAACTAGTCGTCATGCCCGTAGGAACTGGTAAGTTCCCTATTTTCCTTTAACTCCATCAACTATTTAAATTTCTCGTTAGGATTTGAAAACTCTGCCATGAAGGCCAGCTTTTCGCTGTCTTCATTACAAGCTTCTGCAGAAACTCCCGATAAAGGAGTCAAGATAAGAGCTTGTAATAGTCTTAATAAAAAGAAACGTCGAGAAGAATATTGGAGGCGATCTTGGGGAAGCACCGGGGGCGGTAGTACTGTAAGCGACCAGAAAGACGATTTCTGGTCTGCCTTGCAAGCAAACTACGATTACATAATGGATAATCAACTAATCGACAATTGCCAGGTTAATATTTACATTTTTACTCCATTTTTATCAACTGCTTGCAAATTTGTCTAAACCAAAAATCAAAATTTTTAGGTCAAGTAAATTTACTCAAATTAAAAATCTACAATCAAGGTTTAAGGTTGGCGCTTTTGAATTTTTACTTTAATCTTTTACCATATAAAGCCGCTTAATAGTGTTTCATTGTCATTCAGCAATAACAATCGAGCACATGCACCTACAATTATGGAATAGTTTTCTATTGCACAAAACTTTCGATTATAATATTATTTGTGAAATAAAAATCATCAAAAAAATTACTGCACTGAAATATTAATGGAGTTTTAGTCTTCACTCACTAAAATTCTTGAAATTACGTTGCTTAAATTCCGTGATGCCACTTCTTTTTGCTCGATTTGCATTCATGTCTCCTCCATTTTCTTAGTTTGGAGTTTTGCCAAAGCGGTGGAAAATTGTCACTAGTTTAATTTACGAATTGATAAATTGCACAATCAGCTGCATCATGAGAAAAACTTGAGAAGTGAGATGCGTTACACTCTATTTCGGTTGCAGGATCTTTTTCTATGTTGAAAGTCGTTGAAATACGAATATGCATCATTTTAGATTTTAGAAACTGAAAGTTGCATAAGTCACATCACTGCATTCATTCATATCTCTGTCGGAGAAAATGATACAGTGAAGAAATTTGAATAACCTGCTATATAGTTCAGTCGACAAAAACAGAAAAGTGTTTCTAGAGCTGTTTTTGATAATCATCAATCATCGACGCACTTTTTACTCAAGCAGAGGCTTCCCGTGCCTGTCTTTCTTTCTCAAAATTTCGGAAAACTTCAGCGTGTTTTCGGTTGACAAAGACAAGCTTTACGCGCCAATTTCTTTAAAAAGTATCGGTCCTACACGTGCGTTAAAACCGAATTTAAAAATATAAACGTGTTTGACACGCCGCGTCGTGTTTATTTTTATAATTTTAGTTTGAAATAATAAACTTGTCTTTTCTTTGCAAAAGAAAAAATTCATTGTTAAACGAAATGAAAATAATTCTAGATGGTGATAGGTTACACATTTTAAATGTCGTACGAACGGACATCAGTTTAGTTTTAAATCAGTTAAACTACTAACTTTGTTTTTACAGCAGTTTGAAACAAACGAGCGAGCTAAACCTGCTGGCAGTTTTAAAATTCCTCCAACTGCTGCAGAAACAAAGCCATTATTTTGTATGTGTTCGTATGTATGTGTAGTTTTGTTGAAAACAAAATCTGGATGGAGATATGCTTTGATCGCAATTTAAACAAATGATTTATGATCTCCGTGCGAAGCATATAGATCGTAAAAAATGGAAAACGTAAGAAAGAGTTCGTAAATCATTTATTTTATTTGCAAAGAAAGTATATTCATCCAGATTTAGCTTACGCAAAATATAATAATTACGAAATAGCACTGGGTACTTCCTATAACTTCATTCAGACTGATCTGTTAAGTCACGTTTTAAAGTAATTTGAAACATCCTTATTGTTAAAATGAAACCTGTTTTTGGACATTTTAGCGAAAACAATAATTCGAAAAAATATCAGAATATTTAATAATAAATCGAAAAAATACGAACATTCGACAGATTTAGGTTTTGCGTAGACGAATAGAAATTTCGAATTTTGTTTACAAAAATTTCCAATAGTAAATTAATTTTGCACGTAAACATTTAGGTATCTAGGTTTAGGCACCTTAATTAAGTACTTGACTATACTAATCAGTCTGTTTTATTTTTTATATTTAACCTTATTTTGGTTTCGATAACAAAATTGACTAGAAGAGAAAGTAATTTCGGTTTTTGTTTACAAAAATTTCCAACGTTAAATAATTAATTTTGCTCGTAAACTTAACAGTATGTTTAGGATATGTTAGATATCAGCATATCACGACATATAAGTCGTGATATCCATAAAAATATTAGCCAACGGGCAATCAGACATAGACTTCTTGGGCAGTCTGTTTATTTTCAAATCTGATACAATATTAAATATGTATAATATTGTTTATATTATTTACTACGTTGATATAGCTATTAAATTTTTTATTTTAATAGATCAAGTTTTATTTTGATTTTAGTAACAATATATTTCGGTAGCAGAGAAAGTAATTTTAATTCTTCAAATTACATTTTTGTATAAGATAACTGCAATTTAATAATGTTATGTCCATAAAAGGAATGTACTACAAACTATTCGGGAAGGATTATATATTCGAATCCTGTTTTATTATATTTGTCTGTACGATTGTTTGGATTGGCTTGGAACACTTGGATTGCGAGTCCTGGAAGATTGGGAAATTTACAAAACAACGTTAAGATGCTCCTGGGAGGCGTAACCGTGGACCGAATCCACCGGGAATTTTTATAAATGATCTTGAAGTGAAGAAGAATCTTGAAAAAAAAAAGAAGTTTGGGTTTGGAGAAGTTATAAATACGGAAGCCGAATACATGGCGGATCAGTACTCTTTTGAACGCGGAAGACTGCACGTCAAATCGTAGTTGCTCCACCGGGCCTTCACCAAAGACTTTGGACATGTAACAACATTCAAAGCTAGATCCATAGATAGTCCCAAAAATGAATGCATAGTTTTGATTTTCGTTAAGAATCATCGCCAAATTTGACATCTACGCCATCCGGTACCTCCTTTGTAGCTTATTTCCTTCCTGTTTGAAAGTTAGTTTATTCATAAATTGAAATTATTTAGTCTATATTTTTCCGAAATGTAAGAAATATTTTCTTTGGAATTTTTCAACAACTTTTGCTCAATTTGTATTCAGGGCCTATTTTACCACTATGGGGGTATGGAATACCCTCCAGTGCACTCTATTCTATTTGTGAATTATTCTAAAATTTTTAAATTGGAGATTCCCTGTGCTAGTTCAGAGCTATTTTTACCAAGTGCGTGAACTTAGAAACTCACTCACTTGAAAGACTCTCCGCTTCAAGCCCTATGAGGCTTTTAAGTTACATCTCATCATATAGATATACTTATATTTAACCGACTATTCTGTGAACTTGTAGAGAACTGGCAACAGACTAATAGGTCAGTTTCTAGTTCCTTTTTAATTGTTTCCGATATATGGGATTCGTAGAATACCCCCGCATTGATTTTTCTGCCCAAACAAAAAGCTAAAGGTGCACTGGGGGGTATTCCATAACCCCAGACCCCCCGGATTTCCACAAAACAGTTTTATAGTAGCAGCTGAACTAAATCTAGTTTGCTATAGAAATTTCTAAAATCTGATTTAAAAATTCGATAAGCTTCAGTTTAGCTGTTATTACAAAACTGGTTTAGACACAAAATGTAAGTGGCAATCCGGGGGGTCTGGGGGGTGTGGAACACCCCCCAATGCATCTTTAGTTTTTTATTCGTACATCCGATTTAAGGTATTATTTTTAGTAGCAAATATTAAAAGGTACCGACTTCATAGTAATAAAATAAATATCCTCAATGCTAGAAGGCCGTACAACCATCCAGGGTTCCCACTAAATCCACTAAATTTTTCAAAGCAAATTCCCTGACTTTGAAGGGTTATTTTAAAAAAATAAAATGATGCAGAATATCGACCTTATAACTTAATATAAATATTAGATGGAAATATGTATTGGGTATTTTGGGTCCTTAAATAAAAATGCCACTAAATGGTTGCTGACTGGTTTCGGCTTTTAATATAGGCCTTCATCCATACCCCCCCAGACCCTTCGGTTTACCAATGCACGTGCAAAGGGCCCAATGGGCAGATGGGCTCAAATAAGAAAGAACATAAATTCGTAAAATAAAAATCAAATACTGATAAAATTAACCAAAAATTGGGCCGTCGATGCTATTATTTACACTTGAATATAAGGGGCCCGAAAATTTGCTAAAGCCTAGGGCCCAACTCAGTTAAAAATAGGCCCTGTTTGTATTGTCAAATTCGTAATATAAATATAAATATAAATATTAAGTTAGAAAATCAGTCACGCCGTGAATTAAGGGGATTCACGAGGCCCTAGAGCTGGCTTAATAAATAGACGAAGTGGAAAAAATTGGAAGTGAAGTTTCCATAGCTTTGAACGAGGTCTTGGAAACTATTCATTTAATGAGAACTGCGATCAACGAAATATTGTATCACTTGACCATCAATTCAGAAACTCGACCGCAAATTTTTCTCCGGGCATTCTATCCTCGGATTAAGTCAATTTGCATGAGCAAAATAGAAATTATAGAACGTTTTGCAGTTTTTTTCTAATTAATTATACCAACTAATATTTTTTTACCATGTCGTGCGTGGGTGGGTGTTAACCTCGGAAGCTAAGTAGAAACAGGTGTTTTAATAATTGGGCTATTGACAAAACAAATTTCGCTCAATAACGAAAGGTTCGTCATTAAAAGCATCTTTTTGTGTAGGAAGTGCCTTTTTTAGTAGAGAACTTTTACCAAGCGAAGGTCGATTTTTAATATCTTTATAGGAAGTTAAGATAAAACTGAATTATTAGCTCTGACCTAAGATATTATTAGGTTCAGTAACTGATGATCGTGTGATATACAAATAGTAAAGTTGTTATTAGTAAATATTAAATATTTCTTTATAGAAAGTTATATTTATATGTTTAAAAATATGCCAATAGTAAATTTCTCGCTAGATAAATTTTCAAAAAAAAGTATTTACAAATTAATTTCTTGGTTTTCAATTATCTCCTTTATTTACATATATAATAAGTGAATATAGGTATATAGATAGTATAATATGCAAATAAATGTAGAAATTATCTATTTCCTACAATTTTATGGAAAATTAATGCAAAAACAAGGATTTAGATTTATCGATGATTGCGTGCAATTTTTGATGAATAGCTTTCCCAAAATTGCATTTAGTTCAAATTGCTGCTAAACGGAAATGGTAATTGAAAAATTATTTAAATGTCCTTTTTATTAGATATATCGGCATATTGGTAATTAAGAAAAATTCAGAGCAATTAAGTCTTAATGTCCATTTCTAATATTTAATTTCTTCATCAGTACACAGTAAAAAATATTATTGGTAAATTTTAAGTGTTTAGGTAATGCATGAAGAATACAAATAAATTTCTAAATTTAGTTAACCGTTATGAAATTGATATAAAAAATATTTGTCTATAAATTCAATGTAAAAAAATACAAATAAATTTTAAATTTGACTGAATAATATGTACGCTATACCTACATATATGCTAATATCTCTAAATATATGCTAACATTCAGTACTAAATTATTTATCACGCCGCTATAAAGCCATCTTCCTTGAATATTAAATTCTACATCGAAGATCTAGAGGAATGTCGGACGTACTTAATTTTGAAAATGTTAAGTAATGTGACGACAAACCGAAATCCACGATTTAAATTAATATTCCTTACAAATGGCAAAGTTTTGTTGTATGAATATAAATTTTCCCAATTGCTTTTGGTCAGATCGGTGACCATGAGTTGTTGGTTTTTATTTTTTGGTGCACATCTTACTAATATGATTTATTCGGAAGTATTGCCAGGAAAGTTAACTGTTATTGTTTATGCTTCGTTACCTTGAATAAGTATGAAAAAAACGCAACAATTATATGTTCTCCATTGCATAATACATAATAATAATTCAGCAAGTGTTCACTTTCTACATAAATCTTCTTCAGTATTTTTTCAAGACTGAAAGATTTGATGAACGCTAACGAACTATCAATCCAACAGTTGTCACATTATTAGACTTATATTATCGATTCGAATAATAATGGGAACAATATACTACTTTGACCAAGGCAGAATGTCCCCAATACAGATCACTTGTTATCAAGAAATCTCATTGTTTATGTCCTGTATTTCTCTCCAATTAATGTCTCCATACCTAGTCAGCTTTTCCCTTTCACAATTTTTATTTCGGTTTGCGTAGGGTTCGAACCTCGGTAAATTTCGAATTTGTCTACAAAATTCCGAGCGAATTGACTTTTATTTTTCTACTTGCTATTCATTCACTCGTTACAAAGTTATAAATAATTTATAAATACAATTAAATAATAAATTGATTTAAAAGTTAATTATATAACAAAAAATTAATATTCTTAAGTCATAATTGCAATACCGACGAAAGTTGTATGAAGTTTCTGAAAAAGAGGACAATTTATAGAAAAAATATTACTTTCATAAAATAAAGTTCATTTAATACAGTGCAAGACTTAACAATGATGGGCATATTTTACATTGCAAAATATCTTGAGATACAAATTGTATTTTATTCGGTTCAACAATTTTTCTTCATTTGTCTGCACTCACTTATTAAATACAATTGAAAAAACATTATAAATTAAACTCGGAACTTCAAGATAATGTTTACCTAATTGTTGTGGAATGGGGCGTCAGTCTAAGAAAGAAAAGAATTGATTATTTATAATTAAATATAATTTTTTTTCTACTCTATAATAGGAAAATTTTATGCAGATTCTGAAGCTAGTTACGGTAAACATGGCATTTGTAACCAAGTTTATAACAAACTAGGGCAATCGATAGGAAAGAGTGGACAATTGATAGCAAAAGTATGTAGGTGATATATTATTTAAAAGTTCTAGTAGGTCAGAAACCAGAATTGTGGGATAAATGATCAAAAAATAGGTTCGTAATTGTGTTTTTGTCTACAAGTCTATATTTATATTGTGCAGGTTTGTTTGCTGCTAGCAAACAATATACTTTAAATAATTTTAGAAATCGTCCTTGCAAATAAAAATCGACGATTGCATATTCAAATTTTTTAAAATTATAAAAGCAAAAGCAGTTAATTTTTACTTTCCGAACTCCTTATTACTTTCCGAACTTTTTAATAAGGAAAGTATTGTAATCTGAAATTGAAAAAAAAATTGACCCCCCATTTTTTTAGCAAATTTTTATGTTTTGAGGTTCCCTTAAAGCATTTCCATTATTTTTGAAAAATGTCTGTATACTGTGTGTATGTATGTCTGTGAATACGATAGTAGCCAAACGAAGTAAAGAAATCACTCCAAATTTTAAATTTATGTTTTTATCTGTTGTGGCACGAAGCCTATTGAAAATGGATGAAATCGAAAAGGGGGAACGGGGGGTTTACTTGAAGCGATAAAACATAATCCATCATAACTCCGAAACGCAATGAAATAGGTAAAAGTTTATTATGACAAAAATTATCCGTATAAAATTACCTACAACTTTTGTTCTTTAAAATTTTTTCTAAGTAAAAAAAATTTTTTTAATTTTATAAATTTAAAAAATTAAAAATTAAAAAAAATTTTTTTTATAAAATTTCTAAATTGCCTATAAATAAGAACAAATTTTTTTACATAAAATTTTAGTTATTTGTCATAAGTATATTTTTCTATTTGTATTTTGGTTTTTGCTTATTATTTCGATTTCCTGAATGTTTTTGACGATTATTGTTGATGCTCTGATAAGATTTAGTAATTTAGTTTTTTCTATCCGAGGTAAATTGGGAGTTATTTTTAATATTCGGAAAGTTATGTGATGGCCACATCCGATTTTTATACCTTAAAAACTCAAGTTTTAAAAAACTAAGCAGTTTCCCGACTCGAGCTTATCACATAAAAAATCGGAAAATTCCAAACAATTTTTAAGTATAGTACTTCATATCTTATCTCAAGTTAGATCAAATTATATCCTATTCCAATATAAAGAAAATGATTTGTTTGATTTCAATATATTTGGGATTTACTAAATATTTAGATTTCATTAAGCATTTATTTTCTAATTTAAGCAAAATATAATTTGCTTAAATCAAGAAAACCATCCTTTATTTGTTTCAATCTAATAGTTCTTTATCTAATCTAATATAAGAACACAAAATTACTAAGGTTAGATCATTCTCTTTTCTGGTAAATCAGTACTGTACTAGACGATTCAGTACAGTACAGATCAGAACAGTTAATTATTTAAGAAAAATATTTCTTAAACATAGCATTCGGGTAACATTACTTGGCGAAAAAGTGTTATATTCAAAATAAACCTTAATCTTCACCTTATATTCAAAATTGATAATGAAGTTTCCAGTTTGGAGCTGGAAAAAAACAAACATGTTTTTCATTATTTATTATTGTCAACATTTTAGCAACTCTTGCATTTCTGCATAACTATAAACTATAAGCAATGAGAATTTATTATCAGGAAAATATTCAAAATACTGTTACGGTGTCTTAGTGTGACTGTCGAGTTACAGAACGCAAATTGTAGGTTCTAATCTCGAATTTGACGATTGTGTCAACCTGTAAATGCGAATATATTAGTCATAGTATAGAGTTGCTCACCCGATAATCAAGTTTATTGCTAATCATAAATTAATAATCCTACCATCTGTATAATGTTCGATATCATAAGTAATACAAATAACCCTCGATTTACCGAACTGGTAATTTTAAGTAATTGCAAATAATCTTAAATAATTTGTAAAATATTTTATAATAAATTATGTGATAATTGCGTGAATAGCCTATCTATAACTCACGCATTTTGCTTCGCTAGTAGGGCAAAACCCTCCCATATTAAATCCCCCTAACAGTTATCCCTCGATCAATAACCCCCTGGACAATAAATTCCCGCAGACAATAACCCGTCACCGAATTGTTCACTAATTCTTAAACTTTTATTTGAACTCTTATTTTTTTATCAAATATTCCAGTCTAGGACTATTACTTTCCCGAAGCTGTAACCGGTACAGAAAAATGGGATGTTTTGGATGTCCTTATCCTTATCTTTTTTAAGACAAGTCAAGAGGCTGTTCAGGTGCAAAGCTACTTAGCAGATAAGTACTTTCTTGACTATTGACTCGAGAGGCATCCACTTTCCAAGATTAGATGCTCTTAGATACTGCAGGTGATGAAATTATGTTCCATAAGATGAATGAAGTGAATCCTTTAACGTTTAGCCGATAATATTCCCACCATAAACGTTATTTCGTTTTTTTGATGGGAAAAAATTAACTGTTGTTTTTGTAACTGCGTACAAAATGTCGTGGTTTGGATTCCACGATTCCACGTTGTCAGTAATAAAGACAATTAACAGTCTGAAGGGTAAATTATTAATAATGTTAGCAAGATATTTTTTACTTTGCTGGAGTAGCTCTCTCACGTGCGAAGTTTCTGAACTATGCTTCCGGAACATGGTTATTCTGTGGTCAAAGGAATTTGTGCTTGATGAGAAGACGCTGACACAAAATAATCACTTTGTATATAAAAAATCATTAACATAGAAGAAATAGAACAACAGATTTTTAGCGGAAGTTTCTTTTTGTAAACCATAAATCTCCTAAATTTGCCTGATTATTTTTATGTCCGCAAAATTTAATTTGCGCTAATTTGAGTATTATAAAAAATGCAATTTATCACATGAAATAATTAACTCAAAAAGAGTAATAAATTAAGTAGATAAATGTAGGTTACTCGCAAAGTGTACAATTCATTAAAAAATAATATGAAAGAGAAAGAAAATTTTACGTTTTAGGTAGATTGCTTAGCTGATGTTTTATTTCGTTCGTAAATTTTTTACGTAGTTTAAGTGTCCGAATAAAAATTTTATGTAATACGTGAATGTTTCTCATGCAGATTACATCTAGAATTTATGTTGATTGTAAAACCACGTGAAACACAAATTTGAAGCTCCGTATATTATTAAAGAAAACATTTCGAACAAATTTAATTACATAAAAATGAAAAGCATAAAAAATATATATTGCAATTTAAAAAAATTTTTGGTAAATGATACTTAACTCGTGTATTTTGATCTAGGAATATTTGGAAAAATTGCCTATTATTCAGAATTCGATTTTAGTAGGCTAACTGCTGGCTGTTTATGCATTCACTCGTTTACTGAAAGACGATTCAATTTAAATGTGAGAAAGTCAATATCGTTTTCTCAAGTTTTTAATTTTTTTGTTTGAAAAATAATTACTTTGTAGATTTCAATTATTTATTGGTGATGTTTGCATTTCATTGTGACAGTGGGCTTTTGTATTGATAATTTTGAACAAGCCCCCTTCACGTCAATAACGTCGTGTGTACCTATGCACAAAGTTTATGTAGGTGTAGAAGAGATTTTTCACCGCGGACTTCCTGTTGATTCGATTATTATTAATCTTTCCAAGCATAATTTTTTTATATTTGTCATTTTCATTAACATGTATTAATTAATAATAAGAATTGAATAACATTACTCATTCAGATTCTTATGAAGTCGAATATTTTCTACTTCCATATATTGCACTGTAGTGTGTTCTATTTATAGGCAGCACTGTTTACGAGTTACAATTATTCAAAAAAATTGAATGTAAATGAAAGTATAAAAGTTGAAAGATGCTGGAACATTCAAGTGGAAATAGAAAACACTTGAGGGTCTGCCATATTAATTAAGCAACCACCATACCTAATAAAACCTATTTTTGTAACACTAATTTAGAGTACTTGTGCTCTATCGAGTGGTTTAATTTTTAAAATGTGGTTTATTTTATCATCACGAAATGAAAATTAATGAAGCAAATGTAGATTGATGAAAGAAGTGCCCATTCTTATGTACACAAAAACATTTTCGTAATAATATTTAAAAATTATATTATGAAAAAGCTTTCACTAATGGTAAACACAAAAATTTAAATTTAAATTACATCTTGATTTCAGAAATTTAGATTTTATGCGAAATATTGTGTTTCCTTTTGCAATAAAGATAATAAATTTTTTTTTTTTTAAATAAATATGCACCAGATTTGCGGTTGAAATAACCTCAGTTACTCAATTATTGAGCCTTTATTATATCCGCACAATTGGGCAATTCTTAACTAAATTTAAAAATTGTACCAATAGAAAAAAGGGATAGTAACATTACTCATAATTTAAGAATTATTTATAGTCAATGCTTATTAGGAAGTCGCTAATGTATCATTAAATCGTTAATTGCTTCGACCAATGAACTTTTTGATTAATGTAAACTAATTTAAATTGATTCAATTTAAAAGTACAATTTTGAATGCCTACCATACAAGTTTGATTGAAAATCGATGTGACACTTCATAAAAAACAATTTGTTGTGTACGTTAATTTCTGCCATTCACTTTGGATGTAGGACCTGCATTAATTGTTGTGGTTGATGCATTTTTTGTACACATGTTCTACATTTTCGTTAACAGTTACCTTACTATTTGGGGAAACTAGTTTCCTTTTGTGTTTACTTCATTCAAAAACTTGATTTTTTGGGTCAAAAATTGCGGCAACTTTTTAAAGCCTAAATAAGCTTATAAGCCCAAAAAAGTTAAAATTGGGAACCCCGAAAAGCTCTTTAAACATTTCATATAATATATTACAACAGGGTATTCGTTATTTCCCAAGTTGGTTTTTTTTATGCTGCCGCCCCATGAATTTTTAGTTTTTGCCCAAAATAAAAATATCCAAACTAAAGAAACTCTTAATTTTGTAATTGAACCTTGCCGAAATCATGTTACAATTCCCATTTAAATAACATGGGATTTCCCATTTAAATAACATGGGATATTTGTACTTTTTGCATTTTAATTTTTTTTCTCTGAAACAAATAAGGTTACAGCAATAACCAATATACACTTTTATAGAGAATTGAATGCTTTACAAAAAAGATCTTTTATGATTTTTCGATAAATTCACTCCTCCGAAAGTTATTTAAGAAAACTATAATATCCACCATGAATACCAATTTAATCTTCAATAACTTTCAGAGGAGTAAATTTATCGAAAAATCATAAGAGGTCGTTTTTGTAGAGCGTTCAATTCTCTATAAAAATATATATTGATTATTGCTGTAACCTTATTTGTTTAGGAGAAAAACAATTAAATGCAAAAAGTACAAAAATCCCATGTTATTTAAATGGGAATTTAATACCACTTCAATCTTGAATAACTTGAGGAGGAGTGAATTTATCAAAAATTCATAAGAGATCTTTTTTGTAGAGCGTTCAATTCTCTATATAAAAATATATTGGTTATTGCTGTAACCTTATTTGTTTCAAAGTCAAAAAATCCCATATTATTTAGATGGGAATTGTAACATGATTTCGGCACGGTTTAATTACAAAATTAATAGTTTTTTTGGGTTGGATATTTTTTTTTTGGGCAAAAACTAAAAATTCATGGGGCGGCAGCATGAAAAAAACCAAATTGGGAAATAACGGACACCCTAATATTACAATGCTTTTTCCCTAACAATTCGGAATATAAATTTGTGTAAATTTTCCAATTTTTATATTCACACCGGATGGTATAGAAAAATCAATCGAGAGAGATTTTAGCATTAACTCTGCATCAATTTTTAAACACATTGTATAAGGATATAAAAGCATTTTATGGCCGATTGAAATAGTCCTCCATTAATAGTAGTAAATGCTTTTAAACTTTCATTTGTTCATCATTAACCGTTCACATCGACAAAATTTGTGAATAAATTACAATAATTTAAAAATCATAACATTGGGATAGCGTTATTCTTTATATTCGTCCAAGGTAATTCAGGCAATGATGAATCAAGGGCTGTTTAGTTTAAACTACTATGTTATATTTTTTGCGATTTTAAGCAATCAAGATAGCTTTGGGCGATCGCAAAAGATTTAAAGCGGAAGGTTAAACTTCCTTTAGTTAATCTGGATAATGAAATATTAACTCGAAGAATTTTCTTTTTGCACATAAAGACAAACGCAAGCCTTGCGTGCATGTTGTGTGACTGGTTTTATTAAACCTTTCCTTCGTTCAGAACAAAATATGTTTATGGGTTCGGGCAGTACGCACTGGTAACTGGGGGGCACAGAATACCTCTCAGTACCTCAGTAATTGTATGGACTTGATTATGGATTAAAATTTAAGTTAACGTTAATTCAACGTCAAAATGTCGTTAAATTAACGTCGCCTTCCTATTATAGCCGAGCAGCCGCCGGTTTTAAAGTAATTAAGATATACGTTAGGATAGCAATTGCATAGCTAAATATCTTATGAGAGAGACACAGCCTTGGTCGGGGATGGAACCCATGACTGCGTACGAAGTAAATACAGAAATCGATTAGCTTCCACTGATTGACACCGTAGCAAGTCTCAGGGGAAAAAATCCAATCAAGAAATAAGAACAAATTATCGTGCAAAGCCGGAAGCTAAACGTGTTTGATGTGATGAAGCTCGCCTTTGCAATTAAAATGGTTAAATGGGTGGTTTAGCACTGGAGTCTTCAACAGAGGACCTTTGTGAAAATTGGATTGGCTTTCGGGTTATCCGAATTGAAACTGCGTTAACTTTTATTGTTTTCAACGCAGAAATGCAACTAACTTATCCAGTTTTCATATGGTCTCGAGAATGCTCTCTTGGATTTTAATGTGAAATTAAAAATTGACGGAAACAAGTTTTTGTAATCTAACTTGAAGTGCAAATTCAGAAAATAGTATTTTATTGACATATAATCAACGTGCAGATATCCAACGTGTACTGAAATTGTAAGAGGGCAAAAACGTTAAGCCTCATCCATACCAATTGTGCATTATGCATCAACTTGAAGAACCTGTCGTGGCAAGAAGGTTACGTTATTATGGCTTTACATACATGTCGTTTATTAATGAAAGTGGAGAGAGCGTAGTTGAGCAGAACTAGTTCATGACATTTTTTGAAGTGTCTATTTGAAGAGACTTGGATAGGGGTAACTTATAGCATCCATCCATCCCGGAAGAAAAGAAGATGCAAATTTCTATTTCGGATAATCGCCCATTAAATATCATTATATCAGATCGTTTTAGTGTTTAAATTTTCACTTTTCTAATTATTTGCTTTAACGTACGTACAATTTAAAGTAACGTTAATTGTCACAATACTTGGGCATGCATTGTTGATTTCACTTGGATCTCAATTTGGCATTGTTAACACTTCTCGTTAGATTCTCTCGAATAAAGTGAGAGTCTCGAGAGAGAATTGTAATTATATCAATAAATAGTTGTCATTGTAAATTGAAGTTGATAATATTTCAAGTATGTTAGATTTATAGTTTTGATAAATTGAAAAATTAAAAGCCCAGGGGGGGTTTTAGTGGGAAGTTATATGGACAATAAAATTTATCGCTCTCAAGCTAAGAAATTTAGTTTAAATGAAAGCCTTCCTAGTAAATTTAATGCTAACTATTAAGACTCTAATGATTGGTTTACACAAACAAAGACTGATAGTTTATTAAAATAATCGATTTGATAATCAAAAGCTGTCGCATATAAATTATTATCGTGACAGTAATGAAATTTTTTTTACGTTGGGTGGTTTAGAATAATCGTCTATTTAATGAATTACCTCAAGTTTATTATTATTAATGTTCATATTTAAAGAAAAGTTGACCCATTTATGTGGGTAATGAAATAAATACTATTTATACTACGGAAGACAAACGCACTCTAATACATTTATTTAACCAGATAAGTGATATTTCAAATGCTTTTGTGGAAACTTCGATATACAATTTGTTCAGTTTCACTTTTAATATCAGTAATTACTATACAATAGTTTATCATGTGGTGACGGCACAACTATAGTTGCTATAATTACAATTGTTAAGAGTGAAATTGACAAATACTAAACTGGGTTTGTTAAATCTCCAATGAAAATTATTGTGGAAATGCATGATTTGCAAATATTTGTTGACAAAACACGCATGTAATCATCTTTACTTTTCAAAGCAAATGTTTACAATGCAAATTAAATCTCAAGACTACAATACAAATCAAAATTATAGAAATTACATTTCAATTGGCGCAGTCGGTGGGTTTCTTATACTCAAGTTCACCGCTGCTCAAATTGAGATTTCTGTTGACACTTTGAGGTTAACAGTTGGCAATATGTACGTTTCTTAAACCTTAAAATAAAATTTTTTTTGTTTTTACTTTTGTTTTTAAACAAAATCAAAAAATTAGACAACAAAAATTAATTTAAACATTTAAATTTCGGTTAGTTTTGTTAATTATAATATTTTCGCCATTATTTACAAATTAGATTATAATGCCGTATTGTTTAAAATCAACGGCCTTGAAGTTAATTCAATGAAGGAAAATAGCAATTTTTGTTTTTTTGCAACCTGCATCTTACCAACTTTGCAAAAACAGTAAATTTTTAGCGAAATGTTGGTTTCAATGATTTTTTTGGTAAAACCCAAAGAAATTACAATTTCAGTTTTTCTATGAAATCGATTGGATTTTCCAAAAAACTCATTATTTACATCAGTTAATATCGCCAATTATTCTGGATGATTGTATGTCAGTCTCGAGAGGTAAACCGCAAACCAAAATCTTGTACCCCAATTCTTCTTTTTGTTTCCAATTTTTGCAATTCCTTGACTTTGTGTACCAAAATTCTTTTGATGTTTTGTCTTCAATCAGTTTAGTACAAGTGCCCTTATGAACCGGCATCCGTTTAACTTGACGGTAGTTTAACCTCCTTTATATTGACCAATGAACAAAAAACATAATCGCGTTGGAAGCAGGGCCGGATAAACCATGGGTGCAATGGAGCCGCCGCACCCATCGCCAAAATTGTGCGTTTTTCTGAAACATCTGAACGGCGGGCGCCATATCAAATCAATAAATGCTAAGCGAAAAGTCACGAATTGTGATTTAATTAATATTTTCTTTGATTTAATTGATAAAGTAAAATAAGTAATGATAACACCGGTTTGCAAATAAAAATTTTTTTTGAGCCCTCATACCATGGGGTAAATATCTCAAAATAATTTTGTACACAGGACAAGGAATACCAAAGATTTCCAACAAGGGGGAGGTAACGGGGTAACTTCCCCAGAGTGACCCATCAAAACCAAAAATGTTACTAAATTTTGTAAAAATTTAAAAAATATATCCAAATTCTTATAAAAAAAATATGTATTTCCCAACCTCATTTCTTCTGAATCTGATCTTGTGTACAACTGAAGGGAAATTTGAGGAAATCTTAAGAAATAGAAAATTAGGAAACCTTACGAATACTATGGATGAGCTTTTTTAATTTTTCGATTTTCTGAGGTTTTCTTGGGTTTTCTTAGATTTTTTTGGGTTTTCTTAGATTTTCTAGATTTCTTAAAATATCCTAGAATTTTCTACATTTTTTGTAATTTTCCATTTCACAAGATGTCCTAAGATTCTGAAACTCTCTAGATTATTCTGAAATATCTTTGGGTTTCCCCGTATTCCTAAGATTTTCTACATTTTCTTTAATTTTCAAAGATTTTCTGGGATTTCTTAATATTTTTCCGGTTTTCTGTAGATTTCCTTTCACTTGTACCCCAAATTTCCCCCTGAATTTTATCAAGTGGAAAACCAACTGCAAATCGTCATATATAATTTGAAAAAACTATATTTCCTTTGATATTCTTCTTCCTAAATTTCTTAAAATTTCCTATGATTTTTTATATTTCATTTACTAAAATGTCCTAGAATTTCCTGAGATTATCTAGAAATCCTTAAAATTTTCATGAATATTTTGAAATTTTCTAAGATTCTAAAATTCTTAAGATTTTCTGGAATTTCTTCGAATAAGTATCTTCAGATTTCTGTTCACTAGTACACCAGGGTTTTTTGATGATTTCTCCGCAGTTTGTTGTTGGAAAACCGAGGGGAAATCGTAAAATACAAAAGTGAAGATATCAAAAATATACCTAAATTCTTATCAAAATATATTTATTTACTACCTCCTCACTGGCCTCATTTATTTCCAATCCTTTCCTTTCCTTTGATTTTTAATCTAGTTCCAATCTAAAGAATTTCTATGATTTCCAAGGGAATTCCAAATAAGTTTGCACAAAAGTTTCGATTGCCTGATACCATTCCTGTCAATTCTTAGGTAAAATGACTTCCCGAATCCAAATATAATACCCGTTTTCCCCCAATCACCCACTGTATTCGGGGGATTCCCCCCAACTATTTTTGTCACTTTTCGATAATTTGGAAGGATGAAAACGATTATTTTAGCCTTTACTTTTCTTCTGGTAAGCTATAGAGGTGAAAAATTAATATTTATAGTAAGAAAGTTGATTCGGGAGAGCATTTGTCTCCTTAAATTTTAAAAACATCATTAAAAATGATCGATTTTTTGTTTTTTTTGCTCAATCAAGCGTCATGAGCGCTACCAACAGTAAGATAAATAGCGAATATTCTACACAATATATTTAGTATTGAGGCGCCATTTATCTAATCTGGACCCGGCGCTGAAATAGCTTAATCTGGCACTCTTGGAAGACTAAATAAATTTAAGAAAATAATAATTCAATTTAATAAGATTAAAGGACATTCAATATCAATATCAAAGTAATCAACATGTTATGGTATAACTTAATAGAACCTAGGTAAACTGCTTCCTTAAAATGGTTCTTCTTGAATAGAATGTCTCTGTACACATTTAACTGTGAGTTAAACAGTAGATACTGCATGAATACCAAAAGGAAGAAAGATCTTCAACGTATGCTTCATGTGCTCAACCAAACAGGTAATCTGATGATCTTTCCGGAAAGAACCAAATGTTTTACAAAATCTAAAGAACCTTGTAGATGTAAAAATGAAATCCATGTAAAAATACTTGAGCAAGGCAAGCAGGATATGGCAGAATGATGTACCAGGTACTCAGGTAATGATCTCCGGATGTATGAAAGTCCTTATCTGAAAGTATGTATAATTGTAAATTTAAAGCAAGTTCTGCATGTACAAAAGGGTCATAAGACCAAATTTGGCATGTGCCTTGGAATTAGAACAGACACGGTCAAAACAATTGAGCATTGGGAAGAGATGAGGATACTAAGAGCCATCCAAAGTATTAAGGCCGCCGAAATAGTTGGACAATGCGCAGTCCTAAAACTGGCCGATTTCTTTCCTTTGGGAATAATATTTCTTTTGGAAAGACTTTTCTACATTTGCATAAAACTTTTACGTAATGTAGATATGAAAGATTACTCGCATTACAATTAAATAATTATATATCTAATAATAAGATAAAAAATGTATCTATAGAATAGAAAAATCTTCATTGTTGGAAGCCTGGGGACATAGGCTACATTTATGTAAAATACTTTCCAACTGAAAATTAATTATAATGTTAATAAAAGTGTTAGAAGTTTCATTTGCATACATTTATGATTTAAATAAATAGAAGATGGCATTCAAAATTAATAACTCAGGTTCCTATCGATTTTAAATTATATGAAAATATTTAAATTTTTTCCGTGGTTCCATTCATTGCACTTTGTTTATCAAAGCAAACTTCATGCATATGTAATTTATGTATCTCTTTGTAGGTATCTCACACGAAAAGTTGCTAAATTCGAGTACGTGCCTACCCCTATTGTGATTATGAATCAATATAATTGATAGATAGAAATGGGGTCGAAATTTGTATAGATAATTAAAGTCAAAGTATTGTAAGCCCCTTCGCGTGTTGATGAAAATACTGCCATTAAGAGCGAACTATTGTTAAGGAATGAATAAATAAATAAATACAAAAGGCCGAAAATTAAACGCAATGATTTGATTTTTTTCCTAGTCCAAAATTTTGCGAGAGAAACCCAGAATTTCGATATAATCGTTTGGTCTTTTTATCTCGATAATTATCATCTTTTTCCTCTCCAAGCACGTGTTTGTAGTAGGTGTTGCAAATTCTGATGTTTCTATTTGCGGTTACATCCAACCTTGAAATTATGTGTTACGCTCAATATGAAGACAACTCTGTGAATTTGATTAGGTATTGCTGCATGAAGATCACTATAGCTTGAAATTGGTACTCTTGTGGTAAATTTGTTATTTATTAATAACGTAACTGTATCACAACACAATGTGAATGTCACTGGTAGCTGATTCAATGTACTTCGCCAAAAGATGCAATCACCAGAGAAATATTTAAGAAATTTGGAGAATGAATGTTAATCATAATTGGGCGTTAGCCGGTTTTACAACATGATCGGAATCTGGTGTTGGGCAATCGGATTAACATTTCTCCAAGGTCCAAATGTCAAATGGGTTAATTCAAATTGAGTATTTCCTAGATGCATACCTACTGGGCAATTGGTTCTCTTCGCGCTTTATGGCTGAATTTTTTTCTTATGCTAAACCGTTAAGCCATAAATTAAGGTTTAAAGTAAATTAAGTAAATGACATTTAGTGTAGTTTACGAAAATCCCATAAATTAATAAATAAATTTATTTGTTATTTTTCACCCATAGGCCGAGTATTATAACGGTTTAACACAATTTGCAAGCAGTTATTTCATAAATAATATTTCTATGCAATTAACTTCTATTAATAAATAATTTAGCTTCATTATTTTATAATGAAAAACAGGTTTATTAATAAAAAATTTCAACTTGTTACTTTTCACACAACACCATAATTCAGTTATTTATTAATGATTATTTGATTTGTGATTTATTAAAATAGGTTAAACGTTTATTTTATTTGTATTTAGGAAGCAAATGGAGAACTCACGTTAGATCAACGTATGTGGTCTTTAAAAGAGTTTTACATGCAATTCTCTGAACTCTATTCTTGGTTAAATAGTATTCAAGAGACTTTTTGCGGAAAGGAAGTTAACAATCCAGACGAATCCTTAAGAAGTGTAAGTTTTTTTTGCTATGGTTTAACTGAACTCTTCCCTCATTTCTTCCTGTTGCCAAATATTCACTAATAACGGAATGCATTTTGCTTCTGCTACGTGCATATTTCGAAGGGAACTTTCACAACGTCAATAAATTTTATTGAAGAAGAGGTAATCGTAATTTCATACTACAAGTAATTACCATTCTTCTTTGATCAATAACAACCCAATTGCTTTCCATTTGGAGAACCTCTTTCAGTTAAATCAACTCGTTAAGGGTTACCTCAGGATATTTCGACTCGGCTGTAGTTTAAATATTTTGGAAGAAACCCTTGGAAGTTAAAATTAATAAAATTAATTTTTTTTTCTGTTTAGCGTTATATAAGTGAAGTTATACAGAAGAAGCCTATTTTAAAGCTCTTCAATGAACAAGCTAGTCAGTTAGTGCAATTGCATCCAGAAATGGAAGAAGAAGTAACATGGAGAGTGATGCGTTTAAACTCAAAATGGGAATCCATAGAAGTTTCTTTGGGAGTATACGATTGCAGAAACTGTAGTCTACACACTTGCACAGGTAGCGTACTTCATTATGTTTATAATATTGTCATTATTTTTTCACCTTTGTGCACATTCAAGGTCAATGTTTGGTGTTGTGCTAACAGGTATCGTTTACAAATAATGCATATTCAGCCAAGCAATTTACAACATAGAAAACGCATCATTGATTCTCATCTTATATTACGCCTCTCCTCACATTTTGCATTATTGTGAAGGTAACTTGACGAATCATTTAGAAAAATGTTTAAACAATGAAACTATTTTACATTTGCGCATTAAGAAACCTGTACAAAGTTCACTTTCTGATACAGACTATCAAAATAACGCGATGAAATGCCGATCGTTATGGTGGCTAACGGTTTCGTTAATTTTGCTTTCAACGGTTTTCACGTTTTAATCTGGTCGTTTTGTATTGTTGATTATTTAATTAGAATATTTATTGCTAATATCTTACTTAATGTCCGTGACTATTACTATATGGTTCGATTGAAATTTAAAGGTCTAGTAAGCTAAAAAGTCATCGAGTACCTACTAAGCACAATGATTATGTTACAAATTTATTATCATGAACAATAAATTACAGGAAAATTAAATCTAGGTCAAAATTAGATTTGTAATCCAAGTGGAACTAAAATTTTAAATTTCCCTTCGTTACTTTTTCGATACGCAAAGGTTCAACAGTTAACTCTCCAGTACTCACATATTTTTTTATAACACGACTACTAACGTCGGTTTGTGAGACCCATTCTAGTTTTTAATTTACAGTGGCTAACGAAAATATTCGAAACCGTTTTTTGACATATAAAAATCGCTTTTACAGCAAAACTTTTTAGACATTTTTTGTTAAAAATGTCATTGTCTTCAATTTTGCTTCTATACATTTTTCAATTTTCTTGCCCCGTTTTTGACTGGTAGCGACTTAAACAAGACTCTGTAAAACTCAAAAAATATTGTCATCTATGAAAAAATGAATAGGCATTTTTTTTTTAAAACGGGATTCTCTACAGATTTGTTCATAAGCATTTTTCTATTTTGTCGCACCGTTTCCGAGATATAGATGACGATAATTTTTGTGTTTTACAGTCTTGTTTAAGTCGCTGCCAGTCAAAAACGGAGCAACAAAATTGAAAAATGTATAGAATCAAAATTGAAGACAATGAAATTTTTAACAAAAAATGTTTAAAAAGTTTTGCGATTTTTATATGTCAAAAAACGGTTTCAAAATGTGCTACTTACACTGTTAACATAGGATGGTTCGAATATTTTCGTTAGCCACTGTATTTAATTATTTTTTACCACAAATGGAATAATTTCAAATGTTTAGGTATTTTTCTTTATAATAATATTAATTCTAGTGGGAAAAAGTCATTTTTTTTATATAATTTCATTTCTGTAAAAGTATTAAAAATTAAATTTACAGTTAAAACTAGAAGTCGTCTGTCTGTGAGACCGATTGTTAGTACTGGAGGGTTAAAGATTCCATACACACTTCAACATGATCCCAACTGCCCTACCCAGGTCAGGACCGACCGAAAGTAATATTCACATCTACATTAGTCCAGCATCAAGACATTGTTTAGCAGGATGATTTAAATTGAAACCGCAGTGGGCCGGCTCTGCACGCTTCTATATTAAAACGAGATTATTGATATGTTCGTGTTAATTATCTTGTCTTGAATGAAGTGGGAGTTCTACTCGGGCAATGTATTTTGAATAAATGTTTCTCATTACTTTCAAGTGGTAGAATAAAATGGAGATTACTTATTTTATAGCTTCACTTACTATGTTTTCAATTGTTTTATTTTACCAAAGGTAAATTTTACCTTAGATAAAAATGTGAAGGGCACATACAATTTACAGTCACATTTTAAACTTTCCAATTCTTTCGTCCTATTGTTCTTGCATCTGCAGTTGCATCGAAAAAACGAAACATTTTCAGAAATGCTATACTAACTCGCTCTTTCTCTTTTATACTTTCATCGTAGACACCTGGGTATTATGTCTATCTTTTTCTTATTCACGTAGATTCGAAAACCAAGAAATTTTTTTTTTGAGGCAATTAAGATCCTCGAATAAGGGCCACCCCGATTTATTGTAAGCAAACTTGGATTTAAATCAAAATGTCTGCTCTGTAGCTCAACGCGAAAATCTGATTGGTTGCTGGGCTAATTTATCTAATAAATTAAAATCGCAAATTAGAGTTGTCAATTTTGGAATTCTGATATAAATGTTATCCAACCCTACTACCAACAACTAGTTCATTGCTAATAGTTATCCATTAAGATTGTAACACTTAACTTCTACATAATTCAATTTGTACGTCTCTGCTCTTAATCGGCTTCTTCTAGTCGCGGTCGTGCCACTGCGACTGCATTCAATTTTTATTTTTTATTTAAGTCAAATTCTCCACGTTATACCATTTATAAAGTAATAAAGGTATTTACTTACTACACATATGCCCATAAATAATTTTATCCACGACCACATGGTTCAAGTTATGCATCAACAATTTCTTTCAAGTGACCAAACCAACCAAACGGTTGTAAAGTTAAATTTTCCAACTGTTGCAGACCGAGGGGTCTAAACTTTAAACATCTATACCATTAAACCGTTAACTTCGGTTATATTATTTGTAATTGTTTGAATCGATTATATTGGCCAGGAGGGCATTGCATATCCCCCAGACCCCCAGTCTGCCTCGGGAAATTCCCAGATGTGGTGTACAAATTTTTGTTTCGTAAGCAACCTTTCAGTTAGTAATTGAATCTTCCTGAATTGTAGAGGTTGCGGAAGGCTAAATCATATCTTCCCCAAATTTGCTGCTAGTGATTATTAAATTTCTGTAGAATTCTAGACACAAATGACAAAACACGAATTACTATTTAAATAATGCAATTAGCTACCTAAACAGTCAGCAATTATTAACAGTAACAATTAACCCTGTACCTCTTATGGGGTGATATCCGCATATTTAATTTACCAATTAATTATGGGTTGAGTATAACTCATCGTTATATTTGACCCTTCACAGGTTGCTTGTCCTTGTCACGGTGTTCCCCCATTTTGGGATTTTGCTCTATGGAACTAAATTCCATTTCCAAAACTTCTTTTTCTTAGAAAGTACATATAGTATTTGGACTGTTTTTCTGGACATTGGACTGTTTCGTTTGTTAAACTTGATCCCATACATATCCTTGACCTTCATACAGGTTTTTAAAATACCTAATACAGTGGGTGCTTATCTTATCGTAGAAATCAACTAATAATTCTCCAATTGCGGTGTTTCAAGGGTCAAATTTGAAAAACATACACGATTCCACAAGAGTGGTTTGGCGTGATCACTGGTTGAGTTATATATAGCGGTAATACCGGGTTCGAATCACGAACTTCATGGACTCAGCCCCCCGGGAAACATCGACACGCTTGCCAATTATAAAAACCAACTAATAAAGGTGCTAATAACCTGGTCATTGTTGTAAGTTTTTTAATTACAAAAAAGTTGTATATTAATAAAATAATAATTACAAAAGAGAAAATTTAAATCATATTTGTGTGAAAATAAAAATAAAATCTAATAGTTTTTACCATTATTGATAGGTATAGGCTAAGGTCAGACATAATTTTTTTGTAGTTTTTATGATCTTGACCTCTTGCATTGATTGTTCCATTAATGGCCGACTATTATTTACAATAAAGAAGAATGAAAGCATAATTCGATAATAAAAATAAACAATAGCTATTAAAAATAATCTATTTATTTAAGTGGGAACCAGTATTTTTTTTTATAAATTAAAAATAAAATATTACTTTAAAATTGCTTTTCTCATCAAATTTTTTGTGATTATCCGGTAAGCTACTTACTGCCATTAAACGAAAAAAATTTGTTTACCGAATTTAATTTATTGAAATTATTTTTAAATTGCTTTTCATAACGCTTTAAAAGTTAAATTATAGGGTTTGAAAATTAATAAAGCATAATTATTTTAAAAGTATTCGTTCTCGTAGACTTAATCAAGTTTTGTGTGTACGTTTATAGGTATTAATCAATGGGATTTTCTCATTCTTTACTTCTTTATTGTTTAAAGTAGTTATTATTCATAATCAATATCTAACAAGTCTAAGTTTCCATTGACTCAAAAAAAAACTATGATTTTATATTTAGTCAATTGAAACTGAGTTGGAGCAGCTGGCGAATTCGTTCAACCAACTGATAAATTTTGGCGCCCTGGCGCACAATTCAACCATGAACTTGAAATTTAAAACGGGAATTTTGTGACAGTCTGAATATAATCAATAATTTTATTTTAGATTACATAAAACAAAACTTGTCGGTTTCTTTAATCTCTATTTTGAGATTTGTTCTTTCTTAAAATAAGCCGCGTCAACCGTAATAATTTCCGACACGTTTCTGCAAGAGTTCTATTTTGGAAAAAGTCTTGGGGTTTCGGATCAACGAACTTAAAAAATAGTTTCAACCACTGTTTTATTTGTTAACTTTTACAAAATAATCATGCAAATTAGACCAAAAATGGCGCGGTCGAACAAACTATCTTATCTGTTATCTCGTATTTTTCATTAGGAAGATGGATGGATGGGCAACTTATTTTTGAGGTCGCTTTTATTTTTTGTACATAATTTTTCATTTTAACCTCGAATTATTCAACTTGATTTCACAAATTTGCACTTTATTTTGGCGGTTGAATGATTCACTCCTATTTCCTACCGGCTAATTTTATTAAGTGCGTTTATTTTAAAAAGGACGTTCGTTGATGCTAATTATCTTATTGTATTTTATAGGTTAGCGTAAAGGAAAACCAAATTTGTTGTACCCCAAAAGCTATCTCAAAAATAATGTAATTCATGAATCAGAAAGTAAAGTAACCGAAAATGAAATTCACAATCTTTGTTATATAGTAGTAGAGAAAATATTCGATGCAACTTCCGGTTAACTAAAAGTCTAATTTTTAATTTTGTGAGAATTCCAATTAAAATCTTCACATCATAATGTTCTTAATTTTGAGTCACATTTTTTATGTGTTCAGTAATCTCGAAATATTTTACTTATGAGTTATGGTATATGAACGATCATAAATATTTTTTAATTAAACCGCCATATACAAGTAATTAGTTTTATAACCGTTAAATAAGTCGTTTTTGTGACAAAATTTCGTGGAGATTTTAAAATATAAAAAATTATTTTTTAAATCTGGCTATAAGTAACGGTTTTTCGTTATCTAACTGTAAGAAATTAATCAAACATAATAATGATTACGGTGTTGTTTTAGTTGTTTGCATTTTGGCGCCATTTTGTATACATTTCGTCCTAAAACTGTTTGTTTATAATTTGGTGACGCAAAATAAACATCATTATACCATTATAAATTAAAAGGACTTAATAAGCGACGGTTCAAAACTTTACCGTTTCCGAGTTATTGCCAAAATTACTCTGCAAAACAAACAGTTAACTAGCACGCAGCTAATGAAATTTTGATCCAAATTAACCAAATTTTGACATCTTGGACTCCATTTATTTGACAACCTATTCGTTTACCCTTAAATATTACTTTCTCAAGTGCAACTTGATATACCTATCAACTAAAACCAATATTAGCTTTTTTACTAATTAGAGGGGTTCAGTTTTGGGAGTGGCGAACGAGTGCTGTATGTCAAATCTTTTGAAAATGCTTATTAGATAATGCATTTGCTTGCCTTTTCAAAAATAAATTTTATTCTTCCAAACCATAGTTTTACAGTTATGATGCACCATGCAGACAAGTGAATTATACCCACAATTGTATTAGTCACGCACAAATGAAATAATTGAGAATAGGGGAAACTCTAAATAATAAATTAACCTCTATAGGAAGAAAATTCAGATCATTGCAGTGGGCTCATCCAATTGTTTAATTTGAATCTGCAATGGTAAGCTTCCCTTGGACGAACAAAGATATTTTTTGGGGTTTTTAATTGTTTATTTTCTATTTGGCTATACTCGTTTGCTTAGATACCACGGGGTGGACGTTCACCCTTACCTTTGCAGCTTGCATTATGCATATTATGTGCAACGTGCATATTTTATTTCTTGACGTGAATCACCAATGGATCGTTACTGCGACTTGGTAATTTCGTAATCGTCAATAAATTATTCGCGGCTCATTCTAGTGGCGGTGGGGCGCCCCGCTCCCCTATTTAAAATACTTTATATAATTATTATTATAACAAATTATAATAATTGATAATAAACAATATTTTTATGTGCTTCTGACGGCATAAGTTAGGAGGCGTCCACGTGAGGTGATTTTGATGATTTTTAGACCCCCCCCCCTTTTTGTGTGTGGGCGTCGGGAGTGGGGAAATCTTCAAAAGACACCACCCTGATGGTTAGGGTGGTAGTGTCAGATTTTTACTGACTAAAACTCCACTCCTTGGAAGTGCCAGGAATCGCAATCGCATTTCTTCCGGCATTCTCTTGCCTCAATCGCGTTGGTCACTTCCTTCTTCGTTTCTCTTCCTGTCGATTTCCTGCACTTTAGCTTTGTTTGCTATTATTCCCATCAACATCTTCTCTATCGCTTCCCATTTCTCCCGGCTATCCATCATCAATCTCACCATGTTGGAAGGGGTGAGGTCCTACCCCAATTGGATTTGGGCGGCGTTTCTCCAGTCGGACCATTTTGTGCATCGAAAGATTATGTGTCGTGCATTGTCTTTCTCACTACAGAAGTCGTAGTTTGGAGTTGCTGATCTTTTGAATCGATTCAGATAGATTAGGAAGCAGCCGTGACCACTAAGAGCCTGGGTAGTTTCGTAGTTTAGTTCGCCGTGACCTCTATTTATCTACCTGCTCTTGCTCGATTCTCTCAACGAGTTCTGCCATCTTCCTTGGATTTCAGCACATCGTAACTTGAAGAGAGTCTTGTTTGCGGATCTGTACTTGGCATCGCGCATTTCTGCCTTGAAGTGGATCGGCATGAGGACGCGATTACCAGTGCCGCGTCTATGGACGTTGTCCTGTATGCACTGCCGATTCTGAGGGCACATCTCCTCTGGAATTTCTCCAGCATGTCTCGGTAGGTCGCCTTTTTTGTTGCCGAAACAGCATTATTGACTCCGCTACAGAACACAGGAACCTTTTCTTGTCTTGGATGGTTGCCGTCGCTCTTGCCGCGACCCTCTTGATGTGGGGTTTGAAGGTCGGGCCTTTGTCTACGTCCACGCCCAGCACTCTAACTTGGTTGCTTGTATTAATGATCTGTCCGCTCACTTCAAATTGGAAGGGTCTAGTCCATCTGTTGCCTGAAATTATGACTGCCTCCGATTTCTCAGGGACCAGTTGGAGCCCCCTTGGTGCCATCCATTCTTGTATGATTGCTACTGCTTCGTTGATCAGTCGTGCTGTCAATGACATTGACGTCTATCATAGTGCATTTTATTCAGTAAGGGTCACCACTTCATCATTGCAAGACTGGCGCCGCAAGAACGTTTGCAAATCGTAAAATTATATTATCTAATCGACCAAATGTCGACCAATCGATCACTTTGAATCGTAATTTATTTTGCACTACGACAGGGCACCCATTCGTGTAAGAAACGCGCGTTCAAGTGACGACATCGCTGCTGTGAGAGCCAATATTTGTGAAAACTCGAATTTATCGGTGCAACGTCGTTCTCGGTCATTGGGATTGTCTTCAAAGACAACGTGGAGAATTATGCGAAAGGATTTGGGACTACACCCTTACAAAATTGTTCTCACCCACGGATTGAAGCCGGACGACCATCGTCAGACTCGCAATTTATCAGATTGGGCACTGGAGCAGCTGGAAACTGATGCCGATTTTGGAGCGAGAATCATATTCAGCGATGAAGCTCATTTCTGGCTGTATGGCTTCGTTAATAAGCAAAATATGCGTTACTGGGCTGAAACAAGCCCATGGTCCATGAGAGTGGCTTGCATCCAAAAAAGTTACTGTTTGTCATCGAAAATTGGACCCATCTAATGCGTGGGTGCAAACGATCAAGAGGTGGACATTTAAATGATATTTTGTTCAAGACATAAATGGTATGAACTGAGCTTCAAATAAATAGAAACAAATCCATTATATCTTACACGGTTGAATTTTAATTAAAAAAACAAGTTCTATCGCTCTAATGCCCGGTAGACACTTATGGGTTTTCCTGATGAGATTCCATAAACCGAAACGTTGTGTTTAACAAATATCAATAAATAAATATTCTAATAAATGATAGCGAATATGAAATTCAAAAATTTTGTATTCCAGAGCGGCCGAAATTTGTTTCTTCATGTCGTTTTACCGGTCAAATCTATATTAAACCGCATTCTGAAAATATTTTTATTTAAAATAAAAATTCTAGTTTGTAATAAGGAAACTAGCAGGATTAATTTTTGAAAGAAATCGAATTACGTGTGTATTCTTGAGTAAGCCACGATTTGTTTAAAAACAAGTAGAACCAACACATGTAGTACATACATTCCAATAATTTAAAAATTCAAACTTCTTGCGTATATAACGAGATATGTATACGATGGAATGCAAAATTATTCCAGTTAGTGGTATTGTTGACCAGAGAAAAATCTGTTGACCATGAAGAGCTACATAGTACATATTGAATAGAGAATCTTTTTTAAGTTTCACATTAGCATATTTTATCTAAAAATTATAGAAAAATTATAATTCAAGGAATCGGTACTACTTACTTTTTACTTCGTAAAAAATAAAATATTCATATTATACTTTTAAATTTGTTTTATTTATAGAACAGAAATTTCAAGAATGTATTTTTTATTTCCTTTTATGACTTTAAATAAATGCATGATAAAGAAGCATAACAATATAGTTGCATCATCTTTCGTTATTATCACTTCCGCTTGTTTTCTAATTATTATTTATTATTTTGCGATTTATACTATGGATATTCTATTTTAGCCGATAACGATCCAGATTTTACTCATAAATGTTGCTTGATCATAAAGCGCTTTTTCATCTCGTTGATCCATTCACGATCGTCACTGGAAATCTTTTTTATTGATCACCAGCCGCTAATCAATAATTATTAAGACTGACTAGTGTTGAAGATTTGAAGTGAATGCACTTTATAATATGTATATAGAGGCAACGGAAACAACAAACATCTTTTTTTTGTATTTTACTACTTTATCCATTGTGTTTCAGTTATCCGTTGTGAACATTGCATTGGACTTACTGGATACTTAGTATTATTCGAGTTACTTTAATGATGTCATTTAATTAATTTATGTTGATTTATTCTGTTTTTAGGCTCTAGACAGTGACGGATTACACAGTAGTTTAAGATAATAATCCTTGAGCCCCATTTCCCAGAGGCCACCAAGCCAATAAAAAATTATTATTATTTTTTTTTGTTATACATTTTTTAAATTTATACTTGTTTAGTTTTCTTGTGTTTTTCCTCTGTTTCTCTGAGTTGCAATACGTAATGACTATAAATAATTCTAATGCAAAGCACAAAGGTTTAAAATATTGAATGTATAATATAAAACAATTTGAAAATAATATAAACAATTTTTAATTTTATATTTTTAGATATTCAACATGAATTAAAACGATTGCGTACGTGGATGAAAAACACGGAATCTCAGCTTCAACCTCTAGTCTTCCGAGTTAAATGGACTCCAACCGAGTTAGAAGGCAAAATTTTGGAACATAAAGTAAGTAAAACAGTTCAGTTTTTCACAAATTTAACGAAAACCAGTCGCAAGAAGCTAGCTTTCTAAATTTTGATAAGATATATTTGGAATAATTATTGTTTAGAACTTGAAACTTCTACTTAGTAAAAACTCAGTTTCTGTAGACAATTTAAAGAGTTCCAAATATTCAATTTGGTATATGGTTAACCCAGTCAAAGAAGTTGGTACTGTGAATCTACCAGGTTAACTTTTGGTAAATTATGCGGCAAAAATTAAAACTAATATGTGAAATTCCCAACCTAGTATAGGCAGCCTAATCATCACCGTTCTGATTTAAGGTTAGAACTGTAATTCTTTTATTCTTAAGGGGAGTATCTGGTAGAGAATGATAACATGTTACCACAGAATGTTATAAGGTCGACCTTTTGGTTTAAAATTTGAAAATGAGTGATGTGAAGTCTTCAAGTTGGCGTTGTCTGAAGATGAGTAGACCAGATATTTATTTGAATAAAATATTAAGTGGTAGTTAAATGATCTTTTAAGGTCAAAAATCAAGCATAGAACATCAATCTGGATTTTATTCATTTATAATACCGACATAATTAGGACTGTTATTACTTTATGTCATTACTAACATACTAACATGAAAGTGTTTTCAATAAATTATGATATACTTACGTTAAATGAAGCTATTTGGGTTGCCTATCGTGTTCAAAATTTATATTCAATATGTAGTATTTAACTAACAAATTAAATGATTTATACATTTTTTGGGAAAACGTTTCAAATACTTTATCGATTTTGGAATTTGAGAAGAAATATTTTTAACAATACTTTTTTTTAGTTTTAATTAGGCTTGGTTGTCGTGAGAACTTGAAAAACATTTTCAAAAACAAACATTAGCATGCAAGGTTAGCTGTAATGAGAATCAGATTTAAATTTACTTTTCACCTGAGCTTACAATAGTTTTATAGAAAATCAAGCAATGGAATTCCCAAAAGGCTAAAATGACTTACGTTCATATCATAGTTTCATATCAAAACCAATAAAGAGAACTTCTGTGAACTCAGTTAAAACAAACTGTGTGAAGTTTATCAAATAGTTTACCTGCTTCCATTTCTTTCATTATCCTTCTCAGTCTCTTTGATTATGTTTTATTGTTTTTGTTCAATCAGTTTTTAATATTGTATGTAAATTTTTGTCAAGTTTGGGTTGGTTTTTGAAGTCAGTCCATTATTTGAAATTATGTATATAGCATCTCGTAAATCAGGATAGCTATGTTGAAAGCTAGATAATCATTTGATAGTAAAAAAAGGAAAGTAAAAACGCCTTCTGGTGTGGAATAGAGCTCTGCAAGCTAAGCCTTCTTCTTTGGACATTTTGTCATTTCAAAGATCTGCTGCCATCTCCTTTCGAAATATGTTAACAACTGTTTATACATAGGACCTTCTTAATCAATAAAATCTATTTTTAGCAAAGAATCTGTACTGGATGTGAAATTGACAATTTTTAAACGACTTCTTCTGTTTTACCATTATCATTGCTTTCCAGTAATTTATAGTTAGTATTAGCGTTGACTGACAGAGTTATCAAGACACGCAGCCATATGGAAGAATTGTAAATTCTATGTCCCTCTCACTCGAACGCACTCCGCGCACTATACTGTCCACACGTTCTAACGGAATGGATCGCGAGATTAATAATTGTTAATGAGGATTTACATTGAAAAATAGCGCCATCTAGTTGTCGCGACAATTTAGTATTGCATTAAAACATATATGGCTGCGTGTCTTGATAACTCTGTCAGTCAACGGTATTAGAGATGGATTTGTTTTATATCCGTTTTGATTCACATTTTTCTACGCTGTTTACTCTTGGTGTAATCATCTTGATTTTAAAATGCATTTAACTATTTCTTTTTCATCTGGAAATAATGATATGGATCAACTGGAATTTGATCTTGGTCGACTTTCTCCATTCTTGCCTTCCAGTTTCTTCTTTATGTTCTTTTAGGTTACTAAATTGTTTTTGCCTTGTTCTATGAATTTAGCATTATGGTCTGATTGTACTTTCTTGACCAATCAATGTCTTCCTGAGAGTTGATTTACACATCTTATATAGTATTTCCAAAGTGAAGTAAATGGATCAGCTACATTTGGACCGACAAAAAGGCTCTGTAAGATGTCAAAAAGAATCTTCATTGTAATGAATAAATCGTAAGCGTGACTCTAAGCTATGAAGATGAGATTCTTCTTTCCAATATTTACATACGATATACTTGTTAGCGTTAGTAGTAGGGGATACGGTCCTGACTATGAATAGACCAATAGAAGGAGATGTTACCTAAGTGCGGACCTGGTAATTAAGCTGCTACAATATTAGATCGACCGTGTATGTGGAAATTCTGGTAAAGCCTGTTAATACGTTAATACGATTGGTAATGCGAAAGGAACTATATAAGGAAGAAAGGAATAATAGTAAGAACAACCAACGAAGGAACTAGAAAGGAATAACAACAATAATGATAAGGAAGAATAGTGAAGAATAACACTAATTAGGAAGAACACTAATTAAGAAGAACAAGAATTGGCAATATTTTGGAAATAAAAGAAGAACGATCTAACATCAGAAGTGGGATAATTACTAACGATCTAACATACATAATCAAGTTGGTTTGGTCATCCAAACCAGATTAACCAGATTAACAAGAAGAAGATAAAAGGCGTGGATATTTGCAAGCCAGGAAGCTGGAAACGGGAAAAAGTTTAAAAATAAACCGTAAGCAGGACTGAATGGAAAGGGTTTTGGAAAACAACAAAACACCGTTCGGAGGAAGAATCTGCTTGATGCTAATCTTCTGCTGCTAAACATCCAGTTTAATTGGTTTCACTTCTTCAAAGACGTTAGATTACTATGTTCTTGTTATTTTAAATTTATTTACTGCAGTTTTTCCGATAGTACAAATTGAACCTGTGCTGAAAAGCATACATAAACCTGGAAACAGATAGCTCTGCTCTAAGCCCATTAGCAACAGTCGCCATTTAACATAGGAGTTTGTGTTTGCGGGAGTAGGTTAACTCTTTCAACAATGATAAGATAGAATTGATTTAAACATTTTTTTCTGAAGTATAGAAAGAAGTCCTAGGAATCTAGGAATGTAAATCTGATGTATAAATAAATTAACTCATATAACTTTGTTGATAATTGGGAATTTAAAAAAAACTAGGTTTGAAAGTCTTGAGGTTATCGTCTTTGAAACGAAAAATCAATATTGCATTTTCTTTTGCATACGAGCGACAGAGGGCATAGATGTTATATTTTAATGAAGCCCTATCAAATACCCATATTATCTTCGTCTTCCAAACCAAGCGAAAAATCCAAAATATTTACTATATTGACAAAGTTTCTGTAAGAAACTGCTATAGTTTTTCTCAAAAAAACTCGAAAAATGTGCAAAATATAAAAATATCACCAAGGTAAAACATGAAAATCGTAAAAGTATTTTTTTGTTTTTTTTTTACTGTTTTGGAGATATTAGAGAAAACCCACCTCTCGGATTATCTATAAATTTACTTAAAATGCTGTTATTGGCGATTTTAAATAATTGAAGAATAAATTATATATTCAATTCAATATATGACATTGTTTACAATAGTATGTTAATTAAAAATTGTGTAAGTCGAAAGCTTGTTTGGTTGCATAACGGGCTAGCGATATGCAACCAGCAAAGCTGTAGAGCTTAACCACATTTCTACCTTCTATTTCATTTTAAACTGTTATTTTTATCTCTGATTTCATCTACTAAATTAAGTAGCTCGCCTATTTTCGGGTATTCTCGGTTTAAAGCAATAAAGCTGCAAACGAAGGGATGAGTGGCAAACGGTGCTCCTGCAAAGAGTAATGTACGTGTGCGTGTAGATAGTAGGTACGAATAAACTGAATGTATTGTGTGTTACCTCGCTGTGCGTTGTCATGTGCTCGTAAAACGGATAAAAGCGGCTAGTGCCAAAAGCCATTAAGTATGTAACTAAAGGTACATTTTTTGTGTCAACTGCATTCGTTCAAGTCTATACCGACCAATTTTCAACAAAGCCGGTTAGTTTTGATGATGTTAAGGTTAAAACAACAAAATTCGTAACGGCGTGTTTAGTTAACTTTTTTCAAATCCACAAATATCTTAACAAGAGGAAATGGTTTTAAAATTAGCTTAAAATATTTAATTAACATTACATCCGTTAAGCACCTTTCTTTCTCAACGTAGAAAACCCAAATATAACAAAATTAGCAAACAAATATTTACTTTTGTATTGGTTAATCTTAAACGGAAACGGTTTTGGGTTTTAAGTTAAAAAATACACGGCATAATTGCAAAAGACATTTTGCCATTTGATCGTGACAAAATAAGTTTTGATAATTCCAGTTACCAAACAATAGTTGGTTATTATTTACTTTCTTATTTCAAATTTGGGGTCTATTGTGGAGTATCCATTCACTGGAACGTTTTTTCTAAAATGTGAAATATCCAAAAAATGCGAGCCGAGTTATTTTTACTTGAAATTTTATCCAGGTTGGAAGGTTAATCCAATTTTCGGAATCGCATAGGGGTTTCTTAATTTGCAGTCGGTTACTGAGTACTGACGTAATGGAACGAAGGTTAAGACAACGAAGGAAGAGAATGGTCGTTGACTTGATGAGGTTAAAAATATCGTGTTGGGTATTGAAAATGCAAAAAAGAATTTCGATTTCTTTCGCTATCGATTACACAATCGCATGGTATGGATCGATGATTTACAATAATAATACAAAGTTGGATTGATCAATGATCCCGGCGCATCATACAATTAACTTTTCATAATTATGGAAATAGGTTTACCGAGATGCCTAAATTATCAAGTTTAATAGCAGAAATCAATATTAGCCGATATCGGATAACTTTAAACGTTATGAAACCACCTACACCATTAACGTAATTTATATTTAACTATACATACTTATTGATAATAGATAATCCTTAAGTTATAGTTAAATGATTACCGTTAGGATAGATTGGATGTTGCGGTTACATGGAAAACTTATATTTAGGTCATGGATGTTTGGATTAATTTCGTACGTTAACCGAAATTCCACAAACGCGTTGTCTCTATTTAGTAGTGAGAATTATTATTAGCGTAACGTAGCATACTACAACCTGAAACATATTGAGCGAAAGTTTCAGTTGGGTATTTTAACGCATCAGGAACTTAATCATATTAATTTAATATAAACCAGAAGTCTGAAATTTATTACAATTATACAAATTATTAAAAAGTATTTAAAAGGCTATGTTCACTGAGCATTAATATCTTTCTAAGCAATTAAATTGCAACAAAGAAATGAAAGTTTATTAAAAGAATTTAATTGCAGTTTATTACATAGAGAAAATTAACCGATTTATCGACTAATCTAAAAAGAGCAAATAATGCATTCTGTATACTTGCAGAAGAAAAGCAAGAACTTACTTAGAACAAGGCTATTAAGATGAGGAAATAGTGAAGGTTGAGACGGAAACCGCAACTCGAAAAATATTCTAATCTTCTCATCTTGTTTTAAAATGCTACATAACATACATCTTCCAGCGTTATGGAAGCTCTGGAACCTTTCGTTAACTTCATTTATTTTTATTTTATCAACTGCATTTCTTTCCAAAAGGACTGAAACTTTGAGAAAATTAATTGGGCACAACATACATCATCTACACACTGAAAAAGGAATTTATTTGTCTCAATTAAATATATACTTGTATTTGGCGAAATATAGGGGGATGAATCATATAAATCTTTATTAAGCTTTATTTGATTCAACTTCTGCCTATAATTCGTCACATATTAGTACTATAATTATATTTAATTGAAATAAATATCATTTTTTTCAGTGTACTTTACATGTAGGTATATAAACTTATCGAAACAAAACTCTACTTTGTTATAAAATTGTAAATAAACATTGATTTCTCATTTATTCACTGATAGCGAAATAAGTTACTATACTGGGCGTTCCCTAACTGGTGGGCTATATAGCAAATATAATATTATATCATAAACTATACCGTTTCGAATTTATGAACATATTGAAACTTCATGAATGATGCACTGAAAAACTGTATTGTATTTAATATAACAAATAGTAATATGTATATATTGCCATAAACTAAATATACATATACTACTTATTGTATTGTTTACTACTCTGTACGTAATACAATTATAGTATATTATATTATATATTGTATTTTATACTATAGCATAATATAGTACAATATATTATATTATGTATAGTACTACTTATAGATATAGTACATTATATTATCTAATGTATATTAATTGTATTTCATACAATTATTGATATATCCACATATACTAAAGCTATCACAATAGTGAAACATACAGTATAAGAAGCAATTGGTAACATATTACGCACTTCTAAATTTTATTTTTAAGTTGACCACATTAGTGGAACAAGTTATATTTACCTACATAATTCTGTTGAATTTACAGAATGTCAATGTCAAAAAAAATATTTTTTTAAAAGTTTATTAAATATCAGTAATTACACTATCAAGAATCGACAATTTCAAATCAAAAATACAATCATATTTCATTCGTATGCGGTTGTTATGACTGCATATTATATGCATGTTGTGGTTAGTGAATATCAATAAACAGTCATCTAATCAGGATGTTCATTTTGAATTGCATTCATATTAAAACTGTTAAGAATTTGTATTATATATTAAAGAATTAAGGTAATGGGTTATTGGACAAAAACTCAAAATTTCAATCTATTGTCCAAATCAATTGTATTATATTTAATTGATTTATATTATTAATAATAATGGTATGGAGCATTACAAAAGCGATAATTGCAAAGACAATATCATCTATATCACACAGAGAAAAAAGATTGTTTTATTTAAATAAATTGTTGTTTGTATACGGGGAAGTAAATATTTCTTTGAAACAAATGATTTTTCTTTGAAATAAAAGAATATTTATTTTTGTAAAAGAAGAATGGTTTCATTCAAAGAAAAATTATTTATTTTAAAGAAATATTTACTTCCCCGTATACAAACAACAATTTATTTAAATGAAGCAATCTCTTTTCTCTGTGCAGCGCATTTTGAGCTGATGGAATCATCGCGACTGTTTCATCAGTGCGATTCTGATAACACTATGATGCAAGACGCGCACTGAAGTGATGAGCAAGTGACGTGGCAGTGGCCTGGTGACTAAGTGGCAGGTGGAATCGGTAAAGCCCATGATAGGTAAAGCCTATGTAAACAAACGGAGTGGCGGTGGGTATTTTGCAAGTGGCGTGGTGTCAGTCTGGTGCCACTAATCTCAAACAAGTTCAATTTTCGACTGGCAACCGGGTGGTGACGACGTGGATCTTGCATTTACAACTGAGTATTTCTGTTTTTATAAAATTCTTGGTTGTCCAAGTTTAGATCATTTTATAAACGTTGAAAATTCCAAATTCCAAAAAACACTATTGGGTTCATCCTAAAAACAGAAATACTCAGTTGTAAATGCAAAATGCATTTTGATGCGCGCATCTTCATTTGTTTACATAGGCTTTACAGAGTCCACCTGCCACTTGGTCACCACGCCCCTCCCACGTCCCTTCCTCGACACTTTAGTGTGCGCCTTGCCTTAGATTGTTAAGCCTAGTTCACATCGAAGTAACGTACGTAGCGGACATACAAGACATAACGTGAGCAAAGTTGAAATGCATGGTTTCAAACGTCATCAGTTACATTCGTACCAATTCGTACAAGACATGTAAGACATAACAAAAAGTTGGGTCAACTTCAACTTCTACGTTATGTTTTCTATGTTTGACCAATGAGATGTGTTCATTTTACTAGGCAACACCCCCGTTGTTTCTTTAACAAATTTTCAATTTTAAAGTTCGGACATTTAAATTAAATTAAACATTAGGTTAAATAATACTGGTCAACAGCAAAACAAATATCCTAAATAAAATCAAGTAATACATATTAATTTTGATCTGCTGAACACGAAAATAATTTTTAAATTATTGCGTGCTTTTGGTATTACTTATTCATGAAATAACCTATTCTACAAGCATAGCCAAAAATCATTCTTCATTATTTTTCAATAGTAAATAATATTCAACTTGTACTATCCGAAGTATTAGTAGGTATACCTACTAATGTAAAACGCGACCCTGGTCATAAAAACCAATTGGGCACTTGCCGCATTCCTCTGTATTGTTGGTTTTATGAGAAGATTTGGTCAACTGCAAATACGTGTGCGCGCGATTGACTTTTATATGTTTTCTACGTTAATGTGAATAGCAAATGATTTTGCTATGTTTTCTACGTTATGTCTTATATGTCTGCTACGTACGTTACTTGGATGTGAACTAGGCTTTATGGTGAATAGTGAGCGCTACCGAAAGATGATAACCAGATTTTTATCGTGGGATTTACGTGGCATGGACTTGGCAGTTATATGATTTCGACAAGACGGTGAAGCATGCTGTATACCGGATGATACAGTGACTGGACTGCAGTCAAAGTTTTGAAGTCGGTATCTTTCGGAATATTGACATAAATTGTTAAAAAAATAAAGTCTAGAAGAAGAAGAATAACGGAAGCCAAAGTTGGTGAGATAATCTCAAAATACATCAAAATTTGTACTTGATGTTTTTGTTTATATGAAAATGTCTGTTACTAGTTACTACTGAACTTTGTATAATAAACTTTAAAGATAACAGTATATTTTGCAAAAAAACAATGATAGTGACAAATGGTAATTTTTGGGTTACTTTTATTCTTTTTCTGCAATTTGTAGTGAATTGATATTTCATTAATATAACCAGGTATAAAAGATCCAACTGCATAGTTTGAGTTTAGCAAAAACGACAAAGTACCGTTGTACTTCTTGCCGTTAATTTTGGGTTCCAAAAAACTTGCAAGTTGATTTTGTAACTTTTATAGTCAAACGTATAATATTTTATTTAATTATTCAAAATATAAAAGAGATAGAAAATGTTAAGATTATTAATTTTGTCAAGTTAATTAAGATGTGTATCATATAATTTCTGAGGATTTCGAGTTATTGCTATTTCCGGTGTGTATCATTTCTTAATTGGCAATATTAATGGGTCATTTCTCGCTTGAACCGCCATATATCACATGGCTACTATTGAAAATCAAACTTTCTCAAATTAAATGAAAAATTATATTAATGATATTATTCACGCCTTGAAAAATTCAAATTTTGTTATCGCACTAAAAATTTATTACTACCTGAGAAGTAATTGTGTATTCGATTTAGTTAGTATATTATTTAGAAAGTTGTTATTAAAAATATTTATTTATATTCCGATTCAGCGTCTCATGGGATTCTTTCCACAAACAACTGTCTCATAAAATTGTCCGTTGACGAACATAATGTTGTAGGATTAAGTTATGTATGCTCGACTGCATCATCGATGTTTAAGTACTCTTATCTTTTTTCTCATAAGATTAGATACTTTCATTAAGCTCTATCTCAGAAACAAACAATTTTTATTACCTATGTTCATACAATGGAAACGTTAGGATTTTAACCACAATTAATTGCACTTTCTTTTCAATTAATCGTAATCCCAAGTCGTGAAATATTTTAGTTGCAGTATATTATCTGCCACGTGCTTCAATTGGACGGCTAAAATTTTAAAAATTGCAATATCGGTAAAGGTTATTGTTTCTTCCAAATGAAAGTGCATCGGCTATCGAAGTGTAATTTTGAATTATTTGATAGATGTAATGAATAGACGATGATATAGCACGTGGAAGAGAAATGTACTTATGATTTGTTTTCATTTACTTCACAATTGATCAAATGAAACGTATAATTTCGCAAAACGATTGTTCGCAATGAATGACATTATTGTTACATTTGGATACGATTAACCCAATTTTTAGTCTAAATTACTGAGGTTTCTTAGTTCTCGTCAACCAAATTGCTTCCGCGAGTGTCTATTTCTGTTGCCATATTATTTCGAACTTACCTCATAGAGAAGATAAAAACGAATGTTATACTTATCGAATTCACACCCCTGCACCCTATTATTAATACTCCCAAAAATTCCCACAATGAAATATGTTGAAAACTGTTTAAGATGACGCTGTAGGCACATCTGAGTTAATTAAATGTAAAGAAGAACTTACAGGTTAACGTGACTTCCGAACCATTGCACAAATAATTTGGCAGCACCTTGGGTTGGGTCCGTAGGTCAACTCGCTTTGCACGACATCAACTACCTGTAGAATAAAAGGCGAAAATATGTTTATCCTTTTTACTCAGATCGCAAACGTTGCAGTTTGAAATGAAACGCAAATTGATATGTTTGCACGCGGAATGCTGCCCAAACTGCAAACGGTTTCGCGTTTTGTCTAGATGCACCTTTAGAATATTTACAGGCTAAAAATGCTATTATACAAAAGTACTTCAGTGTTGCCCGTAGCCGGTAGTTAAGTAAAACAATAACTTTTACAAAAAGTGAATCTTGAAGTTTGACGATTGAATGCTTTGATCCATCAACCATCAACCTGGGTTGATAGGCCGCTGCGAATCTGATATAATGGATCACGTGTTACAGTATGGAAATGTTTTTTGTTATATGTACAGTGGAGTAGATATTGTTAAATTAGCCTATCCACTGGGATTTTATACAATACATGGTTAGAAGACAAAAATTTTAGATGAAAAGTTAAGCTGTGTTCACAAGAGATTATTGATGATGATGAATTGGTAGTGCTGACCGGTTGCCGTGAGTCAATTGCGTCATCAATAATTGCTGGTGGCGCTGCTAAAGAAACGTCGTGTAACAAAGGATTTTGCTTTATTTTGCTGCTAACCAAAATACTTAAATCTGGTCGTTAGTAAAATAATGTTCTATTAATTAACTAAAGAGAAAATTTCAGGTTTATCCATTATAGTTTTCAAAATAATATGTTATAGTTTTTTTTCAAGCGAGACGCCGCGGTTTGTTATAAATCAAAAAATATAAAATGTTTATCCCATTAAAAAGTAATTTTTAAGCACGTGTAATTTTCTTAATATTTACTGAATAGGTTTTTTGGAGTACCAAATGTATGGGATCTGTTAAATATTATTTTTAAATGAATCAACTTCCTGATGTTGAGAATTTTATTCGCGATATAGCACTCGAGATTTTGGTATGCAATTATTAAAAAAAAATAAATAATAGCACAAATGTAATCTATTTTTATAAAAATCTATTCTTGATGTTATTATACGTGGGAAATTTCTATGTGGAACATTAGTTTGTCAACAAACCAGGAACCGTTGCTTTGATGGGCAAGTTTTATCTGGCAATCAAAAATTTGAGAAATTTTATTTTAATATTTGGTTTAATTGAAATCGAGATTTAAATGTTTGATAAAAATTCAATTTTATTATATAAACTTCGCAAGCTTTTTAATTACTTTTACTGTCATAACATCGATCTGTCAAAATGGGTCACTGATATTATTTTTAATTATTTTGAAGGCTAGCCGATGGACGTTTTAAATGGAAATATAATTTATAAAGACAGGCGTGGAGTTAGGAAATGTCACGATTTACAATTTTCAATACTACGAAACAATCCTTTTTGTTTTGTGCTATTACATATTCTTCTTGAGCAACCATTGTCTTCTTCTGTGCGTTGGAATATTAACTAAATTAGTTACGTTTAATAGTGGAAATTGTACAACTGTGAAGTACTGCGTTAATGATTATGTAAATTACTTTATTTCATTTGGAAAAAATGTTTTCATAAATGAGGTCTGAGTTTTGTTTAAAATCTTCTAACTCTTCATCACGTCTTTTGGCCTGTACGGTAAAGATAAAAGTGGAACTTACAAATCATGCAACAATCATTAAATGGTGTGTATTGTTATGTAAATAAAAAAATATTGCCATTACTACATAAAATTGCCAGTCATACATTTTATATTCACTCTTCACACACTACTTAATTTCCGTATTTTTCCGGTATTGTTTGACTCCTAAAACGAATTTTTATACTTTGATCTTCATCTTTTGAAATCATTTTTGATTATAAAATCAGTTCGCAGTTGCTTACGGGAGAAACTAGCCTAAACCTCAAGAGAAGGCTTTGCCTAAAAATAAAACCCCTCCCTTTTTGATATTTTTATTAATTTCTTATTAATTTGAAAGAATGAACTTCTTATTTTGCAGCTGGTGTCACCTCTTGTCCGTAGTCCTACCATTCTTGTTTCACATCTGCTTCTTCTACTGTTTATGTTTACATATGTTACACGTACTCAAACTATCTCAACTGTATTTCCTGCACCATCTTTTCGGATGTTATATTTAAATATTTAGTAAAATTTAATGTCTTGTGTGGTCTAAACTTATTTCTTTTGTTTTGTTTTTAAATAATTATTCTTCTTCAAGTTTATATTTTACCCTTCGCTACATCAAATTCTGATTCTGAACAAAGACCAGTAACGAACTTGGGAGATATTTGCACACGTTATTAGATCCTTGTAATCGATAATAAATAACAGCGGAATTTACCAATTTAATTGTAGTATGTGCAATGCTATTTACATCGGGCACATGGTAGATATAGCGAACAATAGAACTTCTACCAATTCTTCGCCGGATTGACTTTTTATAATTGAGTTTCTGGTATCTTTGGCAATATTTTAATAAATATCCAATGCGGGAGCTGTGGGTGAGCTTAGTATGGTCCACTTGATCATTAATCCAAAATTAGCATATTTTAAGTCTAATTTGGAAACTTTTTGTTCTAAAACCAGCTGTTTCCATGTTCAAGTCAAAACTATCGCTGATTCTTGTTTTCGATTAATCGAACATACTTGGTCAGGTATGCTGTCTCGAAAACTTCGACATTTTCTTGTACTCCATCTTCGATTGCTACTATTCTGCAATGAAAATAGTAAACAATAAATTCTTATGCATTTTTGGGCTGCTATTGTATTATTGTATTTCATCCCCTAGTATATTAATCAAATCACATATGTTCGGCAATGAGTAGCACATTTTCGACATCGTATCGAATTAATGGCGACATTTCAGTTCTGCTATTATAAATGTCGCATATCACATTTTTCCCATGACTGATTTTAATGATTCCTTACAAAACATAATTTGAGTTCTTATCAGTGTAGTTAGATCTTAATATCATCAACTGTAGGTGAAAGTCGACCAAGTTGAATGAAATATCTTTACTTTGATCAAGTTTGTAATTGCTGATTAATAGTGAAATTTATACAATTATAGGATAAATCAAGCAATTTTTATTACCTCACAATATAATTTATATCTAAATACATATCACAGTCTAGCATCCATGTAATGCATATGTTGTGGTGTAACCTTTCATCCACAGTAAAAAGTTGCACAAATGTTTTTACATCAACTAATAATATGCTTTTGTTTCGCAATATTTATCTAGTTCGATCTTCATCTATTAAAAACTTGATTGATTCTGGAAAAGTAGTGGTGCACCTTCTTGTTGAAACAAATTGATTTTTTGTTAAAACTTCTATGATTAAAAATTTCTCCTTGAAAATTTTCTGATCGTCAGTTTATTTTAAGGTGGTCAAGGTCATTAACCTAATGCCTGGTTATTTATGAAATCCTCAAATATTATTATTATTTTAGCCAGTGCGGCACAGTTTTTAAAATTGTCGTCATTATTTAAATTTCCATTATTTGGTCAATTAGCGCAGCTCTAATTATATTAACTTATGACTACGTAAAAGTTATTAGATAATAATTCATCGCGAATTTCACTATTCTTGTCTTAATTATTAAAGAAATGAAAAATGTGTAATTTTTTCCAAATAAATTACTTTTTCACAAATGAGATGCACTGTAAGTATAATTTCACGTATTGGTTTGCTGATTTAAGGCGCGTTGGATCGAATGATAATTATTATTGGTTTAAAAAGTTTTAACTATCCGTTTACGCGTATAAGGAAATTACAACTCATTTTTGTATTTTATGTTTTCTATTTTTAAACTTAAAGTGCTTAAACATCCGGTTTCTAAAATCCAAACGAATTATCTATCTATCAAGTTGGTTGATGTAATTGCGAATTTTGAAATTATTCTTAATGGTGGTGGTTATGAGATTAGGAAATATTCAATCATTAATCAAGATCGATAAATCAATAATTGCTGGTTTTTACAAGTAGCATGGTACGGAATAATAGAAAATTAATGAACATTAAAGAAAGAAGCTTACACGAGTAAGTGAAACTGGATTCGAGTAACCGGCATTCTTATTACAAAGTAAATTTTAATAAGGTAATTGTGAGTTTAATTTTTATGTTATCGAAGCAAGTGGATCATAAAAATATTTTAAAAAATATGAAACGAGGTTGAACAATTATTATCCATCCGTGCTGTACATAAATATAATTTTTAGATCAAAAATTGGATCAAGCGATTAGTTCACCTAAAGAGGTATACGCATTTTCTCAAAAAGCACCAAACACCGTAGATGGTCAGGAACAGTTATATCGTAGATTTATAACTCTTCTTATCAAGGAGTGAAATATTGTAGACCTGAAAAATGTAGAACGCACTCCACTGTACTGTTAGAGACGGTAATTGTTGAAAAGATCTCGAAAAATTCGTGCGAACATTTTCGCATCGTAAATGTTGCACTTTGTGTAATTACAAGTTCTAATGAAAATCATATGCTGTACTAAATTGATTGACTTAGTTCATTGATACTGTTAAATAAATCCTAGTTAAAGTAATTAACTGGATTCGTAACACTTCTCATACAGCGGTTTTCAAACCATTTGCACGTCTGCTTCATCACTCAATCCATGTATCTCAATGTATGAGAGGACTTGCAATAAACTAACAAAAATTATGCTGGTACTCGAAGAGGGTCACAAAAATTGGGCGGAATGCTCAATTAAATGGATGATTTAATGTTAAACGTTGCCCACGGATTTGGCTGACCATTCAAAATTGGTGACATTTAAACGCAAATTAAAATTCGAAATGAAAAATGTGTAAATTTGGCTAAACGAATTATTTTGAAATTTTGAATTAAAAAAAACTTGAATTATTTGAGGTTATACACGTGGTGTAGTAGACACTGACGTTTCGACATTTTTTAAAAGTTTCTATTTCCAAGTTTTTAAAGAACCACAAAATATTTGTGTTTGTTGACATCCTTGTTTACATATCGTATAAACCACAATCAAGCAACTGTTCAATATAAAATTAATTCTTGACCATTAAATTTAAATAAAAATGAAATTCCAAACTAAAAATTTACTTTCAATATTAAATTGTCTATTAGCATTTTGTTTTTATTGTTAAAAAGCAAAATTCGAATTTATCTCTTGATACAAGCTGCATTTTAAGTTTTCTCCAGCTACCCCCCCCCCCCCCCCCGGAGCACTTCTTTAATAGTTGGTAGTTTTTTCAAAGTTGGTATTGGTAAAAGGCTATACTAGCATAAAATAGTTTTTTATTCTTCGGCTTGTTTGAAATGCGATGTAGTAATGAATTTTTTTGTATACTTAGGTGTTGTGTACTTGCTCTTGAGTAATCTCTTCAGTAAAGTGTAGGATATAGGATGGTATTCAAATTAATTTTGTTTGAATTTACAACGTCTGGTGTGTTGATTGCACAAGAACCATTAACTTAACTTGGTTTCAATTTTCAAGTTAAATTAATTTTCATATAAATCACAATTATTGTGAGGTTAAGGTTGTTAGCCCGAAGCAGATTTTATGATAGATTTGTATCAGTAGGAAAAAGTATTATTTGAAAGTTTTTCGCAATTTTCATATAAGTAAAATCTTCCTCCGATTTATTATAATAGTAAACTTTCACTAATTGTTTACTTATTGCAATGCTAATTTCTTCATGACTAATCGCAAGGCTCTCGTAACTAGTATTTTGTACGCCTTCGTGAATGTGAACGGCCGGGTTTGAGTAGGCAGATCAGAAAAGCTAATCTCATAGATGTTTTTCTTTCGTAATAAGTATTTTTAACATGATTTTTATATTTTATGTACTAAAGAGTGTACATTACAAGGAAATTTATGTTGCGTTTGAACTTGAACTTGAGTTGGCAGCTCTGGTTTTTAAATTAATTTATGCGTTGGTTCACATGTGGAGGCTTCAACAAAAATTTGACAGCTCAAGCTTCACAAAAGCATAATTTCTTATGCCGTTTTTTGGAAACGTTTATTTTCTCCAATGAATGAGATAAATCTACCCGCTTGACCTACAAAGCCAGACTCACACATACCTAAGATTTTCAAAATGGATAGACTTATTAGAAATTTACTCAAACCAGCGTTGTGCAAGATTAATTAATTGGATGTTATCCCGGATGTAAATCGTTAGTCAAAATATGTCGAAGAAGACCTACCTTGAGTTGTTTCAATTTTTTTTTTGGCAAAGTTGCCGTGCAATTTTCCTCTTCAAATATAATTTTAATAAGGTATCATCTTACACGTTTATAATTTGAATGTCCTTACTTTGCTAATGACGAATTTGAGCTATAACAGATAATTTTGTAACCTTGTATTTTTTAATAGAATGACTTGCAAAGAAAAACCTTAATTTTCTTTCGGTTAATTAAACAGGAACCGTTTATAATAAAAAACATTTTTGTTATTTCGTCGAGATAATACTTTTAAATATAGAACCCAATTCCAATGTGGAAAACACTCGAAAATTTTAAATAAAAATATGATAGGAAACTTCTAATCGGTAATAACTCGAAAACACTTGTGGTCTCGGATAGCAAGTTGACACTTGTAAACTGCTTGCAAACTTGAAAAACCTGTCAAATAAACAATTATTTTATATATTTTTTTTAAATTTCCAGTGCTGCAAATAAAAATGTGGGAAGCTATTTTGCGGGCCAAACGACGCGATGAGCACATTTGTTTGTTCGCAGTCGATCCGAACGTTTGCATTATTCAGCACGGTAGTCCGGACGTGCCTTAACGTTTTTATAAGCTTGTTCTATAAGCAACGAGTTATTTATGCTATACCTAGTGTTCGAGAATTTTTATAAGGAATTTGTACTTGTTCTACTGTAGTCAGGTCTACATCAGCCATCAGCCACAGTCAGGTCGCCCAATACATTGTAACACATGATAAATTGAGATAGTTAATTTTAATTAACATATTTATGACTGCTTTTATCTTGCTGAAAGGCGACATGTATATCACTAGACAACCCTGCTTTACACGATAGATAACCTTCAAGGATATTTGCACTATCGACTCACCTTGTATACTTAGTTCTTAACCATTTAAATAATCAGGGGAACTCAGGGCCTATTTTTATCCGAGTTGGGCCCTAGGTCCAATTAGTGTAACTAATAGCACCTAAAACCCAATTTTTGGGTTATTTTATCAGTATTTGATTTTTATTTTTCGATTTTATGTTCTCTCATTTTGGGCCACGACATCAGCAGGGTTTCTCCATCCTTTCCGGGAATTTCTAAATTAATGGATAAAACTTTTTCCAGGAAAGTACCAAAAAGCGCATACTGAACCTACAATTTAACTTGGAATTATAACCACGGCACGTACGGCAAGCAGCGCCTATTTTTCACTGGGTTGGGCCTTAGGTTCTAGCAAATTTTCGGGCCCCTGATATTCGAGTGTAACTAATAGCATCGAAAGCCCAATTTTTGGCTTATCTTTAGGTACATGCCTAATGCGTCTAATTGTAAATTAGCCCTGTTGAGAGGTTGAGTAGATGATGTAGTCTAGTTTGTTGTGTTGGACGTAAGGATTTGGGAATAAAATAATAGCGTGTACTGGAGGGTATTCCATATCCTTCATACAACATATAAGTTGTAGAGATCCCGCAATATGGTTATGGTTGGGACTTTTTATCGATAAATATCGATTAATCGAAGAACGATTTTTTATTTTTGAAATTTCGATTAAACGATATATCGATATTTCGATAGTTACTTCCCATTGGTCAATTTTGGATTCGACCGGTTTCTTTATTCGAGAAACAAAAGTTGGGGTTTATTATTTCGATAATTCGATAATTATCGATACAAATATCGATTAATCGAAGTTATCGATAGTTTTTGAATTATCGATATTCGATATCGATTTTTGAATATCGCCCTGCCTTAACTATGGTTCAAGTTTTGAGCATCGAAAGAGTTAGATCCTCTGCTGGGCGCATATGTAAGTAATTTTATTTTTGCATACCCGGGAGTTGAATATCATCGATCGATGGCAGAAACCATGATAAAACGGGCCCGAGGTTAAACATATTTAAGTACAGTAAAAGCCCTCGTATCCGAAAATTCTTAGAATTTATCGCGTCAACCGAAAGATGCTTGCGAGGTCAACGCGTAGGCAGACTTCCGTTTCATGTTATGGTATTTATATTTCAACCAACCATTTATCCGAAACATTTGCTATCCGAACAGAAATGGGTCCCGTTCATTTCAGATACGAGGGCTTTTACTGTAGGTATTATTTTAATTTCAAATATTGATTGAGCTTTAGTGTAGCTTTTGGTAAACCGGGGGGTTTGGGGGTTATGGAATACCACCCAGTGCACGGATTACTCTTTATTTATGGATCACTAGTATTATTTCTTCAGTACCGAAGAGTTACTTAGTAGCCAATGTTGGGATCTTTGATGGCGTGCGCTGTATTTGGAAGTCGCAGTTTTGAGAAGAAGAGGGAAGGAAGGTTCTAGCAAATTTTCGGGCCTTTGATATTTGAGGGTAACTAATAGCATCGAAGGCCCAAATTTTGGGTTATTTTATTAGAATTTTATTTTCATTTTATGATTTTATGTTCTCTCATTTCGGGCCATTGGCCCCCAGACACGTGCCTAATGGTAAAATAGGCCTTGACGGCAAGGAAACCATGATAACATTGCAACTTCAATTATTAGTTTCCTTCAAACAAAAGTAATGTTATGCTATAACTAGAATTAATTAAATAACGAATCTTGATCGCCCTGTTTCCAAACAGGATAGTCAACCTAGAAAAGCTAACATCATTATTGATGACGAGGGTTTACTATAGCTTTAAACTTTACTTCAACGACTGCACTTTCAAAATTATTGTTTGTTTTGCATTCCAATGAGATCTTCAATTTTAAGGAGAAAATTGGTATCAGCAGTTGGGTCCTTTTGTCTCTTGGCACTATTCAAATTGGAATAATAAATCAAAATGAACATTTGACAGCGAAATCAAGTTGGTAACAATTGTCGACTTTTGCCCATTGTCAAAAAAATTGCTGGTTGTAAGTACTTGCATGTTCATACCTCGTTAAATGGTTAAATGAATATACTTTCCATATAAAAGCAATAATGAAATTATATAGTTGAAATGATTTTCCGGCAGCAACAGATTCTCATTTACAATATGTCGTGAGATTAGCCATTTTGTATTTTTCAATTCTCGTTTATAATTTCACTTTAATTATTGAAACTAGTCGCGACTTGGTATTAATAGTTTTTCAAGTAAACAGGTCAACTTTTTTCCGTGTTGGTTTCCTTAAACATTTGCTTTCATTTCATTTTACTCATGAATAGTTCATTTAATTACAACGGGATCTATATTTTTACTTGAGATGCATTTTTGATCATTAAAATACTTGAATCCAAATGATGCCAACATTACTAATTGAAATGGAACGCGTCTAGGAAAAAAATGTTATGGTTTGATTCTTCTCCTGTTTGGACTACCGGCGAGATAATAAGAGTTAAACGGTCATAAAATTAATGTTAACGATGCTTACAAAATTTAAAATTGCGGAAGTTCTTTAATTTATGCAATCAGAAGTAATTAATATTTGCAAAAAGCTCACACGAGGAAACCATAATAAACATTCCAATTTATCGGTGTTTTTTGGTATCTTGTGTTGGCATCATCCGATGGAACACACTGATGTGTAAACGCGGAACGCTTATTCACGTTTGAAGTAATCCGCCTCCGGTAAACACACGTTTTGTATTTTTTATATTACAAAACTTAGCTATTTTACACAAAAGTGTTTACATTTTTTGTCGATAACCTAACCTAACTTTTCAGTTTCTTTAAGTTTCTTTCCATTTAATTGTGTTACAACCATAATTTTATTTATAATAAAAATTCTTTCTACTAGTTTTTCTTGCTTCTCGATATAGCGAACCATATTACCTTAAAAGTTGACTTCTTCTACTATCGCATCATTTATCAGCTTGATTTTAAAAAATTATGAAAGTTTATTTGGGTAATGTAATTAATTGTTTTACATTTATAATAAATGCTTGAAAGGCAAAGGTAATATTTTTATAATGATAGAGGGAAATTGTACGATTATAATGGGTTTCGTTGGGAATATTTAAATTTAATGATCAGTTCTATCCGTTGCATAGTTACGGTTACCCATGTCAAAGAAAAACAACACTCGAATATTTTTTCGGTTTTTTTAAAGGTAGATAGTAGATCATAACGTTCACCCTTCCCTATGGCGAAATAAAACATAATCGAGTTGTATTTCCGCATTATTTAATACATCACGTGCGTGTGTTTTGTATAATTTACCTACCGATTATTAAGGGACCTTCGAATAATCTGTAGAAATTGTTCGAGTTCGTTACGGTTATTTACTGTTTCACAGGAATAAAAAGTATAGGAAGTGTTAAAAATGTAATTTTAATAAGCATCAATTAACTGCAATTATCATAAATTAAATAAATGTTTTTGTTGCAGCTATTACATCGTGACATAGAAAGTCATGGTAAATTTGTGAGTTCAGTTGTAAAATTGAGTAAACTGCAAAATGACGGAGTCGAGGGTGCAAATGTGCGCCGTATAGCAAGAGGACTGGAAAGACGCTGGCACTTATTATTTCTCAGGTCTTTGGAGTGGCAATGTTATATTGATTCTCTTTCTAAAAATATTTATGATAAAGTAAGTGTAAGTTCACTTCTATAAATAAATTATGTCCTAACGGATCCTTGCGGTTTTTCAGAACCACGCTAGTCAAACAGAATCATCCGAAAGCGAAAATGACGACGAACCTTTAAATAAATATCCACGATTAGCCGATAGCTCGTACACGTTTGAAGACAACACATCGGTTTCCGAGGTAAAAACGATTATTATTTGTACCTAGTTCATTCATTACACCACCATTTCCTTGATAGGATAACGTAAACAACGAAACGGAGCACATTCATTCAAACAACAATAACACGGTCATGATGATAAAGCCCAAGGATGAAAATTGTATAAAAGTAAACGAAACGAATTTAACGCCCGAACGAATGAAATTCCTAGAGGACTCTTCAACATTTACAAAGTTTGTATTCCGACTTTTTCCTCAGTTTTTTTTATTTATACTGTTTCTTTCGATAGGTCGAACCGCAAGGCACCAAACTTGGGCACCTACTATTTCAAACACGAAGACACAACCGATTCAGAAATTCAAACGTCGAACAGTTCCAAAACGAAACAACAAACTACAATGGAAGAAAGCTCGGAAGACGAATGGACCTACTCCAGTATCGAAAAAAATCACACTTCGGTCATCACACAACCTACCAATTCTTCAATTTTAAAAACTTCTTGTCAAGACATACAAAGGCTGGTACAAGAAGCTGAAGAGTTGGTTCGCGAATCGCCGGTTAAAAAAATAAAGTCGAGTACTGGATCGCCGTTAAATAAAATGTCGCGGGTAAAACAGTGGCTAAATATGGAAAAACCAATCGATAGTTGTGATGCGAGTTGCGAGGAAGAGGACAAAGATTCGCAGTCGTCTGAAGATTTAAACGAAAGTGTGGCGACATGTCGTGCAATGCAAGACCTGTGTTCTAGTGTCGTCGGAATCGATTCCGATAAAACACAATCCTCTCCAAAAGTTTTCCTCAGGCAGAAAAGAACGGATCTTAAACGAAACAGACCTTGGAGCATTTCGTGCATATCACAGTTACCTTACGCCCCACTAAGGTAAGTCAATAATGTTTGTATTCTGATAATGGAAATTTTGCGATAAAGAAAAAGTGCGAACCGGTTATTGATAAATCAAAATTTACCCAAATATTTGACGTTTGATACGAACGAAAACGGTAATTTAGTCATTATATTGGACATGCACGCACGATTTATTTGCTTTAAAAAATTTTCTCCTGGTTACACTAGATAAGCACGGACGTGTGAACTTTTACATCAAATCCAAAATATTTTGGTAATAACTCCGTTTTAATATTTTTTTAATGGCATGTAGATAATTTCTTCGGTCACCTAGACCCACTTTTGTCCGTTTTGTCGTCACCAAAAGGCATGAGTTAATTATTTTTTAATTTTTCGCAGTAAAAAAGTTTCCGCAAATTTTTTATTTAGGACACGGTGCGGTGTAGGTAATTAAATTTTGCGTTACTCGAAATTGTATCTACAGGGTTGCAAAAAAAGTGAACGGTTGTCTTACTATAATTGTTAGTTTGAAAAACGATAACGGAAGTTAAAAAAGAATGTTTGTGCGTAAATTAAAAAGTTTCGTTTTGATGTCTTATTTCTAAATTGGATTGTTTCGCGTCATTGAAGATGAAACCTTTTTCGCTTTCTAGCAATATGAATATTTAAAAAAAATATTTTGATTTATTTATCGATTAGGAACCCCACTGGTTTTTTTTATTTATTTGAATTCGGCTTTTGTGTATGTTTCCTCAACAAGCTCTATTTATTAGCTTCTGTTCCATCGGAAATATGGTAATTAACTAAATTTTTTTATTCAATGAATCACCTTTTTGCATTAAATTTAAATTTTAAATATTAATCGTTTCTGCCGTAACACTTTATGTACCCATTTAATTTTGGTAATTCATTCAGGAATATGGAACGTACCTACAGTAAAATTAACCAGAAATATTCGTTAAATTTTAAGTGCCTTAATTTAAACAATGGCTTGCGGCCATTAATTTAGCAGACATTAACATCGATTTAATTACGAGTGGACAACAAAAAAAAACTGGTTTACTTAGTTAAATTAAAACTATATAACTAACAGTCTCGTACAACAATTTATTTGTATCCCCGGGGATATACATTATTTATTTAATTAAATTGTCACCATCTCTTATTGATTTTCTTTGATTGATTTATTCAATAAACATTTTTTATCTATTAAAAACAATATTAAATAACAAAAGAAATTTTTTAATTTTTATAAAGTAGAACGGGGCGAGGGGGGCAATTTAAAAATTTTTTAATTAATTTGATTAATTATTTTTAAGATTAAAAATTTTAAATTAATTTTTCAAATGATCAAACCAACATAATACAGTTTTCCTTTAAAATTTCAAAATTATAAACACCTTTAATATTTAAGTAACAATTTATTGCAAAACTTTTCAAACTTTTTTGTTTGCCATTTCCATGTCGGTTTTGGATGATATTTTATAAAAATTTTGATCGTTAAATTTACCGCTTAATTTTCTTTTAATTTAGTACTTCGTCCTGTTATTACCATTAATGCATCATGTTGACACTTGGCACTCATGGTTCTGTAAGCACTGCTTCACAGTGCAACCGGCGCGACCAGGCATTGAACCGCGGTTTCCTGCTCTATAGCCTATCAATTTAACCTTTAAAGAAAAACTTCCACCCTTAATTTCTCGTAAACAGCTGCGTATTACTACAAACCTGCTTCTTGTCTTGTCCTAAACAATCGGTTGGTATCTGCTAATGTCTCCTTGTTTAATGGTGGGCAACGGATGCATTCAGCTTTTGATGCTATTGTTCGATTATTCTTAAGTTCAGCAATTTTAGCCGAAGTGTTGGCTAGGTCAAAATAAGCCAATTCTCTACACTGCGAAGAAGTAATCCGCTTTAAAATTTTAGGACAAAATTTCGGTCCAACCTGACCCAGTCGGCAATTGAGTATTGTTTTTCAGTCTCAGAACTGCTTTTGAAGTAGAATTTATTTCCAAATTATTATCTGCGCTTTCAACTTTAAAACCAATAATTGCCTAATTTGCTTCCGTACACAGAGAGAAATATGTGTTACTAATCCACACAATATTGTGCAGAAAAAGTACGAAATTGTGGAATTTTTTTTGCACAATTGCGTGGATTAGTATCACATATTTCTCTTTGTGTATACATAGCAATTTTGGTCTAATTTAGCAAAACAATTTAATTTATTTTAATGATTTCACAGTCTTATAGAAAGTTACTCGATTTTTTACTTTGAAACTTAATTATCAAATTGTCGAATAACCCGTTTGTTGTGCTTTTGATTTCTATACATATTTTTTTTTAGTTTTTAATGCAATCAATGAATATCCTCCTGTATGAATTAGCTCTAATATGAAAACTTGCCCGTGTGATAGAAATCTTTACGCTGATGTGGTATTCGAATGCACGACCGCGTATTTGTAGTTATTTACATTTACCGCTTATTCACTCTGCTGGACTATTTATTATGTTACTAATGATAATTTATTTTAAATCTACCAAAAAAATGATAAGTCAGGTCAGGCTTAGAAAACTATTATAGTGGATAGGGCCAGTGGTGGATCAGGTTACTTGCCAAAGGAAATATTTGGGGTTTTGGTTAAATGGTTCAAGTATTCGCTCAAGTTCATTTTTAAATATGGCAACCTTAAGTTACATTTCCATTATATTTTTAATTTGCTCAAAAGTAACTATTCCGGTTATAAATCGAAGTTATAGCCACTGGAGTGTGCAGTTGGAAAATCTTATGCTGGACGTATTGGATGACTAGGTTCATCTGGATCGCTAGTGAACAAAGATGACACATTGAGAGAGATGGTGAGAATGTAATTATTGTTAGACAATATACCCATTTATGGCTTAATTAGCATTTCTGTTTGTTTAAATACAAATCAGCTGATGTTTGTCATCAATTATTATCACCGACCAAATTCGCCTACAAACACGTACGTTTCGGTCGAACCGCACATTCGACCGTGCAAAAACACTTTTTCATAATTAATAATACGGTAATCTCCGATGAACAAGAAAACTGCGTATTGCTCTGAAGATAAAAGTAAACGTGATTGACTGTTCGAAATGTCATCTAAATTATCATAATAAAGATAGAAAAAAGATAGAAATTTTTTAGAAATTTCCCATGTCAGGTTTTGCATTCAAAATTAAAATTTATAAAATGAGCTGTAATTTTGTGATTTATTGTAAAAAATATTAGCAACACAAACATAGTTGGTGTTTTGCGCTGTGAAAATAATCAGTGTAACCAGCAACAAATTAAAAACGCAATATTAAGATTTATTTTGCGGTTTTAAAACGAAATTTCTGCTTACGTAATTCAAAATAATAATATTTTGAAATTAAAAATAACACAGTCACTTTTTAATAATTTTTTAAACAATTAAAAATTAATTTAAATAAAAACAGAAAATCGATTCACGCTTCCTTGAAGAAAAACTAACGAAAGTAAATGCATATATGTATTGTGTTCATGTAAAAAATTATTAACAATCGATTATAATGTTAGAGATTAAAATTGACTTCAATTGAAAATTTGCACGTTCTAGGAGGAAAAAAATTAAATTGGATATGAAATCTATCGCTTTCAAAAATTTTGCTCCATTCAATTGAGCAACCTAAATATTTTGATTAAACTTCCTTGTTTATTAAAAATATTTGCAAATTTTATTTACTTTGACTAATTGCTTCTACAACAATTTTTTATGCGTAGCTAATAAATAACATAAAATTTTATCTTATCTTTTTCTCTTCTGTCAATAACAACTTTGTTATCGATGAAGCGCTGTCGTAGAGAATATTATAGGTAGGTATAACCTAACGATATCTCTATGAATCAATATTTAATTTTATTGACAATTACTTTCGATATTTTAATACCTCAATACATTCACTCTTTAGTTATTGCAAATTATTTAAATTCTATGCTTTGCTTCCATTTAATTTTAATCTATATTGCATTTTATTCAAGTAATCGAAATCCACTAATCAGATTAACAAAGAAAACTTTACCTTGCAACGGTAGCCACTTCAGATATCCAATTAAAATGCATTGATATATAATAATAGTAATCTTTGTTGAAATAAAAAGTTTCAATTGTCTCCTTTAATACATTAAATTAATTAAAAGTGTAAATCAGAAGTGATGCCCCACGCCTTTAGTCTATTTGATGTTTTCTTTTAATTTTAAAATTTTTTTATATTTATGTTAACAATATTACGTATAGATAAACCAAAATCTCGTCCAATGTGATAAATAGAAATGTAAAAAGATATCGGGTTATTTGGAACGCAATCAAACTAATAAAGTTGTCAGGTCGACGTTTCGGAGGACTTTATTCACTCCATCGTCAGGACTAAAATTAAAATTAAAAGGTGAATTATGGTAAATATAGGTAAGGAAATCTTACCCAAACAACCAGGATGTTCATTGTTTGATTCATGGCGTTAACGGGCAAAAACATGGCGCAAAAACTATATAAGGTCGACCTGACAACTTTATTAGTTTGATTGCGTTCCAAATAACCCGATATCTTTTTACATTAATATTAGGCATGGTTGGAATAATATATTATATACTTATTATATGTTACATACATAGCATCATTCTATTTTTGCAATCCTTATATGTAAAACTCTGATTTCCCGATTTTTCCTGGCGAAATTTGAAAAAAAAAAGAAATTCCCTATCTTCTGCAAGTATTCTAAAAGATTGAAAATTCTACGATATGTACTGGAGGGTATAGACCCCCCAGACCCCCCGGTTTACAATGTTACCAACCGAAAAATATATTAAACTAAGATTAGGACTAACCGGGAAATTTGAATTTTTAAATAAAAATGGGGGTAATTTAACTTTCGGCTAAAAAAATTTAAAACTTAGAAAGCATATTTATTTAATTACCTTACTACTCATGGAGTTTAGCAGCAACTTTCTGTGTTATTTTGAAAGTTAATTATAAAAATAACATAAAAATATAAAGCCAAAATTTTAAACCAGGGGGTCTGGAGGGTGTGGAACACCCTCCAGTAGATATCGCAGGATTTCCACTCTTTTAAAATACTTTCAGAAGATAGGGAATTTCCAATTTTTCAAATTTCGCAAGGAAAGATCAGGAAATTTGAATTTTTAAACAAAAGTGAGGAAAATCAGAGTTTTTTCGGTTTATTTTCAACGATTTTTACTAGATAAAAGTTGTAGTACGTTAAATTTCCTATCCGAGATGGGGCGTTAGATTTTCTCTAAAATGCTTCGTTTAAATGATACAGCGTTTAAAAAAAAACAGAAAAATAAAATGTTCGAATTTTTCAACGTTTTTGTCCTTATTATAATTCATAATTCGAAAGCTGTTGATTTTAGACAATTAAAAATTTAAATCTAATTTGTAGATTATTTCATGCTCTTTAAAAAAGCACTAAACTATATTAACTGAAAAATCAACATTTTCGGAGCTATGGTCACGTGAAAGTAAAAATTTAAAAAAATCTTTAAAGTCACCTAACTCTCGAGGGTTTCAATTTAGAAAAAAATTTTGTTAAATATTTTTCTTAGAAAAGTGTCTTCTTTTGATCTTAAAGTAAGTTTTGAAAATTTGTTTTGAAATAGAAAAAATACTACTAAAAAAGTATGGAATTTTTCTTATTTTAGTATTTCCAGATAAATTCTAACAGAATTTTCAAATTTGGTGTTGGTTTCAAATTTTTAACTTGAATCTGTTTCTAGTCGATTTTCAGAAGTGTATAAAGTAGTATATACTGATAACGAGTGAACTTGCTTTGTTGTTAATCCCTCTGTGGCTAAAGCGCAGTGGTCAGGTTACCAATGACTGCGCAGAGCTTAAAGAATAGTAACAAATAGTTTGATGACAATAATTGACGACAGCCGTACATAGTAAAAATATCCCGAAATTTTTTGTATCAAATTTTCCCTGCTTAAATAATTTGCGTAGTAGCCGAATCACGTGTATTACACGTTAATGTGGTACGATTTGTTTCCACAAATTTACTGATCCAAAGCAATTTGCACAAATTGTTTGAGCGTGTAAACTATGATTGCGTCCATCCGACGTATTAGTAATAATGACCATGTTTTAAATCAAGTATCCGCGTGTAAAGCTTGCAAGATTGTCTGCCACCGTTAAGTAAACACGTAAATTCAACTAAAAATTTTGGATTACTACTTATCTGGAAAGTCAACATTTGTAATGGATGTTCCAATATGTTTACACGAGGTTCGATGGAGAACAACCGTTTCTCACTTCAAGTGTTTGATGTTCCAATAGCGGTATCTTTTTTGGATTAGCTAAGCGAACCTACAGGGTTGCCATGGATACCCTTTTTTGGAAACCGCTTTAAAAACCAAGCGTATCTGTGGCAACTCTGCATTATTTTACAACAAAGGTGTTTTATGTAAATTAACATTTTAAAAACGGAATAGTTTCTTAATTTGAATCACTTAAGTTGTCAAGTATTTAACTGAAACCCATAATTACAAGTCGAAAACAAAGAAAATGAGTTCTTGAATATTGAGTTGAAAACATGCACGTGCTTACCTATGTATATCCGTAAAGGATTGGAATTGATTACCACGTGTTTCGACGGAAGGTGGACGGAAGTTCAAAATTGCTATGTTCATGTAACTACCTAGTGAAACTGCATTTATATATTATTCTTCCTTAACGATTTCTTTTTCAAAAATGAAAAGACATCCAAAAAGAAGAAATCCAGTTATCGATTATATTGCAGTTACGTTACTCACCCTGTATTACTAAATAAGTTGATTACTGCAGCTGCTAGCTTTACTTTGACCATTTGTATATTAAAGGTTCAATTAAACGCCAACTGTCCTTTTTTTAAATAGAGCAATTGTGGGAGTTCAACTTCGTAGCTAAAATTTCTATTCAAATACCAAACTTGAATGAATGGGTTACAAAACCATAATTATTTTTTAGTCTGAGTATGTTTTGTAGGTGGTAATTATCAAATATTAGTAATTAATCACAATTCCGTTAGTTTTTATTACATTAACAATGTAATTAAAATTGGTTTGTACTGGCACAAATTTAAAATATTATTAAAGTAACAGGATCGACTTTTCGCGGATATACTATATATGTACATAATTGCCTGGTACCCATGTGTGTTTATTTAATAATTCATATGTGAGTGTAAAAATATTATTTAGAAGTAACATATTGATTTATTTACAGGGGCAGCAAAAGTGAAAATTTTTCAATATCTGAGTCGGCACTCCATCAGTTGTCTTTGAGCCCAAAATATTCCAAAAGTTTTGCCGCAAGTTCGAATAGCGTTAGTGTATATCAAAATTCCACCTCATCCACAATGGAAGAAGGCGGAACCACATTAGTAGAGCATAACAGTACGCCCGTACGCCGTAGGCGTTTGAAGTTCAGAAAAAAAAGTAACGTAAGTTCACACTATTATTAGAGATTTAATTATTTTAGAAATTAAGATTTATGCCACATTGTATGAGCGCCAAAATTTTACAGAGCCGAAGGAGAAGCTCAAACGACCCACTCAACCCAGTAGAAAACTCGCGGGAACGCGTTGGAACTTTAATCAAATCTGGATCGTTTTCGGGATCAAGTTATAAAATAGTCAACATTGAGAGACACACAGCCAGCGACCCTTCCACTGTATATAATGGCCAACAGAGTTTAAGCACCTTATCCAACACCAGTGATGCCGAAAGTAACGAAGATGGATATACCAAAGGGTAAGTGTTTGTACCAATTCAAATATGGCGAAACTTCATACACGAAGAGAAAATTATACTTGCCCCACGGCAATATCATTAAAAATTTAATTTTACCAGTTATTCTTCTTGGTAGGCAAAACGTAAAAAAATATTTAGTGATAAATTGAAAATAATTTTTAATTCATTGCAAAGTAGCGGTAAATTTCAATTTAACATCTTCGTGAGGGACCAACTGTTCGGTGCGTTTCAAGATGACTTATTTCAAATAAAATGCTGTCAGCATAAGATATAATTTGTGTTTTTTGATACGTAAATCAACTTGAAGCATGATTGTATCGTGCTTATTTTGGACGAACTAAATTATGGACAATTTTGGGAAGGTAAATGGAATTCAGGCACCTGGCTTTAACACGAGAACGACAGGTGTTGACCAAAACTGAAAAAAAGAATCACAGATCTCCCGGTACGCCCCCCATTAGTCATCGCCAAAATAAAGTGAATCTGCAGGTTTTTGATCAACTTGAGGTTTGGAAATGAAGTAATAATTTTATTGGCAGCAGCCATTGTTGCATAATTTTTAATGGCCGTTGGTACAAAATGCAACATTTTTATTTTATGGTGCTTGAATATTTTTATTTTGCAACTCAAATTATAATATTAATTAAGAAATTGCAATAACAAAAAATAAATTACAATTGCAAATTAAGTCGGATTGGAAAACTGATCGACTCTGAGAAATCTACGAATCCATTCTTTTGTCCTGAAGCTTCAGAAAAAATTTATATTGTACCAACCTATAAATATCGAATGTTGCAATGTAAAACTGGTGAATGGTGATGACTGATGATTAATCGTTGAAAAGCAGTTGATCTTGAAAATAGCACAAAAAATAAAAGATGAGATGGGTTAAAGAAAATTAGAAATAAGTTACCGACCTTGCCAGGGAGCTTGAAAGTAATACTTTGCATATCTGGGTTTTGTGATGTATTTGTTGCTATATTGTTAATCGTAACATAAAATTGACATATTTACATTACATTAGTGATTTAGTCAAGGTTTTGTTATTATGTTAAAATTATTTTCTCTTCCGGTTGATAAAGCCGATAAATAAAATGTAACAAAAGGCAAGGTTTTTACATAAATTTATGGGTGACTAAAGCAAAATGGCGAATACAATGTGTGAATCCGGCCTTAATAAAACTAATTACAAAGTTACTGTAATTATGCGTAAAAAGTTGTAAAACTAATGGCATAATTTTATACAAAAGTGAATCTGACTAGTAATAATTACTATATCAGTGAATGACCAAACATAATAATTAAGTTCAGCAAAATTAATTATAATTTTTTTATTCAATGATTAGGTAATCATCAAAAAAACTGATTTGCACGCTAAGCAACAAATTATAAAATTTATTGTGACAGTTACTACTAAAAAATATTTTAAAAAAATTGACCCAGAATTCAATTCTGAACTGGAATTGGTCCAATTTTTCAATGCTAATTTAGCGTTACTTAAAATGTATTGTGGATAACTGGAGATATTTTAATGGCGTTTGAGAGCGATTTAATTTTAGTGTTGCGTATGTAATTAAATTTTAACTCATACTAAATCAACGCCCGTAAGAACACCATCTTGTTCATATTAAAATTTCTTATTACGTCATTTTATTTTAAATATAACATTAAGACTTCCTCAACTCACTCCATATAGGAATCTGCAAGTTATTGCAGAATCAAATACTGAAATTTTTTATTACTTATAGGTGAGGACGGTGAGGTAGAAATAATTCTTAATAAATTTTCATTTATTAATTTTTTACATAATATGTATTCGCAGTTTTTTAGTAAAATTATAAAAGTAGTACTATTCAGGGTACCTTTGATTTTGAACGCGCAATCCTTTGATAATAAATTTCAAAACAATTCAAACTACTGCAGAAACAAAGCTCTGTGGTGTGTAGAAATTTGAAATTCAAAATAATCACCAACATATACAGTGACTCGAATAATAACTCGAACACTCCTGTGAAACCCATGTAAATTGAACATTTTGAATCCGCTTTCTTTCATATAAAAATCGATTTTACATCAAAACTTTTTAAAGATTTTTTGTTGAAAATTTCATAAGCTTCAATTTTGTTTATATGCATTTTTTTATTTTGTCGCGCCGTTTATGACTGAAAGCGGCTTAAACAAGACTCTGTAAAATGCGAAAAATACTGTCATCTATATCTCGAGAACAATGCAAAAATATTAAAAATTTAATAAGCATTTTTTCTTGTAAATTTTATTCCCTACATTTTTGTTTCTATAGATTTTTCTATTTTGTCGCACCGTTTCCGAGATATAGGTGACAATAGTTATTGCATTTTACAGAGTCTTGTTTAAACCGCTCTCAGTCAAAAACGGCGCGACAAAATGAAAAAATGCGCATAAACAAAATTGAAGGCAATGAAATTTGCAACAAAAAATCTCTAAAAATTTTGCTGAAAAATCGATTTTTATTTGAAAAGCAGCGAAAAGTGTTTTTTATTTTTATTTACATAAAAATAAAATTCCAATTTTTGGGTTTTACAAACAGTTGGATGCACAGTCAGTGCCGCCGAAAGACCGGATGACTTGCTAGTAGAAAAATAAATACTAAACAAATATTTTTAACCTGAGTTAAAAATTAATTATCTGCCTACGTATTCTAAATGTAAATAGCACCACACACAGAAGCGTCTATTGAAGATATCGTAAAGTACGTACGTGCTATTTCGATTGTTTTATTTTAAAAGTCAAACTGTCACTTGAACGGATTAATTAAAAGAAAAACAAAGATTCCAAGCCTCAAACCTATTATTTATGTCGAAATGTATAAATAACTGTTACCCACGGTACTCACCTTCTAAATACGGAAATTATAAGTACTATGTTAATTTAACTAAATTACATTACTGGTTTTTTGATTTTGAATCTGGATTAGGTAAACTTTTTATGCCGTGGTTTGAATTCCACGTGATAGAATTTCACTATGCAATACAAAAACAGATTTATCTGCGTAGTTTATGAATAAAAATGTATTTTTAAATTCCAATTAGACTAATTAAAGTTTACATAAATAATTATCGAGCTTACTTTTAATCATCATTGAATAATTACTTGATCAAATAAATATCTTAGCAATGCTAAGTTTTCAATTAAATTGAATTTCGTTTATTTGCTAAACTTTCTGTTTGAATAATTACTTGCAGGATATTAAAAAACTTGATTAAAATTAATTAGCCTAAATAATTAATATTCAAATGTGCCAATCTTCCGAAATCTAATTTAAGTGCTAATTTTTGTAATAAGATTTTAATTTCTTTGAAATGTTCAGTAAACACGAACGAAGAATATTTAATTTTTGTCAAAATTTCACTGAAACTGATTTCAAATTACGATTTTGCTTCCGATTTGATAAGAATATTGATTCAGATTTTCAGTTTTTGATTTTTATGGATTTTGACAAAATTTTAAACTTCTTCAGAACATTGGAAATTAACCTGGCCGAGGCCAAGACTTTCCCATAGATTTATTTTGTAAATTAGCTGCACATGTACATGTGATGATGATGAGCTCAAAGAGTAAATGGAAAAAAAGTTCTTAAACGAACGTTTGGCCGAAACCATCCGGAAAAAGCTAAGTATCCGTTAGCATCCTTTTCGAAATGAAATGTATTTTGGAGCCCAAATTGAACAGTAGGTTCTCTATGCCAAAACGAGAATGGGTCAGGAGTTCGCTAATCGAACAATACAAAGAAATTAACGCAGTGTGGGCGAACTGTACACCACATCAGTACCGCACGCCAAGAAGGTCAATAAAATTAAAATTGACTTTTGTAATAGTTATTGGCATTTGAGTGATTTGTCATAGCTGCTGTGCCTGTATCACTCAGCTGTAGCCCACTTTTGAAGTGGAATTTGCACTTGAAATCAAATAAGTCTCAGTGGTTTATGAACCACATTTTTAGCATTTGATTGAACTGTCAAGACAAATTATTCGTTATGTAAACCCAACTGTAAAATTGACATATGATGTTGTCAAAACACAACAAAATAATCGGAACCTTAAACGAATGTACAGTTAATTTTTTTTGACAATTTAAACCACTTTCATTTAACTTTTTATTTTTTTACAAGCCACGAAAGCCAACTAAACTATCCGGTTTAATTGGAAAATAATTTTGCAGAAACTTTGTTTTGCATATAATTTCTGGCCCTGTTTTATCTCAATTTGTTAATTTGTTATTTTGAAAATTGTCGCCAATTTTAAATAATTACATAATTGAGTTCCTTCCATGTCTAAATTTAAACCACAAGTCATTGTATCTTCAACGCGACGAACCGTGTGTGTATTATTAACTTGTAGTTTTCAAAATAACTCTTCAATGATATTAAAAATAATAATTTTGCTGTCACTTCATTATAATAACAAAAGACTAATTTGGTTAGGTCATTCTTAATTAAAATTGCAAGACTCAAAAAAATACTATATGTGCTAGTTAAGCATGCAGGTGTAGCTCGCGTGAGCACTTAATTTCGGATTTTTTTTGAAAAGGTGCCTGGAGTTAATTTTTTGAAAATTTTCAAGGTCAAGCACACCTCAAATAGCGAGCGAACGGATTTAGGTAATATTTAAAAATACATCAAGGAGTGAGCTCACCGCCCTGCCCTTGCATTGGATGCGCCACTGTAATTTAATTGAGATAATCTCTTCAAACTTTAAATAGTTAATTACAGCGGAAGAAAGTCAAGTCTAAGTTATATTTGAGCCGGTAATTTTTATTTATTTATGTTCAGGTTGGCAACTTTTAATACCCCAACCGTGTTACCACCTTTGTTTTTTAATTATTATTAACATCTATTAACAAAGATTAATGTCTGGTGTTAACACCTGAATGATTGATTAATCTTAAAACGGCAATACAACCAATTAAGAAGGAAAGTTTGAATTAATTTACTTTTGAAGTAATTCAATTCAAGAGTTTTTATACCCACGTAAAAATTTAATCACAGTCGGGGAATACCCGCATTTGGAAAAAAGGTAATTTAGGGTATATTAAAAAATTATGTCAGTGAGCTTGACATACAAAATATTGAAAGATATATAATTTTCCGCCAATTTATCTGTCCGATATTAGGCTACCTGAAGAATCAAAATCAATTTTTTGATTTATTCCATCAACCTAAATTTTTGTAAACCTATGGAGAAAAAATCTATCAAAATATGAATCTTAATTAAAACGACAGTTATACCAACTACTGCAAAAGAAAGATAATTGTTACGCAAGTGCAAATTTGATATGGCTGGGCTTAATAAAAATCGATTAAGTTAATTTGCTAAAACTTGATTCGAATCAAATTACAAAGATGTCTGATATCAATCTATAGCTAATTGAATAATATTATTATCGTCTTTAATCTGTTACGTTTAAACTACGGATCCCGTTATTTTGCCTAAAGCTCCTTAGTACTTCTTGATTATTTTCATAACATGTAATAATACAACTAATTCAACATTTATTTTTCCCTTGCTAATATAACTTCTTATCCGATAATATGGCTAGGTTAACTGACCCGTTAATTATTTTTGACCAATTTCACCCCGTCTTACGGTATTTTAACTATTACGAGATGAGAATTACGCAACGATTAAGCCCAACGGCAAAATTAGCAGAACATGTAGTAGTTGTGGGTTTGAATCCCACATTTGCCTGTATTGCCAACATTATGACCATATTTAGTTGAAACGTCGTTATTAACTTAGAAATAATTAAATAAAAATTAATGATGCACCCGACAGCTAATTAATTATGGAACACCCACACTTTGAGATTGATAAAGAAGTTGAGACAAGTTTTTTGAATTGAAAATTGAAAAACTTGAGACATAAATTACTTGGTTTTTGAATGCGCCAAACCTTGCCAGTTAACTTCGGTATTTATGGGTTGTAAATCAAAAAAGAAAGAGCTTTACAAGGAGAGGTTCAAGGTTTCAAGTACTTTTACTCTTGTATACCTACTTGAAATTTTAACTTCGAATGATTTGCATTTTCAATGTATTCTATTGATTTATGTCATGATTTTCTTATAAGTGCTCATTTAATAGTAAAAATTTAATATGTGAAAGTCATTTGTGTCTGTCTGCCATTTTTTTTGCCATCTAGCGTGTGCTGGTGAAATTTAGTTATCTATTATTTAAAACTAACTTTGTTAAGCCTTAATTAATCTTTATTATGTTTTTCAGGTCGGTTCGGTTTATTTAAATTAATGTTAATATACTACAATGATTCAATTACCCATTGCTGGTAGGCATGGATGGGTATTGTTGAAACATTGTAATACGCTAATAAACTTTGTTATTTTATTAAAACAACCGTTAATTATAACCTAAAAATAATCAAAAATCTCTTTGTCTTAAACCTGTAGGGTGCACTATTTTAAGATTTTATGTTTTTGCCAGATGGCGGTTTTACTGCTTACAAATTGTTTACTCCATTTTGAAAACATTAATTTTTAATATCCAAATTTGTACCAAACAAACCGGTACCCTCGGCTTGGTGATCGATCAATCACAAATATTTTGACGGTTTGTCAAACAAATTTTATTTGAATTGCTTACAGAAGTTTACCCAAGTCTAAACTTTTTTTCACTATGCAGCTTATCGAGAGCATCGACTCCTATTTTCATGCCCGGATCTAGGGGGAGGGGCACAAGGAGCAAATAAATCAAACCTTCCCTTTCATTTTCTCAATTCGGGGCTGCTATTTTGTTTCGCCATCTTTTATATTTAAAGGTTAAATTACCAACATTTGTAGCTAATTATTGCCTTATTTTCAGGATACCCATGTTTAAAATTGGAGAAGCTACCACATACCTGTCACAAGATATCAGAGACAACAGTCCAAGTAAAAGTAGTATTCACAATGCAGAAGAGCAATCTAGCTCACTATCCGAGCAAGCTTGGGATAGTTACCAGGTAATTGCGTTTATTTTAGTTACTTATACATTTTTGATTTACATTTTTTTTTTTAGGAAAAATATCTTTCTGAAGCATATAGTGAAGCACAAGATTCCGATGCTGCTCGCAGACTTCTGGAATTTGGTGAAGACTACCGAAACTTTTTGGACAGTCAATCCGATTGGTCTGCACAGTCTACAAATCCTGAATTTTCACCCCCATTTAAACGAAAAGTATTAACAACATTTCCAGTATTAGAATCCGAGAGCGATAGTGAAGATATACGCCATCTATTGAAAGCCTCGCGAGACGAATTATTACAAATGGCCAAAATTTTCAATCAAATATTTTCGGGAAACCTTACGGATCACATAACTAAAACGGAAGTAAGTATCTGCTTATTTTCAAAAATTTGAAATTTCTGGAATGATTTAGGGGATTTATTCAGATTAATCTGCATTAGGCTAATTCGGAGTACTTAGTAAAGAACGGGGGACGCAATGGACGTTTTTCGTGTCTATTTCCAAATACTATTACTGTATTGCTAAATTGACTCTGAATTGTAACTGTCCAGTTTTGTTCATTAAGCCCCATCAAGTATATAAATGGATTTTGCTCTTCCCATAAACAAGAATCTTTTTCGAATTGTCGGCATCTTCAATTCCATTTCCTAAATTTTGTGCAGGAGAAATTGTCTTATCGCAGTAAAATTTTCATATTTTCTTTGAAGTCTTTGAACCAAGTCATATCATAAACTTACCTTGGACATAGCATCCAATTTGTATTGGATTAGGAAAATAAAAACTTCTTAAAGAACCGCCTATTCCAAAAGAATTAGACTTGACTAATAAGTTTTGCTCCAAATAGAAATTGAGCGAACATTTCCAAATATGAAAAACTGATTTATTTTTAAGTACTTAATAATAGTTAGTCAAAATATAATTAATTGTATATGGAATATACTGATACATTTAATTTTTTTCTAGAGTGATATAATTGCCACGTGTGATCGCCATTTGTACTGCCTTAGTTTAATCGAAAAATCACCTGAAGAATATTTGCTGTCAAAATTGGATAAGGAAAAAACATCAGGTAGGTGTTACTTTTAATTCATTCGATTTTTTTATTTCCCATGTATGTTCTACTTCTTGAAAATCGGTACTAAGTCTTATATTTGAGAGGGAAGGTCTATTTTCATAAAATGTCTACAAAATTTCAAGTTTCCAAACATAATCATTGATTTCAGTTTTCACAAAACAGCCGTGGCATTTTTGGCTAATTAACGTGTTTGGAATTTTGATAGTGCAGGCTGTAGAGGTGGCTTAGAATAAATAGAATGGATTGCTGAGAATATGGACTGAGGACATTTGGCTCTCTAGAGCATATTTCCATTTAGACGTTTTTGTAACATGTAAAATCACCATTACTGGGTTAAGCCCACTTGAAATTCTCCAAACAATATATAGGCAGTCATCCGTTTAGCAAGTTTGCCGAACTACTACCGACTCTAAGGTATCTGGTTCGAATCTTGAGAGAGTCTAAAACTGAAACCGGTCGGTACCCTGGATCCTGGGTTGTTGATCACCACCATCAAAATATTAAGATCAGTTGCAGCCATTCCCCAATCCGGTTTAAGCAGCCGTGGGGTCTTTAGGTATAATAATTAGAACGTTTCAGATATCCAAAGACTTTGTTTAAGAAGTCATCAAAGATTACAATACATTACATAATTTATGATTACAATGATGTTAAGAGTACGTCATTTTTTTTGAAAAAACGTGCTTACGTCAGAAATATCCATACAATGACGTTATAATCACCTAAATGAGACGGCAAAACGTCACAGACCATCGACGTTATAATTATAACGTCATTTTTTTTTTGAAAATTGACGTTTATTCGACGACATTTTCTAACGTACCAATCACGTCATAATTATGACGTCGATGGTCTGTGACTTTTTGCCGGCACATTTTTGTGATTATAACGTCATTGTATGGTCATTTCTGACGTAAGTACGTGACAAAAATGACATGAATATGACGTGATATTAACGTGACCTGGTTTGCTGGGTTATGGAGTTAGATTTTATCAATTTTTCAGTGATAAAAATTGACATATTTGTATATTGAACTTATACCAAAATGATAACACGATTACTAGATTGAAATGGGCGGTTAATAAAAGTCAGTGCAACACTACAATATTTAAGTTAATATATCATCATTAATCTTCATTACCTATAGTGGAAATTTAATTCGTTGGTCTACTATATAAAAAGATAAATATGTAATTTTTCATTAGAAAACCTGAAGGGTATAAAAGTTAATAGAATCCTTCTCAACTTTCTAAATAACTTCATGTAAGCATTACTAATTACAACTACTATTAACTTTTTTTAACTGAAGTAGTTTCAGAAATTTTGGATTTCCGGATTCAAAATGTTACGCTTTACTTCTTCAATTATATATTTCTTGGGAATTAATGAAAATATTTTGCTTGATTATACTTAATATTAATAAAAATTAAGCTTATGCTGTATCCCGCTTGTGTTATCATAACCAGGTGTTAAAATGGTTTCTCGCTAGTATGAATGTTGAATTGATTTGACTCGAATAAAATTCCAATTCATGTTAGCGAGAAAATTATAACGCCTGGTTGTTTCCATTTTCAAGCGAGATAAATACTAGATCCCTAGCCAAAAACCTAGAATTTTAGTTATTTACAATGGATAAACCATTTGACAATCGTAACTTAACAATAATCACATACAGACAACAGACTAAATAGAAATAAGGCTACTGCTTAACGGCTAACCCAGGCTAGTTGTGCTGTAGACTACAGAGAGAGCACAAAACGTTCCAAAGTAGTCTAGATAGATATAGCGAAATTGAATTAAATTTTCTACAAAAAAGTTATTTACTTTTCAGTTATTTTGCACAAATTTCAATGTCTTGCAGACCTAAATTATTTTTTGATCCTGTGAAAGCGCGTGTTTCGAGCTTAGGTGTCCTAGATTGTTAAAACTTGCGATATTTTATTCAAATTTCAACTTCTACTTGAAAAGGCTACAAACTTGAGATTGTTTATACAGCAAAATATAATTGTTTGTACAGTTTTACATGGTGACGGGATAGTTGGCCCTGAGACAGTCGGCCTCCGACAACTGGACCTGACGACAATTAGCCTTTTGGACTATTGGTCTCGCAGCAATTGGCCTTCCGATTATGGGTCTTCGGGACTTGGCCTCACGGTAATTGGCCTTCAAAACTCATGTGAGGCCGATAGTCCCAAAGGCCAATTCCAGCAAAGCCAATAGCCCTGAAGGCAAATTGTCGCAAGACCAATAGTCCCGAAGGCCAATTGTGGCTAAAGTCAGTCCTACAATCGTTTTACATGACGGCTAATGCCGCGTATAAATCGGGAAAAAACCGCAACTTAAAATTCAACATTGGCCTAGTCTAGTCTGAGAGCGAGCGACAGAAATTTTGAAATCATTATTACGGGATGCCAAGTATGTAGTGCTGGGCACTTAGGTCGATACATCAAAGTCGTCATGAGTTCAATACTCGTACCGGTTTCTTTTTTTTTCTTCTATTTTTTATTATTTCAATTGATTTAACTAAAATTAGAATGATCAAAACGCTGCAAGTGGTAATAAATAATATAAAAATATTGATAATTCTAAATTTAGATTAAGTATTAATTAAAACTTAAATCGATTTCAATGAAAGAAAAAATTGAGGAGAATAGAAAAACGAAGCCTGTACTGGGTTTGAACTCATTGTATTGACGCGAGTTTCCAGCCTTAAACAATGCGTTATCGGAGGTAGAGGGACATATACACCACGAAAACGGACACGAGGCAACGACGGGAATCTGCTGAAAAAATTTTGTATGTATGTGCCAAGCTAGGCTTATGCCGAAGCATAATATGATGATAGTTTTTGGGTCAATCCACATTTTAAGTTTTTGGGAAATAGAGAAGCAAAGAAACGAAAGACAAACTTAAAAGTCGGAGAAGATTGGAAGAAAGGGTCATCTAAGCCAAGGATAAGAGTTTTTGCAAATGATCAAATCCCCGGACGGGCGATCCAGAAGGATTAAGACTCAGATGAAGACTCTCTCAGAAGGATTAAGATCCGAAAGGCTCTTCGAACTATCCATGGGGTTAAAAAGACAAAGACTGAAGAGCTTCTCGTAGATGCGCACCTTACGAAAAAGCTGTATTTATACAGTTTGCCATTTGCAGCAATAAGTCCACATGCGAACGTCCGTTACGGACACGCATTGAGGAGAAAATGAGAGGAGGATTGAGAAGGAATTCAAGGAATATTCTTACTACATTGTGTTCTATGGTATTTAGCCTAAATATGACGAAAACATTTATCGACAAGTGCAAATGTAAGGTTGAAGTAAAAGAGGGGAAGGTACGGTGCAGTCACATTGCTAGAGTGAGCAAGCACCTTTGGCCGCTCAAGAGTCTAGAACTTATCCGCCTGACTACGTTGGCGGGTATAAAAATAAGTTGAGAATACAAATAAAACGTAAAGAATTCGAGAATTTAACATTTTCGTAGGTGTTTTAAATAATTCTAGTTTGCCTACGCTTTCCAAGAGTTGCAATAATTTTTTCCTAATCGAAAATTTAATTTGAAGAAGCATGTCGAGCCTGTAGATTGTAGACGTGCGCAGTGTTTCGTGGTGTGCGCGAGTAAGAAAACGTTTTAATAATAATAATAATTATTATTTTAAAAAAGGTGATGTTATAATTGATAAGAGATTTAGAGCAGAGAAATCTTTAATGTAATCAACTTTCACACCATATTTTTTTATTGCAAGTTAGTTCTATTAAAACTTATACATCTGTACGATCGTTCGTACGCGGTTTTGTGCTAAATTTAATTGTTAATGAAATATCGAAAATATTTGCAATCTGTCATGCTTTGTATAATTATAATTTACAAAAATATATCGGCGTCATTATGACGAAAGCGTAGAAATTACAATTAGATATTTATTTTTCAAGGTCAGAAGTGAATTACTGTGTTACTTTTATAACTTTAGGTAGCTAATTCATTTGGATATGGGTTGCGAATTTTCAAACATGTTTCAAACTTGAGTAGTAATGCTTCTTTAATGACACTCCGGAATTTTTTAATTGAATTTTATTTTTTATTTCAGATCTCCTATTGCAGTGGAAACGTCTGAAAGAAAAATCAAACAAAATGCAGGAGTACCGAAACTTGCAGAAGGAAATTTTATTGCTGAAGAACGCACTCGAAGATTACACCGAACCAGCTCCATTTGAAGCTGTCATCAATTGCATGGATGATATCCGCAAATCGATAGAATTTTACTCGGTAAGTTAAAAACTGAAATATATTGAGCGTGTCGGATTTCAAATGAGGTGCACCACGAGAATGTTGTTTGATTACTTTGATCAAGATTTACGATCAGTCTGCTTTAAAATAATCGTTAACGTCTCCGAAATAAAGAAAAAGTGAAATCAGTTTTTTAATAGTTTTTATTTTCATTTATATTCAATAACAAACTACAAACAGGTAGTTGGTGTTCTGCCAAATTCTTTTTGCCCTATTTTTTGTCTCGAATATGCCAGACGATCAAGGTGTTTAGAATCAGATCCAAGGTAATTTTCTTTAGCCGAAATTAAACCGTTTTTGACAAAGGAAATGGAAGACTTTCTAGCAGATTAAAAAAATTGCTGGTCTTTGCCTCCCTCTAAAAAATTTTAGCGCCGCCACTGTGAATTGCAACTATTGTATAATACATTGAATCATCGACTACTTAAATATCTTTAAATAATTATTTCAAATTTAACCGCTACATTTTTTGGAGTAGTAGGACTGTCGTAATTAATTAATGCTTTAGACGTCGCCGTCGACCGTAAATACGACGTTGGGTATATTTTTTCGTGGTTGTTGCTTGCTTACCTTCAATTTTTGGCTCAAAACTATTACTATTAATTAAAGTTGCAGCAAAGCAGATACTTCAACCTACACAAGTTTATTTTTTAAATTACAAAAAATATTTGCTAACATTCTTAATTAATCGCGTTTACTTTTTTAAATTTCTGTTTTTAAGTTTGACCTTGATGTTTTATCAGTTCTGTCCACGATTAAATTATTGAAAAATTCAACAGCATTGAAAGAACCATGGTTCGGGCGATTACTTGACGAATTGTTGTAATCTTATAACTAACAAGGGGACTCACAAACGCCGCTGTAGAGACAAACCAGAAGTAGGAAATTAGTGGTAGGAGCCAAATTAATTTAATTGATTCATTTTACGGTGGATTCGTGATTAACCGTGGTTGCGCCAGCCAAAACTGACCCTTCGCAGCTCTCCTCTATGCTCCGAGCGCTCCGAGCCGCATTGGCTGCCGCTTGCCTCCCTCCCCCCCTACTCACATGTACATACTATGGAAAATTTTGATTTTCAAATGCCGTTTTCTCGAAAACTAATGAATAATCCTGGAAAAAGTTTTTTTTAATATACTTAAAAAATTGTCCTCTTTCCAATGGTATGTAGGAAAAAGTGAAATTCGTGGAGTCAATTCTCTGACAGTAACCTTATAGGGGTGTAAGAGCGAAGAAGCCACACAGAGATTGATGAAATGGATACCACATGTTGACACACCCAAGGGGAAACCTAAGATAAGGGTAATGGGAGTATAAGACTAGCGAACGAGGAAGACTTGGGAAAAGGCTGTAAAAGATACGAAGACCAATAGTAAAATTTGAGAAAAAAATAGAAACAAGAAAAAGGAAACGTGAAAATACAAAAATTGTAAAATGGGTACTAATCCACCTCAACGAGATGGATTTAAAAACGTCGAAAGATGTGGCAATATTCTACAAGGAATGGAGAGTCAGAAGAAGAAGAAAGACGGTCAGAGCACCAAAGCACCATGATATAAGCTGCCTGTGAAAATAAATTTAAATTTTTTGATGTTTTTTGAGCTCTAATGCTCCTCTCTTGCATCCGCCACTATTCAGTCGAATGTTCGTATCCCGAAACTGTCTTGGCTGTCTTGATTAATCGTAAAAAGTGCAAAAATAGGAACTGAGTTTGGAAAAAACACAAACATTTGTATCACATAGCAAGAAAATCCTCGCAAATCGTAATCGCCAGACAAAAATAGTATTCTTAATTAACTAAATCGAAAAATAAGTGTTAAATAAAAACCTTGAATTGAACTTAGCGTGAGAAATTAAAAAAGTTAATATACTTAAAAATAAAAAGAACAAAATATTAATTATTTTAGGTTATCAAATAATATTAAATAAAATATTAATAATATTTAATTACATTTAATAAAAAAAAAAATTTCAAAGGAAAAAAGGAACATAGCAGACCCCTCTATAGTTGCATGGTGGAAAAATCTAGTTATCGGTGGATAATCGAATTTTGAAGTAGGGTTTGCTTTTCGTAGAGACAAAACATATTAATAAATCAATAATATCACAAATAAAATACACTGTAAGTATAAAATATGAACTAGTTGTAGTTCATCGGTTGATAATTTCATAGTATGGTGAAAACATTTCTGATATTTTATACTTACAGTGTATTTTATTTGTGATATACGCAACGCATCAATCGCCTCACTATTGGGTTTCCAGGAAGATATAACGTTATGGTTACTGCTGTTTTTACAAAATACTTTAGAAGAGAGAACAAGTAACAAACGTTATGGTTCTTCTATCTTATACACATCCATATTTTTATTCTTCATAGTGGTCCATTGTTTTTAGTCCTGAATTTCCAGAAAAATTACATATTTACAATTTAATACAATGGTCTGATTATTCTTGGATGCTATGGTCTGCAGCAATGCATCTTCTAAATTTTGCTCAGGTGAATTTGCGAAAAACTAATAGAAATTCAGTTGTATCGCTTTTGTAGTAATAAGACAGACTGTTGACAAATTGAAGTCACTTTCTGTTTTCCCTAAAATGATAAGAAGTAATTGGCTTTTTTTGTTTTCGTTAGCCCTAATTGTTTAATTTGTCAGTTGTATTTAAATAATTGCAAAACTGTTAGAAAAAGATGGGAATTTTTGCCAGCCAATATTGATATTAAACAGGCGAATGGAGCACGTGAGTGTCTAGTATGAACATGTGCAAAATCGATGATGTAAGCCAAGTGCTGAACCGCTAGCCAGTTGTTTACAGGTTCCTGTTGCACTAGTGATTCAACGATTTCTCACTAGATGACTCTGTGGGTATTCAATTTACAAAGTCCGTAACATTATAAAAACTTGGTTTGGACGATATTAAAATTTGATCAAGTTTTAAAATTTTTAGTTGTATTATTTTTCAGGTAAAAATTAAAAAGTCATCGTTTATGTTGCAGTAATTTTTGTATGCCTACTCAGAAATTTTACGGTAGCCGACCTAAAAACTGGCGGTGTGTGATATTTTCCGAGTTTGAAATGACGATAAAAGCGTACCCGTGTCGCGCTACAGCCAGCTTAGTACGTGACGGGATTCTCAATTTAGGTCTCCATCACGTTTTCGTCGCAACCACGTCCAAGTCTTAATCTCAAGGTGTCCAAAAACAGGGTACAAATGCTACTATTCTATGACAGTCGATATCGATCGCACATCATATGGGTGCCTTCTTGGAGATCTTGAAACAAGAAAACTTTTTCCAACTACACTTATTTCTCATAAAGTGTTCCAGTTTTTTTTTTTTAGGTTAATCAATATTCTGTGTGTGTGCACAATATCTTAACTATTTCTTTATGGAATATTTTTATCTTTATGAAAAAAATATAGACAGAACATCCCAATCTAACGATTATTTATTATTTTTATAACTAGTTTTATTGTTCTTGTTTTTCGATTTGAAAATTGTGTTTGCTAAATGAAATTAACTACCAGCACATTTAAATTTTGTGATGTACGGTAAATGTCAAACATGTATGGTTAACGAACAGATTGTACAACGAAATCGAATGGGGATTACTTGGGTTTCCAAAACATTGGTATGCTTCTGATAAACTCGCTACAGACACGCATTCTCCTGTAATTCAATTTACAATCAACGGCCAATCAATTGATTTGAAGTCTGTACAGCCTGTCACACAATTATAGTTCAACTGTATCTATTCGTTATTCTTTAATGCTCAAATTTAGTCATTTAGTCAAACTTTCCGAATTTACATCACAAATACTTTTTGATATTTTTATTGATTTTTATTCTTTATTATATTCAAGAAATCAAGAAGAAAATCGGGGCTAATTAAACTTTAGGGATTAGTTTATGAAATATACTTACACTTGTCATTGGAATTTTAATATATTAAAAAGAGTTAAACTAAGTTATATTATATTATATAGTCATATTTTTAAAATTTTGTAAAAAAATTATACAAATAATAAAAACTGCAATAATTGGAGTACTTTTGTACAAACATTTTAATATATATTTGCATATAGTATGTTAGTATGGAGATTATATTAGTATATAGAAGTAACATAGCAACATAGCATAGTAACATAGCATATTGTTTTCCTGTTGGTTTATATTTGTACATATAGAAAATATAATCAAAAACAGGCTAATGCAGTTTTATAAATTTAATAAATACAAGATATCCACAGATGACCTTCTCATGATATTCTATGGCAAATTATATAGTTTTATAGTAAGACTGACCCTCTAGTCTTCCATATTTCGTAGCTCCCTGACATTGATCACCGTATGTGTATAAATTACTCAACTTTATGTTCACTTTACGGTCTTACTTTCTCTTCTTGCGGGAAAACTTTATGTCCTCCCTGCTTATCAAATATTAATTAAGCTGCATTTTATTTTTTTTTTTATAAAAGACAAATGTCTAATTTATTGCTAGGTCTGCTTAAAATCAGTTTTAAAATTTTGAAAATTTCTACTTAATACCGTCTGGAAATTACTTTTAGAGCCCTTAAGTTGAGAAAATAAAGTTTAATGGGAATCAAGTGGTTGTAAACCATTAATAGTAAATGCACTGCCACCTTCACCATTATTAATAAATTTATTTCTTTCAGACGAGATTGGTGAATTTGGAGGAACGAAAAGCCAAGCTGCTCACTTTAAATGTTGCTGTCCATCGCTTCGTAATAGAAAACAAAAACTACAACTCGACCACTCTCAAAAACGATATTTCTGAATTGTATCGCATTTGGTACGATATTCACAGCAGGTAATTGGTTGAATTTTTTAGTAGAAGTTTCTGTTACACCAGTAAACCAGTTTATTAATCAGAAATATTCATGTGAATAACTTTGAATTTTTGCATATTGAAATTTGCAAATTAAGTTTGTGAGAGAGATTTTGTATTTTGCTAAACTAAACAATTATTTGAATAGTTAATTCAGTAAGATTGAGTAAAATGAAAGTGTGTACGGACAATAAAAAGCGATATTTGATTTAGAATCGCCTAGATGCATCGATAGGAGGAAATCATTACTTGGTTAAATGTTGATTTTTCGTTGGGCCTGGGGATAGTCACATACGGGGTTGTAATATCGCGCAGTGGTATTTACTACATATAACACGTTAATATTATCGCTTATTTAATTCGATATTGAAACATGGATTTATTTTTATCCGCAGCGATTTAATTAAAAATTCTTTTTTCAGTGCCACTGAACGATTAATTCAGTTGAAGTGTTTATTACAAACGTGGCAAACTTTAGAGTGTCGCTTGGATCAACTCCATGGAGATTTGCAAGAAGATAAGGAAACTTTGAAAATTTTAGATTCTGCAATTCGTGATGGAGTTCTATCTAACCACCTTGCCACTTCCGTAAGGGAAGTTGCCAAAGTACTTTCGGAAACAAATCAGGTAAGAAAATTTATTTAAATGATTCAACAACTCTCGAGACGTTTGAAGTTTTTCCTATTTTCAATTAATTAAATCAAATAAAATTTAAACGCGCTGAAATTTTGAATGGATGAATTCTGTGAAAAAATCACACAATTCTGTTTTCTGTAATGCCGCATAAGTTTTACGGAGGTAATGGTGCCACTTCCGGATCGTTAATCGTACAACTATCAAAATTTCTAGTCACGTTGCTGAAATATTCGATGGAATCAGCGTAAAAATACAAATTTAATATCGCTACTTCAACTCGGTCGGTATCTGACGATATACAAGTGCGCGATTGTATGATCAAATTCGGAAGTTGTACTTTTAGATAGTTTAATTTAAGGGTGATTATTTAATTGCCTACATTTGGAATCGTAACCCTATATCAGGTAGTTGTAATTCGTAATTTAGGAGAAGAGTATACCGGCTGTAGCAGCGCTATTGCAACGTATAAGTTGGTGATTGCTTTGACCATCCGAAATCTGTTTTGTATGCAGCACGACGCTTTTCATTACTGGGGCGGTTCATCCGGAGCGTCGAAGACGTCGATAACCCAGACTCGCTATATTTTGTTCACTTGTTACAGGGTTCTAACCTGCCTGGATTACTTAGCGAAAGCTCCTACTCAGATAGCGGCATTTCCGACGAAGGTTCTGAACATGAACAAGGAGAACGAGAACGAAGACTTGCTTCGATTCGTCATCTTATGCGTCAGCTGGAGACAATTATGGCACCGGACTGTTTTGCAAGAGTTGACATGAGCGAACGCTTCTCAGCAGCCGAAGATGAACTACGATCACTTCAAAAGCAATGCCGATCTCTTGTCGTTCGTACTGCAATTAGTGCAGTAGCTCCGTCATGGTAAGTATTATTATTATTATTTTTCCTTTATCGATACAACTCCAACGAAAAATGAAGTCATTACTTTGAGTAGGAAAATGAAAAATCGCAAACGTGATTTTCTATTCAAAAGTTGAACTATATCTTGATACGTATTTATCACGGTTTCGTAATCCTAACAGCTTTATTTTTGCCATCACCAGTTATTTACATTTTTTGGAGTAAAATTTTTCACTTTTTCAGTCAAGATTTTGTTTAGGCTACTTGTTTTGAATTTTAACATGCACTTGATTTAGTATCTCAACATAAATCTTCTGCAAAATTAATCGTAGAATTTTGCAACATCTGCTATATCAATTTATTCATTTTAAGTTTCTTGGCGTGGTGTAAACTCGTTTGTTTAAGAAGCAAGAACCGATTTGTTGTTAATTAAGGCAGTCGTTATGTTCGGTCACGGGAAGATAAGAGACCGATTAATCTTTTAACTCGGCAGGGGTACAAGGATGTTTTCTTTTTGCTTTTACTTAAAACGGAACTTCATCAATTATTGCACACATAGTCACATCGTTATACTCATTTTGCTCTTTTACTTTTTTTCCTTCCACTTTTATATTTGTTTCTTTCCTGAATAATAGAATTCTACTCTTCAGGCTATTAATGCGGTTAAGCCGTCGCCACGATCTAACCCACCAGGACTTTCGAATCTGAATATTTCAGGAAAGGCTAAAGAATTTTATTGAATTTTTTCTAAACATTCAAGGCAATAAAGAAGCATCCAATATAAATTTTTCCTCGCAAAAAACTTTTTAAATTGAACTTTTAAATTGTTTTCAAATTATCTCTTTTATTTTAATAATAATAATTTTGCTGTCTATCTGCTGGTCTTAGGTAACACATGGTTTTCTCCAAATCGAACGGTTACATTTTTATAAAAATTAAAAGCAAATTTCGACCATAAATTATATGTTTTTATTTTCGAAATATACATTTACTTAAAATACAATAAATTAAAGAATTTAATTCCTACCTTGTTCGGTATAATTGCATTTAATGTGGGTACTTACCTACGGAATAGTTTACCTTGGGGTTACTACTTTATTATTTGGATTAATCTTAAAAACTAAATTGTTTCTTGAAATAAACTAATTAAAATATTCAAAAAATAGAAGAAAAACAATATATTTTCATGTTTGTGCTTCCGGTCGCTTTGTAAAAGCCTGTGCTTTTTATATTTAAGAAAGTTATCATCAGAATGGTTCTTTCTAAAATCATAATAAAAATTTGAATTTTAAAATATTTTTTCTACTTTGAACTAATAAAAAAAGAAATGTTTGTGAATGTATTTGGTTTTAGTAGAGCGATAGAAATTTTTACGCAAAATCGAATGCCGCAAGCTGCACGTGAATCGGCGAAAGAAATGTAATTTTGAGAAAAACGCATTTAAAGTCCGTTTTTTAACAAAATTTTGGAATTTTGACCGCACAAAAGACATCTTTTTCAAGATATATAAAAAAAAGCAAAAATATATTTGTGTGTATTTTGAAACCGACTTTATGTGTATCACACACTGTATAGTTAAAACTATTAGGTAAGAATAATTTTTTATTGTTATAGCGATTCAGCTCCTGTAGTGGCTTCGGATCCGGGTGATCCCGAGGATAAGTCGGGTGGTTTATCCTGGTTTAAACGTGTTGTACGTGCATCTTTACCTTTTCAACTTGCCATAGTGACTCTCCTTTGTGTCGCTTGCCTTCTAGAACCTCACTGCTGCGATAACATGAATACATTTTCGATGTCGCTCAGCCCTCAATTACGTTACATTCGTGGACCACCTCCAGTTTAGGTAAATTTACATTTTTAAGAATTATTTTGCGTTGATGGTTATACTTATGGAAATTACACAATTTCAACTAGGGATTGTAATTACTGATTTACTTACAAACATATATCCAGAACATATAATATTATATTGATTTGTTATTTTGTACATAAATGGATATTTGGGGTGAGAAACCGACAAGTATAATCGGCATTATCTTATATTAAGAGTTTTTGATTGTAAAATAGTAAACGTTTTTTAGGCGTTGAATAGGGGGGAGAACTAAGCAATTTGCTTATATAGAAATGCAAACATAGATAAATATTTTTATTTTGCACGTAACATCTTACTGCTTAATAGCGTTGAGAAGGAAGTAATCCCAAAACATGGGATTTTTACTTCCAAGTTGGAATTAATAGCTTTGAAGAGCTTACTTTTTGATTAAGTATACCCGCTTGGGCAAACAACGGGATACGACATTATTTTATTCTTTTTAATAAATTAAAAAGTAGGAGGTCTTCATGATATACAATTGAGAACATAATGCCCGAATTTGGATTGCTTAAAATGCAATAGCTTTTTTGCTGCACCATTTGCTGCAATTAGCAATTCTAAAACCTAGCAAAAGGGGTTACTCTACTTTTATAGGGCGGTAGTATATCGGGATGTAGTGCAGTAGTTTGGCCGTAGTTCGCCAGAATTTGTCTACGCGAATTTGCCATTAAGTTATCTACTTGCATGGAAGGGAGTTTGATAGATTTAGATTATCGATTTTTTTTTAATATTTAATAATCTAAACTATTTATTGCACGGTATTGTTATAAGTTGGTTAATAACGAACGACGTTTGTTATTAAAATTAAGAGTTTGAATAATTAAAATAACATCGAATATTAAATTATAAACATTTAGGGTCGTGAAGTTTTATTTTATTTATAACTTGGGTAGCATTACACCCTCTTTATCCTTTCGTGCATTGTTAACCTCGTTTTAGCAGTAATGCGAAAGATAAATTGTGTGTTTTTGCGTTTAATGTAACTGCAAAAAATTATATTTTGGAAGTAGTTATTCCCGAAATTTTAGCGACGGAATAAATATTTTTCGTTTCATCATAAAATTCGTTTACTTGCAGTTGCATTTTTGAGATTTGCGTTAACGAGAGTGTACATGAGTTCCTAATTTATACAGGGTGTTTAAAGTTACTTTAGGGGTTACTTTTTGCGCGTTTGTTTTTCACATTTTATGGCTGCTGTCGACGCACATTTATTTTAATTGCATTGTAACATTTTATTTACACTTTTCGTTAACGATTTCTCAAGATAATAATCGTAGGTATTGTAAGCTGATTTAACTATCAAGTGTATGCATGTTTGATGCTGTATTAAGAGTTGGTTTGATTTGCATGTTTTTAAGTACCTATTGAACCTTTAATCGATTTGTTCTTTGCCGACTCTTAATTTATTTTAATATATTTATTTATATATTAAAGTAGGCAGTAGGCATTTTAATAATTTTTTACCGAAGCGTTTTACTTCCAAGTTGTGGTTAATTCAGTTATAATGATTATGTTTCATACTTTTTTAAATTTAGTAGCGTTGTTTTGACCGAATGAAAAGAAAATGTAATCAAATTTGCCGATTGTGATAAGAAGAAATTAGTACCTTACTGTAAAGTAGACATGCGCATCAATTTACTACGTTATTTACATGAAATCTCGAGAAATTCAAATTTTTTAAATTTTTTTAGAAAAACTTCTTTATTTTGCAAATTTGTTACTTAACGGCTCAGATGTGGCATAAAACGGGTAATTTAATAGAAATTTATTTTTGGTTGTGAAAATATATTTTGGGCTCTTTTACTTAATAATATTTTAGTTTAGTTTACTTGCTCAAGAGTGCACTGCCAATATGAGAGACTTTTTGGTGCGCTTGTACTACTTTTTATTTTTTCTACATTTTTAATAACATTTGGCAATTATTGTCTTGATTATCAATCAACCTGTTACAGGTATTACGTTCATCCAAAAAAATCAAAATTTTTTATAATATTTTTATAAGACATTGTATTTCAAATTTTGATTAAAATAAAGTTCATAATAAACATTTTTCTTGCATTTTATTTATTTAATAAGTTAAGCTATGGTAAGTATACTTCGCTTCCGCAATAGTATTCCAGCATGTATTGGGGAAATATTTTGAAATAAACTACAACAGTATGCAAAAACCGCATTTCTTCACAGAAGAGTCTCACTGAAATCTGCGACCGCCAGCCTGAAAAAGCAACAGATTTTTAGTTTTCAGTTTTTGTAAAATTGTGAAAAGTAAACCATCATCCCTAAGTGAAATCTGTGACCGGCAGTCGAATTCTCAGGTCCAAGTGAGGAAGAAAGCATCAAAGAAGTTACAAATTTCCATTTTTTATTTTTCTAAAATTTTGAAATAAAGCCCATGAACGCAAAAATCGCACTTCTTCACTTCTTTAAAGTCAAATAAAAAGTAAAGTATCTTACTTACGTGAAATCTGCCACCGTCAGTCGATTTCTCTGGTCTAAATGAGTTAGATACCTGAAAAAAGTTACAGATTTTTAACATTCAGTATTTGCAAAGTTTCGAAATAGTGTGATGATTGCAAAAATCGCATTTTATTACTTTAAACTCAGATAAAACGGAAAATTTCATACTTACGTGAAATCTACTACCGGCAGTCAATTTGTCAAGTCTAAATGAGTAAGAAAATCTGAAAAACGTTACACATTTGTAACTTTCAGTATTTGTAAAATTTCGAAATGATGTGATGATTGAAAAAATCATTTACTTCGATTTTAAAATCAAATAAAAAGGAAAATATCATCCTAACGTGAAACGTTCAAATGAGTAAGAAAACCAGAAAAAAGTTACGGATTTTTAACTTTCAGTTTTTGTTAAATTGCAAAAATCACCTTTCTTAACTTTCATGTCAAATAAAAAGTAAACTAAATCAAAATAAAAAGTAAAGTAAAACAAAAATCTGGCAGCGGCATTCGAATTATCTGCCCCGAAAAACGTAAGAAAATACGTTAAAATACGTCGAATTAACTAATAAAAAGACAACATCAATTTTTTAAGATTTTTGAAAAAAACGGAAGGTTAACCCCTTTGGTGAATTTGGCCCCAAAAAATGGAAGTTTGAATTCAGCTAAACTTTTTGCGTTTTCTTATGTAAATTAACGAGAAAATTAGAAAGGCGAAGTCAGATTTTCCCCAAGTATGATATTTTTCGTTCTATGCCGCTTTAAAGTTCCAATTTTTGATTTGCATTTTAGTTGACTTTCGAGCTCTTCCGCCAGTCCCAGGCTATTTTTTTTATATGCTGGCATTAAAATACGTCGAATTAACTAATAAAAAGACAACATCAATTTTTTAAGATTTTTGAAAAAAACGGAAGGTTAACCTCTTTGGTGACTTTTGAGCCCAAAAAATGAAAGTTTGAATTTAGCTAAACTTTTTGCGTTTTCTTATGTAAATTAACGAGAAAATTAGAATGGCGAAGTCAGATTTTCCCCAAGTATGATATTTTTCGTTTTATGCAGCTTTAAATTTCCAATTTTTGATTTGCATTTTAGTTGACTTTCGAGCTCTTCCGCCAGTCCCAGGTTGTTTTTTTATATGCTGGCATTAAAATACTTCGAATTAACTAATAAAAAGACAACATCAATTTTTTAAGATTTTTGAAAAAAACGGAAGGTTAACCTCTTTGGTGACTTTTGAGCCCAAAAAATGAAAGTTTGAATTTAGCTAAACTTTTTGCGTTTTCTTATGTAAATTAACGAGAAAATTAGAATGGCGAAGTCAGATTTTCCCCAAGTATGATATTTTTCGTTTTATGCAGCTTTAAATTTCCAATTTTTGATTTGCATTTTAGTTGACTTTCGAGCTCTTCCGCCAGTCCCAGGTTGCTTTTTTATATGCTGGCATTAAAATACGTCGAATTAACTAATAAAAAGACAACATCAATTTTTTAAGATTTTTGAAAAAAACGGAAGGTTAACCCCTTTGGTGACTTTTGGCCCCAAAAAATGAAAGTTTGAATTTAGCTAAACTTTTTGCGTTTTCTTTAGTAAATTAACGAGAAAATTAGAATGGCGAGGTCAGATTTTCCCCAAGTATGATATTTTTCGTTCTATGCAGCTTTAAAATTCCAATTTTTGATTTGCGTTTTAGTTGACCTTCGAGCTCTTCCGCCAGTCCCAGGCTGTTTTTTTATATGCTGGCATTAAAATACGTCGAATTAACTTGTAAAAAGACAATATCAATTTTTTAAGATTCTTGAAAAAAACGGAAGGTTAACCCCTTTGGTGACTTTTGGCCCCAAAAAATGAAAGTTTGAATTCAGCTAAACTTTTTGCGTTTTCTTATGTAAATTAACGAGAAAAATAGAATGCCGAAGTCAGATTTTCCCCAAGTATGATATTTTTCGTTCTATGCCGCTTTAAAGTTCCAATTTTTGATTTGCATTTTAGTTGACTTTCGAGCTCTTCCGCCAGTCCCAGGTTGTTTTTTTTATATGCTGGCATTAAAATACGTCGAATTAACTAATAAAAAGACAACATCAATTTTTTAAGATTTTTGAAAAAAACGGAAGGTTAACCCCTTTGGTGACTTTTGGCCCCAAAAAATGAAAGTTTGATTTAGCTAAACTTTTTGCGTTTTCTTTAGTAAATTAACGAGAAAATTAGAATGGCGAGGTCAGATTTTCCCCAAGTATGATATTTTTCGTTCTATGCAGCTTTAAAATTCCAATTTTTGATTTGCGTTTTAGTTGACCTTCGAGCTCTTCCGCCAGTCCCAGGCTGTTTTTTTTTATGCTGGCATTAAAATACGTCAAATTAACTAATAAAAAGACAACATCAATTTTTTTAGTTTTTTGAAAAAAACGGAAGGTTAACCCCTTTGGTGACTTTTGGCCCCAAAAAATGAAAGTTTGAATTTAGCTAAACTTTTTGCGTTTTCTTATGTAAATTAACGAGAAAAATAGAATGGCGAAGTCAGATTTTCCCCAAGTATGATATTTTTCGTTTTATGCAGCTTTAAATTTCCAATTTTTGATTTGCATTTTAGTTGACTTTCGAGCTCTTCCGCCAGTCCCAGGTTGTTTTTTTTATATGCTGGCATTAAAATACGTCGAATTAACTAATAAAAAAACAACATCAATTTTTTAAGATTTTTGAAAAAAACGGAAGGTTAACCCCTTTGGTGACTTTTGAGCCCAAAAAATGAAAGTTTGAATTTAGCTAAACTTTTTGCGTTTTCTTATGTAAATTAACGAGAAAATTAGAATGGCGAAGTCAGATTTTCCCCAAGTATGATATTTTTCGTTTTATGCAGCTTTAAATTTCCAATTTTTGATTTGCATTTTAATTGACTTTCGAGCTCTTCCGCCAGTCCCAGGTTGCTTTTTTATATGCTGGCATTAAAATACGTCGAATTAACTAATAAAAAGACAACATCAATTTTTTAAGATTTTTGAAAAAAACGGAAGGTTTAACTAATCCCCTTTGGTGACTTTTGGCCCCAAAAAATGAAAGTTTGAATTTAGCTAAACTTTTTGCGTTTTCTTATGTAAATTAACGAGAAAAATAGAATGGCGAAGTCAGATTTTCCCCAAGTATGATATTTTTCGTTTTATGCAGCTTTAAATTTCCAATTTTTGATTTGCATTTTAGTTGACTTTCGAGCTCTTCCGCCAGTCCCAGGTTGTTTTTTTTATATGCTGGCATTAAAATACGTCGAATTAACTAATAAAAAGACAACATCAATTTTTTAAGATTTTTGAAAAAAACGGAAGGTTAACCCCTTTGGTGACTTTTGATCCCAAAAAATGAAAGTTTGAATTTAGCTAAACTTTTTGCGTTTTCTTATGTAAATTAACGAGAAAATTAGAATGGCGAAGTCAGATTTTCCCCAAGTATGATATTTTTCGTTTTATGCAGCTTTAAATTTCCAATTTTTGATTTGCATTTTAGTTGACTTTCGAGCTCTTCCGCCAGTCCCAGGTTGCTTTTTTATATGCTGGCATTAAAATACGTCGAATTAACTAATAAAAAGACAACATCAATTTTTTAAAATTTTTGAAAAAAACGGAAGGTTAACCCCTTTGGTGACTTTTGGCCCCAAAAAATGAAAGTTTGAATTTAGCTAAACTTTTTGCGTTTTCTTATGTAAATTAACGAGAAAAATAGAATGGCGAAGTCAGATTTTCCCCAAGTATGATATTTTTCGTTTTATGCAGCTTTAAATTTCCAATTTTTGATTTGCATTTTAATTGACTTTCGAGCTCTTCCGCCAGTCCCAGGTTGCTTTTTTATATGCTGGCATTAAAATACGTCGAATTAACTAATAAAAAGACAACATCAATTTTTTAAGATTTTTGAAAAAAACGGAAGGTTTAACTAATCCCCTTTGGTGACTTTTGGCCCCAAAAAATGAAAGTTTGAATTTAGCTAAACTTTTTGCGTTTTCTTATGTAAATTAACGAGAAAAATAGAATGGCGAAGTCAGATTTTCCCCAAGTATGATATTTTTCGTTTTATGCAGCTTTAAATTTCCAATTTTTGATTTGCATTTTAGTTGACTTTCGAGCTCTTCCGCCAGTCCCAGGCTGTTTTTTTATATGCTGGCATTAAAATACGTCGAATTAACTTGTAAAAAGACAATATCAATTTTTTAAGATTCTTGAAAAAAACGGAAGGTTAACCCCTTTGGTGACTTTTGGCCCCAAAAAATGAAAGTTTGAATTTAGCTAAACTTTTTGCGTTTTCTTATGTAAATTAACGAGAAAATTAGAATGGCGAAGTCAGATTTTCCCCAAGTATGATATTTTTCGTTTTATGCAGCTTTAAATTTCCAATTTTTGATTTGCATTTTAGTTGACTTTCGAGCTCTTCCGCCAGTCCCAGGTTGCTTTTTTATATGCTGGCATTAAAATACGTCGAATTAACTAATAAAAAGACAACATCAATTTTTTAAGATTTTTGAAAAAAACGGAAGGTTAACCCCTTTGGTGACTTTTGGCCCCAAAAAATGAAAGTTTGAATTTAGCTAAACTTTTTGCGTTTTCTTTAGTAAATTAACGAGAAAATTAGAATGGCGAGGTCAGATTTTCCCCAAGTATGATATTTTTCGTTCTATGCAGCTTTAAAATTCCAATTTTTGATTTGCGTTTTAGTTGACCTTCGAGCTCTTCCGCCAGTCCCAGGCTGTTTTTTTATATGCTGGCATTAAAATACGTCGAATTAACTTGTAAAAAGACAATATCAATTTTTTAAGATTCTTGAAAAAAACGGAAGGTTAACCCCTTTGGTGACTTTTGGCCCCAAAAAATGAAAGTTTGAATTCAGCTAAACTTTTTGCGTTTTCTTATGTAAATTAACGAGAAAAATAGAATGCCGAAGTCAGATTTTCCCCAAGTATGATATTTTTCGTTCTATGCCGCTTTAAAGTTCCAATTTTTGATTTGCATTTTAGTTGACTTTCGAGCTCTTCCGCCAGTCCCAGGTTGTTTTTTTTATATGCTGGCATTAAAATACGTCGAATTAACTAATAAAAAGACAACATCAATTTTTTAAGATTTTTGAAAAAAACGGAAGGTTAACCCCTTTGGTGACTTTTGGCCCCAAAAAATGAAAGTTTGATTTAGCTAAACTTTTTGCGTTTTCTTTAGTAAATTAACGAGAAAATTAGAATGGCGAGGTCAGATTTTCCCCAAGTATGATATTTTTCGTTCTATGCAGCTTTAAAATTCCAATTTTTGATTTGCGTTTTAGTTGACCTTCGAGCTCTTCCGCCAGTCCCAGGCTGTTTTTTTTTATGCTGGCATTAAAATACGTCAAATTAACTAATAAAAAGACAACATCAATTTTTTTAGTTTTTTGAAAAAAACGGAAGGTTAACCCCTTTGGTGACTTTTGGCCCCAAAAAATGAAAGTTTGAATTTAGCTAAACTTTTTGCGTTTTCTTATGTAAATTAACGAGAAAAATAGAATGGCGAAGTCAGATTTTCCCCAAGTATGATATTTTTCGTTTTATGCAGCTTTAAATTTCCAATTTTTGATTTGCATTTTAGTTGACTTTCGAGCTCTTCCGCCAGTCCCAGGTTGTTTTTTTTATATGCTGGCATTAAAATACGTCGAATTAACTAATAAAAAAACAACATCAATTTTTTAAGATTTTTGAAAAAAACGGAAGGTTAACCCCTTTGGTGACTTTTGAGCCCAAAAAATGAAAGTTTGAATTTAGCTAAACTTTTTGCGTTTTCTTATGTAAATTAACGAGAAAATTAGAATGGCGAAGTCAGATTTTCCCCAAGTATGATATTTTTCGTTTTATGCAGCTTTAAATTTCCAATTTTTGATTTGCATTTTAATTGACTTTCGAGCTCTTCCGCCAGTCCCAGGTTGCTTTTTTATATGCTGGCATTAAAATACGTCGAATTAACTAATAAAAAGACAACATCAATTTTTTAAGATTTTTGAAAAAAACGGAAGGTTTAACTAATCCCCTTTGGTGACTTTTGGCCCCAAAAAATGAAAGTTTGAATTTAGCTAAACTTTTTGCGTTTTCTTATGTAAATTAACGAGAAAAATAGAATGGCGAAGTCAGATTTTCCCCAAGTATGATATTTTTCGTTTTATGCAGCTTTAAATTTCCAATTTTTGATTTGCATTTTAGTTGACTTTCGAGCTCTTCCGCCAGTCCCAGGTTGTTTTTTTTATATGCTGGCATTAAAATACGTCGAATTAACTAATAAAAAGACAACATCAATTTTTTAAGATTTTTGAAAAAAACGGAAGGTTAACCCCTTTGGTGACTTTTGATCCCAAAAAATGAAAGTTTGAATTTAGCTAAACTTTTTGCGTTTTCTTATGTAAATTAACGAGAAAATTAGAATGGCGAAGTCAGATTTTCCCCAAGTATGATATTTTTCGTTTTATGCAGCTTTAAATTTCCAATTTTTGATTTGCATTTTAGTTGACTTTCGAGCTCTTCCGCCAGTCCCAGGTTGCTTTTTTATATGCTGGCATTAAAATACGTCGAATTAACTAATAAAAAGACAACATCAATTTTTTAAAATTTTTGAAAAAAACGGAAGGTTAACCCCTTTGGTGACTTTTGGCCCCAAAAAATGATAGTTTGAATTTAGCTAAACTTTTTGCGTTTTCTTATGTAAATTAACGAGAAAAATAGAATGGCGAAGTCAGATTTTCCCCAAGTATGATATTTTTCGTTTTATGCAGCTTTAAATTTCCAATTTTTGATTTGCATTTTAATTGACTTTCGAGCTCTTCCGCCAGTCCCAGGTTGCTTTTTTATATGCTGGCATTAAAATACGTCGAATTAACTAATAAAAAGACAACATCAATTTTTTAAGATTTTTGAAAAAAACGGAAGGTTAACCCCTTTGGTGACTTTTGGCCCCAAAAAATGAAAGTTTGAATTTAGCTAAACTTTTTGCGTTTTCTTATGTAAATTAACGAGAAAAATAGAATGGCGAAGTCAGATTTTCCCCAAGTATGATATTTTTCGTTTTATGCAGCTTTAAATTTCCAATTTTTGATTTGCATTTTAGTTGACTTTCGAGCTCTTCCGCCAGTCCCAGGCTGTTTTTTTATATGCTGGCATTAAAATACGTCGAATTAACTTGTAAAAAGACAATATCAATTTTTTAAGATTCTTGAAAAAAACGGAAGGTTAACCCCTTTGGTGACTTTTGGCCCCAAAAAATGAAAATTTTGAATTTAGCTAAACTTTTTGCGTTTTCTTATGTAAATTAACGAGAAAATTAGAATGGCGAAGTCAGATTTTCCCCAAGTATGATATTTTTCGTTTTATGCAGCTTTAAATTTCCAATTTTTGATTTGCATTTTAGTTGACTTTCGAGCTCTTCCGCCAGTCCCAGGTTGCTTTTTTATATGCTGGCATTAAAATACGTCGAATTAACTAATAAAAAGACAACATCAATTTTTTAAGATTTTTGAAAAAAACGGAAGGTTAACCCCTTTGGTGACTTTTGGCCCCAAAAAATGAAAGTTTGAATTTAGCTAAACTTTTTGCGTTTTCTTTAGTAAATTAACGAGAAAATTAGAATGGCGAGGTCAGATTTTCCCCAAGTATGATATTTTTCGTTCTATGCAGCTTTAAAATTCCAATTTTTGATTTGCGTTTTAGTTGACCTTCGAGCTCTTCCGCCAGTCCCAGGCTGTTTTTTTATATGCTGGCATTAAAATACGTCGAATTAACTTGTAAAAAGACAATATCAATTTTTTAAGATTCTTGAAAAAAACGGAAGGTTAACCCCTTTGGTGACTTTTGGCCCCAAAAAATGAAAGTTTGAATTCAGCTAAACTTTTTGCGTTTTCTTATGTAAATTAACGAGAAAAATAGAATGCCGAAGTCAGATTTTCCCCAAGTATGATATTTTTCGTTCTATGCCGCTTTAAAGTTCCAATTTTTGATTTGCATTTTAGTTGACTTTCGAGCTCTTCCGCCAGTCCCAGGTTGTTTTTTTTATATGCTGGCATTAAAATACGTCGAATTAACTAATAAAAAGACAACATCAATTTTTTAAGATTTTTGAAAAAAACGGAAGGTTAACCCCTTTGGTGACTTTTGGCCCCAAAAAATGAAAGTTTGATTTAGCTAAACTTTTTGCGTTTTCTTTAGTAAATTAACGAGAAAATTAGAATGGCGAGGTCAGATTTTCCCCAAGTATGATATTTTTCGTTCTATGCAGCTTTAAAATTCCAATTTTTGATTTGCGTTTTAGTTGACCTTCGAGCTCTTCCGCCAGTCCCAGGCTGTTTTTTTTTATGCTGGCATTAAAATACGTCAAATTAACTAATAAAAAGACAACATCAATTTTTTTAGTTTTTTGAAAAAAACGGAAGGTTAACCCCTTTGGTGACTTTTGGCCCCAAAAAATGAAAGTTTGAATTTAGCTAAACTTTTTGCGTTTTCTTATGTAAATTAACGAGAAAAATAGAATGGCGAAGTCAGATTTTCCCCAAGTATGATATTTTTCGTTTTATGCAGCTTTAAATTTCCAATTTTTGATTTGCATTTTAGTTGACTTTCGAGCTCTTCCGCCAGTCCCAGGTTGTTTTTTTTATATGCTGGCATTAAAATACGTCGAATTAACTAATAAAAAGACAACATCAATTTTTTAAGATTTTTGAAAAAAACGGAAGGTTAACCCCTTTGGTGACTTTTGAGCCCAAAAAATGAAAGTTTGAATTTAGCTAAACTTTTTGCGTTTTCTTATGTAAATTAACGAGAAAATTAGAATGGCGAAGTCAGATTTTCCCCAAGTATGATATTTTTCGTTTTATGCAGCTTTAAATTTCCAATTTTTGATTTGCATTTTAATTGACTTTCGAGCTCTTCCGCCAGTCCCAGGTTGCTTTTTTATATGCTGGCATTAAAATACGTCGAATTAACTAATAAAAAGACAACATCAATTTTTTAAGATTTTTGAAAAAAACGGAAGGTTTAACTAATCCCCTTTGGTGACTTTTGGCCCCAAAAAATGAAAGTTTGAATTTAGCTAAACTTTTTGCGTTTTCTTATGTAAATTAACGAGAAAAATAGAATGGCGAAGTCAGATTTTCCCCAAGTATGATATTTTTCGTTTTATGCAGCTTTAAATTTCCAATTTTTGATTTGCATTTTAGTTGACTTTCGAGCTCTTCCGCCAGTCCCAGGCTGTTTTTTTATATGCTGGCATTAAAATACGTCGAATTAACTTGTAAAAAGACAATATCAATTTTTTAAGATTCTTGAAAAAAACGGAAGGTTAACCCCTTTGGTGACTTTTGGCCCCAAAAAATGAAAGTTTGAATTTAGCTAAACTTTTTGCGTTTTCTTATGTAAATTAACGAGAAAATTAGAATGGCGAAGTCAGATTTTCCCCAAGTATGATATTTTTCGTTTTATGCAGCTTTAAATTTCCAATTTTTGATTTGCATTTTAGTTGACTTTCGAGCTCTTCCGCCAGTCCCAGGTTGTTTTTTTTATATGCTGGCATTAAAATACGTCGAATTAACTAATAAAAAGACAACATCAATTTTTTAAGATTTTTGAAAAAAACGGAAGGTTAACCCCTTTGGTGACTTTTGATCCCAAAAAATGAAAGTTTGAATTTAGCTAAACTTTTTGCGTTTTCTTATGTAAATTAACGAGAAAATTAGAATGGCGAAGTCAGATTTTCCCCAAGTATGATATTTTTCGTTTTATGCAGCTTTAAATTTCCAATTTTTGATTTGCATTTTAGTTGACTTTCGAGCTCTTCCGCCAGTCCCAGGTTGCTTTTTTATATGCTGGCATTAAAATACGTCGAATTAACTAATAAAAAGACAACATCAATTTTTTAAAATTTTTGAAAAAAACGGAAGGTTAACCCCTTTGGTGACTTTTGGCCCCAAAAAATGAAAGTTTGAATTTAGCTAAACTTTTTGCGTTTTCTTATGTAAATTAACGAGAAAAATAGAATGGCGAAGTCAGATTTTCCCCAAGTATGATATTTTTCGTTTTATGCAGCTTTAAATTTCCAATTTTTGATTTGCATTTTAATTGACTTTCGAGCTCTTCCGCCAGTCCCAGGTTGCTTTTTTATATGCTGGCATTAAAATACGTCGAATTAACTAATAAAAAGACAACATCAATTTTTTAAGATTTTTTAAAAAAACGGAAGGTTAACCCCTTTGGTGACTTTTGGCCCCAAAAAATGAAAGTTTGAATTTAGCTAAACTTTTTGCGTTTTCTTTAGTAAATTAACGAGAAAATTAGAATGGCGAGGTCAGATTTTCCCCAAGTATGATATTTTTCGTTCTATGCAGCTTTAAAATTCCAATTTTTGATTTGCGTTTTAGTTGACCTTCGAGCTCTTCCGCCAGTCCCAGGCTGTTTTTTTTTATGCTGGCATTAAAATACGTCAAATTAACTAATAAAAAGACAACATCAATTTTTTTAGTTTTTTGAAAAAAACGGAAGGTTAACCCCTTTGGTGACTTTTGGCCCCAAAAAATGAAAGTTTGAATTTAGCTAAACTTTTTGCGTTTTCTTATGTAAATTAACGAGAAAAATAGAATGGCGAAGTCAGATTTTCCCCAAGTATGATATTTTTCGTTTTATGCAGCTTTAAATTTCCAATTTTTGATTTGCATTTTAGTTGACTTTCGAGCTCTTCCGCCAGTCCCAGGTTGTTTTTTTTATATGCTGGCATTAAAATACGTCGAATTAACTAATAAAAAGACAACATCAATTTTTTAAGATTTTTGAAAAAAACGGAAGGTTAACCCCTTTGGTGACTTTTGAGCCCAAAAAATGAAAGTTTGAATTTAGCTAAACTTTTTGCGTTTTCTTATGTAAATTAACGAGAAAATTAGAATGGCGAAGTCAGATTTTCCCCAAGTATGATATTTTTCGTTTTATGCAGCTTTAAATTTCCAATTTTTGATTTGCATTTTAATTGACTTTCGAGCTCTTCCGCCAGTCCCAGGTTGCTTTTTTATATGCTGGCATTAAAATACGTCGAATTAACTAATAAAAAGACAACATCAATTTTTTAAGATTTTTGAAAAAAACGGAAGGTTTAACTAATCCCCTTTGGTGACTTTTGGCCCCAAAAAATGAAAGTTTGAATTTAGCTAAACTTTTTGCGTTTTCTTATGTAAATTAACGAGAAAAATAGAATGGCGAAGTCAGATTTTCCCCAAGTATGATATTTTTCGTTTTATGCAGCTTTAAATTTCCAATTTTTGATTTGCATTTTAGTTGACTTTCGAGCTCTTCCGCCAGTCCCAGGTTGTTTTTTTTATATGCTAGCATTAAAATACGTCGAATTAACTAATAAAAAGACAACATCAATTTTTTAAGATTTTTGAAAAAAACGGAAAAAACCCTTTGGTGACTTTTGGCCCCAAAAAATGAAAGTTTGAATTTAGCTAAACTTTTTGCGTTTTCTTTAGCAAATTAACGAGAAAATTAGAATGGCGCAGTCAGATTTTCCCCAAGTATGATATTTTTCGTTTCATGCAGCTTTAAAGTTCCAATTTTTGATTTGCATTTTAGTTGACCTTCGAGCTCTTCCGCCAGTCCCAGGCTGTTTTTTTTTATGCTGGCATTAAAATACGTCAAATTAACTAATAAAAAGACAACATCAATTTTTTTAGTTTTTTGAAAAAAACGGAAGGTTAACCCCTTTGGTGACTTTTGGCTCCAAAAAATGAAAGTTTGAATTTAGCTAAACTTTTTGCGTTTTCTTATGTAAATTAACGAGAAAATTAGAATGGCGAGGTCAGATTTTCCCCAAGTATGATATTTTTCGTTCTATGCAGCTTTAAAATTCCAATTTTTGATTTGCGTTTTAGTTGACCTTCGAGCTCTTCCGCCAGTCCCAGGCTGTTTTTTTTTATGCTGGCATTAAAATACGTCAAATTAACTAATAAAAAGACAACATCAATTTTTTTAGTTTTTTGAAAAAAACGGAAGGTTAACCCCTTTGGTGACTTTTGGCTCCAAAAAATGAAAGTTTGAATTTAGCTAAACTTTTTGCGTTTTCTTTAGTAAATTAACGAGAAAATTAGAATGGCGAGGTCAGATTTTCCCCAAGTATGATATTTTTCGTTCTATGCAGCTTTAAATTTCCAATTTTTGATTTGCATTTTAGTTGACTTTCGAGCTCTTCCGCCAGTCCCAGGTTGTTTTTTTTATATGCTGGCATTAAAATACGTCGAATTAACTAATAAAAAGACAACATCAATTTTTTAAGATTTTTGAAAAAAACGGAAGGTTAACCCCTTTGGTGACTTTTGAGCCCAAAAAATGAAAGTTTGAATTTAGCTAAACTTTTTGCGTTTTCTTATGTAAATTAACGAGAAAATTAGAATGGCGAAGTCAGATTTTCCCCAAGTATGATATTTTTCGTTTTATGCAGCTTTAAATTTCCAATTTTTGATTTGCATTTTAGTTGACTTTCGAGCTCTTCCGCCAGTCCCAGGTTGTTTTTTTTATATGCTGGCATTAAAATACGTCGAATTAACTAATAAAAAGACAACATCAATTTTTTAAGATTTTTGAAAAAAACGGAAGGTTAACCCCTTTGGTGACTTTTGGCCCCAAAAAATGAAAGTTTGAATTTAGCTAAACTTTTTGCGTTTTCTTATGTAAATTAACGAGAAAATTAGAATGGCGAAGTCAGATTTTCCCCAAGTATGATATTTTTCGTTTTATGCAGCTTTAAATTTCCAATTTTTGATTTGCATTTTAGTTGACTTTCGAGCTCTTCCGCCAGTCCCAGGTTGCTTTTTTATATGCTGGCATTAAAATACGTCGAATTAACTAATAAAAAGACAACATCAATTTTTTAAGATTTTTGAAAAAAACGGAAGGTTAACCCCTTTGGTGACTTTTGGCCCCAAAAAATGAAAGTTTGAATTTAGCTAAACTTTTTGCGTTTTCTTTAGTAAATTAACGAGAAAATTAGAATGGCGAGGTCAGATTTTCCCCAAGTATGATATTTTTCGTTCTATGCAGCTTTAAAATTCCAATTTTTGATTTGCGTTTTAGTTGACCTTCGAGCTCTTCCGCCAGTCCCAGGCTGTTTTTTTTTATGCTGGCATTAAAATACGTCAAATTAACTAATAAAAAGACAACATCAATTTTTTTAGTTTTTTGAAAAAAACGGAAGGTTAACCCCTTTGGTGACTTTTGGCCCCAAAAAATGAAAGTTTGAATTTAGCTAAACTTTTTGCGTTTTCTTATGTAAATTAACGAGAAAAATAGAATGGCGAAGTCAGATTTTCCCCAAGTATGATATTTTTCGTTTTATGCAGCTTTAAATTTCCAATTTTTGATTTGCATTTTAGTTGACTTTCGAGCTTTTCCGCCAGTCCCAGGTTGTTTTTTTTATATGCTGGCATTAAAATACGTCGAATTAACTAATAAAAAGACAACATCAATTTTTTAAGATTTTTGAAAAAAACGGAAGGTTAACCCCTTTGGTGACTTTTGAGCCCAAAAAATGAAAGTTTGAATTTAGCTAAACTTTTTGCGTTTTCTTATGTAAATTAACGAGAAAATTAGAATGGCGAAGTCAGATTTTCCCCAAGTATGATATTTTTCGTTTTATGCAGCTTTAAATTTCCAATTTTTGATTTGCATTTTAATTGACTTTCGAGCTCTTCCGCCAGTCCCAGGTTGCTTTTTTATATGCTGGCATTAAAATACGTCGAATTAACTAATAAAAAGACAACATCAATTTTTTAAGATTTTTGAAAAAAACGGAAGGTTAACCCCTTTGGTGACTTTTGGCCCCAAAAAATGAAAGTTTGAATTTAGCTAAACTTTTTGCGTTTTCTTATGTAAATTAACGAGAAAAATAGAATGGCGAGGTCAGATTTTCCCCAAGTATGATATTTTTCGTTCTATGCAGCTTTAAAATTCCAATTTTTGATTTGCGTTTTAGTTGACCTTCGAGCTCTTCCGCCAGTCCCAGGCTGTTTTTTTTTATGCTGGCATTAAAATACGTCAAATTAACTAATAAAAAGACAACATCAATTTTTTTAGTTTTTTGAAAAAAACGGAAGGTTAACCCCTTTGGTGACTTTTGGCCCCAAAAAATGAAAGTTTGAATTTAGCTAAACTTTTTGCGTTTTCTTTAGTAAATTAACGAGAAAATTAGAATGGCGAGGTCAGATTTTCCCCAAGTATGATATTTTTCGTTCTATGCAGCTTTAAATTTCCAATTTTTGATTTGCATTTTAGTTGACTTTCGAGCTCTTCCGCCAGTCCCAGGTTGTTTTTTTTATATGCTGGCATTAAAATACGTCGAATTAACTAATAAAAAGACAACATCAATTTTTTAAGATTTTTGAAAAAAACGGAAGGTTAACCCCTTTGGTGACTTTTGGCCCCAAAAAATGAAAGTTTGAATTTAGCTAAACTTTTTGCGTTTTCTTTAGTAAATTAACGAGAAAATTAGAATGGCGAGGTCAGATTTTCCCCAAGTATGATATTTTTCGTTCTATGCAGCTTTAAAATTCCAATTTTTGATTTGCGTTTTAGTTGACCTTCGAGCTCTTCCGCCAGTCCCAGGTTGCTTTTTTATATGCTGGCATTAAAATACGTCGAATTAACTAATAAAAAGACAACATCAATTTTTTAAGATTTTTGAAAAAAACGGAAAAAACCCTTTGGTGACTTTTGGCCCCAAAAAATGAAAGTTTGAATTTAGCTAAACTTTTTGCGTTTTCTTTAGTAAATTAACGAGAAAATTAGAATGGCGAGGTCAGATTTTCCCCAAGTATGATATTTTTCGTTCTATGCAGCTTTAAAATTTCAATTTTTGATTTGCGTTTTAGTTGACCTTCGAGCTCTTCCGCCAGTCCCAGGCTGTTTTTTTTTATGCTGGCATTAAAATACGTCAAATTAACTAATAAAAAGACAACATCAATTTTTTTAGTTTTTTGAAAAAAACGGAAGGTTAACCCCTTTGGTGACTTTTGGCCCCAAGAAATGAAAGTTTGAATTTAGCTAAACTTTTTGCGTTTTCTTATGTAAATTAACGAGAAAATTAGAATGGCGAAGTCAGATTTTCCCCAAGTATGATATTTTTCGTTTTATGCAGCTTTAAATTTCCAATTTTTGATTTGTATTTAGTTGACTTTCGAGCTCTTCCGCAAGTCCCAGGTTGTTTTTTTTATATGCTGGCATTAAAATACGTCGAATTAACTAATAAAAATACAACATCAATTTTTTAAGATTTTTGAAAAAAACGGAAGGTTAACCCCATTGGTGACTTTTAGCCCCAAAAAATGAAAGTTTGAATTTAGCTAAACTTTTTGCGTTTTCTTATGTAAATTAACGAGAAAATTAGAATGGCGCAGTCAGATTTTCCCCAAGTATGATATTTTTCGTTTCATGCAGCTTTAAAGTTCCAATTTTTGATTTGCATTTTAGTTGACTTTCGAGCTCTTCCGCCAGTCCCAGGCTGTTTTTTTATATGCTGGCATTAAAATACGTCGAATTAACTTGTAAAAAGACAATATCAATTTTTTTAGATTCTTGAAAAAAACGGAAGGTTAACCCCTTTGGTGACTTTTGGCCCCAAAAAATGAAAGTTTTAATTTAGCTAAACTTTTTGCGTTTTCTTATGTAAATTAACGAGAAAATTAGAATGGCGAAGTCAGATTTTCCCCAAGTATGATATTTTTCGTTTTATGCAGCTTTAAATTTCCAATTTTTGATTTGCGATTTAAGTTGACCTTCGAGCTCTTCCGCCAGTCACAGGCTGTTTTTTTTTTATATGCTGGCATGAAAATACGTCGAATTAACTAATAAAAATACAACATCAATTTTTTAAGATTTTTGAAAAAAACGGAAGGTTAACCCCATTGGTGACTTTTAGCCCCAAAAAATGAAAGTTTGAATTTAGCTAAACTTTTTGCGTTTTCTTATGTAAATTAACGAGAAAATTAGAATGGCGAAGTCAGATTTTCCCCAAGTATGATATTTTTCGTTTTATGCAGCTTTAAATTTCCAATTTTTGATTTGTATTTAGTTGACTTTCGAGCTCTTCCGTAAGTCCCAGGTTGTTTTTTTTATATGCTGGCATTAAAATACGTCGAATTAACTAATAAAAATACAACATCAATTTTTTAAGATTTTTGAAAAAAACGGAAGGTTAACCCCATTGGTGACTTTTAGCCCCAAAAAATGAAAGTTTGAATTTAGCTAAACTTTTTGCGTTTTCTTATGTAAATTAACGAGAAAATTAGAATGGCGCAGTCAGATTTTCCCCAAGTATGATATTTTTCGTTTCATGCAGCTTTAAAGTTCCAATTTTTGATTTGCATTTTAGTTGACTTTCGAGCTCTTCCGCCAGTCCCAGGCTGTTTTTTTATATGCTGGCATTAAAATACGTCGAATTAACTTGTAAAAAGACAATATCAATTTTTTTAGATTCTTGAAAAAAACGGAAGGTTAACCCCTTTGGTGACTTTTGGCCCCAAAAAATGAAAGTTTTAATTTAGCTAAACTTTTTGCGTTTTCTTATGTAAATTAACGAGAAAATTAGAATGGCGAAGTCAGATTTTCCCCAAGTATGATATTTTTCGTTTTATGCAGCTTTAAATTTCCAATTTTTGATTTGCGATTTAAGTTGACCTTCGAGCTCTTCCGCCAGTCACAGGCTGTTTTTTTTTTATATGCTGGCATGAAAATACGTCGAATTAACTAATAAAAAGACAACATCAATTTTTTAAGATTTTTGAAAAAAACGGAAGGTTAACCCCTTTGGTGACCTTAGACCCAAAAATATAAAAGTTTGAATTTAGCTAAACTATTAGCGTTTTCTTATGTAAATTTACGAGAAAATTAGAATGGCAAAGTCAGATTTTCCCCAAGTATGATATTTTTCGTTTTATGTAGCTTTAAAGTTCCAATTTTTGATTTGCATATTAGATGACTTTCGAGCTCTTCCGCCAATCCCAGGCCGTTTTTTATATAATCTGGCATTAAAATACGTCGGATTAACTAATAAAAAGACAACATCAATTTTTTAAGATTTTTGAAAAACACGGTAGGTTAACCTTTTTGGTGACTGTTGACCTCAAAAGGGAAAGTTTGAATTTAGCTCCAAACCATTGCCAGAACCTCGCGCAAGCATTGAAAACCGGGGAAAAGTGATAAATAAGATTAAGGCAAATTCACCCCGAATTTGTTACCTTTAAAGCCCCATAAATAAAAAAATATCATACTTACGAAAAATGTGGCTGCGGCATTCAAATTATCTGCCCAAACTACGTAAGAAACAATGAAAATATCCGATTTGAATTTTTGGGTTCAAAAAGATTTAATCAATTAACATTCATGAATCTACGATTTGCGGTAAAAAATTAAGTTGATCTTTTTATTACCTAAATCGACGTAGTTCGATGTCCAGTGCTCCAAACCATAGCGAAAATCTCGCGCAAGCAATGAGAACCGTGGAAAAGTGAGAAATAAGATTAGGGCAATTTCACCCCTAATTACTTACCTTTAAAGCCCCATAAATAAAAAAATATCATATGTAGGAAAAAGCTGGCTGCGATATTCGAATTATCTGCCCAAACCACGTAGAAAACAATGAAAATATCCGATGTGAATTTTTGGGTCTTCGATTTTCGATAAAAAATTACCTAAATCGACGTATTTCGGTGCTTTATACAAACATATACAAATTTTTCTCGATATTTCCACATTGTCTGCATCTATTTTTGTCGAGCACTTGTACCGTTAACAGAATGAGCTAGTTACCAACTTAGAATCTATTATTCGCTAAATGAATCTATATTTGGAGTTCGCCTAAAGTTTATTCGCATCCACTTATTGTTAGCTATCGTATTCTGTAATAGTTTTTGTTAGTACTATGATATGTTCTGGAGACAGTTTGCCATCCAAATCCCACCTCTATCAAATAACTCCTTCTTTTTTGCATTCGACAAACCATTCGACATTTTCGACAAAAACAAATAGATAACAGTTTTATTTCTTTTGAATCTCAAAAATGTTAAGTTTTCAAAGTTTTCAGCTACACCGAATAAAATTTAGAGATCGGCCGGCTTAAGAAGTTTTGCATATTCGGTGACATATCCTAAGAGAATGCTACGAGTTGGAACGCATAGTTTGAATTTAAAAATTTTTTTTGTTGTAATTTGAACTCTAGCTACATAGAAACATAAAGTGCTCTCGTCCGTTGCCCAATATGCAAAGCGCCAGCTGTTCTAGACAGGATTTTCTGCACAATTTTTTTTGTGTATGCTAATTTATATTTTTGCACAACTTTTTGTTATTTGAAGTAATTATGCGATTGTGTTTAAAATCTAATTAAGTTCAGGAAAGTTACATAAGTGAAGCCAAATAGTTGTACAATTTTATCGCTAATCAATAACAAAACTACGAAAAGGAAACGGTGGAAATCTGACAAAATTAATTTTTTTTTCATTTCGTTTCTTTAAATTTGTTTTTCATTACAGTAATTACTTTCGGGTATATCGAAAGTAGTATCGACTGTCATTTGAATGTTGATGTATTGTGAAAGTAGTATCTATCTTGCATAGATCATGCGACGTTAGCTATTTTATTTATTTGAAAAACATAAAATTTAAATTTGAAATTTTAAAACTTACCTACAAGATTTGTAGCCACACTGTATATGAAACACAAAATTAATACTGAAGAAAACAATCTTAATATTGTACTCGATAATAATACGTAATGATGAAAATGGAAGATCTGGTCATGCATGGGTGCTTTGTGACTTTATTGTCAATAATAATTCAATTTCTATATTTTTATTGATGTTGCAGAAGACCGAAGATATACCGGCAATAAACATAAGTAAAAAATAATAAAAAAATAATCTAATCGCAAGTCGAGGTGAGATAACTACCTGTCCGATATAATAACGGCTTCGCCACTAACAGAGACGTATTCGAAAATATTTACACGTAAACAAATTTATTCTAATAAAAAATTTTTATTACTTTGGGTTTATTTCAGAATTTAAATCGAAAAACTTAAAGAATATTTTGTATATTCAAAATAAAAAAAATATTTTTAAATGTTTGTTGGGTCAAAAATTTGAAAATTTGATCAAAATATTGCAATAAATAATAATTATACAATGAAAACCACTATAGAGCGAATGTGTACCATCGAATTAAAATATTGATACGGTTCTGTATAAAATTACACCTGGCGATGTATACGCTACCTTGTCATTACCATGCCGATATTGCTACACCCACTGCGGTCACTTACATTCTTCTAATAATTGATTTTGTTGTTAGCGTGTATTATCTCACATAATTAGACTTCGTTCTTCACGATACTGCAATGCGTATCGTTTTTACAGTATGAAATTTCATGATCTACTAATCAATAAATACTGTAAGTTTAAAACGACGATTATGCTTCTCACACTTGATATTTAAGATTAAATCTGGAGATATTTCACTAGAATGATCAGTTCCAAAAATTCAACCTGTTTAGAAAAATTATTTTTGTTTTAAGTTAATATCATCTTTAGTAGGCGGCCTGTAGTCCGCTTTACTCCGTTGCTTAATTGCAAATTTATTTCAGCCTGCTAGAATTAGTTAAACGTAAAATTTAACCAAAACTTCATTGTGAATTTATTTAATCAAATAGGTAAGTTTTGCCGACGGGAAAACTTTTGTGTAAAAAAATAAATTGAAAAATTAAACAATTCCGAAAGGTGAAAATTTCAACTATGACGCGTGTAATAAAGGTAATGAACACGTGCATGCGGTTACTGATTAATTAGTAAAAACCGCCGAAAAAAGACCAACTCGTTTGAAGAAACTTTTGACTAACAACTGTAGGGTGGAAAATGATTAGCTAGAGACATGAAAGCTTTTTTATTCTACGAAATAAATTTTTAATTTAATTTCTTAAAAACCAAGTTAAAATTTATTTTTGGGATTGCTTTTTTTATACAATTTTTATGTAAAATGTTAACTTTGTTGTAGATTTTTAAGTGCTCATAAAATTAAAACATTTCCAACATAGTGGGTATGTTAAATTATAAAAAAAGTTATACGTATACACAGTTGTTAAATGACAATAACAAAAGAGACATCATTATTATTTTGGTCATATTCGAATATAAAAATTTTAAATACGTGTCACGTTCGTAATTTGCATTGAATACGGGCGGTTCGTAATTTTAATATATTAGTTAAAAAGTGCTTTTTACTGCAATTTGTTTAGTTAAAAGTACAAAAGTAAAGTACAATAGATGAATATTTAAAATAATAAGTTTTACAAATATCAAAAATACTACAATATTAATTTTATATATCCTGTTTTATTCTTCTTCTTTCTATATTTATTTAAATCTGACTTATTATTTTCATCCGGACTAGTAAGTACTTCTGTAAGCACTAGAATAGTACATAGTTTGGTAGGGTGCTAACCTTGTTACTGTTTCAAATAGTGGAATCCCCCTCCGCCAAGTGATACGCGGAATTTTTTTATAAAATATAGAAAGAAAAGAAAAAGCACAAATTAATTTTAAAAAATTACTTATTTATTTGAGACCTATAAAATTTTATACTGAGATGTATTTTCCTAAAATCCGGGAAAATTACACTCTTTTATCAGTTGAAAATCTAAACTCCAAATATAAAAGCTAATTGGGACGCCAAAATTCAATAAATACAATGATTTTTTCATCAATACTATGAATTTTTCATTAATATGATCAATTTTGTTCATTGGTTCAAATATAATGAATTTTGTATGAATTTTTTTAAGTGTTTATCTGTCTGTTGTCTTATCTGCTCATGTTCTTTTTGCTTTTCTATCACTCTCTGTTTAACTAAAAGTTTCTTTGCATTGGAGTTGGTGAAACTCCAAGTGTCTAAGCAGCACGTTGTATAGGAGCTCCAAAAGCTCAGGTGTTACGTTGTTTTCATCAATTATCCCAAATATACAATTCCCTGAACCGAATGTTTCATCACTTGGTAAACTGAACTGAAAATGTTTTCAATGTCATGATGAAAACGATATTTTGAATTATTATTATTATTGAATTAAGTGCAAATATTAATTATAATTTGTAAGTCCGCAAGGTATGTTGGTATAGAGAAAAATAATTTATACGAAACAGAATTGAAATATTGTGAGAAGAACGCAACAAGTGAAATTGTGTATAGTAAAGGTGTAGCAGGCATTTATTAGCATGCGCCACTCGTAAAAGCTGCGTATTTCGTAGGCCACTGGCATATAGTTCAAGATCCGCATGTTAAGTATAAAATGTACGTGCGTCCCAACGGATATTTCTTGTGCACGGCCAGTGTTATAATCGTGATCTGATCTTCAATGCTAAGAAATCAACTGTTTTTAACAGCATACTTGTATGTCATACACGAAATCATAATTTATACCTCGCTGTTACTATACCTACTACAAGTCGATTTTTTAAATAACGAAACTTCTAACTGCAATATTGACATATTAACATGTTATACGAATCATATCAACATCAGCATTTTCATGCAAATGCATACTAATCTTAACATTTCACGGTTATATTTATTGACCCCGTTATATTCGTAAAATTGAACAAATTTGTTTTGATACAAGAATTTTTTGGTAAAAAAATTGGATAAATGCAGAATCCAGTATAATTGGATTCTTCTTATTATAAACATCATTTGGAAGTAAACCTGAAAACTTTGCTGCATGTATGTAACGTTTCTTCTCTAGATTGCATTATCGGCAACGACTGTTAACTAAATTTGGCAATGTAGTCAACGATCTGGTATTGTTTCTACAGTATTATGTATGTGGAAACTCCTTTTCATTGATTAGTTAATCAATTTTTTAAATAAAGCAAGTTTTCTAGATTTAATATTAAATTTCGCTGACAGAAAATTAAAGTTCTTTTAGGATGCACCCCTTTTAGGTTGGTATATACAATAAACCAATCAGAAGTACAACAATCACAGATTTTTATAAATTTCCTCATTAATAAATTGTTTTCTATGTAGTTATTTCATTTATATCAAATTATATTTATGGATATTAATATTCAGAAAAAGAACAAGCAAGGTTTTTGAAACATCCGATAGAAATGCTCACTGCAACAATGGAAAATTGTGTAAGTTGTAAAAAGTACAACACGCGCTCGTGTTTTAATCCCGAGCGCGCCCGGTGGACAAGCTATATTTAGTAAATTTTTAGGTTGGTAAAAAGATTGTACATTCAGTTATATGTTACGGATAGTAGGATATATTATATTTATAAAAACTTTAAATTATACATAAATATATCTTAAAAAAACATTCAAAACTATTCCTCTAATGAACTTTCAAATGTTTCTTTAAGGTGGTTTTGGTGCAATATTCTTTACCACAAAATCCACACACAAAGGGCTTCTTCTTATAGTGGGTTACAATGTGTTGCTTTAAATGTTGTTTTTTCGCACCTCTGTAATCACAAGTTTGACAACTAAACGGTTTTTCTCCTGTATGAGTTTTTAAATGATCCCCATGCTGTTGCTTAGCTGTACATTTGTAATCACAAATATTGCACTGAAATCGTTTTTCCTTTGTATGTATCATTTCGTGTTGTCTCATGTGTACCTTTTGTGAGGATCTGTATTCGCAAATTTGGCATTGGAAACGCTTTTCGCCAGTATGGGTCATTTCATGTGCCCTCAAATATAAACGTGACGATTTATATGCACAAATCTGACAGGCAAAAGATTTTTCCTTGGTACGAACAGCTTCATGCAATATCAAATGATTCTTGGTTTCTAATTTGCGAGAGTTTAAGTTGCTTAATAGTCCACATCGGCTTGCTTCCATGATTAGAGAATGGAATTCTAATTTCTGCAACAAAATCAAATTATTTTAGTAAAAATGGTTATAATCTTGTTAATTTTTTATTTCATTACAGCCGTCGCCAGGAAACCAAAAGGCAGGGCCTATTTTACCATTGATAAGAAGAAGAAAAAACATAAAATCGTAAAATAAAAATTAAATACTGATAAAATAATCCAAAAATTGGGCCTTCGATGCTATTAGTTGCACTTGAATATAAATTTACCCTGCCAAAAGGTCTTTGATTCGGGAATAATTAAAGAAAATCTCATGAGCCTAAAATGTGTATAGCACATCTCTTTTTTCTTTTTTTTATTATACTTCTTGCTTCTTGGTACAGCTCAGTATGTATGAATACTCTCGAGCGTTCTTTCTAAACGGGCTTTTATTGTATTTTAAATAATATCAATTTTTTATTTATAGAATGTAATATTTAATACGTATTGTGTAAGGGCAAAAATTTCTATATTTTTTATAATTATTCCTAAATTTAAACCCTTGGCTGAGCTAATAGTATACAATGATAAATATTTATTGAGGAAAGTGGCCAAGAAAGACTCCAATAATCACACATACATGTTCATTTTCCAAAAATACTTGCGCGTCGTTGATGGTTCTACTAAGATATTTCGCTACCACTTTTGGTTATCTTTTGACTAAAAAAAACTCAACGACAAAATGTACTTTTTTTTACCAGTAATTAATACATCAAATCATTAAAACTTGCAGATTTTGAAAATTTAATATTTTTTGCAATTTTGAAAACAAAGCAACACTTAATAACCGCTTTACAATAACAAAATAATTTGTCAAAAAGCGAGGTTTTTCCAAAGTTCAGTATGAAGACGTTTTTGACCACCAAACAACAAAAATCACCACCTAAATGAACGAGGGTGTTGTGGTCGGCGCTGCAGACTTCAATTTTGAAAAAAATAATCACTTAACCAATTTATATTATATCATTTTTTCGATTACTTCCCTTTTTGCATTATCTTTACCTCTCCGTTCCCCGAATGGATTCGCCGCGTCATGGCCAACAAGAAAGGTGCAAGTTTTTTAATAAAGACATGTCCAAAAATATAGACATACAATTTTTAAATACTAACAGTCCTGTAAAAGTAGAATTTGATTAAATAGCAGTTATGAAGCTATTTTGATTGTGCGCATGCGCAAAGTTTCCCATGAAGCAATAGTAAATTAGATGGTTACCTAACCAAATTTTAAAAATAACGGTTTTTGGAATTAAGTTCGGCATTTCATCAAATCATTCTTACACAAGTGATTCTGACATAGTAAAGAACTAAATTAAAGATACACCAACCTTGTTGGGAGTGATGATTTGTTCCAGCGATGTTCGGAAAAACTAACCGTGTCCAAAACGAAAGCGACCAAATTTTCTTTTTCTAGTCTTTAGCAACTACTCCAATCTATTTCACTCGACAAGAATATCCAATTTATAAAACTGTTTTGCAAAATATTATTTATTTCTAAATTATTACACACTGCAATCGTAACGGGCACTGTTCATTTATTCACCTGTCACTATTGTTTTATGCCAGTGATCCTCAAACGATGTTCCGTGGAATTAGATGGTTACCTAACCAAATTTTAAAAATAACGGTTTTTAGAATTAAGTTCGGCATTTCATCAAATCATTCTTACACAAGTGATTCTGACATAGTAAAGAACTAAATTAAACATACACCAACCTTGTTGGGAGTGCTGATTTGTTCCAGCGATGTTCGGAAAAACTAACCGTGTCCAAAACGAAAGCGACCAAATTTTCTTTTTCTACTCTTTAGCAACTACTCCAATCTATTTCACTCGACAAGAATATCCAATTTATAAAACTGTTTTGCAAAATATTATTTATTTCTAAATTATTACACACTGCAATCGTAACGGGCACTGTTCATTTATTCACCTGTCACTATTGTTTTATGCCAGTGATCCTCAAACGATGTTCCGTGGAACATTCTAGCACATGTTCAAACTTTATTTTGGTTAGTTTTTGTTAGTAGGTAACTTTTGCGTTCTTGCGAAAAGCCCTGTCCCTATAATGTATACTTGGGTGAACTTTTGGGTTTTAAGAAAGGATTATGTTATTTCCACCTTTTTCCCAGCTACTCAATTTTTATGATCCGCTTCAGAACCAAACTCCCTAGCCCCTCCTCTAGTTTCTAGTTGTATGGGATAAAAAAGATATTCGCTTGATTGATATACCAAGTTCAGTTCAATATGGTAATGAGAAAATTTCTTAAATATTCTAAAGGTGAGTTCGTATTAATTATCAGCTCAATGATCTTAAACCTTTCTAGTTTTCCCTTAAAATAGCGCCATCTAGCGTTGCCTATTATTTATTGACAGTTTAGCGTCAGCCGAGTTTTTTTATGACAATGTTTCTATAAGTTTTATATTTTGTTCGTTTTTGTAGTGAAAGTTAAGTGAAATTAAGTAAGTAGTAGAACAATCTATAACTTAACAATCTCAAATTGCAATTAAACATTTGCAAACGGGACTAAAGGGTTTTCATGGTCAACTAAAGTTTTTTTCACAAGGAGGGGCTCATAGGAGGATGGGGGGCTTCTTTCCCTGATACCATCGGCAGTTGACAAATCCACTGACAATTTGGCAAAACCGTTAGTTTTCTCAAATCACTTTTATTGTTAGATTGTTGTATTCTTTTAAAAAATCTGATTTGTATACCAAATCTTGGTAGGTTTTCCAAAACAAAAGGTGAATAGCTAAAAAAAAAACAAAGCGACCGACCGATGGAAAATTGAGAACAAGTCCCCCTCGTAAATGTTCGATTGGGTTCGTCCCAGCCGTTACATTTTGAAATTTAAATTGCAGCACCTAATTGCCAAAAGATACAAATGTCATTTTTAAATTTCGCAAAAATTGACTTGACAAGTTAGTGTAGACGATCTTGGTACTTGGGTTATTTTTAAGAAAATCGGGCTTTAGTCAATTATAAAATTGTTTAATTCCAACTTGAAAATTTAGGGTTGTAAAGAATAGAAAAAACATAAAAGAAAAAAGTTTAATGTTGCTTAAAATTAGGATACGATCAAGAGATGGAATCAATTAAAATGGAAGTACTGGATGAAGAATGCGTGGATTATACTACATTAGAACTTCTTCACCACTGCATAATAATAAAAGAGGAAAATTTATGTATTAATGGGGGTAGTGAGGTTAATGAAATTGAAGTCGAAAACACGTCTGTACTCGACGTTGGAAACAATCTTCCCCTCAATCCATTTAAATGCGGAATTTGCATATTTTCATGTAGGCGTAAAGATTCTCTTGTCCAGCATACAATGACTCACGAGAACATTAAACTCTACAATTGTAGTGTCTGTGATTACAAAGGTCTTCACAAGTACTACATCAAGGCGCATGCAGTAGTACACACAGATAAAAAACCATTTAATTGTAACCAATGCAAATTTTCAACGAAAACAAAAAGGAATTTAAAACGACATATTTCAATGTGTAATGCCAAAGAAAAAGCCTTTGCATGTGAGATTTGTAACTATAGAGGTACCACGAAATGCTATCTAAATCAACACTTGAAGATCCATAAAGAGAAAGTCTTTACTTGTGGAGACTGCTGTTTTAAATCAGCAGTAAAACGAAATTTAAAAGACCATGTAGAAGTGATGCATGCTGCTAAAAAGGAATTTCTTTGTGAAGTTTGTGGTAAAGATTTTGCCATATACAAGCAACTTAAAAGGCATCTACATACTCATTCCCGTTAATAAGGTTAGTGCACACAACAATTTTTGTTTTAAAACAGCTTCAAAACGCAATTTTTTTAAATTTATCTATATAAATATTGCAGTGCTCTCAAAAGTAAACTGGCGATATTAATGAAAAGTATTTATTTTGCAATCTGATAACAAGAACAATATTTAAAGGGCAAGACTCACGCAAACTTGTTGGACAGCATGTATTTGTAGCACTTGGTTTTTCTTTCAGGGCAACTTGTCTTCAATATCTTTAGACTGGATAGACAAAACCTCCTTGGCTAAACTTTTGGACCTCTAGTCCAAATACATTTTATCGTTTGGAATCTCCCCAAACTAAACCATGGTTCTAGATATCCTTCTTTTATTTAAATAAAAATCTAGATCAAATTTTTTTTTATATTTTCAAATCAAACTTGCTGCTCGTGTTTGCCTGTGCTGCCTAAATGCATTTGGTGAGTGGTGAACAACAATACTAAAAAATTAATACGATAGGAAACGGAAAGTCCTGTCTTTATTGTTCCGCAGGTTGCAAAGTCAGTTCTTTATTTCTAAATATGCAACCCAATTTTCATTTCTTGTTAAGAACATAGCAATATATATATATGTTACAGTGCATGTAAAAATTTTAGTAGTTTTAAATTACAATTAGTAAGGATAATAGGACAATCATTTTTTGTATTCTATCTTTTCGTAATTCGATTATTACATTAACTTTGTGCATATATTTTCCTTTCTCTTATTTTTAGTTTTAAGTTAGTTTTATTATAGAATAGTATATTGTATGGCTCAATTTTTTAAATTTAATTTAATAATAATAATAAAAAATTATTTAATTTAATATATCGTTCGGTGAGACAACGAACATAGTACGGTCACAGCCGAATTTGCCCCATTGTATATTGTATATACTATAGATTTCATTATATTTGTATTGTATTGAATATATAATATATATTACAAGTATTCAGTATATGAAAACTTCAGAATCTTTTGTTTGAGAATTTTCATAAACGAAAAACAAAGAAAATAAAAAATTGTTCGTTCAACAAATTTTATTTTTGCTATCAGAAAAACCTTTGTTAGGGTAACATGAAATTTGTTGCTGCAACAAAAAATTCTGTATTGATGCTGCAGCTACTGAAACATTTGTTAGAGCAACAAATCCGTTTTCACAGGAAACATTCAAACGTAAAAATAACTTTTAGATTTTAGAATCTAGAATTTAAGCTTATGCTTGACACAATTTTTTTTTTTGATTTTGTTTGTGTAGATTTGTAAAAACGATATTAAATTAGAATTATATATTAAGTTATTTAGTTTTATTTTCCAATTTACCCTGCTGTATAACTAATAATATGGTAATTAGTTTATTTGAACAATTTTGTAAATCTACAAACTTTTTGGTATTACATCCGCTACCATACATAATAATCGTTACCTGATTACGAGAAAACATGGAAGTTTTACAAATTAATGAAAGTTGCAATTTTTGAATAAATAAATATTCCGCATACAGTATAATGTTAAACTTATAAATAATTTAGCTGTTATAACCACAAATAAAATTTGCATGTTACATTATTAATACACGAGGATAAAATTTAATGGCAACGGAATTTTTTAGGTACTTACACATGGTTTTTGTTTTTTCCAATTTATTTAATGGCCAAAGAATGTAATATTAAAAAGTACATCATTAAAATTCAGTGATTAATTTAAAAATATGAAATTAATTTAAGTTGCAATAAAATCTTTACGTTTTTCTGTGGTTAAGCCAAATCTTTAATTATTTCCAAAATTATAGCAATTTTTATTAGTAGAACTTCAAATTGCTGTGTGTCCCAATCAAAAGTACCCAACTAAATATAGGTAAGTATATTTTTGAAAACTAGATAAATTATTAATTGTTAATTATTTTTTTAAGATTAACTACCATTTCAGTTTTCTTTCTTGTGACTTAATTGTGGCAGAAATTAAAATTTTAACGTTAAAAATTGGTACCTAACCTCACAAAAATTTCTAACGCAGTACGTAATACCAACTGAAATTAATATATTAGAAAAAAATCCTAGATTAATTGAAAATTTGTAAAATATACATTTAAAAGTTGTCTTGATTATCCGATATGTGTATTTTCACAATGCTCACAAATGTATTTATAGACTCCACTTTGTTTCCCACTTATTTATTGGTCTTACGTGTAAGGATCTCGTTTAATGAGAATATGTATTTCGTTTTAAAAGATATACAAATGTTAAGTAATTTCCAGTTTTATATGTTATACGTAATTAAATTTTATTTTAATTAAGCAAAGCACTTAGTCTTTAGTTCTTAGCAGTTGATGACTTGATGTGAAGACGACTTGAATGATATATTACGAACTTGAGGAAACTTACGAAAACTTATTAAACTGACGGATAGTGCGGTTTTAATAATAAGATATCTCAAAAATGAAAACGTTAATAGCATTAATGTTGTACATTATTATTGTAAATATTTTATGAGCGCTAAATTCATCTGTATTCGTAGAAAGCAATAGTCATCATGCAAGTCACGCACTATGCTCGATTCATATTTTGGAAAAGTGAATGAAAGAAGCATCGTACTAAGGTATAAATAACTCTAGTTGGTACACGTAACGTGCTTTATAGCCACAACCATCAAGATAGCGCCTTGTTTCCTGTACCCAAAAACACACAAACGACTATATCTCATTGTTAACTGCATTTACAGATTAGGTACTTCACTTTAAAAACTCAAAATACATAAATTTCGAGTTAAATTAATAATTTTGAAAAGTTTTCTCAAAACAAACTTCCGTCTGGAGAAAAGTGAAGGATCAGACCATATTACTTCCGGTCTTCCCAAAAGTTTTTAAAAGATCAAAAAAAAGTTATTAATTAAAAATTTAGTTAAATGGTGGGGGATCCAATCTCGAGAATTTTTTGCCGGATTTCATCAATATGTAAATCTGCAAATAAATTTTAAAGTTTGGGTGCTTATGAATTTAACGACCTGATCAACTTTATAATTTGATTAAGAAATTAATTTGCTTCAATAAAACTTTGAGTGTTGACACCTTAAAACATTAATGAAAATAACTCCAATGTTTATTTTATAATGATGATTCAGATATAAAAAACTAGTTTTGTAAACAGTAGGTAACATAAGAAATTTGTAAGATGTGGTTTCAAGATAATTAGAGACTCACTGCTACCTAATTCTTGATTCTTGTCTTTATTATGAAGGATTCTATCCTAATGTAGCAACTAGCAAGAAAGATTTAAATACAAAAATTTTGTTGTATAAATTAAATTGTTACCATTTCTTCTACTGGCGAGGAAGTAGTAATTCATATGTGTGATTTGTAAAGGCAGTCAAGTCGGTTTTAATTTTTCCTTGAATTTTTAAAACCACGAATCGATGTTATCGTGACACATTTGCTTCAGCGGTAAAATTATTAGAGGAGATTTATTATTTTACAAATTTATGATAAGCATCATCCATGTTTGCGGTCCGTGCCGGGTACATTATTATAAAGAAATTCAATTTTTAGGTTAATCTTAATCGGATCGATTCCAAACTAGGTTAAAAGTTAACCTATTTTGACAGCTAATGACAGTTAACCGACAGCAGCGCATACAGAGTAGTTTCGCCATACTTTTTTACTGACAACTTCTTCATTATAAAATTTTATTGTTCAAACACAAAAATCTTTCTCAATCGGAAGCTACAAACAAATAAGCAATGGCAATTACGTCAGAAACGCTTATGAGAGAAGAAAAAACCTCTAGTTTTTTGAAAGTTTTTGAAAATTTTGAAATTAAAAATCTGGATAACCTCGAAAACTGTTTTGAGCAGCAGCTAAAAATTATAATTTCTATTTTTCGATACACTTGCACTTTCCATATGTCTAAGAGTTATCAAAATTTTGCACAGGTACGATGGGAAGCAAAAAATAAATAGATTAAGCATAATTTATTTCCCTAGTACGTCATCTTGGCTTCAGCCAAGTGATTTTCTACGCCTGCATAGTAGGTAGTATATGGCACGAAGAAGAAGAAGAATTCATAGTTGTTCTTGATTTTTACAACACTAATATAGAAATGAAAAAAAATGAATAAAAACTGTATCATTTTTGCGCCGATGAACAAAATTCATCATATTGATAAAGAAAATTTATCAATACAATGATTTTTTCATCAATACTATGAATTTTGTTCATCGGCGTTTCTTTTTTTCAGTGAATATGTGCAGGGTAATATACTACGGTGTATCCTAAGATATTAGGATAGGGAGCACAAAACTGTGGTTCAATTCCGGTCGCACCGGATGCAACTATAACAAATGAAATATAATAAAATAAATTTTTTTCTCAAATTAATAACCTCCTTTTAGAATTGGAGTTTGGCTCCATGCTTGATTGTACGTACTACCCTCAGGTAAATTTTGTAATAGATTTGGACCAAATTAAATTATTCAGAAAAATCATAACTTTTTTACTACTGCTCTGCTCTTTGGCTATAAATTTTAAAAAATTACTGGATATATATATATATATTTCTTTATGCATTCAATAAAAATATCTAACTATTGAATTTCCATTACAAAATTGCCAACCGATCACGGAAAATGTTGGTACGGCAAGACGGTAATATATTTTGATGGAATAAAAACTTTTTGATAAACACACTGAGCACATTTTTACTATTTTAATATTTTATTTGGTGTACATACAAGTTTTAAAAAGTCGGATTGTCGATCTAACTTTTCCTATAACCAACAAATAGCGCATATAGTAGATTACTATTAAGCTTCCACCATATTTTTTATTTATCGCCATTTTTTTTTTAGTTTTAATAATTCAAATTGCATTATCGAAAATTTAAATATAAACTTGATGCGATTGATGATAGTTTGTTATAATAATAATTTTAAAATTTCCAACTATGTTGGGTAAAAATGTAAATTAAGTTTTTCGCAGAAAAGAAATTAAAAGAGTTTCACTTTCGTATAAGTAGAGATATCAAAATTATTCTAAACTGACGATTATCTTGACCTAAGTGTATGCAAATAAATGTAAAATGCAGCGCACACTATTAGCTTAGCACCAATTTAATGTAGTTATGACGTATCAGAACGCAAAGTGCAGGTGAGAGCCGCCTTGAGTGGGAGTACCGCGAACTTCGAACGTGGGTAGGACCTTGTTTTAGAGAGAGCCGCCTGTCTGATCACGTGGTTTTGGAGGCACGCACGCGGCCAAACAACTCCGCCTCCGGTAGATCTTTCAGTCATTCAGCATCTTAGCGATCAATGGCCGAGTGTCCGTGCTCGTCGTCACACGTGTACGCCGCGGGTGAAATGCTGTGGTGAGGTGTTGTGGTTGTTTTTATACATGCACTCAAGTGTGTCCCGCGGCTTCGAGCTGGATCATCCGGGAGGATTTGCGTCCTCGCCCTGGGCGGCAGTTCTGGGCCATCATCATACGGCGGCCGCAGCGGCTGCAGCGGCCGCCGCTGGCGGCATGATGCAAACCACTGATCATCATGGATATGGATCAGCACATCATCCAACAGCTCCTATGGATCTTCATATGCCTCAAGCTTTTCCGTATTATCGGTAAGTCAGATCAGCCACTTGTTGCTCATTTGCATCGGGACTGCCACGTGATATTGGCCGTTGGGCACGTGCTGTCCACTCGATTGATAGGGTCGAACACCCCTAAGGGGCTAAATAATGCTCGATAGATTATAATGATTCTTTTACGCCCCATGTAAATAATCCTTACCTACTGACCTGCATGCAATGCAGAAGCTTTGTTCAGTCTAAAATTTTTGCAAGAAGCTTATGTTTTATTAGTTGGAGAATTCGCGTATGTAGTTTATTTTTATTACCGTTTCAGTAATATGAATGATGAAGTGCTCTTTCTCTGCAGGTGAAATGTATTACTTGACAAAATGTAAAATATGCAGTCGACTCGGTGGGAATAAAGATTATGTTATATGCACGTGTAATTGAATCGCATATCGAGACGATCCGCGGGATGTCGTCTCCTACAGTTTTGAACCCCATCGTTTACTTGGGTTAACATCGAACCCATATATTTTAAGCGGCTTCTTACCACACCGGGCGCTAATCTGCACAGCTTGAATAACAACATCTTCGCAGTACATTATTTACAAAAATGTTAAAACTACATTTTCCCGTCAAATCGATTGATATCACACACCGAAAACATTTTCGATGTAAATTTTTGAGTCTCCAATTTGTCCAAACTAAAAATGATTTATTTTTCTCCATGTCAGTATTTATTATTTAATTTATTAGCAATTTCTTCCTTCCCAAAAGTTTTGCCAAATATTTTGATTCGAGTTGATGACCTTCACAAAAAATGCCAATTGTCAATAATGAGATCTATAAATCAGTGGCATCTTCCGTGAATTTGCCTTGGTCAGTTGGAACAGGTGTTCTTTTTATTTCATATAGACAATATTTGGTTTTAGTAAACAAACGAACTACTTTATTTGGTGCTCACTGTCATCGAACTTGTTCACTATTTACCTACCTTCACGGATAAGCTTCGAAATACTCATCAAAAATTAATTTCGGTATTGCCTTATCTATTGAAAGATAGTTTGTCACTTTTGGTGAATTTCTAACAAAATATTCAGTTGTCATTTGCTCAACACCGAACGATTTTATGCAAAACCTTCCTTTATTAATTCAATCATGTCAGTTTTTTAGAATTAGTAGTTTTTTATTTGGTCGTCGGTAATTTATTGCTTCCAGAGCGTAACATTTTAATATGTTAAATTAAATGTTAATTATAGTGTTAATTTGACTAATTTGATATCACAATCAGATTATTATTGTATCCAATGAGCGCGTCAATAAAAAAAATTACTGAAAAGCGTCGAAAATATACAGGGTGTCTATTTACGGAATTTTTTTTACGATAACTCCTGCGCGATATTCAATTTTACGCAGTTAATTTGAATCAGTCTGTATAGGACATAAAAAATGTAATAGGTACAATACACTATACTTAAGTACAATAAATTAGTCAAGGTCATCTTGTAGAACTTAATATGACTGTATTATAGATATCAGTTTGGACTTTTTCTTTTTTACATTTTATTGATTCAAAAATTTAATTTAAAATAAAATTAAATCTGACCCCCAAAACTATAATTACTTGTTGTTTTACATCTTAACCTTACATTATTTGCAAAACCATAAATTTAAAGAAAAGTAAAAATGAAATAAAAAATTGGAAAAAGAGAAGATAAAAAAGTATGTAAATAAAAGTCGAAATGTTAATTAGAAATAACAACATCTATTCGTTATCTTAGAATATTTTCGAAATCGCCCTCCGGAACTGAAAAAGAGATTTATGGAAATTACTGCGTATGTACAACTGTTGCTGTAATTTTTCTCTCGCAAAATAATTGAATGCGTTACGTTTTAACAGTAGCAGGGGTGACGGTGTAAATGTAAGAGGCTAATATCTTTACGGGCTGTGAAGGGTGCAATCAGAAATTTGCAAGTCTGATTTTTTTCTGCTGGGGTATGTTAGCTGATTATTCTTTAAAACACTCGACCCTTCTTTTAAAGAGTTTTAATACTCGAGGAGAAGTCGTTGAGTTAAAAGTAATATTGAGAGGTACCATGACTTGCCTATTATTTTGATTAGTTACAAATTTATAAATATTAAATTTGTGAGGTTAGGGTGACGGGTTTATTCAAATTATAAAATAAAAAAGTTTTTTAAAGAAAACATGAAAGGTAGGAAGTTTACTTACTTTATACATTTACTGTTTCTTAATATACTTACAAAAATTTAAATATTCACGCGGCATCTCAGGGGTGACACGAACTGCATATATTAATGCTATCGGATATGGAGTTTCATTTTAATTTCTTCTTGTTGTTTAGGCCTACGCGAAGAGAACCACAAGCATAAGCTATGCATTTTGATTAGTAAGTCCCCGCTCCTTTTGCTATCATATTCATATTAGATATATTTTGGGGGTAAAAATCAGCGTTATTTTTCTTTTTCTCAGATACCTCATGAATATGTTAGAAAACCTCCCCAAATTTTAAAAATTCAAGATAATCCTATTGTATGCAGTAAGGAAACTTTTATAATTCCATCCCTAATAGTATCATAACTTAGTATTTGTAGGCAGTTTAAATTTTATTTTTATAAATCGACAACAGACGTAATATCACACCCCAAAAGAGTGCAAAAAGTAAAACTATCAATCATATTTAAAAGGGTAAGTAGAAAACTATGAATGACATTAATGTTAAGTGCTACTTAAAACAAAATACACTGCACACTCGCACGTATACGTTACAATTTTGACAGAAGAAACTAATTTCTAAACTTTCATGCTTTGAATTATAAAGAAATTGTTTTTTATTCCGATATGAATATCGTAAACTCATAGATCATTAATATGCAAAAAAATTATAACCTAATTAATGATTTCAGTTTGACTAGCGCCACCACGCGAATAAATTAATGACTAACGTAAATAAAATTCCGCCATATTTTTTAATTTAATTTGAGTACGGTTCAGTACAACATTACGTTTTGTAATTAATTTGATAGATTATGAAAATAAATATTTATGAAACATCAAGTTGACTCTGATGAATGAGCATAATAGTGTGATTGTTTGCAGTGCACAATTTCCTCACTCTGACATGTATCCGGAAATTGCTGCCAATCTCGAGGGAGGCAAGCGCGATGCTTACGCGATTAGATAGGTATCGCACAATAGCTCCAGACGGATTTAATAAAGCACTCTTCGATTGTCCGATATCCTCATCTTTGCTCTACTTGATCAGGACAACGCGCCGAGTCTATTGATATGCATTGGACCTTTACTCTCTCTATTCGTTTTATTTTGATCCTTCGCTCACTTTACCAATGAATTTACTATTTGGGATCTCTTTTAGCTTACGGCACATACATACATATTATATTTGTATGCAAAACTTTTTCAAATCTTTTAAATTATGTCTTATCTCAAATTTTATAAACGGTTTCTTCTAGACCATCATTTATTATCAAATATCTCATGACGTTAATACTAACAACTTCATAAACTACATCATTTAACTTCCTAATGTTCACTTTTTATTAAGAACGATATTATGCCGGGTCTTTTGGAAAATATATCTACCAGTTTTGGTTTGTTACATCGTCTTCAGGACTATGGCATGACAATACATCTATAATACACATCTGGAGTGTTGCAATGGAAAATTTAATTCTGCAATGAATCACGGGTTCATAACATTGTGTTACTTGACCTAATAATGCTTTCGACAAGAATTCAAATGCTCTGTCCTTCCATCAGCTTTAATGGCAACTTTTGGTGTTTTTCCAAAAATTAAATTTTAAACATGTCAAACAATCAAATTCGTTACCCATGATTGCTCCCAAATACCTGCAGATATAATAAAACAGAAAAACTTTAATTTTTACTATAGGATCAGATCAGAGGCGGGACTACCGGGGTGCGGTGGGTGCAACGCACGCGGGCCCCCTGCTAAAAGGGCCCCCAGTTGTCAATCTTAAAGAAACTCTCAAAGGTAGGATGGTCACCAACCCATGTCACAACCCAGGTCACCATGATTGCCATGTTATTTATTAAACTAGTAACTTCTATACCAGGATTTTTACTATAATATTCTGTGGGGTGTTCCCCCAGACCCCCCGGTTAGAGATATAATATGCTGTATAAATATGCACTAAAACATTTTGTAGGTATACAAATGTTTTCATATGAAGGTCAATCACACAATGTATACACATACAACTTTGGGTTTTCAAACCGGGGGATCTGGGGGGTATGGAATACCCTCCAGTGCACCAGCAATTATAATTGTTGAAAAAACAAATTAAAGTTAAAACTACCCAGGTTTTTATTCTGTTTTATTTATTTATTTTGTTTGTTATTTTACTTTTCTCCCCCAAAGTTCTTTGGAATGATAATCTCGCACGCAATTTTGTTCAAAAATCTCAAAATTAGTCATTGCAGTCTAATACAGCCATGAAATCTAAAATCAAGGGCGGATCGGATCTAGGCAAAGTTCATGGATGAGAGAATAAATATATTATGTATTTTAATAAGAACATTTTATTTTAATATTTTTAAAATTTCAACAAAACGAAACGTAGTCAATTTTGTTGTTTTTTAAGGCTCATGAGTGGGGGTTGATATCCTGTTGTATCTGTCTTTGCCAAGCAATCTTAGAAAATTAAAAAAGAAAATAAAAGAATTAATCTATGGTAGCATTCTAAAGATTTCCTAAATTTCCCAAGAGATCCTTGGGAAGAAAATAGCATTTTTAAGTTTTAATTTGTAGAATTATAGAAAATCTCAAGAAATCCATAGAAATTTCAAGAAAAACTCGAGAAAATTTTAAAGGCAATGAAATCTCATAAAATGGAAAAAACAAAAAAAGATAGTCTATAATATTCTAGATTTCCTCAAATTTCCCTTTAGTTTTGCATATGACAATTTCTCCATCATTTTTCCACTTATCAGTAAAAAACGAGCGGGAAACTTTGTGAAATCCCAAAAAATTTTAGAAAATCTTAGAAAAAATATCCAAAACATCTTGTGAAGCGGGGAATCACAGAAAATTTTAGGATATTTAAGGAAATTTAGACAACCTGAGAAAATTGAAATATAAAAAAACTCATCTACATATATATTTTTTTAAATATTTAATAAAATTAAATAGGGAGGGGGGTAGTTACTCGTCTCTATATCCGCTCTTGTTTGGAAGGAATTATTTATTTGGAAAGCACTGGAATTGCATGGAATTCGTCCTGTATACAAATTTTTGTTGTCTTTTATAACAGCAGGGCCCCCGTTAACAACTTCGCACACAGGTCCCTCACCTGCTTGTTACGCCACTGGATGAGATAATTGGTTTCATCACTACCACTATTCCAAATTACCCTAAAATAAGTTCGCAGTTGTCAAAACGATATAAAAAAACCCTGGACACTTTTAGGAACCTGAAAATTTAAAATATTTTATTTGTTTTAATTTTATTTTGATTATATTTAATTAGGATGAATTGTCGCGGCGATGATTGTCGCGGCGATGAATTGACGTATATTCGTGAATATATTAGTAATATTAAGTGCATATAATTTACTTGAGTTTAGTTTTATTAATAATTATGAGAAAGTTAGAATTAATTTTTTAAATTATTTGATCTTCTAAGAAGACACTAATCTTGGATCACTAATCCAGGGATTTTCCAGTCGCAGTGAACGCAATTCTTACCATTGGCCCATAGTAAAACATATTCTTGATCAAATTGGTAGTCTGGTTTGATCCGGATCAAATTTCTTAATCGAAATGCAAAATGAAAAATTGATACAAATCGAAAAGATAATTTTAGGTGATCGGTTGATGTTGACGTTCAGTTGAAGTTGATAAATCTTAAAGCGATTGTATAAATTTCAGCTCGCTTCCAACTTCAAATTGATTAACTTCATTAAACGGTGGGAACCCACTTTTAATGAATACTTGACCGACATTTAAACGATGAGTAGTTCAGTTGATACCACGCTAATCTTGTTTGGATTTGAAAATAATGAAACTCCAAATTAAAATAATCCCGGTAAAAATAAATTTAAAAACTCAAATAAAATTAACTTTTATTTTTCTTTTTATGGGTTTCTTTCATAATTTTAATTTTAAAATTTAAATGGACCCGTGTAAAACATAATTTAAGTTGGTATTTATGATCGTGAATCATTCGTAACACTTGAATGAATTAACGTCCAATAAATAAAAAACATTTTTATTCCATTATTCGAAATACTTTTTGTAATTCTCTTTATTGTAAAGGAATTAAGATTTCTTTTATGTTCTCGAGAATGGGTAATTTATGCTCCGTATTTTGGGGTAACTTGAAGTTGGAAAACGATGCTGCTGTAATGATGTGGTTTCAGTGGAAGTGAACTAATGTGACCTATTTACGTGATGGCACATTTTTATAATTTTGATTTGAAATCAACCGAATGAAAGGTATGAAGTTAGTGACAAGTGCGTTTTTACTTTAAATTTAATCAAAAATTAACGGGTTTTGACGTGTATTTAAAATATAGAACGTTGACTTTTGCTATATGAGAATTTATATGAAGATCACGACGCCAAAGCCAACGGTGTCCCACGGCCATGTCATGTTCCTTGACCACGCGGGCCCTCTACACTTAATAAATGAGAGCAGTGTTAATTACAACACAGATTAATGTATTTTCATGTCGCAAGTTCATCATGTATGAAAATGTCATGAGAATTTTGTTCACCTAACCTTTGCCCTTGAACCTCACTATGCATCTTGACGTAATGATACCACAGGCTGGCTAGGTGCCTTCCATTATAGTCGACCAAGTAAAATTGATTATTGAGCCATTAACTTTAAATTAATATACATTTTACTTTTTATTTGAAATTTATTGGAAACTCCACAATTGAAAGTTTTTCCCAGCCCTTCCATTTAATTTCGTCAGGTGGATTACTCCTTCCATTGTTTTCTTATTACAACTTTTTACCGCGAACCGCTTCGTCGTTCCAATAAATTCTCTCCAGTTCATTGTCACTTTTATTCTCTGTTAGTGAATGCACATTTATGAAAGATAGGTTTATTGATAATCTCGATTATGTTGCTTTTTAACTTTTTCCCAAAACTATTAGCACTTACCCTGTGTACGTTGAAGTGGATTACGTAGAGATATGTCCAAAAATTGACCTGCATGTGGAAATTTCAATGCAATCCTTCTTCCATTTAGTTCCGTCTGTGGCATTTGAGGTCACCTGACGTTTTCCAACCCAGCTATGGGCAGCAATCCTGAATCTACAAATTCAATCTAGCAGAAAACAACTTTTCATTTCGAATGTTAAAGTTTAAAGGAAAGCAATCGACCAAAACAAAATTAACTAAAGTTTGGTGAAAAAACTGAGAACGAAGTTGATGGGTTTGGCACCTTTGTCATTGAGTCTTACACCATCAAAAACCATATCACATTATCATTATCACACGGTCAAATTTAAGTTTGGCTAAACGAGATGAAAAACATAGGATTGGAATTTTTTGATAAGTAATGTAATAATAGTGAACTGAACATAATAGATAGGAAACCGTGAAGAGAAAGAATTTGTCTAATAAGAGAACTGCCGTGGTTTGCAAGTCATTTATCTCATTAATTTTATCGCCACCAGCGTGTGACAAATTCTTGTGGGCGTAGATAATGTACTCCGTTGATTTAATCATTTAAATTTACTTATCTACTATGATACCAACTTATTTTTTAATGATATCCCGAACATATACAAAAACTAAGTAAATAATGGATACACAAAATTAAAAATGTTAATTAAGTTTATCAAAAATTATTATACAGCTAAGCTATCCTTAATGCCGCGACACAAATAGGACTCCGTCGTGCTAAATCCGGTTCATCAAGTGATTTAATTCACTTGATTAGAAAATTTTAAATTAACGTACATTCCACCCTGTAAATCTAATAAATTATATTCGAATGTTTGTTTTGTCAAATTTATATCAAAACCAATCTGTTCTATTATTTATAATTTAAGTTAGAAAACACCATAAAATGTTACCATTTTTTTGTGGAACATTTCGAATCAATAAAACTGATACAAGACCCCATCGATCAGCATCTTTGAAGTTTTTTAGATTATTAAAGTATTCTGTTGATTGTCCCATTGCTTATACTGATGTTAATCAATCGTTGAATGTTTTATCCATTCATGCGCATCACTATACATTACATATTTTCAAAAAAATGTAATAATGAAAATGTGAAGAAATGTAACACATATTATACATTCTATGAAATTATTTAAAAAAATTGTTATGTTCAAAATAAAAGTTAATTATGTTTTTATTACTATTTCAAAAAATAAGCAGCAATACTACATTGTTGATTTTGCAACTTTAAACTAGATTACAGTGACGACTCGTTGTTACTGGGGATTTACGCAACCAATATTACTTATTCAACATGCCGCCCTTACCAAATAAAAAAAAATTTTGAAATAAATTTATTTATGTGTGGGCATTTAATTATTTAATTTTACAAACTACATAAATTTTATGTGAAAACAAGGTAGCCTGACCCACCACTGCAATATTGTTTTTCTCCTTAAGTAATCTATCAGCATATTATAATTTTTTAAAATTATTATTGAATGTTTAATGGAGCGAAAAATTATTAAATGTAAGTTGAATTTATTTAAAAAACTTTTTTCTGTTTATAAAACCACTTATTACTTCATGTGGTTTTGTGAAGTAGACTCGACTATATTTAAAAAAACGTGAATTATTAAATTGTTTTTGTAATAAACATATTGGTTATTTTCAGTTATACTGTAATTGGTATTTTTTTTTTAATTTATAAATTAACAACGGTATATTTATATTACTTAAAGAATCTTAATGGATAGCAAACACTTAAAAACCATAATAAACAGACATGAGAAGTCGGCCTCGAATCTTTTTACGGGCCATTCCAAATTAACCTTAGCAGATTATTTTTATAATTTTAGAAATTAATAATGCTCCAACAAAATACCGAAATCCAAAGTTCCAAAAAAAAAAAATAATTACAAAAAACAATTTTTACTTCAAAATTTTTAACAAAAATTAACTGGTATCTATTAGTTTAAAAGCTATGTTATTTGCTACCGATACTTCCTAGGATGAGTGTGCTCGCCATAAGCGAAGACCGGATTCTAAACAATGAAAGATTAAATCTCTTACATTGACTGGTGTAAAACTAATTAGATGCATATCTGATTGATTTTGGATTTCACAATATGGAAACTGTTACTAATAATTTTAAAGGATTAGGTAGGTTCGAAATCGACCACACGCAAAACAATTTGGACCAAATAAGTACCATGATGGCTATGATCAAATAAATAGAAATGCGGATTAAAATTACCTTAGCGAATTGCCCGTTATATGGCTTGAGGATCCGTTTTTAATCAAAACATCCGGTTTATACCTACCTCTAAGGTCGTCGGACATTTATAATTGCGGTTGCAAGTATCCCAGCTTCTTGACGACTGAACAACCCTCAAACTATTTAATAATGAAGAATAGATTAAGTTATAACTTAATTGAGTCACTTAAGACTGACGTTAGGTACATAATAATTTAAAATTTTAAGGTTATGTTAAAAAAATTGCAAAAATGATTAGAAAATTTAAGGTTATTGGTTTTTAGCGAATAATTACCATATATATTTTTACTAATCTAAAAATAAAAAATACAATTAAGATTACAAATGAAAAGAATGAAATAAAATGGACACTAATAGATTAACGTAGGAGTACTAAATATCTTAATATTATAGACAAACAATTATTATTTAAGTTAGATTTCGTTAACGTTGTGCGGGTCCTTTGATATACAAAAAAAAGGAAAGTGGATTGTTAGAAAATAGTGGTGACTGGATAAAGAAGTCAACTTGCGTGTTACTGTGCTGGCATAATAATCAGTGTCGACCATAAATCTGTATCCTCATTACTAAACGTGTCGTTTTAATTGAAATCTCGTGTTTTGGTGGGCATAGCGGCAAGTTGGAATACACCTTTTACCTTACCCTATACCCGTTCGTTTCGTTCCTGAATGCATTCTCCCCGTGGCGCCGGACACCTTATATTTACTACATGTCACTACAAAACATTCTTTTTGCCACTTTCTTGTCTCGACCCATTACCTTTTCTATTGGAAAATATGATAAATACGGACGCAATATTTTGGAAGTTGGAAGAAGAATGTCGATTGACGCCGAAAGACTTCTGCCATAATGAAATGTTATGCAGATGATGTGTTTGGCCTATAAAAGTTTTGATGAAATTCTTGAATCTCAATAATACAAAACTGTTGACCTTTCATTGTCAAATAACTGTTACGTAATCTTCCATGCACAAGTCAAACAATAATTTTGGATTTTTTATTTGGATTTTTCTTCGCTCAGTTTCAGGACAGAAACAGTATGACTCAATGCGGAACCAGGATAGGTAGAGTAGTATACCTAATGAGTTATTAATGTAATCCCCGTTAAGTATATATATTAACCTGTCAAATGGCAAATTGAATTCTCTTGGTTGAAATATGACAAACTACAGTCATATAGTAAGGTTGGCGATTGCGGTACAACGTTTTGGTTGTATTTGTAATTGGCCATTAGAGACTATCTGTTGCGTGCTCATCCGTCACGGCTATCACAAGAGTAACACCAGCTTTTAGCGCCTGCCGATTTCTCACATTCATTGAGTTATTTATTATTTTCGAGTTTTCCTTCTTATTTTAATTACTTGACACTCCGTATGGAACTTTTCATAAAGTAACCTGTGTTGGTGCAAATTGTAATATCAGAAATTTTTATTGCTAATTTAAAAAGTGGTTTTAAAAAATTGCAGTTATCTAATAACCCATTGAAAAACGGTCTTCATTTCTATCTAGTCGTGTTTTATTTCCTAGCAGAAGCGTGACTTAATCTGATGAAAATTGATGGTCGGTGTGTGAGAATGTACTACAGTTATTATATTAAGCTGCAATTAGATATATTTTATGGTATATGGTATTTAAAAATAATAATTTTTAAAATAAGTTAGTACTTTCAAATTCAAAAAATAATAAAAAGTAAGGTTAGAATAATTTCGATTTAACATTAATGAAGGGATTATTTTAATAAACAGATTTTAAAGGAAACGGAAAGTGTATAAAGCCAAACGAACTGATAAAAGTGCTACGGCACTTTTGTCATTTGTCTAGATAGCGCCATTTATTCTGAAAGGCTACTTTACATGTTCGTTTCAAAGGTCTGTTGCTTCTGAATGACTCGTTCCCCCTCAATATATAATTTCTCTCTTAAGTAATGTAAAGACATTTCGTGGGGTTGGCTTTTATACTTAGTTGAAGTATTACCAAATTTTTCTCTTTTCAGAAGTGTTTGAATTATTTCATTAAATTTTTATTTGTCAACTTCGCACTATGTTGCGGATTATTTAATAATTTTTCGAAAAGGACTCTCTAAACAGGTCACTTTTAACGCGAGGGTCAAGAATATGATATAAAATATTGGTGAAACTTCCACTGTGCTACCTATAGCAATAAATTCAGCGGACTTGCATGAGTTGATTCGCGTAATGCTCAAGGTGAATTTAATGCTTTAGTTGTGTGAAATGTAGCATACACATTACAAATAAACATTTCAGCAATATCGCAATAATTCCATTAGCCCTTCGGTATTTAGGATTTGCACAGGAAAGTTTAAAAATAACTTTAAATTAAAGATGACTAATACTACAAGATCTATTTAAGATTTGAAAGTGCTTTATCATTTTATAATTACATAATATATATTATATTTAAGTTTCTCCAGACAGGTCACAAGTAGCTGTCTTGTGGTTTTAACGTTTATCAATGAAACACGCGTTTTTGAATAGGTATATGTATGGTTTAACAAAACCTGTTCTGCTTCTATTACGATAGACATGTACGCACCACCAACCTGTTCTTGTTTCTCTATTTTTTTTTGTATGCTAATATCTGCTCAATGATACCATTGTTTGGGATCCGCTGTTGTAATTGCTAATTATTTTTATTACAATAATTTTGGAAATCAATTTAAACTTAATTCTTCTTCAAAGTGCCGTCGTGCCATCTTTGCAAACGTTAGACCTACATCCTCAAGTTACCTCAAAATTGAAATATAAATTGGTTCTAAACTAGAAACTTTCCAAAAATGTTTTCGGTTTTAATTGTCTATATTTTGGCCTACCAATTCCTCAGCGTGTTGTTATTCGCTAGAAGGCCGAAACTCATTATTTCCACTCTTTAAGCTCAATCAATGTTCACACTAAGTCACTGTAATTTTCACTTTCTGGGTCGTTCAAAATTCAAAAATTTTAATTTTCCTTGGTGGCTTTTTACAGTTTCCTTTTACTTATAAGGTATTAACATCTCCGTGAAGTTTTCCTCCCATCTACAATATTTTGATATAAAAAATTAAGGAATCGTTAGGTCACTTCTAGTTTTTCCAAAAAAAATTTAAATTTAAATTTTGAAAAATTTTCTTGGTAAGTTAGCTTCTCATTTGCACGTTTTCGATTAAATAAAAATGGAAAGCGATTGGAAACCGACTGAAAAGGATTGGTCACGTATGCATTTCGTTAGGTCGTCTTTAATTTGTTTATAATAAATTAATTTGTATGCGATGCCCCTATTGCGCATGCGTATAATAAAAATATTGTGGGTACATATCAGCTGTTGAAGTTGGTATTGGACTGCGTTCTTACTAACAATTTTGTGCGTTAAGTTCGGTCTGAAATGCAAGCAAAGCAATTCTACCTTTCATTATGGAATATAGTTTCGGTAGAAAATCATATGCAAATGGTTACTTGCCGAAGGAAATTATATGCAAATGGTTTCTCACCGATGGAAAATCAAGCAAACTAACTCAGGTTAGAATTTTTATTCTTGTTTGTCTGATCTCGAGAAGTATTTTCCATCAGTGCGAAACAAGTTGTGTATGATTTTCCATCGGTGAAAAACCATTTGCATATGATTTACCAAGAAAATTTTCCAAAATTAGAATTTTTTTGGAAAAACTAGAAGTGACCTAACGATAAAACCAGGTGACCTTTCGTGACCTAACGATGACCTAACGATTCCATATTTTTTTATATCAAAATGTTTATCACAACCTCACTTTGTGCTTAATTTCTAAAAAAGGACGCATTTTTGTTCTTATGAATAACGGCAGATGCCAAATGTGGACTTTTTAGAAACACACCAGACATTTACTCCTATGCTCACCGTTGTTGATCCAGTCTAGATCCAGTTTGGAATCGACGGTAAAGAGAAAGTTTTCTGTACTCAACTTGGGCGCTGAGGAGAGTTATACGGTACAGAAGAAGACGAATGAAGCAACATGGAAAAACTGTAGTAACCAACAATAGATAAAAGCGGACCTGGGCTATCTGAAAAACTCTTGATAAACAATAACTCAAAAAACAAAGAGAGAATTTGAGCGAATATTGCTAAATACAACGAATTGTTACAATTAAATAATTAAAAATTAAGTATCGGCCGACTTGGCGGATAATTCGCTCCGGTCTATATTTTTTTGGCCTTCCACGTGTTTTCCATTCTTTTTTCAAATGTTTCGATAACTTCTTAGACTTTGATTCATTAGAAATTGCAACACAGTAGAGAAGGGAAGTTACTATTGTTAAATACAATGAATTGTTACATTTAAATAATTAAAAATTAAATATCTGCCGACTCGGCAGATAATACCACGTTTCTTCCGTTTTTCTTTTTAAATTTATCCAGAACTTCTTAGACTTTGTGTTATTATAAATTGGAAAACTGCAGAGGAGGAGGGTATTTATAAACTAGTTGCCTTGTATGACTGAGCATCAAACATGTATTTCAAAATGAACAGAAAAGAAAATGTTGAAAAAATTTGAAGATTCATTATATACTAGATGGAAAGTCCGTCCGCGGACGGGCAGCTAGATGCTAGACGGTGGAACTCTTTTTTAGCGGTATAATATTAAACATGTAATTTCGTTTCCCGCTACTGGGTGATTCCCCGTTTTTCAATATTTTTAAACTTGATGTGCCGACGGGCAATTAAAAAATTTTTTTTAATAATATAAAAATAATTAAGTTTATCAAATTCTAATTTTCTTTAGCCGAACGTTTTAATTTCCCTCACTATTGCTCAAAAACAAAAATTTTTCCAGCATTTGCTAACGAAATTGATATAATTATTCTGTCTTCTGTGGGTATTCTAGAAGAGTAGGACCCCCGGGTTACACTTTTGACAGTTAATTTCAAAGTAACCCAAAAGTTGCTGCTAAACTCTGAGCAGTAAGATAATAAATGTTTTTCCAAGCTTTAATGTTCTCTAGCCAAAGGTATAAATTTCTCTCACTTTTGCTTAAAAAATCAAATTTTTAATTCTCTATCTTCTCCAAGTATTCTAAAAGAGTGGAAATTTTGCGATATGTACTGGAGGGTGTTCCACAACCCCCAGACCCCCCGGTTTACAATTTTGCCTTTATATTTTTATATTATTTTTATAATTATTATAAATTAAATTAATTATTATCAATTATTGTTAATAAATTAAAAGTAAACCGAGGGGTCTGGGGGGTGTGGAACACCCTCCAGTACATATCACAGGATATCCACTCATATTGGACAAATATTTTTAGCCCTAATCTTAGTTTAATATATTTTTCGGTTGGTAAAAAATTCGACCAATCTATGTATTTTTTTTCACCAAAAAATGACACACTGTAACTTTTGACAGTTAAATTTCAAAGTAACGCAAAAGTTGCTGCTAAACTCTAACCAGTAATGCTCTTAAATAAATGTTTTTCTCTAGCCAATGGTTTAAATTTCTCTAACTTTTGCTTAAAAATTCAAATTTTCCGGTTTTTCCTGGCGAAATTTGTAAAATTATAAATTCCTTAGCTTCTCCAAGTATTCTAAAAGAGTGCAAATCCTGCGATATGTACTGGAGGGTGTCCCAGACCCCCCGGTTTATAATTTGACTTTGTATTTTTATAATTATTATAAATAAATTAGAAGTAAACAGGGGGGTCTGGGGGTTGTGGAACACCCTCCAGTACATATCGCAGGATATCCACTCACTTAGAATATTGGACAAATATTTTTAGTCCTAATCTTAATTTAATATATTTTTCGGTTGGTAAAAAAATCAACCAATCCGAGTGTTTTTTTTCACCAAAAAATGGCACGCTGTAGCAGGAGCAGCGTGCTAGGATTTTATATATTGTGATTTTGTGATTATTAATAGAATCATTTTGCATGCAATTTTGGCTTGGTTCCGCATTTTGTGTTAAAGCTGTGAATTGACGGGAAAATGTTATATAGAATATGGGGTGGTTTTTATTTGATTGTAAAATATAACAAAATTTTTAGCACGATCGTGCAAACGTTTAGCATACATAATAAAATGTAATATAGAGAGAAAATATGGTAGATGAGCAGCTTTACGAGCGTTGATACATATTGCTTGTTACAATTTCCGAATCCTGTACGTACGTACATTGAATGGCATGCAAACAACAGGGGATGTCATGTAGCGGACATAAAGCTACCCAAAGTGTAACATGTGGTTGAAAGTGGTGCTCCTCGTAAAGTTGTCAGTGGGCATGTGGTGGTAACGGCGTTTACTTGCACCGCATTTGAAATGAGAGGTCGCGCTCGTAATGACAATGTGATGAGTGCATCCTCTTCCACCCACGTTCTTGATCTATTCCGACTTTTTTTCGTGTTAAAATGAAACAACTAAGTTTGTCTTCCACCAAGCTTTCAATTTTTCCAAATTATTCCATCTCATGACATTTTATCCAAAAATGTTTATCGCTTGATTATTGAATCGGAGTGAAGCGCAATGAGCCTCCCATACCGCCTTGAGGAACCTCCGATTATACAAGATTGTGGTTTAATGGTTCTTATTAAACTGTGCGGTAAAATCACAATCAGAACATTGTTTGTTAAATGGTTTTTCAATTTATACAACAAAAAGATGTACATACCTTATCAGCCTTGAAGACATCCATAAAGACCACCGTACAATACTTTTTACTCTTGGCAATTTTTGTTTGACAAAACGAATAGTGTGAATCAGTATTAAGGTTGTTATTATTTTAAACGAAATTAAAATTGGAAACAACATAGGATAATTGGCAAGTTGGTAATTATTAAGTAGAAGTATATAATTATCCAATTTGAGAAAACTAGGTGTTGCTTGTTAGCATAATTTATATATACCTGTGTGATAATTACATGCATTTTCAATTTTTCTACCCATTTGTCTCTCATTGATTATTGTATTTTACACGATGCTAATTTAATTTTGGTATTTTAATTGATTCGAAATAAAATTAATTTTATTCGAAAAAGAAGCAGAAGTCATTCTTCTGTGTTTTTATTTTTTTCTTTATTCAACTACAATGTAAATTCAAAGCAAATTTTCTATGCGAGATTCAAAACTAGGTCGTCCGCTTAGGAAGGCTGGACGACCAGGCTGACCACTTTTTAAAAATTAAAAGTTGATATTCGGAGCAGTTTCTTATCTTTCTGTATAATCTTTTATATTTTTCCAATTATCTTATTAATTTTAAACGAGTTCTGTATAAACTATAAAATAATTAAAGATTTATAAAATTTTTAATATTAACAGAAAGCAACACGAGGTTTGAACCAAGCGGTAGATTATTTGTAATTACTTGACGGCATCTAATTAAAATTATACACTTGACCAAATTATTTTTTAAAACAAAATTTAAAAATAAAAGAGCGGCGAATTAAACCGTTTTCGGATTCACTCTAACCTCACATTCATTAAGTGAAGTGCCAAATTTAAAAAAATTAAGTTTGTTATTTTAATTAACTCCGCGTGACAGTTTCGAGTTTTGGTTATAATAAATTTTGAAAATACAAGTTTATAATAAATATTATGATAATATGATTTATAGGAACGAGAAATTCAACTTTACCAACGAACGTTGATATGGATATATACTAGGTATACATAGAGAAAATTTGAAGTAATATATGGTTTTAAAATTTTGAATAGAAAAATATTGAAATTTTTGGTTTTGTATATTTAATTTGTTAGTGGGAATCTGTTCATATTAAAAGTACACCCAGTGTATGATTTATATGAATAATTTATGGTTTAGTATGTTTAAACAGCGATAACTTAGTGGATTAGACATGGTGATTGGGGGCCAAGTGCTGGTCTCTGCGGGAAACATTAGTCTTCACCGTGTGTAAATGGATGGATAACTCGCCAGGCGTTCGTTTCAGTCCCGATCAGTTACGCAGTAATCTAAAGTTAATAGTACATTACCATCTAACTTGGAGAAACTACTTTTTTAAAGATTAAAAACAAGAGCCGTATTCTGGAAAAACTCGGTTTATGTGAAAGACGAGCGGTGCGCCATTCGAACATCGGATCGGTATAACCATAATACTTATATCCATGTATGGATTTTACGCGACATACTCAAAAAACGTACCATTTTCAGTCCAGCACAACCTGTTCACGCAACATGCAGCAATTCTTTCTATACAACTTTTTTAAATGCCTTTCGACGAAATTTTCTAACTCATCTTAACCGATCCTAACTTCTTTTTTGGCACTTAACACAAAAGTAAATTCTTTTACAACCTCTATCACTAAAACATGGATTAGTAGTTATCGGATAATCTTTTTTCCTATCCAAGTAAAGACATGAAAGCTCCGCCCAAAAATTTCCAGACGCACAGGAATTTTACCACTTGAATATATAAATTTTGTTTATTTGATTTTTCCGCAGTGCTTTCAATTTTTTTCCAATATCAATTATTTTAAGAAAAAAGTTGTAAATCAAACAATAAAGAAAATAAGAAAGGAAAGACAACATATTTCAACAACAGTAATAACAACTTCAAACACATTTACAATTCCTTAAGAAAATGATAACGACGCACACCGGGTAATGCAATACATTTTTTTTAAGTGGAAATTGTAGATCCAAAACTGGAAACTATTCTAACAATACCAATTCTAACACATCCGCTTAAAATAATTTTGAACTCAAAATACAATTCTTTTCCTCCCCCCTCCATTTTGGCATACCATTTACCCACCAAAATTCCGTTTCAAGCTTTCATGTTTTACTTTAATCCAGTATTAACTGGATCACAGCAGTGTATTCGGCGTCACCAGGCATAGAACCGTGGTTTCTCGCTCACTAGTCTACACATGTGTGCTTTACGCAATTTAACTTATGAATGATTTTACTTATCAGTATGTAATTTATTTGTCTTCACTTTCAAAAAAACCTTTATTTCCTCAGCCTCTCTGGCATCTCCTAGTTTCGTGTATTTTTCCTGGTTTAGTATATGCTATGATCTGGTGACTGAATAATATTCATCTAATACTTATGGCTCGTAACAAGGGGTAAATATCTCAAAATAATTTTGTACGCAGGACATGATTCCAATGATTTCCATGAATTTCTAAAGAAGGGGCAGGTAACGACTTATCAAAACCAATAAAATTACTAAATTTTGTTTAAAAGTTATATGTTACTCTCCCCAGCCTCATTTACCTCACTCATGAATTTCTCGTGGATCTGCTCTTGTTTACAACTGAAGGGAAATTTAAGGAAATCTGAAGAAATAGAAAATTATAAAATCTTAAAAATACTATAGATGAACTTCTTTTATTACTCCAATTTGTTTTCTTTGGATTTTCCCGAGTTACCAAGATATCCTAGGATTTAAATGTCCGAGATTTTCTTGATATTTATTTCTTGGATTTCCTGGGATTTTAACATTTTTCCAGTTTTCTGTAGATTTCCTTTCACTTGTACCTCAGATTCCCTCAATTTTAACTAAGCGGAAAACCAACCGAAAATCGATATATACAAAATTAAAGTAATATTTATTTCTTGGATTTCCTGGGATTTTAACATTTTTCCAGTTTTCTGTAGATTTCCTTTCACTTGTACCTCAGATTCCCTCAATTTTAACTAAGCGGAAAACCAACCGAAAATCGATATATACAAAATTAAAGTAAAATTTGAAAAATAAATTATTTCCTTTGATATTCCTTTTCTTCAAGATTTTCTTGAATTTCTTAAAATTTCCTAGGATTTTTTAAATTTCTTCGGATTTCCTATTTACTAAAATGTCCTAGAATTTTCTGAGATTTCCTGGAATTTCCACCGTAGTTTGTTGCTGGGCAACCAATAACGAGAAATCATGAAATACAAAAATGAAGAAAAAACTTATGAAATCTTTTTCAATTTTCTGAGATTTCCTTGGCTTTCTCGATTTCTTAAAATTATAGAATTCTCTAAATCTCAAATTTCACATATTCTAAGTTTGCCCGTCAAGGGGCTAACGGGGCAATCTAACCAAATACTATAGATAAGACCTAACCCTCTTGTCATGACTCATCAAAAACCAACAAAATCTACAAAAAAAATTTAATTTTAAAAATATACCTAAATTCTTATTAAAATATACATATTTATTAACTCCTTTCTCACTAGCCTCGTTTACCCTCTCCATGAACGTTGCCTGGATCCACCTTTGATTTCCAAACTAGTTGCAATCTAAAGAATTTTTATGATTTACAAGGGAAAAACCCATTTTTACCATCAAAATGGTTATATGACGTTTCGCCCCCGCCGTTCTGCCCCGGGATGTTTCGCCTCCGTACCGTTTCGCCCCCGCCTTTTAGTCCCCACCGTTTTTAATTAATTCTTACGTAAAATGTGGGGGGGACACAATATTTCGTACCTACATAGGGGTAGAGGGGGCTAAAAAATTACAAAAATCGCTCTTACATAAAGTCGAGTTTAAGTTATTCGATTTTGTTTCCTACTTTGCTAGCGAGTTTACGTACTAGTTGTCCTATTCGTCATATTTGCTTACTTACTTCGTTTGAGACGAACTCCACTTAAGTAATAGACGGTTCCTCCAGAATTTTCCAGTAAATTTTTTATAGCTCACCCTGTACTTGTTTTGACAGAGACCGATTGTACACTTAACTCCGAAATTTATTTTTACCAGATTAATTTTCGAAAACACCTATCATAAGTTAAAGTTTATATTAAATCAATCAATATTGGGCAGTTTACATACGGGGAGAAAACGGTCGGGGGCGAATCGGCGGGGGTGAAACGGACGGCGGCTAAACAGTCAGGGGCGAAACGGACGGGGGCTAAACGGTCAAGGGCGAAACGTCCCTATCCCGTAAAAATGTGATCTGTACTAAATCGTCCTGCTCTGAAACTTGCCCGATGCTCGTTCATAAAATTTTCAGATTATCTCTCTTCTTAGTGTCTGTTCAGATATTATTTAGATAACCTATAATAAATGAGAGACTAGGCAGTGCGGCCTTTAGGCCGCACAACTTGGACAATATAATAATTTTGAGATTGGAAATATACAGAATGATTGATAAAGAGTTTAATTCGTTTGGTTTATTATCAGTGATTTGTGCAATCTTAAACATGGGGGTAATTTTGTAAATAATTTTCTACGTGAACTATGAGCGCGATTGGGAAGTGAACCTCGGCTATATAAATAATTTAAATTTACAATAAAATTAAAATATTGATGAAAATAAAATAAAGTAAAAATTTTTGTTGCAGTTATCGAGATGATACCTTGTGCTGGACTGAGCGGTAAGTTTGATGAAATAATTTTTAATTAAGAGTGGGTGTTAAACGGACGAAGTGGGTTATATAGTTAATTTTGTTTTATAAAATTAGTTTACGTAAAGTAAGATTGTTGGTGAACGACGAATTCAAGATCAGTTTAATTCGAGCGAGCCGTCAGTCGAGTTTTTGTTTTGTCATATCCATTATAGGCAGGCATCGATACTTGTTTGAAGTTTTTCTGTCCGGTCGCGGTGCATCGGCTAATGAGGGTGGCAAATAAAACAAGACTGTTATAAATTATCCCGGAGTCGATTAGCCCGAGTCTATCAACCTTAAATCGAAACCTGTTATGAAATTACTGTCGTGATTGCTGCACTAGAGCTGGTGGATAATTTGCTATATAGTTATATATATATATATATATATATATATAGTATATGAAAGTTGGCTGGTTCGTAATACGGCTGCAAGTTTTGGTTGACCGCGGTTCGTCACTGTCCTCTTCTTAAAGGCGAACGACACCGCAAAACCATACACATGCTTACAAACGCACTTGCAAAAAATATATCCATTGTTTGAAGGTTTTACTCCCTTATTAGGAGATTGCATAAATTAGCGGCAGAGCGCGGCGAGGAGAGTGCAGTCACAATAGCGGCCTGTAACGAACTGATGTACCTTTGATATCTTCTCGAATAAATCTCGAGCGTCCAAACCAGAGATGATTTTTTGTGAGCAAATATACGGTGCTGTTGTATTGTTGACTAGATAGATGCAATATTTATTGTGTCCAGCAGGCAGTCAGAATGCGGCGACGACTCGCGGAGTTGCGTTTCCACATTCTCGACATACATGGATTTTAATGAGCAATCCCTCTTACTCGGTCCCGTGCGCGGCCCCAGCTTTTTGCATCAATGAGCGGCCTTTCTTTGTCAGTAATATCCGACACAAGAAAGCAAACCTATAACCAGCTCCTTATTCGCCAGTAAATAAAATGCAGCTCGAGCGAGCTACCGTACGACTGACTATTGATGTTACTAATATAAAAGCGAAAAAGATCCGTTACCATTTACACAACTCGAGAACGCTTTACGTATTTGTGAAGATCATAAAACTCGTGAAGGGTAGTGAGAAATGCGTCCAAAAATATTAAACGTAGAGATTAATCGTAAAAAACTTGGCGCAATTGCTATTTCCGACTTGAGTCAACTCGCTAACGGACTTTTGATACCTTCCCACCCTGAAGTCGTTTTAACTTTGTCTCGAGACAATATCCTCGACATGTTGCACCCTAAATTTCGCATTAACGCATAAAAAATTTCGATAATTTTCTCTTCTTTACTCCAATATGGATTACGGTGGACATTATCACGTTATAATAAAACTCATAACCAAATCCAATTAACTTTTGTTCAAATTGTGTTTATTAAACAGTAAACAGTTGAAAAGCGACGTTATTTCTCAAAACCAATTAGACCATAATTGGTAGTTGCAGATTGTTGAAGGAAGGCTAGTGACATATATGGACTTGTATTTACTTCAAGGAACTACTTCTTCGCTCAACTCTGCTGGAGTATACGATACACCGAGGTTAGCACGCGAACGTCGGCCGGCTGTTTTGCCGGTTGTTAAAACCATTTAATAGCGATATATAACCCTACTATACAATCGATAATGTCTATGAATCTTCTATCTGAATAACTGCTACATATCTCTATAACGATGTCCCTGCCTTTCAGCTTATAAACAATGTGACACTTCTTCCTTATATTCTCCACCAATATCATTTTAATTACCTACTAACTTCTTCTTTTCTCCTTAACTTAATATCCGGTAATCCCCTAATTAAAATACCACTACAATTGCCGCTTTTCACTTAACCAAACTTATCCTTATTTTTTTACTTTTTCTTTGCCAAACTGGATTGATTGGGATTACCAAAATTTTAAATCATTGTAACTTATGGTGTCCTTTCCTTTTTTAAACTTTCACCAGTTGTCCAGCAAATGGCATTTATGCAAATAGGCAAGGAAGACAAGGATTCTTAAGTAAAACTTAACTCAATAATAATAATAGGATATAGTACCTACTATTCTAAAATAAATAATAGTATTGTAAATATACTGCTGAAGAGCAATTATCAAGATTAGTGAAGTGGAAAACTCGTAAAATAATAAAATCCTCGGGATCAATATAATTTGTTAAAAATGGATTAAGAATTAGAATTTGGTGGGGCCTGTTAGTCAGGTGTTGGATTGACTACTCTTTTAATTACACGCGTTTGCCAGTAGGGTGTTGATTTATAGAGCAGTTAGAGATCTCATAAACAGCACGTGGGTTGAGTGGGAACGTTTTCTGTCATATTTGATGGGACCACCGTGCATTCTTAGGAGTCATCAATGAAGTTACTTTCATTAATACTCCAGTTTATTGCGATTTATGGAACATGCTATTTACCCTTTATTTGCCTACATTCAGTTCAACAGTTGAACTTCAGTTTTTTTTTCCTTGTTTTGTAGTTAACTGTTTATAACCTTACTTTTGTGTAATTTTTGCCAAAAAATGGTGATTTATCGATTTGAGAGTTTAAATTAAGAAGTTGTAACTAAATGTAAATCTTGGATGTTTTTACTAAATTACATTTACAAATCAAAATAAGTTTTTTTATGGATTCATATTTATCTAAATTTAGACACATGTAAAAGACGTGACTTAACATAACTTAACTTGATTGTAACTGCACTTGCCCGAAGCGCGTATAACCAAATATTAGATTTGCATAAATAATGTATACAATTCGATTTAAGCGAATTTATACACGTGTGGATGTGGATCAACTTAATTCAAGTTAAACTCGGTTTTAGAATGATATAGTAATTAAATTTTTTTGGCTGATCAAAATCAGGGCTTATATACAGGGTAGCCAAAAATTCACTTTCCCTACTTTCTTTATGCCTTTAATTCTTAAAGGTCTCAAACAACTCTTTACAGAAATATACATCCATAAATTACTATTTCCGCACGAATGATTTGTATTGGTTAACCTAACCCATAAAAATTTAATGTTTATAACCAGTGAGCAAAAAAAACTAATAATTTATCTACATAATACTCAGTTTAATATCCTATTAATCGTTGTACATGTTAACATAGTACCGCATTGCGACAGTGCAAATATAAAATTTAAACTCAACTACCTGTTAGAGACTTGAAAAAGTCTGATCAGAGCACAAATAAATTCAATTAAGGTTAGATATTCCACAGATATTGCAAAGTGAATTAATTGAATGCGTGTATATGTTACATTTTTCCCTTTGGAACTATCAAATATGGATGAAACGCACTTAAATCTTGATTACATTATTATAGCTTTGTAAAAATTAAATATTTCTAAAAACTTAATGAAAATTAAAAAGCAGTACGCGAAAAGTTTAAATTTGCATATCAAGGAAATTATTTTTATTTCCCACCCGTCGTAACTAAGAGAAAATATAAGCTAATGTGATTTATGTCGTTTTGACTTTTCTTGCTTACAATTTAATTTATTATTTTAATTTGCTCTTAGTTTCAGAATGTGGGAATATGAAATTCTTTATTAATTAAAAATTCTTTACTGCCCAAGCAGTATAAGACCTTAAGAATTAGTAACTTAAATAATATATAGTAATATTTAAGAAAAGCTCATAAGAAATTACGTGGAAAATAAGTAAACAGGTTTAATTAAGTTTTTATTGCTTTTATTTCACTTATTAAAAAACTTTATTGTTAAAAAGCTCAACTATCGGTACTGGCATAGTCTGATGATGTCACAGTATGCTGAAATATTGCAAATTCAATAATATAATAAATATTATAAATATTTAGATTGCCTGAAATATAAAGAAAATAATTATCTATATTCAAATTTCAATTAACAAATTTAGATGCAAAAAAGTTAGTGCAAAATTTAAAAAAAAACGAATCAAGTTGATCATTCAATTTTTTCAAGATTATTTTACCTAGTGAGCGTTTTTCAGTCGTTTTTCTTTTTGGTTTTCCTCTAAATATGCCTACTGGCATATTTTGACAAAAATCTACTTACCGTGCGTAACCAACTTTCTTGTTTATTATAGGTAAAACTCTTATTTTCATCTCATAAAACTAAAATTTTCTGCTCGTCACCTTTGATTAAATTCTTTCTACCTGGCATCTACAATTACTGAAATTTTTAACCCAAATGATTAAGAAGAGTTGGTATCACGTCAAAACACCAAAACAGAAACACCGAAAAACAAAATCACCGAAAAGCAAAATCACCGAAAAACAAAAACACCGAAAAACACTGACCCAGTGTTTGGGTGGCGTGAAAACTCTTTTTTGCGCGGATAATTGATTACTTAAGTCTTAATTAAACATGATTGTTTAGATAATTTGATAAACTATACATTAAGTATACATACTAATTTTACGCTCACCATACGACTGTACAGTGGCGTAACAAGCAGGTGATGGACCCGTCTGCGAAGTTGTTAACGGGGGCCCTGGTTTTATAAAAGACAAATAAAAAATTTGTATGCAGAACTCGAAATTCCGACGATTTCCATGCAATTCCATTGATTTCCAAAGAATTCCTTCCAAACAAGAGCGGATATAGAGACGAGTAACTAACCCCCCCTATTTAATTTTATTAAATATTTAAAAAAATATATAGATGAGTTTTTTTATTTTTCAATTTTCTGAGATTGTCTAAATTTCCTAAAATATCCTAGAAGTTTCTGTGATTCCCCACTTCATAAGATTTTTTGGATATTTTTCGAAGATTTTCTATTTCCTCTAATTTTCTACATTTCCTAATTGTAAAATTAGTAACATTGTTACGGATTTTCTAAAATTTTTTGGGATTTCTTAACATTTCCCGCTCGCTTTTTACTAAACACTGTAAAAATGATGGAAAAATTGTCATATGTAAAACTAAGGGGAAATTTGAGGAAATATAGAATATTATAGACTAGGTATCTATTTTTTTGCTTTTCCATTTTCTGAGATTTCATTGGCTTTAAATTCTCTAGATTTTCTAGAGTTTTCTGCATTTCTCTCGATTTTCTATATTTCTACAAATTCTCTAAGAATCTGTTTCTTGAGATGTCTTGGAATTTTTCAGAATGTTTTCAGATTTCCATTCACTAGACAAACAATTTTTCCGGCGATTTTCCCTTAGTTTTGTACTAACTGGAAAACCGCAGGGAAAATCGTGATATTCAAAATGAAAAGAAATCCAAACAAATTTTAAGGAAATTCTATAAAATATTGGTAAAACTTAAGAATGCTATTTTCTTCCCAAGGAAATCTTGAGGAAATTTAGGAAATCTTTAGAATACCATACATTAATTCTTTTATTTCCTTTTTTAATTTTCTGAGATTTCCTTGGCTATTGGCTCTTTTAAGATTGTTTAGAATATTCTAAATTGCTCCTTTTCTAAGATTTCCTGGCCAAGGAACATATAACAGGATATCAACCCCCACCCATGAGCCATAAAAAAACAACAAAATTTACTACTTTTCGTTTTGTTGAAATTTCAAAAATATTAAAATATTCTTATTAAAATACATAACATATTTATTCCCCCAAATATATAAAACAAATATATTAATACGTCATTTGTATACAATTCACACATCATGTACTGTAAAAATTTGCACCGGGAGGTCTGGGGGGTGTGAAACCCCCCTTAGAACATAGTAATTGTAAAGCCTTTTAGAAAGTTAAATTCCTGGAACGGAAAATCTTTTAACTATGCTGGTATACCCTCTAGTGCTGGTGCACTGGATGGTATTCCATACCCCCCAGACCCCCCGGTTTGAAAACCCAAAGGTGTGTGTGTGTGTGTGTACGTTGTGTGATTTACTTTCATGTGAAAACTTTTTATTCTCTTAGAACAAATACATCTACATATCGTTTGTATGCAAACAAAAAGTTTTAGTGCATATTTATAAAACATATACCTATACGTCGTGAATACTCTCTCCGGGGGGTGTGGAACACCCCACAGAATATAGTAAAATTCCTGGTACGGAAGTCACAAGTTTAATAGCATGGCAATTATTTGAACATAATTGCTGGTGACCTGGGGATGTTTGAGATAGTAATTTTTGAGATTTTTATGTTTCTACCGCACCCCGGTAGTTTCGCCCCTGGGACTTTATACTATACACTTGATCCTGGCTGCAACGTCGCGGTTCCTTTTTTTCCTTTGAGTTTATTCATGCCATGATCTGTCTTCAGAACACCAATAAAAGAGTTTAATTCAAACACTAGGTCACTTTTGGAGTTTCTGTTTTCGATGTTTTTGACTTTCGATGTTTTTGTTTTCGGTGTTTTGTCTTCGGTGTTTTGACATGGAATCCTGTATTTTCCAACTATAGTATCAGGTTGTAACTTTTTTGGTATTACTTCGAGGTACAAATACAATAAATACATTAAATACAAATTAATAAAATAAGTCAACGTTTCGATGTATATTTTTGAGATCATGACCAAACACCATAAACAGGAAAACATCTCTATACATGGTAAAGAGGGCTTTACAGGGCAACTCTTCTGATTCCACGTCAAAACACCGTCAAAATACAGACGGCGACCTAAAAAGATAATCTAAATGGATTTGAGGATCACAACGCATCAGTTGACTTCTAAAGCTACATCATAACATTACTATAAAATAGTTCTTTAAGGAAGGAGCAAAACAACTTACTGTTCAACAAAAGACCACTGCGGCTGATAATTCATTATCTTCTTAGTAGGTTACAAAAGTTGCTTTTAATTATTTAATCACACATCAAATCACAACTTAACCACACTCGATCAAAGGTCAAATTACAATGACGAATAGTGTTACAAAACAGTACTAGGTTACTAATACCTATTCTTTGTTCTAAAGTATACGAAACATAAACAAAAAACCGCAGTGTGTAATCGCCGGAATATACAAATAGACAGTGGCGGAAATTGAACCTAAATAGTCCCAATGCATCACGAAAAGAACGAAACATTCTCGAAACTGACTATTTTGCGCTGGGGGGGGGGGGGCAAAAAATTGAAGTTTTGTCACTGCAAATAAAAATCGATGTTGGATAAGTCGAAATCCCGGTTCGAACCTGGGCAAAGTAAAAACTTTATTCTGATCTGATTCTCTCATTATTTCCGTAAGCTAAGATAATTAGAGGTGATATATAGTGCAAGGTTGTAATGAAGCTTGACACCGAGGTATGTATACTATTTTCTTTGCAATCAGTTAGTACTACATTTTTGAAACAAGCTCACCACAGAAGATTATGCCTGGCATGGCATGCCTATCTAATATCCAAGATACCAAGACTAGGTATCTTTGATAGTTAATAGGTATATGATGTCATGCCAGGGACGATCATCGTAGTGAGCTTTAGAAAATTCAACTTAGTAATAACTCGTTTTCTGGTAACTCATTGATTATGAATATAATAAATTGCACTCTTCTCGTATAACTCAAGAGCACTCTGGTAAACATCTTCGTTTTTGGTTACATTTTGGATTATGAAACCTGATTTTTGCTTAATGAAGTTATTAGATGTCCAGAAACGGTACCCTCGACGTGGTCAATTACTACAATGAGCAAAAACTTTTCAGGCTTTGTTTCATCTTTATGGCTAATAAATGTAATAAGATAATCTGATGTTAGTACAAATATGAATCATAAATTTCAGTTGAATTTTGAATGCACAGTTACTTCTATAGATGTTTTTAGTAATATTGCATGTCTTGAATGCGACAGTCCTACCCAGCGCATATCCTAGCAGTATTATTTTGTATTATTTACACCAGTCGGGGAGCGTAGACACGTTCTAATTTTCTTTAGTGCATCATATTTTAAGAATTTCAGCATCATTTTTACATTTATCTGACATAGCTATTTTAGAGACTATTGCATGATATCTGCTCCAGAAACATGCATTACACTTCTTGCATAAGTTAGTAGAATTTTTACAGCCTCCAGTTCGTGTTATTCTCCGTGTTGTTAACTATTCAGTTGTTCAACTTACATAAATATATGTATTTATCTACTGGATCTTGAATATAACAATTACCATACCACCTCTCGACCTGCATATATTGAAAATGATAGAAACTCGTTTTGCCACTTTTTTCCCAATTTTCACGCCCAAAACTAACCTAAAAATTATTGACAGCAAAAATTTACATATGATTGTTTTAATTGTTTGTTGGCTCTTAGTTTGACTTTTTCACCGTGGGTAGATTTGAATTAAAAGTGGGGGTTGTATATTAAGTAAGGTTATTTAGGGTAACGTGTGTGAGTTAGAGTTTTAGTTGGGGGTTGCAGTGCATCGTTGTACACCCCCGTTATAAGAGTGCAATGTTGTGCAGATTAGCGTTCGCTGATTTTTGGTTTGCTTCCAGGAAGCCAACAGTGGATGAAGTGGGTAATCCGACATCCGTTAACGCTCGGTAAGTTTTTCGTCGGTAGTTTTAATTTTTTAATCTAATCTGTGGTTGTAAGAATATTTGTAGGCACAGCTATGGACACTAAAACTGGTTGCATGATGTATAGTGCACGTTAGTTAATAATTTAAAATTTTAGTTTTAAACGTAATTTAAAAATAGCACAAATTGGTAGCACACTAATGTCGTGCGTGTCCTTGCATTATTATCCTTTTATCTGGTGTCAGCTTTAAAATTTACGACATCTTAGTGACTGCTTATCGTTTAAATTGCTTTAGCAACTAGCAAGGGAAAAATTCTATTCAGTTTGTCTGTTATGGCCAGGGCTGTAGGAATCCTTTCAAAAAGTGAGGTTATAAGCATTTTTTAAATTTGTAGGTACCGTTTTTCTCTAACTTTTGTTGCAGAATATTTCGGGGGCGAAAAATTAAATTTTGACCAGGTTTGCGTTTACTTTTACGTGCCCTAGCTGCGGACCCGATTGTGGCATAAATAATTGCATTGACCCGTTCTTCATCAAGTCACTACTGGTTAATGTGGTTTTAGGTAGTGGCGTTGCTACACAGTAAATTTTATACTCGGTAATCGTTTTTGGTACCTACCTATAATTTGATGACTGCTTCAGAATCGTACCCTACAGGTATGGAAGGTTGTTTATTTTTAAGTCTTAATAAAGGTGATTATGAAAAATAAGTATCGTATAACGGATTATCTCGCTTTAAAATTGCAACTTGATTCTCTTTGCATCGAAAGTTCGATAGAAAAGATTAATGGCGAATTAAGTTAAAATGTACCCCCCGTAGTGTATTCCACGGAAGATTGGTGACCTCTACATGATAATCATCCACTACCAACGGACATTGCAGCCCCTATATGAGACCAGTAGGACCCGAAACACGTATGAAGACGTGACACAGCTGTACGGCATTATCTACCTCCTGATGACCCATTGACTGACGTCAGACGACGCCCTCTTCGTGACTAGCGTACTCTCGGAATCACGTATCCCAGCGCTGTACCGTGGCGGTCGTGCCCTGCCTGCTCAAGCGTGGACTTAACCACGACTTTAGGCGCTCCTGCTGAACGAAGCAATCTTCACCTCATCGTATACACGTGGTAACTTACCCTCCGTTTTTTCCAAATCAACCCTCCTGTATTATTGTAGTTTTTATTCAAGCACTTGTTGGAGTTATCGCACTTACAATTTATCTTCGGCTAACGTCACGTCGCGTCGCATTTAATTTTAAATAAATTTTTGTTAGTTCATTAACTCACGCCTTTACTTCCAGAATGCATCGACTTTCTTTTTGCTTTAGCCGAATGAGTTTTTACTAGTCTGTCAAGTTTGGATGAAAAGTAAGAATGTAGTAGGAATATACTAGTAGCGCTGGGCTGGGACAATAGAATTGCATTTATAGAAAAAAGCTTACTGCCGAAAAAGACGAGTTTTCGTGCACGTTATTACGAGAACTGGTATAAAAGACATTTCGTGCTTAAATTGTTAATATTATGTCGGATGGCACGCGTTTCCTATATATTCGTCCAAGAGTGGGTCCAACACCTAGGTCAGGGCCAGTTTGTCCATCTTGCATGCAGAGCAGGCGCGCCCTTAACGGAATATCTACCTGTATTTTTTATCTGTCATAACTGGTTCTGGTACAATATCCGGAATTACATATTGATGATACTTATTGTTATCAAGCCATATCTCCTACGTTCAAGTTAAATCCCATATCAGATATTATGACCCTTTTATTTCTTTCTTTAGTCATCAACGAAATGTAAACACGCTTAGATCGGATCAGTAATTGAAGATGCGGTGGATATTGAAAGAGATAGAGGAGATGAGCTTCTTTCTATATCGGAGTTTGCAGTGCATTCGGGAATCGAAAAGTAAGATTTAGAAGGCATTTCGTAGGACATAAAACGGCGCACAGGTCTCCACATTGTGTTAGTGGCAATTCCTATTCCTACGAAACGACCCCGCTTTCTATTGCTGCTTTAAATTTGTAATACGTAGTGGTCATTTCCTAAGCCCAAAGCTTCGGCCACGGTAAACCGTGGATGATTGGAAACTAGCGACGAACATTAAAAAGTAAATCTCGCACTAAGACCCATAACCAATGCGTGGATTAATGTGGCATATCGTGCGTACGTTTTGTGTATCGAATATCCTCGCGCCCCGTTCTCAAATCCGGTTTAATTTAAGTGGGATTGTAGGGGGTTGCTGTCCAATGGCTAGTACGGGGGTTACTTACATCGTTTATTATTCCACGTCAATCATAAAATATACTCAAATTTCTTATCGATAACATTTCAATGCATTTTAAATGTTCACAAACCAATTCTGCTCTATTTCCTTTTAATACATTTTTGAATTATATATATTTCAAAATTCACACTTTTCATAAATTTTTATTTATTTATATTTCATTCATTTTTTTATTTTTAATTATATGCATTCTCTAGACCAGGGGTGGCCAACAGGTCGATCGCGAAGCAATTTTTAGTCGATCATAATTGCCGACACTAATTGTGATTCATAATAAACCGAGGAAGAAACCCCTGGAAAAATTTGTTGTACAAGCGAAGGAAAATTTGAGAAAATTTAAGGAAATCTTAGAAATTACAGATAATTTTGGTTTTGAACCTTTTTAGAAGGAAATCATGAAACAATGCAAAAGAAAATCCAAGAAAATTTTTGGAAATCCGGGAAAATTTACAGAAATTTAAGAAAATGTTATAAAAAGAAATGTGGTGTATTGGGTGTGTGCTTTCCTTCTCATAATAAACTAAAAAAATGTTTCTTTGTCTAATTTTACCTTAATGAATTCCATTCGAGTATTATTTATATGCAGGGTTCCCACTCGTCTGGAAAATCTGGAAAAGTAATTTTATTTTAACTAATTTTATCAGGAAAAAGTCAGGAAAAAAAGTCACTCAGTCATTTTTATTTTTAGTGCCAAGTTAGGGAAAATAAATTATTAATTTTAAAATTAAATTTTTTTATTTAAAAATTAATTTTTTTAACTAAAATTTTAAAAAATTTTATTAAAATTACGATTTTTTTATATTTTTATCTTTCGATTTATCGAAATGTCATAGAAATGTTTTATTCCTTGTTAGGGAAAACCGGGAAAAACCAGGGAATTTGATTTGGAAAATTTAGTGGGAAATTTAGTGTCAATATAATATTAATATTATATTATTATGTTACGATTTCAATAGGTAGATTGCGAAAAAAATTTAACAAACATAGTCTATCGTATATACAATGAAGTTGGCCACCCCTGCTCTAGACTAGTTTCTAGTTTTTGAGAGATTTAGAATTGAAATGATGAGTGTTTTAGAGTTTTAATGATCATTAAGGTCATTTATGTAGTTTCAGTCGACACACATACATGTGAAAATAATCGTATTTGCTAAAGGATACAGCGAGAGAGAGAGAGAGAGAGAGAGACGAAAATTCTGTGGTCAATATTAGTTAGTGCTCGTTTATACAATGCGGTGATATCCTTCCTCATCGCGAAGACCACAACACAAGGGATAAATATCTCAAAATACTTTTGTACATAGGACTAGGGATTCCAATGATTTCCATGGAATTCCAAAGATTCTCAAAGAATTCCAATGATTTCCAACAAGGGAGAGGTAACGGGGTATCTTTCCCACTCCCATGATCCATCAAAACTAATAAAATTACTAAATTTTGTTAAAATTTACAAAATATATCTAAATACTTATCAAAAAAATATGTATTTATCCTCCCCAGCCTCATTTACCTCACCCTTGAATTTCTCCTGCATCCGCTCTTGTGTACAACTGAAGGGAAATTTAGGGAAGTCTTAAGAAATAGGAAATACAAGTAAATTAAAGAATCTGAAGATTTTCTTGGCGTTTCTAAGATTTTCTAGATTTCTTAAAATATCCTAGAATTTTCTACATTTTCTGGGATTTTCCATTTCACAAGATGTCCTAAAATCCTGAAACTTTCTAGATTTTTCTGAGATTTCTTTCGATTTTCTTGATATTTCTTTATCTTGCATATCCTGGGATTTCTTAACATTTTTAAGGTTTTCTGTAGATTTATTTTCACTCGTATCCCAGATTTTCCCCTAGATTTGGAAATGGAAATCGTCATATACAGATCTAAAGAAATATTAAAAAAAAATTTTTATTTCTTTTGATATTCCTCTTCCTCAAGATTTTCGTGAATTTCTTAAAATCACCTAGGATTTTTCCTCGAATATCTTCAGATTTGTATTCACTAGTGCACCAGAGCTTTTTATGTTTTCTCCGTAGAGTTTGTTGTTGGAAACTGGGGGAAAATCGTAATACACGAAAGTGAAAAAAAATCTGATGAAGTTAGGAAATCTTAAGAGTAATTGAGATAAGGTCTATGTTTTAGCTTTTTTAATTTTCTGAGATTACCTTGGCTTTCTCGATTTTTCCGATTTCCTAAAATAATATGATCTTCTAAATTTTCTCTTATTTCACAATTCTAAGTTTGCCCGCCAAGGATGCTTGGAAAGGGCTATCTAACTCCCTCCTCATGACTCATCAAAAACTAACCGAATCTATAAAAAAAAATTATTTTTTCCCTTCCTCACTAGCGTCGTTTACCATCTCCATGAACTATGATTGGATCCGCCTTTGATTTCCAAACTTATTCTAATCTAAAGCATTTCTATGTTTTCCAAGGAATTCCAGAGATTTCCAAAGGAATTCCAAATTCACACAACATATTGTTAAATCTGGTGTTGAATAGAACAGATGGAAAACAGTGGGAAGTTTACTGTGGTTTCTTGGACAAGTAAATCGTATTCCACTGCATTGTATAAATCAAAACTCGGCCAGGGTTGGCAATACCAGTATTAACCATTGGAAATTATCTCTTAGTACTAACAAGCCAATAGAAATCATCTGTTAATTTTAACGGCTTGTTAAAAGTTTTATGAAACCGGGTATAAGATTTTTCTTTAAATCAGAATTTAGACAAATCAATAGGAAAATTAATTGTAGGTAAACTTATAATATAGAATTTTTAGTAAAATTAAGAAACTTATAACCTAATTTAATATAGCAGTAATGTCACATATTATGTCAAAGATAACAAATGAAGGTATTATTAGAAATATTATTAGTTGATTCCGTTTCCATTCTGTATACAACCCTCGACGTCCGCTTGAGAGATGTAAAATTGATGTATATAGTGAAATAGTGTTATAAATCAAGTGGTAACACCACCGTAATATTGGAAAAGCCGCACTACGAATATGTGAATGTTAAATCTGAATGTTTATCAATTATTCACCAGCACTTCTGGCGTCTCGTGAGACCTGTTTCTCTTCCTGTTATCTAGAAACCATAGATGTACACAATTTAAAAAAATATTGAATTGTCGTTGATGAGATGTAGCGTTTGTTCTGCTTTGAAACACGAAGGGGTGTTTGTGAAATTATTAGGTTGGTAATGAGTTGATTTGTGTTGGTACTGAGAGCGTCTTTAAGTAGATCTTTATGCTAAGCATCAGCAATATGAAATCCCGCCGAGTGTGATAGCAGGTGGAAATTAATATTTATGTTAGAAGTTAGGGACATTTAGGGTAAGGAAAATTTGAGAACCGCAACAAGTATCTGCAATTTTAAAAGGAATTCAGAATGTTAAAAAGACTACAAAAGGAATAATCACATAATTCTTCCGCGAGTAGTAACATTTTTAATTATCTCAAGCTGATGTAGCGAGTTTTATCGTCTGCAAATTTTGTTAATGAAAGTGCTTTTTTACGTCTGTGCGATTGGAGAAGTGTAATATGCAAATGACAGTCTTACCTTCTCTTCTTGGTTTCCAACCCTCGGCCTATTGCTGCACTAATTAAAAGAACTTATGGGTTTTTACGGACGGTGGAGTATTTGCAATTTGTTTACAAGTTCCTAGTTATAATTCTCGTAACGTACAAGTCATTTATTTTTTGTCCGTTATTTCAGCGTGTCGCATTTTTCTTCTTAATTTTTACTGTTTCTTTTTTATTTCTTTTGCTCCCACTTGTTTAAATTCTACAAATTACGTTGCGACTTTTCATTCAGAAGTTACTCGAATAATGTCGTGTTAAATGTCGTAGAAATATTAGCGAAACAAAAAAACTATTGTAAAAGTCGATGGGAAATGTTAAGTATGCACAATACGGCGGGGAGACGAGAATTCCTTTTCGATACTCTTTCATTATCTTTGGTACATTCGTTGCCATCTTCCTTCTTATTACCTCCGACCAAACGATCACCTAAAATGCAATTACACGCTGACTTTTCTCTTTTACTTACTAAATTGTATCTTTCCAAGCACCTTCTAATTTCAATCTTTTTTTTTCCGCTATTATCTTCTCGATGTACTAAAAATGCTAATTCCTTTTCAATCGCTTTTTTTCCTATTTTTAACTTTCCTTTGTGTATTTTAATTTTTTTTTTAATGTTTTGAATGTTGTGGTGGTAGTTGAGCGATAAAGGGGTTGCAAAATTATTATCGGATAAAATTAAGGTCAGTAGACATCAGAAACTATAAGAGCAATTGTATGCAGACGGTGCGAGATTAGAAATTAATTTGGAATCAAACTAAATGCTCTTCAATTTTAATGTTGTCAAGTTATCGTAAATTTATAGTTAACATGTAATTATTATTACATGGTAGATTTAATCGCCGAATAATGTTTTAAAACTTATACGTTTACTTTATATTACTTAGAGGATAATTTACATGGCACGATTTAATAATTATATAGTTTGATAAATTAAATGTTACATTGTTAGTTGGTTGAACTTAATTTATTTTAAACGTTTATTGACGGCAGGAAATAGTAAGTTTTGGGTACCGTACGGGGGTCATGTACTCACGAACATAAATAAGATTTTCAATTTGTTATAAAATGATTTAAAAGTTTATTTATTTATATTAGTGTCGTGCCACCGCATGGTAATAATTGCTTAATTATAAGTTTGCTCCTTCATCTTCTAATGTAATTAGGTATATCATTTATGAAAATTCGAGGAGGTTTGCATTTAATAGGCTAGTAAGGGATATACACGTGCAGAATATGTGATCGAAGGGATGAACATTATTGAAGAATCGATTACAGCTTTGGGACAGTTATATGGTGAAATAAAAGGGGCACAGACCGCTGTCCAGCTAAACGATAGTCATTATGTAAACAAGAAGACGAGAGCAGAGGGCAACTTGGGCTAAAGGTCGCCCCGAGGTGAAGTTATTGAATCAAGTCGCCAGCTGCTTGAGAGCACAACATACTACGTTATGGGACATTTTAGACATTAGATTACAACTTACTACTAGTATCATACGTCTAATATTACAAAATTACAAAGTATAACTTCATTGACCCTCCGAATCCCCATTAGAAAAGAAATTTAATGTCTTTTTTACTACTTTCTTTACTTTCTACAAAAATTACCACAACCAAGAGATCTCACTAAAGATAATTTGAAAATAAAACCTTTTCTATAATTAAACTTTACTTTAACAAAACATGTATGAGTGCCATCACGACCCCATCTTTTCTCTTTAAACTAACCTCGACTTACCTATTATTTATTTCGCTTCATTTCTCTAATCTTATTTAATATCAATAATAATATAACCGCATAATTGTACACTTAAACCGCATCTAACTGCTTAGTTCTGTTTCACATATATAAACAAAGATATATCTATGTGCTGATGATGACGTAAAGCCGAAACCGATTCATTAACCAAAACATACATTTGATCATTTATTTTCTACTAGCGGGAAAGCCCTTCCGCGGCCGGGCAGCTAGACGTTGGATTGAAACATTAAATTTCGTTTCCCCCTACTGGGTGATTCCCCCTTTTTCTATATTTTCAAAGTAACGCAAAAAGTTGCTGCTTGATGCGCCGTCGCGTCGGGCAATTAAATTCTTATTTATAATAATATAAACATAAATAAGTTTCTCAAATTCTAATTTTCTTTAGTAGAACGTTTTAATTTCCCCCACTTTTGCTCAAAAACAAAAAATTTTCCAGCTTTTTCTGACGAATTTGTATAATTATTCTGTCTTCTGTAGGTATTCCAGAAGAGTGGAAATTTTATTATATGTAGTGGAGGGTGTTCACCCCCATACCCCCCCGGATTTCACTTTTGACAGTTAACTTTTTTTCCAAAGGCTTAAATTTCCCTCATTTTTGCTTAAAAATTCAAATTTCCTGATTTTTCCGGGCGAAATTTGTAAAATTATAAATTCCCTGTCTTCTCTAAGTATTCTAAAAAATGGAAATCTTGCGACATGTACTGGAGGGTGTTCCACACCCCCCAGACCCCCCGGTTTACAATTTTGACTTTATATTTTTATAATTAACTTTCAAAGTAACACAGAAAGTTGCTGCTAAACTCCGTGAGCAGTAAGGTAATTAAATAAATATGTATTCCAAGTTTTAATTTTTTCTAACCGAAGGTTAAATTTCCGTAATTTTTGCTTAAAAATTCAAAATTCCCGGTTTGTATTAATATTGGACAAATATTTTTAGTCCTAATCTTAGTTTAATATATTTTTCGGTTGGTAAAAAATCGACCAACCAGAGTGTTTCTTTTTTTGCCAAAAAATGATACGCTGTAGCAGGAGCACCGTGCTGGGATTTTATAGATTAGGATATCTTAAGTTACCTCAAAACAAAAGACTTTCATTAAATGGATTAATAACATGAAATCTGCTGTGAAACATTTTCAAAATAGGCCCTAAACAAAGGGTATCTTATACCCTAAATACACGGTATATGCAAACCTAAAACTTTAAAAAATTTAATAAAGTAAAAATTTTATTCCAAAAATGTTAATTTTTCATAAACAAAAGGTACTTTGAGTTTACAATATTTTTGGTATCAAATTAATACATAACTCAATGGTACTCATGGTATTGAACCATCGGAGAGTGCAAGTGTGTGAGATTACTAAACCTGCGGGCATCTCAGTCGGACGGATACACAATATTTTGGAAAATGTTTGGCGAGGTTTAATCGTAACAGTGGATCCATCACTATATGCCGGAGACTACGGAAACCACTAAACTACCAAGGCGGTCTTGGTACAACAAGGCCATGCCCACAGTTTTTTTTGATATATGCTTTTACTTTAATTTTCTGCGAATTGCTTCCCCATCCACCATATTCTCTAGATTTAGCCCCATGCGACTATTTCCTGTTTCTAATCCTGAAAAAATGGAAAGAGATTCTACCACAATCATAAAGTCATACACAAACAAATGCTTATTTTGAAGGATTGTATAAATCACATTTTTGGAAGGCATCGGAAAATTGGAAAAACGTTTAAAAAGGGACTATGTGGAAAAATAAATTGAGATTTGGTAAAAAGATGCTTTCTTTTATAAAATACCAATCAGTAAACAATAATTTTTCCAAATGTCTGTTGTCTGTTACATTACAAAATACCAATGAAGCATATTTTATCCCAGAAATCCCAGTGCCACATTATTCTGATCACGGAAGTATATACTGATGGAACAATGGTTGACTCAGGTTGATTAACCTAACAACACTTTATTGATTTTTCAATAGATACAAATAAGGATAAACCATTAATAATTTTTGCTTTACACAGTTCAAAGATAAAGTTTACATTTAAATATTAGTTTTGTTTCTGCAGCAGTAGGTAACGGTTTGAAGGTATCAGACGCATACGCGAGTTGAAATTTGCTACAATTTTTAATCCGTCATTTTAAAATTAAATAAATATACTCTTAAACCACTTCAAACTGTTGCAAAAACAAAAATTCTATTTCGCAATTTGATAAATACGTCAAGTTTAAGTAAATATAAAGCAAATAAGCAATTTTAGGCTACAAACTACCAATTATGTAGTAATTAAACTCAAAATGATTACTAAATCAAAAAAGGCAAAATAAAACCAACATAAAACGACTCAGCACGTTTGAAAGTTTTTCAAAAATATGCAAATGCCTGAAAATCCAATTCCTATTTATCACCAACTGAAGGTTGTACATCAGTCGTGAATAATTAATAAAATAATGAAAAATAAAAACTAATACGAATAATAGGAATACAATTAGCTTTAAAAAAAGTTCGCAAATAGCATTTAAAATTGACTTTAAAGATTATTTTACATCGCTAACTGAAACTACTTTAGTCGAGGAGCTACCTAAATATTATTTGCTGTTTGCTTTGTTTAAATTTGCCGATGTAAAACATCAAATTGCAAATTTTTAATAAAATTGTTTGAATAGTATAGAATTTGATTGAACAGGTTATGCAGCCTAAAGACCGCACCGACCCACCACTCTCCTGTAACCTCCCTTGTTTAAGTTGGCAATAAAAATTCAATGTTTTGGGAAAACATACTGGAACTCAACCAAAAATATTGTAAATTTGCTAGAATGCTTTTAACAGTTGCTAGGCGAGTGGTTAGCGCTTTGGACTCACATCAGTGCATTCCATTCGTCCCAAAAATATTGGAATATAAATGTATAATTTTAAAATTAATTCTGAAAAAAATTCTTTAGGGGAAATGTTTGGCCCAAATGAAACATGTTTTTTAAGTAATTTTTTAAATATTTTTTTTAAAATGAACTTAATTTATTTTCGTTGTTATCTGTAAGAAGATTTGAGGTTACTGCGTAGAAAAGGGAATAGGTATAAAATGCAAATTCGGTGTTGTTTTGATACGTAATATTTGATGAAGGAATTAGTCAGCCGATTTCGTGAATTGGTTGGCGTTAAGAAATCAAGTCCCAAGTGTGTTTGTCTTAATTATTGGCAGAGTGCGCGACAAGCAAGTCATTAAAGAGAAGTCCCGGAGGGCAAGGGTAAGCAACTCTGCATCTCATCAGTCCTTACCTAATCCCGGTATCGCTTGCTGAGCCTTACCAATAAGGGATCGTGTTGACAGGACATTTGTTCAAATACCACTTTTGTTTCCAATAAAGCAATGCCAAGATTGATAATGTCTACAACACCTTCACTTTACAAATACGTTTTTTCAACATATTTGCGGACCATTTATATTTTTTGTCGTTTCATATTAAATCCAATTTCGAGAAAAGCTATTCCGTGTTACGTAATTGGATAATAATTGCATTTTTAACTTATGCAAATTGTAATGGTACGTTACTAATTTCTTTTAATTTAAGTTTTCTAATTTTACTAGCCGTACACGCGTTCATCTGATATAAATCGCATCTCCCTATTTAAATTATTACGTGTCACTACTTGGGGCCTTTCATTAATTTATTTATTTATTTCATTTTAAAGATATTGATTATACCACCCGTGTGGCAATATGGGTAACCTACTAATTTATGATTACCACCATAAGAACATTAAATAATTTGATTTATGTCAAATTGTGGGAAAAGCATTTATATTGATATCGGGTTCTTCCCGAACTTGAAAAACTGGTTGACCAAGCCAAAAATAATGTCTTGATAACGATTACCGGGGTTCGAATCCAGATCGAGGATCGTATAAATCCTTATTCATTTATTTAGAAAGCAAACTTTATTTTAATACAATTGAAAAGCATTTTAGAATATAAATTAAATTAATTAGCATATTTTTTCGTGGGTGTGATAGTAAAATAACAATTGGAGAAATAAATTTAAGAATACAGTTATGTGTTGCAATAAGAATACTGAATTGGATAAAAAGTCAAAAGATATCCAGGTTATAAAAGTAAAATTCCAATTCATGTTATTAAGATGGATTTAGGGAAAGGTCCGACGTCTGTGTTATCGAACTGTAATGGCTACATTGGCATGGATCGTAAAAGTGTTGGCTTGGGCCGTCGCTGAATCATTTATTAGCTATTACCTTATTTCGCGAGACTCGCGCCCTTGTGGTCAGTGGGTGCCGTTCACCGTCACTACCATTTACCGACTACATTAGGGTAGTGCCACCGCTATCAATGTCTAAATGCCCTTTCTGTACCGGTCATAAGACCTAACTTACAACGCACATTTTCTTTCCAATTGTATTTTTGATAGAATACTATGAATATCCTATCGATGTCGTTTGCTTTTAGTTAACCATAACAAAAGTTGCCCTTGCTTAGGTACAATCAATAAATGGAATCATCAGCAGACTTTATTAATTTTCTCACATACTCCAACCTATAATTAAATTGATTTGATCAAGAAAGTAAATGAACAACTTTAGTAATGGTATACCATTAAAATGACCATGCATCATACGCCCAGATGCGTTGGCGGGCGTTAAATCGTTTAATTCAAAAATCAAACGAACCATTACTGTTGATTTCTTATACTATTTATATTATAATTATAACCAATCTTTACTATAATAGGAAAAAATTATATTATAGGTTAGGATTTTTATAGGTTAAGATTCTTGTAAGGAAAATTTTTTTTTATAAAGTTAATATAAATGGTGGAAAGACGAAAGAGCAAACGTGGAAAAGCAATCTCGAGAAGTTAATGTAATGGATAAAATGTTTAATTTATTTAAATAAGTTTATGTAAATAGGAAATACTAGTGTTATCTATAAAAACAAATGCTACTTAATATTAGACATGAACAGAATTTCTGGTGCATCAAAAAACATAAAAGAAGAGCAATTTCAAAGAGGTTCTAACATTAGACACGAGCAGAATTTGTTATGTAGTGAAACGCATAAAAGAAAAGCAATTTTAAAAACGGACTGTTTAAAGGTTAGTGGCAAATAGAATTTACATCGGGTCATTTCATGCTTACTAATTTTTACGAATTGGTTTTATAGTAATCACAGGATTTAATCGATTGCGGGTGTTAAATTTATATTTAATCGATTGTTTGAATAGCTCCCGGAATATTTCCTATTCGGAATGCTAAAAGTTAAGAAAACGTTTTTTTACGTACAAAAACGTTAGGCCAGAATTTCAGGTATCTACTGATGACTCTGCATTTCGCACCCGGGCATTTCGCTTCCGGACAATTCGCTCCTGAAGCGAACGGTGAATCAGGGCCTATTTTTAACTGAGTTGGGCGCTAGGCTTTAGCAAATTTTCGGGCCCCTTATATTCAAGTGTAACTAATAGCATCAAAGGCCCAATTTTTGGGTTATTTTATCAGTATTTGAATTTTAATTTACGATTTTAAGCTCTCTCTTTTCGGGCCCCTCCGGCCATTGGGCCCTAGGCACGTGCCTAATACGCCTAGTGGTAAAATAGGCCCTGCGGTGAATGTCAAAAATGTGAAAATATTTGGAAATATCATGGAATTATTTGGAATCTTTGATCGCTACCTAGTCAATTCAATGATGACATCGCTCGAATCAACGTGTTTTTAACGTGTTGCTTTAACTGTTTGATTTATCCGGTTTCATAACCGAATTTGACTTTCGAAAGCATTCAAAAACTATTGTATTCCTGCAGTGACTGAAAGAAAGTTGTTTTTCCAAGATGTGCACGTATAGAAACTTTGTACACATGAAAGTTTTCTGTAAATAACCTCAATATTAAGCTATTAATCCTAACTCAAGAGCTTGGGTGATCACATGTGCTTATATTTAAGATGCTGTAATAAGGAAGAGACTTGTTAAGCTATCCAAAAGCAGTGGCGGCTCGTGGCCTTAATAAACAAGGTCATGGAAGTGACCTATCACAACTTATACGTATGAGCAACTATGTTAAATGTAAAAAGCTGGCGTCCAAAACGAAAAAGTTTTTTACCTATTCGAACAATTTTAATGCTACGTTCTTACAGTTTAATCTGTGTAATAAAATTTTGCATGAAATCATGAAAGTTTTATGGTCTAAGTAACTTGAACCGTAAATTTGTTATTTTTACGATACGAAGTACCTCGCCGTTGTAGTTGTCTCTACATACCTTGTATTAACGAGCTTTGACATTTTTACGGTTAAAAAGGGACGTGTGAATCGTGCTGTAATCATATTGAAATAGTTATTAGTGAGTGCCACAACGGCATTTCGATTTATGTTGTGGTCGTGTTCAATCTGTCGTGGACATTAAGACAATAAGCTTCCACATTATTACAACTTATTGTGTGTCGAGGATTTATACAACACAGTTTTTGCCGTATTCTTCTTTCTTTTACTTTTTATTAACTCGCCCTTATAAAATTTTACCAACTGACCTCAATATATTTCTTTCTTTAATTTTAATGTTACGAAAGCCTCCTTTGCCATTGTTTAGATTTTCTAACTTTCAGGTTCTTGAATTAGGGTTAGGAAATTCTAACCTATAAAAAAAAACAAAATTGTAATAAAGTCAAAACGAGGCCTCTTGGAAAGAAAACATCCTGTTATTCCTCAATAACGTCAGAATTTGAAATAATTGAAACAATTCGTTTGTATGTGGGATAAAGAGTCATACATCTGCCGGTAAGATTTTTACAACTTTTTTGTTGAAATTTGGTAAGACAATGGTGATAAATCAAAACTGTTTTTTGTTTGAGAAATATTAATGTATGTCACGTTTGAGTTTTTTAAAATGGTAAAGTAATTCGGTACAATTTTACACAGCTCGTTGCTTCTGCTTCAGGTGTGCCGCCAAATAGTAGTATACATACCGCTTGGTCTAGTGGTTAATTTGTATTGGTTATCCTTGTTCCTCGTAGGCATTCTCTAGGTTCGAACAAAACGAAATAGTTGGTTCCATTGTAAGTGAATTCCCGATAAAGAATAGAATAGTATGGGCGTTCATCTGTTTTTTTGTTGATATCAACATCCATGAAATGAGGTGTTTGATTGCCGTATTCTTCTATAGGTACCGCTTTTAGGGTGATTTTTTAAGTTTAATTCAAGATTAGATAATTTAGCCTGATTATTGATGGTTCTAAGCTTGAGCTGTTTTTATATTCGTTTTAGTTGTACTTTAAAGAATTTTTGTCGACAACACTTCTTGATGGTCTATAATTCCAGTAGCACTTTGCTTAGTCACGTTTGGCATGTTAAAAGTATTATAGATCTATGATAACCTCTTTGGACACCCACCTGAACATTCATTCTGCTCAACATAGTTCACTTCAAATTATCTTCGGTACCTACCCGTTTTGAATGTAAAATTTATTTTTTATTACCTACACTAAATCGTTTTATTACATCGATGAATATTTAAGCATAAAATGTAAATTGGTAATTTTACACAAAAATTCAAATTAACAAATTACACCGACTTACTATATAACCATCATTTATTAAACCAGCCGCATCAACTCGTCAGACAATGTAAATTAGGCAGTCTCAATTTGGGTTAAAATTTTATGTTTAAATCCATTCAGAAAATTGTTGACCTAATTTTTTTCAACTTTTTTTTTTGAACTCAAGAATAACAGGTTTACTCGTTCCGTTTTGCATGTTGTATCGACAGAGGAGGTGTTACATTGATGAATCGATTTGCCGGTAAGCGACACTTTTCATCCATAAAGCTAAAAAATTAGCATAGCTGGGCAGGTAAGCGGCCGTATAGTCATATATTATGGTGTACAACTAATCCCCACCTTGTGGACTCATAAGAGATCGCTGAGTGCAAACTCTTGTTAAGATCCCGCGTTATTTCTCGAGCTTATAATCCTAGCCGGGGGCGGCGAGACGCGACCCATTTCCTTAACTCCCAGCAGGTTAACTTGCTAATCTTAACTGCGACAACACTCTATATTTACACTAAAGATCTGATTATGTCAGGATCTAAGCTCTCGCTTACTCTAACTGTTTCACTTGAGCATTAAAAGTTTAGAACTTGAAGTGTTAGATTATACTTATACTGAAACGAGATGTCTATCGTCCATAAGGAATCCCACTCGTAAAAACGAGTCACTAACAACACTTACGACCCCGAGGGTCGGTCGTCATTTGGTAATGACATTCCGCAGTTCGGTCTTAAAAAGTTATTAGTGCACCGCGTAATGGTTTCGTCCAGACTCCCATGGGATTGTGTTATTCGATTAGAGCTTCCCCAGGTGCTATGGCAGTGGGTTAGTGTACCACCCTTGCACCGATGCTGCTCCAATATGCACGTTCACGACCACCCAGGGATTCGACCCAGCGCGATTGCCGATTTATTGCGGCATATTCGCTATTTATGAATACTCACACGAATTTGCAATGATACATTTCCTCCATGTCTAATATGACTTCTTTAACGAATCCGGACATAACAATATCACTTCGGATTCCGGCCGTCCCAATAAATCGATATTTTGTACATTACAACGCAACGTAAAGTACTCTGTTACTTTAATTTATTAGAAGATTACATGGCTACACTGTTTCGATTGTATAAAACGTTAATACGTAAACTGTCACCGACTCGAATCCAATCAGTAAGAATTAACCGAAAATCTATTTTAGTTTATGGCCCTAAATTATACGGTCGAAATATGTAATTGGTTGACAGCGAGCGAAGCGGCCCGCGGCGTGATTACACACCAAGGCTCGGATGTGAGCCTTTCCGCAATATAGGGGCCGGCGGCACCCGGTGGTCGAACTCGACCCGCCTGGCAATATGTTAGCCTCCATAAATCATTGTTAGGATGACTAACAGCCTCCGAAGACGCGTCTCACAAACCCCCGCTTTTCAGAAATATGATGTAATTTATATGGAAATGCATCGAAATCTTTGTCATTTGTAGATATGAATGAAAAATTCAGTGTCCGTCTGCGGCCGGCAGCGTTGAGCATTGGAGCATGTGTTGGAAGAGATAGCAGCCACCCCCCGATTTGTCGGCTTGTCTACTCTTCTTGTTGATTTTGCGTACGAATACTATGATTTATGTGGTACACCGCTTACATCTTATATTAAGGGTATGGACTGCAATAAATGCGTTCCGAAGAAGCAGTTTGTCACTCGAAGCGTGAGAAGGAATTCGGTCATGACTTGTGCTGCAATGAAAGAAAGAATTCTACACGTTCACTCTAATTGTACGACCCGTTCGCTGACTCGCCCTGCTCTCATTGTCATTCCATCAACACCTCGCCAAAATGTGAACTTAATAAGACGTCTTTAAAATGTGCACAACGTACCCTCTCTACTCAACCACAGGGTTGAATTCCTTTTCTAATACATTGCGAGATTTTGCATTATCTACATTTTTACTTTCATTATTTCCTTATAAGGACTCTGAACGAAATAGCTAGAATCGATAAATCGAAACTTTAATTCGGTGACATAACCTCTAATTTGGGTAGAGAATTTTGCACGAAAATTTTTTGAATTTTTTAGTCCATAACGATAGCGTCAGACCTAATTTAATTTATATAAGTAAAATACTGTCGGTGAGGGTAACTTGCTTCGGTAATGGGTTTGCAAGATCCCAAAAGGAGTTGGTATCATGAATCTGCCCTGCCGATGTCTTTGCCGTCTTTACTTATACATATTGCAATTTGCATGCTAACTAGTTCCTATCTTCGAATATCGACAACGTAGGGGAACCCTCAAGCTTTTCTTCTGACCCACTTGTTATGCATTAGTTTACTGCGTTGCAGATGATGGTATGCTTAGTGGAATCATTTCCTACCAAAACGTACCACCAAATCATATTGTACCTTGGTAGGTAATTTACAAAATAACAAAATTTTGAAAATGCAAATTATTTATTCAAGTAAATGGCATGTAATATAATCGTAATAGGATGTAAATATTTCCCCATGTTGCCTGAATACACAGTTTATCACCCATAAGCTTTTACAAATTATGATTTTAAATAGATGCATATCAAAAAGCTATTGTGCATGCATTTGAACGGTAATTTGCATTTATCGTCGCTGTTCTGTCAGTCACTTTTAACATGACGTTTTCGAACCCCTGTCACAGTCGTTGCTCACATCGACGCCGCTTATTATATTGAGCATTGGAAGTTGGAAGGGCCAATATGTTGGCAATTACTCATTGCGATTCCCTACGACAGATTACGCCTCTTCGATATAGCTTTACTTACATTTTTCTTGTCACTATTTGCATTGCAAATTTATTGAAAATATGTTTCTATCTATACGTATTCCGCTTTAAAAATAATGTTCGCTATCATAAATCAACTTAATAATGTAATTTAGTTAATAGACTTCTTTTTCCTCTTTATAAACCGTTTAATCACTCCGTATACAACGCCGTTAATTATTTTTCATTTTTATTAAGTAGTACCAACGTTAAATTAGATCTAATTTAGAACTTGCACTTCTTGCATTTCCTCACCCCTTGTACTTTTGTAATTTTAAAATTCAATATTTTTGAAAATTCACGCGAATACATTCGCAAATTTGTAGTTACTGCTGACGCCATGCGGATGCAAACGAAAGCTCTGGCACTTCCGTAAAGCTCCACCAGAGGTCGCGCTGTATGCGCAATCGAGCTTTATTCGCGAACGCTTTCAGGTTTTATTCTTATCCGAACTTCACAGCAGCCAAGTCAAGCCAGTATGACAATTTTTCCGACACGAACATTGAAATATTCACTAGCAATCTATGTATATCTCACAATTCTCACATTAACGCTGTGGCAATTTAATTTTTTTTTGTAATTTTGATTGAGTTTACGTAACTGAAGGGTTAAGGGTAGAGTTGTTAGGTTTAAAATATTTTCAAATTACTTCGTTTTGTAAAACAGCGGGCATTTTTAAAAAGAAATAAAATTCATTGATTATCGGAATACAGTGAACCCTTTTTACACGATACAAAATATGTAAATTTAATTACATTCTTAATAAGTATACTATACCAAGCAATTTATTACAAGCTTAATTGAATTCGCAACAGGTAATCAGATTATAACAACACAATAAAGTTTTTATATGTCTAAGTACACCCTCTATTATATAGAGCATTTGTGCATGGAATTATGCAGAACATGACAAGCGAGACTTTTGAATAATGGTGTAACTCAGTGGTGATCTAGAGTCACTTCGTCATCCCCTCGAATAAAATCTCATCATGGTTAACATATATTACATAAAGACGGTGACAGTTTATCACGATACTTTTTAAAAGAGCGGAATTTAAACGAAACGGTGTCGTTTTAGTTAAGAATTTAAATAACATATATGTACCTAATATATAGGTCAAACGGAATGAAAAATGGTCAAGTAAATTTTTAATATTTGTAATTTATTTGAACTGCCAGTTGGTTTTAATATTTTGAATATTGGTAGATTTTAAAAAATTATTTTTATTGTGATACCTACATATGTAGGTATATATTGAATTATTATATCAACTTCAGTTAATTAAATAATATATAATATACTACATAAATATTAAAACTTTTGAATATATCCGTTTTATAATTATCATTTTGCACTATAATACTCATATAATATAGTATGTAATGTGTATATACTGTATACTATTAATTATGCTATTGCAATATATCATAATACAATCATAATATACCTACATAGACCGCAACATATAGTACTATGTACTATTGTACTAAATGTGTATAAATACATTCATAATATTATTTATTAATTTTTGAATAAAACTTGAAATAAAATTAATTCAAGTCTTTCGTTTTTTTTTTGTTGGTTTCAATAATTAAAATATATTAATGATAATAACAAATTACTAATTATCATTGACAAAACGAACGTTCAGTGGGAATCAATTCAAAAATCAATTACAGAAAAAAAAGTTTGAATAAATTATGTTTATCAATAACTCAGTAACACAACATTTCCTAATTGATTTACCGTGGTTTGAATTTCACGTTAAGTTAATTGTAAATAAAATACATTTGCACCGTATAGATAGTAAATAAAACAAATTAAGTATCGGAATTCTGTTAAAAGAAATTGAAGTGTAAAGAAAAGCGAACTAAAGTAGGTATTGGTTTATTATAATGAGAATGTATAGTGTAGTTGAGAATAGTGGAGTCACATACATACATACGTCAAAAGCTCTTTGATCTTTGAAGTTCTATTTTGCAAATTTTGCATTCGCAGAACGTTCTCAGGTAAATAGATCGACATAAGGAAGGATCTTCTTTTTATGATGTACACGCGCAATCTTTCCAGATCCCCGCGTTTATTTCGACAACTTGAGATGGAACTAGATCTGTGCTGATTTAGTTTTATTACTACATTTACATTTTAACATTTCGGTCTTTCCCTGCTTTGTGAGGCATTTCGGTAGACAGAATCCGTGCTTCGTGGCACTCTTAAGTGGTGAGGCGAGACTCCGTGCTTTACGTCTCTTGCGACCAATACGTATACATATTTTAACTGGCACGAAAGAAGATCTGGCTATGTTTTTAAACCACCGGTAATTTGAAATTACCGCGAAAAATTGTTCATCAGAGGCATATAAAAGAGTACCCTTTGGATTTCTTGTATTTGAACGTTATTGCGTGTGAAATTAAAACGTAAATTTAACCCTTTTAAAAGGTGAACAAGTGCAACCATTTAAAGTTAATTTTACATCTTGTTTTACTTGTCGTTTTCAAAAGATAGGTACTTGTTATCATTACGGACTTGTATCCTTGCCGCATTTAAATGACGAGGGTGAACCCTACTAACTTCGTCAACATTGCGAATTGCATAAGGTTCAACCATGCGACTGCACCTTACAATGCCATTTCATTATTACAATCTTTTAGTTTGCAAAAACTTGAATAATAAATTTTCTAATTTCACCCCGTATATACTCGGTAATTTAAAATTATCTGCACGCTAATAATTTAATCTAAAAATAATTTATTTTTGCACTCCGCATTCTTAAATACCCTTCATTTGTTTGAGCAAATTTATCTAAACCGAGGGTTAAACATAACCTAGCATAAGAAAGTGTTACCAATCTAGGTTTATGACAAGCAGTTAAAAAATTTAATTAAAATAAAAAACTTGATTAATTTAAGCTACCGAAAGTCATGATGGGCAATAATTTACATTACAACAGGGCAGTACTACTTGCAATTATTTAATAGCCGATACCTAACGGAATTAAAATATGTATAGATACCAATTAACGTATCAAATTGCAATATTTAAATTTTATTATACTTCTGTATCTCATAAAAATATGCAAATTATAAAAGCAATTTTTTGAATCACACGTAATTACGTTCGAATAACTACAATTTATACAGGTTAACCACTACATTTATTTTGAATTTTTTGTGATGAAGATTGTGGTTAAGTTTTATAGTCTCGGTTCTATATTACTTTAGTTTTTTCTTTGTTAATCTCAAACAAATAGTACCTACGTCAATTAAAGCAAAAATTAAGTCTACAACTTCGTCTTTTTCTCAAAATTATATCATAGGTATATCTGTTGTTCAAATTCCCTCTTTTGGAAGCGTAATAGGCTGAACGATTTAATGGTCCCAAGAGACATCTTCTTCTGATAATTTAAAACGCATCATTTTATAAAATGAAATTTTACAGTACATATTTCCCGTCACATACTTCTTACTTTTTATTGTTACAGATTGCTTATTTTGTATGCACACAAATAATGTTAGTTATAAGACTTCCAACGGCCATCCTTGTCTTTGGCTAGAACCAGGTATTATATATCTTGCAAAAGTAAGAATAACGTGGAATGCGAACCACGGCACAAATAATTTGGCAGCAAATGGGAATTACACCTAGGGTTTGAGGCCCAACTACCTGTACTAATGACTAGTTTTGAACATAACCTACAATTATGTGTTCAAAAGTTTGATTATAGAATGCAGCATTTTATTTCACCTTAAAAAGTATACTGTAGGAATGAAGTTAGTGCTATTGATTACACCTGATTAGCGGATAGAGTTTGTTAATATCAAGTGATCGATTTTATCTCCCACTAGTAACAGGCTAGCATGACCGAAGTTGACTATATTTTATATAATAAAAATAGTTTCTCGCTGGAATCAACACTTTGAGCTTAAAAATCCATCCAACAAATCAAAATTTACATAACCCCATTATTTTAGTTTCATAATTGTGAGTTTCTTTTTATTTATAATATCTTTGCTTAGACCATTTAGAAAAGTAAGATTTGGTAGTAGATTTCATTTCATAAAGTTCTGCGAAGAATTATATTTTCATTTAAATGGGCAAATGGCTGATAACGATCAGTCGTTAAAATGAGAAAGTAACGGAGTAAGAGATATATAGTGACAAGCAGACTAGAGTGCGTTATGTATTATGCACCCTCATCCCCTATACTACCTGATTCAACTTTGTGATACATGCACACATTATAACTGTCAAAACTCTTATCAGATGGAATAATCTTAAGGTTTCTATTATTTGCGCGCAAACAAACGACCGACTTAATTATATTAAATACTCCGGCTTTGGTGCCTTTTTTGATTTCTATACTTTTAGTCTTATTAGTATGATAGGAATGTCATCAACACCTACAATACCGGCAGTCAAATATAATATGCAGGTAATTGAGAAATTATTATTGACTCTATAAATAGAGTTGCTTGTTTAAACTACCGGAAGTCGGTAACAACATTTCGTGCTTTGAAAGTTAATTAGGTACTTTTAATTTATAAATTCATTATTGCAATACAATACAAATAATTGGTAATTCCACAATACCATAGGTACCTAAGAAATACCGAAATACCGTTAAGCACGTTTTACTGCCAGGTAAATCCCCTAAATTTAATTTTATTTTAATTAAATTTTTTGGAAACAAAAATCCATCATTTACAGTATATTTCACATGCAGATTATAAATGATCTTGCGAAAGAATGTGTATTGGTAAAAAGGGTCCAAAGACTCGATAGTGTCAAACGGTCAGTATCAGTATGCACCCAAGTTTCTGCAACCCTGCACTTACTGGTATATAATTGCTTCCAGCGATTGAATACGAATGTCATGGTGTTCGTTTAGACAGGAAAACTAATCAAATACTATTGAGTTTAAGACCTCATCTTATTTTGGGGAAGAATTTGGGAATTAATTAAGAATCTCCCAAATGTATCGTTTTTCGCTAATATATCAAGCATTATATTTTATGAGATGAACATGATTCATAAATGAAAGCTGTTCCATAACTCTAAATTTCAGTTAGCCATCCAATATTTTCCCATGTTTGTTTTCTAAACTTATTCATTAGCTACGTCGCGTCGCGTCGTTACACAAACCACCTATAAATTTTTCTTTAACCTAGTAGGAGTCACATCCTCATTTATTTCTATTTTAAAAATCCCCATTCACCAAATAAAAGCAGTAAATAAATAATTAAATTTTACTTTTTTTTTAAATTAGTTATTTTTCGGTTAGTGTAACTTTTGATTAGGTATTTTTTGATAATTCGAATGAAGATTGCGAAAACGTGAATTGCGTAGTGAATGACGAAGCCACCCTGTTAGGCCAAAGGAACTAATGAACTTGGTCCTTGCGGAAGTGTCGCAACTCGCAACCTAGCGCCACCACATTTAGTATTAATTTTCTTTCTTCCGCTTTCCTGACTTACTGGTGTATCTGTATCATTTTCAAGTCCTGGAACATTTTTCACTCGGACTATCTGTTCTTACAATCCAAGCTTAATTATTATTACGACATTTTGAATAATGTAAGCAAATTTCCAAATATAAAGCGGACAAATAAAGAACTTGAATATTTAAAATTTCGAAATTTTAAGTTTTGTTTTAAAAATTGGCTATAATTTCCTTGTAAGAAAAGAAATAAAACGAGTTTAAAAGCGAGAATTGCGGTGCTTTGACATACGAAGTACTATAAAACTTTTCCTTGGAACACGACGGGAATATTTATTTCACATTGGGGAGTTCTCGTTTACTATCACCGCTCCTCCGATGATAATAAAAATGAATTAACAAGAGCCAAGATATTAATGCTGCACTTTTATAATGAATTTGTATGTCGGTTTACACTACCCTCGAGAAAAGTACATCCAACACTTCAAATATCATAACTACATTCAAAGATTCAACATCCTTCGCCCTTTCCTAATTTATTTATTCAGGTGGAGATCGGCCAAAAGAAAATGTCAAGTAATGAGTGAAGTATCAAAAATTTATTCTAATGACTATGGCGCAGTCTGAACTTCCGCATTTTCCGAATTACTAGAAATGATAGCATCCAGTCATCGCAAAGAGCTCCAAGCAACATACAAGAAACCATAACCTCAAAACCCAGTGATCCATTCTATTTAAAAGTTGATGAGCAATTGAAGGGAAAATTGGGAATGGTATAAGTATTTTTAAGGGTTGGATTAATTAATAGCGTAATGGACTAAAAATTATGTCGTTTACAAGTTATTGATGAACATCGCATGAAGTAACATAATCGATGATCGAATTTATTATATGCGATTGCATCGAAAATGTATGTAGCGAGTTCTGTTTAGATATGTACCGCGAGTACAAAAGCGAAATAAAATTCGCCTAGTGCAGCCCCCCGTAATGAAGCCAATGCACTGTGAAATAGCCAATACAATCGAAAGCATGTACTCAACTACTGGAACCGGAATATTCCGGATTCCTGAACCCCTGTAGTACACTCTCACCGGAGAGGTGATTGATTGAATCTACTAGAAATATAATGTGACGTTGGTATTCGTCTTTGACATATTACATGATTTGGAACATCTTCATTTGCCAAAGTGCAAATCTTTTAATTTTTCTTTTGTTTTGACAAAGAAATCATAAATAAATAATAAATTACGATTTCAGAAAATCGATGTATCTGTTCGATGTGTTTATTACAAATTTGAAAGTGAGGTTAAAGGACCCCGCACCATTCTTATGGGAAAATGTCTTACTGTAGATTTGGCTGATTTTTGGGTATGCTTCAAATGCTTTAATGGGTACAACTTGATGTTATGTGTAGTTTCCGAGTTATAAGTTCTAAAAGGGCCAGATTTAACATAAAAAAAATTAATTTTCGATCGCCATCGCCAGTCGAATATGGATGCGGATGTATGTGTGCGTCGATAAAATAAAACATAGCAAAACAATACAAAACGGTATCGATTTATTTAACACTAGCTGGAAAGCCCGTCCGTACACCCGCAGCTAGACGGTGGATCTCTTTTAAGCGGTATAATATTTAAACATTTAATTTCGTTTCCCACTACTGAGGGATTCCCCGTTTTTCTATATTTTCGAATTAACGCAAAAAGTTTAAAAGACAATTAATATATAATTTCATAATATAATATAATTCATAATATAAAATTAAATAAGTTTCCCTCACTTTTGCTCAAAAACAAAAAATTTCCCAGCTTTTTCTAACGAAATTTGTATAATTCTTCTGTCTTCTGTAGATATTTTAGAAGAGTGGGAATTTTATTTACCCCCAGACCCCCCCCCCCCCCCCCGGTTTACAATTTTGACTTTATATTTTTATATTATTTTTATAATTAACTTTAAAAGTAACACAGAAAGTTGCTACTAAACTCCCTGAGTAGTAAGGTAGTATGCTTTCCTAGTTTTAATTTTTTCTAGCTGAAGGAATTTCCTTCATTTTTGTTTAAAAATTTAAATTTCCCGGTTAGTTTTAATCTTAGCTAGTTTAATATATTTTTCAGTTGATAAACTAGTAAACCGGGGGGTCTGGGGGGGTGTGGAACACCCTCCAGTACATATCGAAGGATTTCCACTTTTGGAAACATTTTTTAAAATTATAAATTCCTCATCTTCTCCAAGTATTCTAAATGAATGGAAATCCTGCGATATGTACTGGAGGGTGTTTCACACCCCCCAGACCCCCGGTTTGCAATTTTGACTTTATATTTTTATAATTAACTTTCAAAGTAATATAGAAAGTTGCTGCTAAACTCCACGAGGTGTAAGGTAATTAAATAATTATTTATTTTCACTTAAAAATTTAAATTTTTCGGTTAGTCCTAATCTTAGTTTGTGTAACATATTTTTCGGTTGGTAAAATTGTAAACCGGGAGGTCTGGGGGGTGTGGAACACCCTCCAGTACATATTACAGGATTTCACATTTTTAGAATACCTGGCGAAGATAGGGAACTTATAATTTTTTTAATTTCGCCAGGAAAAATCAGGAAATTTTAATTTTCGAGCAACAGTGAGGGAAATCATGTTGTTTTTTTTTCACCAAAAAATGACACGCATAATTATTACATTCTGAACTTTTACTTGCAATTTCTACCAGCACTTGCCTATTAATTAAATAATATAAAAAATAAATAAAATAATTGTAAATTTTTCACGTTAAATCTAGAGCTTTTAGAACTTATAACTCGGGAACTGCACATAACATCAAGTTGTGCCCATTGAGATACTTGTTCAGAATGATGAGAAATACAACATATCCAAAAATCATCCAAATCTACAGAAAGACATTTTCCCATAAGAATGGTGCGGGGTCCTTTCTGCATTATGCTTTCCTTGTGTTTAATAAAAAATTATTAGGTCACATATTTACACACTTGCGTTAGGTCAAAAGTTTCGTTCGAGTAGCACAAATATTAGTAACCCCTATACATATTTTACGTAGTACATGCGGTAGTCGGTCATATTTTTTCTCTGAGAAAAAAAAATTGAAGTAGTATTTTTAATTATGTCAATCGTTTGTTATTTATTCATGAATATTGTGTTTAAATGTGAATGAAACGTCTTAATAATGATTTAATATCGAGTGTAATCGAAATGAAGGACTAAGATGATGGGGACGTCTTAATATACATCATAATACTTCCTGGCAATTTCCGCCCTAACCCTTACTAACCAAAGAGTTCTTCGAGTCAGTGTCTATCTAACTCTTTCCTGTTTCCTTCCTTTCATTCTTTTTGTCAAAGCATTCTAATTAAGCAAAAATTTTATCTTAGACTTTTAGTTTTGTTTACCCATAAGGTAATTTATTATGGAAAGAAAAAATCAAATAAAATTTCTGGGTAAAAATTGGGCCTGATTGCATTTTTCCGATATATTTGTATTCGGCCACGTCTAGACTTAATGAACTTTATGAGCACGATGTATTTACCTACTTAAAGACACGACTTATTTGACTTAGGGTTGGGGTTAGGAGTAATCACAACATGAGGGTTCGCTTATGTTGGGTTTTTGCTAACATATTACATCTATACAATGGTAGCTGAAAGTTGGGAAAACTGAAAAAATGTATTTTTTCTTTTGTAAATTTTTGAATTAAATTGGACAATTTATTCTTTAGAATATTTAATACACCCGCACCCCTTGGTAGTCACTAGCGAATTGTCTTAATTTATAAAACGTGTTAAGGGAAATTTTTTAATTCTTTTAAGGAACTTCGAGGGATGGAACTTTTATGTTTTGTGACAAGAAAATAATGAAGTGTAACATTTTCGTTTGGTCGAGTAAATGGATAATGTTATTCACATTTGTTTGTGTCGCTCCCGTTTTTTTAAAAGTAGGGTTGTTCCCATTCACATTATCTCTCAAAATTACATTTTTAGACATATCGCAGCATATGTTCTTGATAAAAGGGTCCGTTGTATAACATCCTTTTTACTGTGAGTTGAATCCAATCACACTTTGCGCTTATAAAAGAAATAAATAACCATTCGTTTCAAGTTTAAGACGAATTCGCGAGGGAACTATATTTAACACCAATTTCCGATTTGGTTTTAAAGCTTTACTTGTAATGGGTACCAACCCATATACTGTCTATTGCTGAAATATATATGCGAAAACACTCCTGACCGTTTATGGTTAAAATTACAACTACAATTGGTTTACTCATTCAACGTGGAATCCGAATCGAGGCACAGAATTTGATAACATAACCTCAACTATACCTGTACATTGAATTAGGTTATGATTTAAACTTTTAAAATTGAAATTTTAAAAGATCGCTTGCAGAATGATGGAGCCCCTTTCTTTCCTTATAGTCTCGGTGACACGCATAATTGGAAAGACAAATGCAATTATAATCGCTTAATGAGAAGAGGGGAACTACAAGAGGTTATTCTTCACAAAATTGAGGGGACTCTTGTGTAACTAACTAGACAAATTTATATAAACCGATACTTTTTTCTTCAATAGTTTGCAATTGAAAGCAACCACAAATTAGAGGACGAAATTTTGACAAGTTGACATCTGACAAGTTGAAATTGATAAAATTATCAATTTTTGAATCTGTATGTTCTGTTTCGTTATCGTGAAATTGTGAATTACTTCGTGGTAATTCGTTAGCAAAAAAGTTTACCAAGTCAATTTATACAAAACTTTTAGTTTCCTGATTTTTACCGTTTATTCAATTTATATTGAGGTTATGTAACTTTTCTCAACAAATGTTTTTTAATAAAATAATTTTAGTTTTTAGCCAGAGCCATAAAATGCTGAAGCTTTTATAATTAATCAAAAATGATAAAAGTTGTTCCTCTCCGTTTGTTTATTTTTGGTCTGTAAAAGAACATTTTGAATGCTATAAAATGAATATAAAAGTAGCCATATAAAACACTTCAGAATAAATTGTAGCATAATTCTATTTCACGTGTCTTTCTTTTCGGTCTCAAGGGGAGGCTACACGAGATACTTTTTTAGCGAAAGAATTGTACTGCCAATAATAAAATATTATATTGCGTCCAGTACCATTTTAAGCGAAGAAAAAATGGTAATTAAGAGTTTGAGAAACAATGTAATGCTGAAACAGTTAAATCGCAAGCAGGTAATCCGTGAAACAAGTAAATCTTCAGACAATTGGTTTGCAGTGCCGTAATTCAGATCGCGACCGGCAGTTTATCAAGCCCTTAGGGCAGTAAGTTGCGCCACACACGTCTCTAAATCTGCATTATGCCTACGGGGTGCCGCTCATTCGCTCTTAACTGCGGGAGTTGCCCAATTAGCTTTCAATTAGTGGTCTACAGATAACCTTATCAATTCTCTAGCGCGCACTTCATGGATCAGATTGCATCTTTAAACTAAATATGCCATTGCAACTGCCTCAGAAGAGACGATTATTTGTCCCATATAGGACTACTAAGTATTCCCCGAAAACACAAAATTTACTATATACCGCGAGTTCATTACGTATGCGGGGTTGTATGTTCTTTTATTATGTGGACTGATTAGTGTAATCGTAGTTATGTGAATACGTGAGCTATCAAGGATTGTAACTTATTTTATGTGGACGGTCGTTAGCTTTCAGTTTTACTTTTAACGGAAAAACTTTTCGCAAATTGAATTAAAAACTCGAAATCGATAACGGTAGGTGCATTAAAACCATAATTTTCAAATATTACTCGTAAATATCGTTTTTCCCACTTTATTTGCTCATTTAATTAGCACAATCGCTTTCGTCCAACTATAACTGCTGCAATTAAACCGAACCTAACCTAAGATATTTTTAATGTCTTTTAACGACTCGTTAATTTATTTACTTTAAAATATTATTGGTATCTAGGAAGCATGAAGGAAATTTATAATTCATTAAATGTAGCTTATTGAATTAGGTTTTTATAGTTCCTTTGAGATTGAAATAAATGTATAATGGTATATGGTCAGTGAACGTTAAGTTATAAACGGCGGGGGCTGTCCCAAAATAAAACATTGTCAATCGTGAGACACTTTCTATTTATTTTGCTATCTTTTGAAGTTAAATCTTGTTAAAATTCTACAGCAGTCACGTACATAATATGCGACGTTAGTAGTTTTGCTAAAATTCATTAGAATTAACTTTAATTGCGCCCTATATGATGATATCAGGGACACTTAATTTAAACGTGGAGTGGCGCAAGGTAAATGGAACAAATGATTCATCAAGTGATGGTTGTAAATAAGAGCAGAAATGATAAAGTTAATAATAAGTATAGACACTGACTAGTAGCGCAAGAGCGAATCGATGTTTCATGCACTATTGATTGGCTCTACACGTATCGACTGTTGAATAGGACTCGTTAGACTCTATTTAAGGCCACTATTTTACGGTAAAATAATAAACACAAATTCTCATTCAGAGAAGTCAAATTTCTGAGTCATCTTGAATCAAGATTTTTTCCTTCGCCTAACGACCCTTTAAAAGTTTTCGCAATACTCTTCCAACTGGAACAAAGCAAATATTTAGAACAAGCAAAAGTAGTAAATGAATTAAAGTCATAGAATACATTAGAGAAGGGTCAAGCCGATAGCTGAGGCTCAGCACAGATACAAATTAAGATATTCTAATTGCGCGGCTAGCAAGAACCCCTAAAACTGTTCTTCATTTGCCACGACTGCTGTATAGATCGTACGATATACCCTTCCAGATTTACGACTAACTACAATAACAGTAGTTTATTCTTTTCAGACGAATATATTTGTTAGAAAGATGATACAACTTTACCCTTAAAACAATTTCATTGTGGTTAAGTATCCACCATTTAATCGTTCCAATATTATAATAAAACACTTAAATTGATTTTTATCTCACTCAAAGTCTAATAGAATCGAATCAATAAAAGTTTTATTTCAACAGCCAAATTCAACTTCAATCAGTGTTGAAAACCAAAATATTTAACAACTGAAGTATTTTTTTAATTTTCTGGGAAAAACTACTAATCTACTTTAATTTAAAAGGGGGCTAAGCTATTAAACAGTTCTGTCCAACGAATACTAACAGGGAAATATCATCACGCAGTTATTGGAATGATTCGATAACAGATACGTTAGCTTTGTATAAAAACATTTTTAAACAACATAATTGTTTCAACTTACGTAGTAAGGATCTAACCCTGCTTTTCACTTGAAGACTTGACCTCACATGTTCCAGCAGTTTCCATTTAGTCGAAATAGCTAGAACTAACTCTCAATAATTACAGAAAAAAAATCAAGAGTTAATCATCTGAAAAGCTCGCAAATCTTCATTTATCTGAAAAGTAATTATATACAGCAGAAAACATATTAAGTGTTTTTTTAATGTTTGTTATGCAAATCTAAATCATCACAGCCAACTGAAATGTTGCAAGACGCATTAACTTTTCGCTACCAAGACATTTTATTGCTAGGATAGTTCCGTACAACTGATCCTGGAGAGAAATGTCCGATTATTTTTTTTATCTACAGAAAAACAGGACCTATTTTACCATTAGACCCATTAGGCACATACCTAGTGCCCAATGGCCAGAGGGGCCCGAAAAGAGAACATAAAATCGTAAAATAAAAATTTTATTCTAATAAAATAACCCAAAAATTGGGCCTTCGAAGCTATTAGTTACACTCGAATATAAGGGGCCCGAAAACTTGCTAGAGCCTAGCGCCCAACCTAATTAAAAATAGGCCCTACCTCTTAATTTTTCCTTTCCGACGAAGGATCCCAACATTGGCTACTAAGTAACTCTTCGGTACTGAAGAACTAATACTATTGGTTCATGAATAAAGAGTAAACCGTGCACTGGGGAGTATTCCATACCCCCCAGACCCCCCGGTTTGTCAATGGCTACTCTGAAGCGTGTCATTTTTGGTGAAGAAAACACTCAGATTGATCGATTTTTAAGCAAAAATGAGGAGAATTTAACCTTCGGCTAGAAAAAATTAAAACTTGGAAAGCATATTTATGTAATTACCTTACTAATCACGGAGTTTAGCAGCAACTTTCTGTATTGCTTTGAAAGTTAATTAAAAAATTATATAAAAATATAAAGTCAAAATTGCAAACCGGGGGGTCTGGGGGGTGTGGAACACCCTCCAGTACATATCGCAGGATTTCCACTCTTTAAACCTTTGGTTAGATGCTAGAAAATATTAAAGCTTGGAAAAAGACACGTGCCTAAGGCCCAATGACCAGATGGGTCCAAAAATCAACTTCTGATAAAATAACCAAAAATTGGGCCTTCGATGCTATTAGTTACATTAGAATATTAGAGACCCGAAGATTTACTAGAGCCTAGTGCCCAACTCGGTCAAAAATAGGCGCTGCAGGGAAATGTTGAATCTGTTTGTTTCTCTGTTCTGCTGAAGCTTTGTTTCCTGAACTTGTAGCTTTGGCTTTATTACTTTGCCGCTCATCACTACATTGTTACTATCTAGCCGAATTGTTGCAGTTTAAAAAAATAGTACTTTTCTTTTTTACCTCTTTTGGACTTCCGGAATTTGTAATGCAGACCAGATATTTAGATTCGATGCTCTAACTAATATTTAGTTGCGATAGTAGAGAGCCACATGATGTACCTTATGGGACTCCCACGCTCAAGTTTCAAAATTATGAAGAAAAAAATCAGAGCTTCACGTAGCACTCAAATTGTAAATTTTATGTAATATTTGAAAGGTTAGGTATATCCGTCTTCTCTTGATGATCTGTTACGTGTTTCTTTGATAGTTATATCAGCATCAAAATTTCCAGACTTATAAAATCAATTTCCTGAAAACCGATTTGAAAGGTCGAAAACAATAATCGATTTCTTGTACCATAAAATAAATTTCCAATAAAGTATTTGATTTAAATTTTTAAAGTCTCTCTTTTTCAATTTATTTTCTTGCCTTAATTCGGTTAATTCAATTTCACTGAAATTTTCCAAAACTATTTTTTTATTAATTACCTAGCAGTACATACATTTATTTTGATTTTGTTAAATTGAATCCAATCAACTCCAATCCAAGAACTTTTTTGTCATGCCGAATAGTTGAACAATTTTTTACTTCACCCTTTAGTTAAGGTTAGATTAGTTCGTTTACTTTAACCCTACTTATGGAATAAACTACAATTTGCTTTCTGGGTTTCGTTTACGCTGCTGTTCCGCAATATATTTTTTTAATTTAGATGTCGAGTTTTGAAAAGTTGACATCATATATGACAATAATTATTATGTAAAGCTTGAGATAACAGATGAGATTAAGGATAGACGTGAAGTTAGCGTTTTAATGAAATGGTTATTTATTGTTGTTAACAACCCTTATTGTGGATTTTAGTACGTTGAACTGGATAGGGTTATGAAAAAATGATTTTTACAAGAAAAAAATCTATGGCAATGACGTTTGACGATAAAGATGGGAGCTGTTGGGGTTGCATTCCAGGTATATTAGCCGAAGTAGGTGATAACATGACGCATGGCATTCGTGGTATATTGGCTACTTGTTGATGCTGTTGCGGGGGCGGACCGTTAAGCGAATGGCCTCGCGAAGCAACGTGAAGCGTAGGTGCGCTATCTGGTGCTGCGTATCCGCGACCAACCAGCCGGGTCGGGTTGTCCCCGATCCGCCCATTACAAGACGGGGTTTTTCACCAAAGAACTGATTACCACGCGGCTTCGACAGTCTATCGTGTTGTTGTGTACGCGGGTGCTTCTTGTGAATATCATCATGTTGCCTTATCAGGCTGTAGCCATGGACTACGCGGTTACTTCAAGCTTCCAAAGACAAACACCAATTGGTCTTGGGGTCAACATTAATCCAGCATTCACGCACTCCTGGTTCGTACCGGCGGATCTGTGTGTCCCCTACAAAAAGACTCCTCTCCTCGAACCAGGGCATGTTACTTATTTGTCTCTGCTTTATGTGGTGGTTGCTGTCATAAATCCGTAGCACTTCCTTATTATAATGGCTAGTTTAAGTTTGTAACACGTTTTTTTACTAATTTGCCATTTTCTATACTAATTATAATTAATATTAACAAAAATGTGTGAATTAAACAGTGATTTATGCTAAGATTAACATTTTTCATACCAATTTGGGTTTAATTATACTAATAATTGACTTGAAGCTTAAACCTGCCATAAATCACCAGTGTTACTATTTTAAATGATAGCATGACAGTTGGTATTATCCAACATAATAAATTACCTTACTTATTTATTTAAAATTTATATTCCATCGATAGCATTTACATTAGGTTTTTATATAGACTAGTAATTAATTTACCTTCTTATGTTGGGAATGATTGTAACAGTCCTAATTAATTGATGTTCTTATATATGGCATTGCATGTTTTTACTGCACTATATAGTTATATTATATGTAGGTAATTTTACGGTATCTAATTACATAAATTTAGCAAAATGATTAATTTTATGACAATCGACAGTAATTAAGATACTTTATTAAAGTTTCTAATTGAATCATATGGGGAGTGTGTCAGTTCTTTTTAACCATATTAACTGTTAACTAATGTAACTTTGGTACCAACTATATAAAACTAACATCTAACTTTGTTCCGTTTGACACAGCATTGTTTAATTTTTCAATTTGAACATACTGAAAACTTAATTTTGCCAGTATGTTCATGGAATACATTTATTACATGTACAGGGTGACTTCTTTCCCCCAAATACTGCGATTATTCGTAAATAAAAAAATCATTTTTGCCATTTGACATTTTTTTATTTATTGCCCAACTCATTATCAAGTGATTAATTAGGTGTCACCTATTCGTCATAGATTTAACCACAGCCTTGATGATAGCAAAAGATAAGCATAATCATATTTTTGCATTTGTTTTACTCACCTCATAGTGAATTATGTAAAAAATAAAAAATATGTCAAAAGGCAAAGGATTGTAATTTCGTACTTTGTATAGTGTGAACTTCGAAATTTATTTGTGTTTGAATTTCGCTGATTTTGTAACTCACCAGAAAGGATTTTTCAATGTCCAGCTGCAAAAACAACAAAAGTCGTGAAGAACGTAAAAATTATAAGAATATTCAACTATTGAATATTCAATATTATTAAAACTTTTAAATTCGAGTAGAAAAAAAATAACATAAAATAAATGAAAAATGAGGAACGGGCCCAGTTGCCCTTCGTGTACTAGCCGCCACTGATAATAAAATGTAGGTACAAAAGACTCTAAAATCTTTAATTAAACTACCGAAATATTTAACCAGAATCATTCTTTATTTAAATCGTTAGTAATTCGACTTACTAGGTTCTTCGATTGAACGCTAATTCTGTTAAACTTGAGCTACAAACAAATTAAACCATTTTTTCTTTCAAGCCACTTTTCACAATGTATTTCTTGAGATAAATTGCTCCTAAATGAAAATCCTGTGGACTTTTGATAAGCGTACTCCACACAAGAATGATTATATTGTCATCAAGGGTAAAAGGGCAAGCTATTTTTTTAGTTTACATATACATATATTTGCTGTAAAGCTGCTGAATTAATTTTAAATCAATTAGATAACCAATTGAAAACCAATTTTGTGGTTTATAGGCAGGGGTGGATCCAGCTCTTTCAGAGCCCGGATGTAAATATTTGATGGGATCTTATAATCGCCTAGTTATAACGAATAATAGATCATCAGTCATCACGAATAATTGTATTATTTTGATAGCATGAGATCCCAGTTACATGGGAAGCTCTAAACTTCAACTGGATTAGTTTAAATGTAGATCCGCCGCTGTTTATCAGAAGTTTCATAAGGAAAAAAATTATTAGGACCTGGAGTTTAGCGGGAAATTATATTTGAGCACTCAAAAGATATCCAAGTTTAATTCACACCGAACTAAAATTACACTTTTTAAACGGAAAACAATAAAAAAAGAAATTAAAATATCTAAAACCATAAAAAATTTTGAAAAAAATATTACAATATCTTAATCGTCTTGCTAAATTTACAGTAACATGTATTAACCAAATGTTTTTCACAAGATTTATTTTTACAGCAGTTTGAATTTGTCTAAAATTTTCAAACTGATTCAAAACATTTCAAACTGCTGCCGAAACAAAACTAAAAGAATTTATGAGAAATAAACTTAATTTTGAAGAGATTTATTGGTCAAAAGCATGTTGATAATCTTAGATTATACTCTGGAGAGTTGCTAATTTTGTAATATATCCAGAAATGAGACTTGAAGTATTTTCAATTTTTGAATTTAAATTTCATTTTGAAACCCTAGAATCGCACATTGAAATCTGTTGATTTTTCTTCTTGTAACTTGATATTGTGGATATAAGTATTTTCTGATTGCATGACTAGGATATTTTTAGCAAACAAATGCCAAACTGTTGGCGTTTCAAATAAATTGTTTAAATCCATTTTTTCAATATTTCTATACTTTTAAAGTTTTTGCCAAAACATCCCCAACTGAATCCAAAACAAATCTTTTTAATGTAAGCATGTTTTTATGGCAGGTAATATTCGTGTAATTTTGTTTAAGTGTTTTATGTAATTTGCTCATTTAACCTGAAAATATTATTATGAAGTTGTTATAGAAACCAAATTTCTATAGGCAAGTGTAAGCGGGAAACCTTATGATCTATAGTCTATTTATTTAACACATGCAGCTGAGAATAATAAATATCTACTTACAATGAAAAACTGTAAGTACGGACAGAATATGGGACAGTCTTGACATTACGAGCATCCAATCGCAATAATGCAATCACTTGCACAACATGCACTGATCACTGTTTACATCAGCTGCATGTTATAAATAAATAGACTATAGCTCTGTATCCGTCTGTCGAACTCTAATTCAAATTAATTGCACTGAATTTATTAATTATGATTTACCAACTAAAATATTAAAACCTGATTTATAACATAGGTATAAATCCCAGATTTTCTGAAATGGAAATCTCAAATGAAAAATTGAATAGTAAATGGGGGGATAGAAACAAACTAGATTTGTGCTGGAATATAGGAAGCACTTTCACGCACAATTTTCGGGATGCTTTAAATGTTGACTTTTTCTCTTGTTCAATTCAATTCAAAAATCAATTCAAATCAACTTCCATTTTTAGTAATCTGACTTACTAGGTTCTTCGATTGTACGGCTAATTTGATCCCAAAGTATTCTCCGTTGAACGTGTATATAATGAGAAAGATTAGTTAGGTTTATCACCTCTTTTCCTCTATTTTTTAAAAACAGTACCTGCTTTCTAAATTTGCGCATCTTCAGGTTTTCAAGCTAGATTATAGCATCCCTACTGGAATAAATCACCGAGCTTACAGAACCAATAATTATCAAGCAGTTGAACATAAACGTAAATCCAAAATAAGAGAAAATTTTACTAGATTCTTGAAATGTAAACTAAATAGCAGAGCTGTATTTATGCGCAGGCTATCTAAGCTGCAGCCTATGGGCCCGCACCACTAAGAGGCCCACAAAATTTTCAATTTTAATAAAAATATTTCAAAATAAAAAATAATCCTGCTTTTATCTTGAATTTACCTAAGATGTTTACTTAATATAACAATTCTAATTGTAAATGTAATATAACACAGCCTAGTGGTCTACAGATCTTAAATACGGCCCTGCTAAAGAGTTTTCAAAATTTCTCCCCACAACCTTTCAGATCACAAAGAGACTTAGCCAATAGTTTACATCAAATTTTTATTTGATTAGTCGGTTTATAATTTAGCAAAAATTATAACTAATACAAAAGAAATTTATATATAGGGTATTGAAAATATGTAGTGCGACATTTTGGGAGAAGTTTCTAAAATTTACTAAAACAGACAAGCAAACAAAAATATAGATAATGATTATACAGAAATATTTCTTGAACTGCTTAATTACATCATTTGAATCGACAATCTAAAGATAACTTAATAAACCTTTAGGGGTTAGGCTACTGTAGAGACCGAAAAATTAGGCTTTTTTGGGGATTTTTTTTTAGAAAAATTACAAAGTAAATCAAGATTACAAAAAAGATTCTTAGTTAATTTTAATAATTTTAAAGCGATTAATTTTAAAATGGCGGCTGTGCAGCATTTTCGCAATAACGTCTTCTTTTTCAAGGCCGGACAAACAGCTCCTGTAATTTTTGAATTGTGCTGAACCAATAAATGTTTTTTCTTTATACCTATATATAACAACAGCTAGTAAGTAAGTAGGATTTTTTCGATATATTGATTTTTGCCCAAATGGCGCATTTCTAAAGTTAAAAGTAAGAATCATCAGAAAATTGTTAATAACAAATGAACTATGCAATATAAAAAATAATCCTACGGACTTCCATAACTGTTGTTATAATATTAAAAAAAAATTTATTGGCTCATCATAACTCAAAAATTACAGAAGATGACACCTGGAGATGTCATCCAATAGCCGCTATTTTGGAATTAATCACTTCAAAAAAATTATTGTATAGGTACAGTTACTGATATCTCGATTTATTTTGTAGTTTTTTTGAAAAATAAATAATTTTTTTGGCCTTAAGAGTGGCCTAACCCCTTAATGCTTACTCTCCTTTTAAATCACATTTTACTGCTTAGCCCCTCGTTCCTGCATTGCAGAGATATAGATCTGTTTCATCACTATTACATTATTTTAAATCATTACTTGCCCATAATCGGAAAAGCAATAAGGAAAGAGATAATAGTGAACCACAAAAATTGAAAATTTTTAGGAAATTTTTTTCATAAAGAACAGCGAGAAATAAATAAATCGCTATAAACTAAAAATACTTAATATTTTTTTATATTTTTTAAAATTTAATAAATTTTTCCAAAACAAAAACAAAATTTTACCCAGTGGCATGGCTAAATATTTTTACAATGTAGGATTTCGATTCATTTTCGATCCAGTCCTTTCTCTGGATGGCCCTGGTTGGTGTTTGTACCCATTCCAATAGCCTAAACTACTTTTTCTCTTCTATTCTACAGATAATGCATTCATGCCAACAGCAACTATTGTAGCGGTCTGAACGATACCTGCATTTCAAGCACCTTACCTTACACTTCTAAATCTTTCCCAAGTTATCTTGGATATATTTGTTTATTTGCTCATTACGGCCGATCACAACTAAAATTATTATTAATTTAAAATAAAAATAAAATTAAAATAAAAAAAAATCGATTTTTCTCTTAATCTTGATCATTTTCAAAAATAAAATTCGATATAAAGTACCCTATACATAAACAATTTTCTTTTTCATTTTGTTTTTGTTGAAAAGCAATAAAATTTGACCTTATTACCTGAAAAGTTGTCTCCGATATTACCGAATAAACGTTTTCGATAAAATTATTCGAATTTTTTGGGAGTACTTATTGTAAAATGCTGACCCTTTTATTTTCAAAAAGTACACAAACCTGTTTATGGTGCAGTTACGCGGTGTAAAATGTGGAGAGCTATCAAAATCTGGACTTTATTACATTTTTACAACGGCATGTGAATTCAAAAGCAATGAAGGAGTGTACACTTGCTTGCGGTTTTATTTGCGTAAAATTGCAAAATATTTTCTTTTCGTGATTAACTTGGAAAAGATAATGAATTATTAAAGAAAAGAAAAGAAAAGTAAATTGTAATTGAAAGGTAGTAAGAGTTAACATTTGAAAGATGTTGTGTTAAATTATATTAAAGATAATCCTGTAAGTAAAAAAACAGAAGCAGTAAGTAAGCATAGGTGATTCATACAAATCTGAGTTAGGAGGCTAAGTAGTGATCTCCGTGATTGAAATTGCCGCTTGGGGCCTTACAAATGTGACCGTGAATGTAGAATCTACAAATCCCGCTCGCGACAATTGGACTTGTTTTCATTTTATTTTCGTTTTCCCCTATAAAGCGTTATTCCCCCGATATAATCGTATTATCTTATACTGCCCTTCTTTAGCTAGATAAAACGAAAAAACTATCGGAAGTGATCATAACGCGACCGCAATAATAGTAGGTGCCGCGCACCGGACACTAGGGACCCTTAGGAGTAAATTGGTCTAAAGAATTGTTTCTGTCGGCAAGGCGTTTGCTCAATTTACGGTATTTGAGAAGGGCAGCGTGTGAAAACAAAATTAAGTCGAACTTTTGATAAAATTGGAAGAAATTGGTCGACGTTAGTTCAACCGTCGTTTTAGTCCGTAGAGAGTTACCCCTCGCTGGACGATTATTAGGTTATCGACATCTTACTTTCCGCCCTGTACCTGGCGACACCTCTCCAATACCCCCGAGACTATGGACGGAGCCTTTTATCTTCTCATGTGTGCATCGCAAGCAATCGCTCTCCCCAGCCGATTGGATTTCCAAATGGCCCACGTCCGGGTAGCGGTAAAAGCTAGACTCACTAGCTGGAGTGCTGACTAGCAGCCACGGATGGAAGTTTATGGCCTACTGTACGTGCGGTGACGTGTCGCACTAACGACATACTCCTTTGGGATTAAGCTTGCTAACATCGATACTACTTTTATAGTTATGGACAAAGCTATTAAACGCAGGTCCACATTCGTGGCTGAATTTTAAATAAAAAATACTTTCTCATTTTATGCTTCTCTAATTGAGGGCTACTAAATAAATAATTAAACCGCAAGTAAAACTTTAAATTATTGTTCAGATAAAACACAAAGAAAGTATTTTCATCTAGCTTTGAGTGACATTTCCTTGATTAGATTATACGTATACGTGTTTACTTTGGAATCATAAAATCGCTCCTTTGATATCATTCTTAGTTCTTTCAATGCCATTTTCCACTTACCGCAGAGCATTACAGTTTAGGAACGTCTAATCATCATCTTCGTCGCACTAACCTCTAGATTCTGCTACTTTTCACTTTTATTTATCCTCAGGGAGCGGTGTCCAACTCGACTTGCCCCGATTCCGAAGGTTTTCATTCTCGACTGGTCCCTTTGGGAACTCTGATTTCAATACGGCCCACTCTTTATTATTTCAAGCTTTTCACAGTAGAAAGCAACGTTTACACTTGCTTAACACTCAATTTATATAGAAATTCAACTATTTACACTAAACTGTAGAAAATTTTGTCGATTCGACACTAAATTATGTCTTTTTTTTTAAATATCTAATAAATTTATTCTTTACAGTATACTGGAATTGAGGAAAGAAAAAAGTAGAGATGCGGCTCGTTCGAGAAGAGGAAAAGAAAATTTTGAATTTTACGAATTGGCTAAAATGCTGCCCCTACCTGCTGCCATCACTTCTCAACTAGATAAGGCTAGCATCATCAGGCTAACAATTTCATACCTGAAACTTCGCGATTTTTCTGGACATGGAGATCCTCCATGGAATCGAGACGGTCCTCCAGCTAATAAATCCCTTAAAAGTAAGTGAAACTCTTAAGTGATAAGCTTCTCACTAATCTGGGGTTCAGAGTTTAAATCAATAAAATGTTTGTGATTTAGCGTTAAACAGGCGCAGGTGATTTTGGAAATGTTTAGGTTTATGTTTATGAAAAAGCACAACTCCACAATAACAAATGCACAAAATAAAATTTTGACTTTGTTTGTACTGGACAGTATCAGAAGAGCCACTATAAAATAAACAATGTATTGTAACAATACAGCCATGGGTTTATTTTCTACAGTCAAACTGGGCCCAAAATGAGTAATAAATTGACATGAAAATGTTTCTATAAAGAGCCTTTTAAGTAGAACATTTTTTACATTTTTTCCTTTGAATTTGGGTAAAAATAGCATAAAATCGGTTATGCAGAAGTAAGAAAGTGAGGCCAAAGGCCGAACAACTTATGACAGTCGCGTATTATATACTAGATGAGATTACTAACAACACGAAAACACTTAACCTCACTTAAGTCACTAAAGTGACTTTGTTTGGGAACATGTCATAAACATAATTGGCATAATTACATGGAATTGAAGTAAATTTTGGGAAAATCTCATCAATTGTAGAAAATAAGGAAATAATAACAAAAATGGAAAAATTTATGGTAGTTTTGTAGAAAACAATAAATTTGAAAGTTGACATTGACTAAATATAAGTTAGAAATTTATGATCCATACTTTGTAAAATGTTTTGATAAGTTAGGTTTGTTGATAAATAAGATGAATAATATTAGAAAATATGTGAGGTTATGAGAGACAATGATGAAATATTTTAGATTTGGTGTTGGTTTACTAATTGTAAAGTATTTGAATGCGGGAAATCTCCGTAATTCAAATCCCATTTGAAATCTAAAACAAAGTCTGTAACCCTCTAGATCGATGTCAATTCATTAAGACTATATAAGCAAGAATGTTCAAGCGCAGCCTAATTCTGCATAATTATTTCACTTAGAACCCTCGCCGCCGCAAGTACACGAATTACGGCTGTAAATTTTCCAAGTTTGGTTTACAATAAGCACCACCTAATTTTATCATTCTCGGGCGGGAATAGAATTGGATTTGCTAGTTGAACAGCGAGGGTTCGTGATTAGATTTACATGTTGTAGTTTGGGGGACATTTCGTGCTCGTCAGAGCCCCTTTCGTGATGACATACTTTCAATCAAACCAAATATGTATGTCAGCCGCCCCCGCCTCAATTACCGCTTCTTCATAACCATTCTGTTTGGTTCTTCTGCCGGTGCTATTTCACATTGCCGCTTCATTTACTGGGGTTGTATCGCGTGACTAAATAAATACTCTCAATTAATTTATACCTGCCTTTTGCACGGAGACATTCTTTGCTGCTGCTCCAGTTATCCACTTTAAAATCCATTTTTATTTTTTTCCTTTCATCCTTCTTAATGGCAAAAAAGTTGTAATATGCAAAGTCCATTAAGAATTGGTTTAGCCATGAAACTTCTTTAAAGCTCTGAGAAATATAGCTTAAAAAGTTAAAGTAAATGGACAAGTTACAAATTATAATTCAAGAGCACGTATCACCAGCAAATGGCTGTAATGCAAAGCACACAGGAGCAAGATGGCTGCCTAGTTTAGTATTCCAAAATCGTAAATTTAGATTCAGGACAGTGTCACTGTCTTAACCTTACACTACGTTTACAAAAGTACACATCAAAACATTAAAAACTCTTTGAGGATAAAGCATTCTCGACGTTGTGAGAACGCATCCAACTCAAAAATGCCATCATCATACGAAATTTCCATCCTCAATTCAATCGAACCAAATTTATTTTTACAGTGACTGGCAAAATAAATACCGATGTGGATTTAACAATTTTGATTTACATTTAAGCAATTTTCCCGATACTAACTTGGAAAGCACAATGAAATAACATCTGGGTATCTTACGGGAGATGAACAGAATTAAGTAAAATCAACGTTAACATACGCAGTGCAATTGGCGAACGTCTATCCTTCATAAAAACAATATTGGGTAGGTGGGATCAAGTCTCTAAGGAGCCCTGGCCAGCGGTCACTATTCCCTTTTCTGATAATTCAATAACGGCCCGTCAGCAGTTCTGCCTTAGTTACACCATTTATCATTACTTATAACATATTTTGACAACAAAAAATAATATAAAAATTTTTACAACCACTTCTGCACTCACACGTATCTCTCCCTTCGACACTTTTATATTTTAAAATTAGATTGGCTCAATTAACTTGTGTCTTTTTATTTCTTCAATTTTTTTTCATTTTAAAAATTTTTAAATAATTTAATTGACCATCACCTGACAATCAGAAATGATTTCTAATCTACAACCCTTGAGTAATCAATTTATACATAATACATTATCAAAGGCAAAAGAACATCCAAAGGATCAAATTTTTGAAAATGTCTGACAAGTTTTTCCTAAAAACCAATTTATTATTCTCAAATATTTATTAAGCTTAAATCAAATTGCACTTATTCTTAAAGGTAAAAAATATATTGAACGCCCAACACCCAAAATAATCATTCTCGACCGCCGTCGGCCTCTGGTGGAAAAATGTAAAAGAAGTCAGATTAAATTTAGTTAATAATCCTACCACTACTTCTACCTTTTCCAAAAAAACAACCAAACCTGGGTCAGTTATTCATCATATTTCGGAACACCCGTTTGCTCATAAAATAAATAAATAGCAACTTCCAGCAAATCAATGAACCTCATCAAATGAAATAAAAAAAATTTCTAGATAATTTTAAAAATAATAATTTTTTTAATTTTCAAACTTAATAAATATTAGTAGTTTATGATAATAATTTTATTATAATTAGATTAATTAATTACTTGCTAATTTTGATGAGAAACTGAATAATCAATACCTCCACTTGTTTGGAAACAATCACTTTACTGCTCTTGTTTGTTAATAGTTTTTTATTTTCTTGGCCAATAAAATCATAATATCATTATCATCAGCTTTTCAGTCCGTTTCTGATGCTTATACTGGATTGAGAAACGCCGAAATTCGAACTACAGTATTCGAAATACTGTAAATGTACTGCAATCTTAGCCAAATTTCTCTAGTTTGTTAATTTTAGTTTTTAGGATCTCTATTTTTCATTGTGATACTATGGTCTCTCGCGTTGCTTTTTCCTCTTCTACATCATGGGGATGTTTTCCTCATTAGCATTCTTAATTAGCATTTCATCAGTAGCATTCATCATTCTACATCTTTTCTTTCACACTTGAAGTCATTTCATCCAAATATTCTTCTTAGGACTTTTCTGTCCCACCAGTGCCGGATTACCTATAAGGCAGAAAAGGCGGCTGCCTAAGGGCCCCGCTTATTTCAGGGGCCCCGTGAAATTTCATTTCTTTGTTTTTATCTTTTTATACTGATTCAGCGTCTAGAAAGTATAAAAATATTAATTAATTTTTTGTGCAAATGAATAAGTTTTAGCGAATTAATTTAATAAACATTGTTTTATTTTTTAAATATTATATGTGCATACTATGCAAGTAATAAATTTCTAGAGGACCCCGAAAATTGAACTGCCTAGGGATTTACAAATGTTTAATCCGGCACTACCTCCACACCTCCACTACACTATGCGCTCTTTCTTCATGGGTTATTGAGTTATCAACGTTTCGAGATTATTAACAAAGAATGCACTGGAGGGCCTCCCAGACCCCCGACCCCCCGGATTTACACCTTCATTTTATATTATTAAGGGCCAACTTAGAAAAACGCATACTGTTAGTACTCTGAGTATATTATTCTGCTTTATATCTGAAGATATGGCAGTAACTCTAATTTTTAGTTTCCGAGTGTACGTTACTGCAAAAAAAATTTAGAAAAACCCAAAACGTAGAAATTATCCGGGGATTCTGGGAGTCATGGAATGCCTTCAGGTGCACTATTTGCTCTTTTACAGGGATTATTCAGTTACCAACGTTTGCAGATATTTTCCATGGAGATAATTAACAAAAGATGCACTGGAGGGCGTTCCACGCCCCCAGACCCCCCGTATTTACACTTTCATTTTATATTATTAAGGGCAAACTTACAAAAACGCATACTATTAGTACTCTGAGTATATTATTCTGCTTTATATCTGAAAATATGGCTATAACTCTGATTTTTAGTAGTAATCCGGTGGGTCTGGGGGGCCCTCCAGTGCACTATTAGCTCTTTTACAGGAGTTATTAAGTTATCAATGTTTGGAAATATTTTCTATCGAGATAATTAACAAGAAATGCACTGGAGGGAGTTCCACGCCCCCAGACCCCCCGGATTTACACCTTCATTTTATGTTATAAAGAGCCAACCTACAAAAACAGTATCGGATTGCCCATAAGGCAGAAAAGGCGGCTGCCTAGGGGCCCCGTGAAAACGGAGAAAAAATTTTGTAATTATAAATTTCATTTCTTTGTTTTTATCTTTTTATACTGATTCAGCGTCTAGAAAATATAAAAATATTAATTAATTAATTTTTTGTCTAAATGAATAAGTTTCAGCGAATTAGTTTAATAAACATTGTTTTATTTTTTAAAAATTAGTTGCTTATTATTGAAACTGTTTATTTTAATTATTGATTAGTAAAATTAAAGGCATATTATGCAAGTAATAATTTTCTAGAGGGCCCTCAAAATTGAACTGCCTAGGGGCCCACAAATGTTTAATCCGGCACTCTGTCCCACACATTTTAGACTAAGCTGGTCTTGTTTTTTATTTATTCCAGCCTCTATCCTTTTTCCTATTTCATTGATTTTATTTTCATTTAATTTGTTTCTAAATCCATTGCTTCATCGAATTCTTTTCATACACCTTTGTAGCTCTGCGCTTTTATTCCTGCTTCATTTAGTACTTCCAGTGCCAAGTTGAACAATACAATGCCTGCTTGAAATCTATAGAAACCACGACAACAAAATGGAAATTAAATTAACGAATGAACGAATAGAAAATGTAGATGGCTTTAGTAGAAAGATCTATCGTTTTAGATAGATACTTCTTTTATGGCCCCATCCAAAACTTTTGACACCAAACAGGGGCAGAAGCTACCTTCTGTACAAAATACGGATACAGATGGTTTGAACTCCAGATGGACTGAAACTCGAGTTTCGGCATTACTTTTACGAGACATTAGTCATTGACATTCGATACCAAGCCCGCCATTGGCATTGATGAAAATCAGACTCATAGCATATCAGCAAGGACGTAAAAAGAGGACTTTCGGTTGTGATGGCCAAAAACAGATAGTCTAGCCGTCACCGGAACCGCAAGGTTTTATCGCACTACCGACGGTTTCGAGATTACTCCAAAGAGATTTCTCTTCATCATGCAGACAAATTCCGGAAGGAACTATGAGAGGTTAATGAGTGCCCTTTTATGATATCCTATTTTTTTACTTTACTTACTTTTTGAACTATGAAAACCAGACCTTGTTTTTAAAGTTTATTGTGTACTGATTTTCTTATTGTTATATTTTTGCTTAATCTCATTTATTTCCAATTGTTTCCTTTATTTCTTCTTTTAGCCGAAATTTTTTAATTTTGTTCTTTGAATTAGCTAGGTTGGTGAAACCCACCCCTAGAAGTTTAAATTTAAACCAGTCCCTCCCAATAAAATTTTTCAATTTGGATCAATTTCCAAGTTTGCATTGGACAGTAGCTATTGAGGTGAAATTAGCCACTTAGACAGAGTTTGGAGAAAAACTGCAAGTGGGGGGGGGGGGTAGGTTTGAGATAAATTAAAGTTTTTTTTAGAAAAAGTAGTTATTGTTCTGCAGTTTCTGTGAGAACCAGAGGAATATTTGAGAATTGTATTTCTTTAGCAATCTTAAATCTTATGACAACGTTCAGAACTGAATCTTGAAGTTTCCCACATGTCTTATCACGATTGTTGCGAATGCAAGATCTTATTTTATTGTAATGTTATGGTCAAACTTTGTGAATAAATATTAAGAGAATATTTTCTAAACAGCTCTTTAGAAAAAATGATATTACATATAAAAGAAAGAATTATTTTTAAATCAATTATAAAATAATTTTTCAGATTAGTAAAAAAAGCATGGGAAACTATGCGTACTTATAAGGGACGGTCATTACATCACGTAACCAATCTTTTTATAATGTGGTGAAAAATTAGAGACCGTGAAATTATATAAAAAAAAACTTTAAATTTGTTCGCATTTGAACTGTATCTTTTGGAAGATTGCTGTACAAAAAATGTATTAACACGATGTGACCATCAATACAAAACTATTAATTTTTGAAATTCTGGAAAAAAATGAATTCCGGACATCTGTAGATGAATTTCTCAACTAATTGAGAAATTGCGGTTTAATCAAAACGGAATGAGGAACTTTTATCATTTCGATGTATAAAGTAGCAGGCTGTGCTTTAGAGAATTATAACAGTTCTTTTAGTGTTGTCATTAGATAAAGTCGATTTTTGCTAACGAATAAAAATGACATGAATATCGTATAGTGTAATCCCACTACCGCTAATAAACCCCCAAGACACGCTTTGCCCTAATCGCTAAGATCAACTTTATGAGGTTGCAGAATAACATTACATTATATCGTCTTAATTGCAAATTGCACGTCGTGTCGTAAATGTTGTCGCAAAACTAAACTAAAACGTCATAATTTATTATATTTGATTAATTATTTCGTATACACAATAAAATAAAGGAATAGGTACTATTTAGACATAAAAGCTTTCCAAAACATCCACCGATGAAACTAAAGCGCGCCATCTTTTTTTTACTTCCCTTTAGGCTTAATTAAGAAAGGAAAACTGGACAGAAGCTTTTCTGATTGTTTGAGTTAACTTAATGGGAGAGCACATTTTTTTGTTTATTAAATTATCAGAATACCTAACCCAACAATGGTAACGCTTACTTGGACAAATCAAAATTATTGGTTTGGTTCGGGTTATTATCCTCTTTATTACTATTTTTTTCTAATGATTATCATTGTTTCTAATACTTAAATTGTTTTATAATCGAAATTTATATTTTGAGAGGTAGCAGTTAAAATGGATTACTTTGCATTGTAGTATTAACAACCTCACCTTATTTTTGTTATAAAAATAAATCGAAAATAATTTAACCTTTTGCGGTTTGATCGAAGAAAAATAACATAAAATCTAGATTGATTCTCTCCCACTTCCTGGCTTATACATATAAATAGAAAGGGTATTCACCGGAATTTTATAATCCAGTTATTTATTAAGCAAATTGTTTTTGCATAAATTGGGGTGTAACTATAATTTAAACAGTAAGGGCGATGTTAACACTCATGTGAAATGTATTTTTTTGAAAATACTTTATGATTGTATTTGGTATAAAAATAAAGTTCAATCGTAATGTTTCATTTATTTTATTTTTAAATGTGCCAAGATGTAAATTTCAACGATAACAATTCCAATCACATACTCACGCCTGTGTGCGGTTTTACAGGGAATACTAAGTGGTGTATATAAGCGTCATTCCATGTCAACACATATACTGATTTCTGTAAAGCATCAAATATTTTAACACTTTTTATGCAATAAAATAAATAATTATTCAATGCGTACCAAATTTGACGATTTATTATTAATTAACCTCTATATATTCAAATAACGTTCGCTCAAAGTACACTATAAGGGTTCCCACACTCGGAAAAATTATTTTCTTTCCATTACTCCCATCAACCAGGCAGTGGTCGATGATCTCCATAAAAATGTCTAGCCTCTCTTCGGTCCACTCTGGATTGAAAAAATTAATTTGGCTTTGTCTCGCAATTTTCATTTTCGCAAGCCAATGTGCAATGGCCGCCGCGCCGCGCCCAGCACCAAAATTGTGCATTTTTAATTTAATTTTGGATAAAATATTATACTTATATACTAGCTGGAAAGCCCGTCCGCGGACAGGCAGCTAGACGGTGGATCTCTTTTTTAGCGGTATAATTTCGTTCCCCGCTACTGGGGGATTCCCCGTTTTTCTATATTTTCAAAGTAACGCAAACAGTTGCTGCTAAACTTGATGTGCCGTCGGGCAATTAAATTTTTTTTTTTATAATAATATAAAAATAAATAAGTTTCCTTAGCCGAACGTTTTAATTTTCCTCATTTTAGCTCAAAAACAAAAAATTTCCCAGCTTTTCGTGACGAAATTTGTATAATTATTCTGTCTTCTGTAGGTATTCTAGAAGAGTGGGAATTTCATTATATGTACGGAGGGTGTTCACCCCCAAACCCCCCGATTTACACTTTTGACTGTAATTTCGACAGTTAACTTTCAAAGTAACGCAAAAGTTGCTGCTAAACTTAAATAAATGTTTCTCCAAGCTTTACTATTTTCTAGCCAAAGCAAAAGTTTAAATTTCTTTTAATTTTGCTTAAAAATTCAAATTTGCAGGTTTTTCCTACAGTGAAATTTGTAAAATTATAAATTCCCTATCTTCTCCAAGAATTCTGAAAGAATGGAAATCCTTCGATATGTACTGGAGGGTGTTCCACACCCCCCAGACCCCCCGGTTTAAAGTTAAGTAACACAGAAAGTTGCTGCTAAACTCCGTAAGCAGTAAGGTAATATGCTTTCCAAGTCTTAAGTTTTTCTAGCCGAAAGTTAAATTTCTCTCTAATTTTTGCTTAAAATTCAAATTTCCCTAGTAAAAAAATCGACCAATCAGAGTGTTTCTGTTTTCACCAAAAAATGACACGCTGTAGCAGGAGCTTGCTGGGAATTTTTGTATTAGGATAATAATAAATAATATATAATAATAAATATTAAAAAATACCGGTAGAGGCGTGAAGCCTACAACGGCCGACTGGGAAGCGGGTAACAGCGGTTCAAATCCTGGTCGTGTCGAATACACTGCCGTGATCTAAAGCCCAAGATAGATGTGTGGGCTGTGGGGTAGGCAACAACGGGAAACCACCCCATTAATAAAATTCCCTAAGTTTAATCACCAACGACCATGGAAGGTACGGGACACTTAAGAAGAAGAATAAAATATTAAATTTTAAATAAAAGAAATATCTGAACGGCGGGCTCCATATCAAATCAATAACTCACAAAACTCTAAACGAGAAGTCACGAATTGTGATTTAATCCACATTTTCTTTGATTAATTGGTGAGATTTGGTTCGAACCCCACTCTCCCCTTCTAATCTCACGTGAAATTGTTGGTTTTACCTAATTTAACCCAGTTCTTTCGCAATTTTGAAGTTTCCTGCGAAAAAGAAATTCGTGATATTTGCCGAGACCTCCTTTCTTCTCCTGAATTCGAATATGACCTGCGTTTTCCCCCAATACCCACCGTTTTCGGTGGTTCATTCAAGAAAGTTCATTTGGGAGAGGATTTGTCCCTTGAAATTGTAAAAAAAATCATTAAAATGTATCGGATTTTCCGTTTTTGTGCTCAATTTTTTCACTTATTGTGTACATATTTGACCTTCTAACCTCCCTTATTCTCGTTTTGGTTTTTTTGATTATTCGCGATTTGGATTATCCAATCCAATGCAAACCAAACGTTTTCCTTCGTTAGATAATTATTTCATTTTGTAAATTATCATTTCACCACGGTTTTACTATAAAATAGTTCGGAAATAACATTTTGTGCTGAAAAACTTTGTCTGTCAGCTTAAAATTCAGTTAATTTGCTGTCGCTGAAAAGTAGCTGACTCATGCACGAGCGCCACCAGCGGTCAGATAAATCGCGAATATTCTATACAATATAATATATTTTTTTGTATTAAATGCGCCATTTGCATAATCTGCACCCGGCGCTGAAATAGCTTGATCCGGCACTGCAGCCAGCTTTCAAGTCGGAGAGCCAGACTTCTCAGGAGTGAGTTCCATGCGACGCCAAATCAATTATCAAAAATCCCCAAAATTAATAATTTCCAATCAAATCTAAATTCAACTTTCAAACAAACTTCGCATTCAAAATTGGAACGTTGATTGCGAGCACGGCTTATCGCCCAGATGCTCACCGCAAACACAAATTTTACTTTGCCTTCGATTTTAATTTCAATTTCAATTCTTCTAGAACCAATTATAATTTTTAACAATTTCCAATTATCCAATCCCAGTAATCAAAAATTAACAGATTCAAAATCCAAAAGATCCAAAACCTCAATTTCGTCCAAATTTTGTACGATTTCCAATATTAAATAAAGCAAAACTATTACTCACGTTAAATCCCAATTTATTATCAAATTATACCAAAAATCCCAAACTTTTTCATTTTAAGGGGCTAATCATAACGTATAAAGTAAGACGTTGTAAAAGGGTAAACCCATCCCAACTTCTCAATTTAATAAAAAAAAATTATCTGGGATGCTGCACTTTACAGGTCTTCTTCTTCCAGCTTTACATTCCTAGGGGAATTTCGCCACATTTTTCAATGTTTCGAAATCCTATTTGTTGGGGTGGATTAGTCCCCATGTTCTTTTGTTACTTCAAATTATCTTTTAAATCCTTGCATCCTCCACGACCCTTTTCCATGCTTTTCTGTTCGTCAATCTACAATCTACTTCACGTCCATTCATCTCAGATCTTCAATCGTGTCTTCTCTCCATCTTTTCCTCGGTCTGTTAACTCTGCATTTGTTCTTCTTCTACATTGTTCTTCTTTCACTTTCAGGAGGCCCATTATTTTTCTCAAAATCTTTCCCTGAAACACCAAGATTTTCCTCTTCCGCTTTTGTGAGGCAGAGCAGTTCAAGTCCAAACGTCGTTACAGGTCTAATCAATGTTCTATAAATATTGATCTTTGTGTTTCTTCTTAAGTTTTTGTCCTTCAATAGGTTTAGGTTGCTGTAATAAGCTCTATTGCCTGCTTTCACTCTATCTTTTATAACTTCTCCTATTTCATTTCTGTCCAGGTATTTAAATTTTCTGACCTCTTCAAATTCGTAATCCATGATTCTTGTCATTTTTAGTTCTTCATTTTTCTTTCTGCTGCATCTCATAATTTTAGTCTTGCCTTCATTCACCAATAATCCTGCTTTCACGTCATTGGCTTTCAGTCAATTCATACAACATTTCAGTATATATAAATGGCTAAACCATCTGCATGTATATTCTATGCCGAGAATTCTGCTTTAACGAAATCTTTATGTCACTTTCTGGATATGTATGGTGGAAGGAGTTTTCGGATTTTTAGTTCAGTACTGTGACCGTACGGAAGATGGCCTGATGCTGATATGCGTCTCGGCAAATAATGGCAAACCATCGAAATATCTGCTAAGAGAATTCTTCCAAAAAAACATAGAACTCGAATCCAATTCTTTTATTTTTTAATTATGAGTTATATTGATAACGATTCTTCTTTATTTCTGTATTTTCTAATCTGATTTTTGCAAAAATTTGAAACTCGTTGCGGAATATTTAACTTTTGTTCTATTCAAAGAAAACTCACGAAAGAAATACTAAAAGTTTTTTAAGAACTTATAATATTGTTTTACTAAAAGAAAGCAAAGTTTGGATTAAACTGAGATCAAGAAATCAAAAATTAACCCGGAAAAATGGGTTGACTAAAAGCATATAAATTGTATCTACATTAGAAAAACAATCTTCCTGGCTAATTTTACTATACAAACGGAAGTGGGTTTTAAGATTTTTAAGATCAATAAATTGGTTTCCTGAATATTCCTGAAAATTTGATTTGTTACTAATTCTAGGGCCGCTACCACCCTCCCCTAGCAATCAAATCGTTCACGAGTAGTAGCTCTGGTTGTTGACCTCGTGTTTTAGTTAACATTGAATACTTTCTGAAAATTAGATTTTAGAACATAAAATGTTTGATGTTCTATCGGGGTCACCAATTTACTTCAAACCTTGGCATAATAGCTATACATTTACTCATACATTTAGCTTAGCTGCTAGTCTGGAAAATAGTTGATATATTGAACATTTTAACGTTTTTAGGCTTAAATTTGTTTTTTGCGCCGTATAGTTTTGGGTGCTATTGATTGCGAAAGCAAAAAACGTTTTTAATGAGAAACGAAATAAAACCGTAGGATTTAAAATGAAAGTAAATGAAGAGCATTAATTTTTTCATTTTCTGTGGCTTGATATAAAGTAGATCTAATTTGCTGTCAGAAAATGTCATTTAAACATCTATCAATCCCATTCCCTATAATTCTTATTCCGATTACTGACTTAACGTGTCTCTAGATATAGCGTCAACTTCCATAACTTGTTCCCAACTTTGGCTTAACTGCCGATTCTTAATCTCTAATGGAATAAATATTATGATCTTGAATCTATTAGTATCTTCTTGGCAACGCCGTGTAATAAAATGTCTTAACAGGTTAGGCACGCGTCGTTTTTTTAGAATGAACGTTCTAGTATTTGCCGTAGGCCGTATGTTTACGATAATCTCTTCCTGATATAGGTTTATAGTACCACATTTTAATCCTAATTATAAACACCAGTTTTTGAAGTGTGCTTCATATTTATATCGAAATACTGTCAATTATCAATGTCAAATTGCATTTTTTTTTGTTTAATTGGGTTAAGCGCCCGCAATATAAATATCGCCATGTGGGAAAATACTAACAGTTGTTTAACTCAAAACATTTAGAGATGAAGTAAAATATATATATAGACTTCTCTGATTGACTTTTGGGAACCCTAGACTAACGAACCCTTCTGCTAATATTCAAGTATTACCCTTTTTCTACTGACTCATCTAATAATGATGTTGTTACAGCCGGAAGAAGTAGATCTTCAGCTGCATTGGCTATGGATATTTTCGAGCAACATCAAGGAACTCACATTTTGCAGGTAAGGGAATAAAATTATTAAAACAAATTTAATGAAAGTGTAAGATGAGAAAAGAGATTTTTATGTACATTTAACTATTCGTAGACATACTCGTAACGTCCCGGCGCGCCCTTATTTATACTTTCTTCCAGCCAATTTTCCTTGCGCTTGTCCTGACTGACGTTTGATCCCTTCGGTGTATAAAGAATGACCGTCAAGACATGACATGAATATCTAACCGATCTCTAACGTTTTTAGACAGGATGCTGCTCTAAAGATACATACTGATAAACGGCTTTAAATTTTGCTTATCGTCGTGGAAATTTGTTTGAACTTTAATTATCGGAACTCTTTTGTCGTGTGAAAGACTTTTGATACCTAGATAAAATTTTATCTACCTATTGGAATACTAAGATTTTATTATTTTTTGCAGTCGTTGGATGGCTTCGCCTTGGCGTTAGCAGCAGATGGTCGCTTTCTGTACATATCTGAAACGGTGTCGATATACTTGGGTCTTTCGCAGGTGGGTATAGTATACGTAGTTCGACTCGTCAGCGCCGACCGCCACTACCACCCTCCACCCAACTGGCAAATGCTCCTCACGTAGTTCTCTGCAGCGGCGTGCCTGCCATTCATAATGTAGCTGGCGGGAGCTACAATCAATAGGGTGTTTGCAACTGCCGGGAACATGGCCGACCTTAGCTGCACACGTACATGTTATCACCTATAGTTTTAAATCTCTTTTCTGTTGCGCCATCACATACTAATTGCCTTGAAAGAGCTTCTTGCTCCTATCGATGTTCATTTTATCAATTGCCTAGATTTTCTACCTAATACGAATTGACATTAAACAGAATCCTTTAAAATTATAACCTAAAAAAGTATTTTCAATAAGCAATTGTTTAATCGAACATAATATATTAGCATATTTATCACCCTTTTTGAATTTCCGCATTCATTTCACTTAAACGAATAAACAGATTATACAGTCAGTCCCCTTGCATAACCAACTTATTCATTTAGCTATATATTAATTTTCACATTACTTATGTACACTTTCGTTTCGCCAGGTTGAAATGACTGGAAGCAGTGTCTTCGATTACATCCATCACTTGGATCATTCCGAATTAGCAGAACATCTTGGTCTTGGTTTGTCCCAAGGCCAAAATCTCGCTTCCCCAGGTAGCGGTTCGGAAGAGGGAGCTTCCACGACCGGTACCAACAACCCAGACGGTAAGTACCTACCCTACCATTAGTCAAAATGAAAGTGGAACATCAACCTCTTTCAATGCAAAATACCAAATTTATGCGCGTGTCGTGACTGATGATAGATGTCTAAATTCACTTTGCAATCTTGACGCATAGCAATACAATTTTTGATTTTAAATTACAATTATGTTGCGGGTGCAGTAAGCGATGATGTTTGGTTGTGGATGTGACAGGAAGCCGTGGTTAAGCATGCAAAGCAAGGGCGGCTCTATGTACGTGGTCAATTGTTATTCTGTGGCGACGCTGTGTGTCACGCCCAGGAATGCTGTGGCTGCCGGTCACTATAACTAATCGTGTACTCAATGTATTGTTTCTATATCGCCCTACTTTCTAACAATGTCTTATGATATTTTCCAAAACTTTCAAAAAAATACGTTTTCCTTACCGAATCAATTTCGAAAGTCATTTCATACCATTTTTAATTTATTGCTTCGCGTGAGCTTGTTGCAACATAATTTTGACTTATGATTTTTCCTCGTCTCAAAATTTATAACGAGGCCATCGACTAAGTTCATTTTAATATTTTGAATCATAGCTATCAAAACTTTCATTTTGGGTTTGCAATGTTTATCCAAATCTTTTTGCTCAATCTGAAACCAAACACTTTCCTTTTCCAATTTGAATTTTTAAGTGGAGAAAACACATTGCTAGAACTTGAAAGTTCATACCTGCCTTGTTTTAAGAGTTCTCCCAATAATTTCAAACTTTTCCCAAGTTTAATCAAAATGAAACTGAGTAGAATCCACGAATCTCTATCTGAATTTTTATACCTCGAACTGTTCTCAAGTTGTGATTCACTGATTAGACAATATGTAAATACTCTGTTTTAATTCTTGGAAATGATGAGTTTAATGAAACGAAGGAATAAAAACATTCAGAAATGTTAATATTAAAAAAGGCGAAGGATGTAGTTGCAAGAAGAACAGTATATAAAAAAACGATTTCAAGATGACAAGATGAACAAAAACCTTACAGACTATGTAGATACTGGATGGAAACGAAGAAACAAAACCAGGCCCGGACTGGCCAGGGGTGTTTGAAGCCAGAGCATCCCGGGCCCCTTCAATCCCAACAAATTAAAAATAATCAAAAGCTGATTACGATCATCGATAAGCAATGAAAATGCTCATTGGATGTAACATCTTCGGTCGACGTCATAAAAACTCAATTTGGCAGAAGAAACAGCCAAAACAAAAGCTGCATTTCGAAGGTAAGGTAACGTAAAAATAATAACAAGATTCGATCGGAGACGGTTACAGTCTGACGGTTAAATGCATTAATTGCTAAGTCAACATGCACAATTTAAACCCAAGTACAGTAGGAACTTTATTTTGACCATCTTCTCTCAGAAGGCAATTGCAAATCACCAAGAGAAACCTTCTCAACATGAAGTATGTGCTTTCAGTGGTTGTAGATTTAGAACCAATAAATTAAAAAGATGCAACAATTTATTTTCCAAATCCCCAAAATGGAGTAAGTACTTTCCAGCCTAATGCTTTATCCACAACAGCTGCTGACAACTTCCAAAAAATGGATCTGGATTATGGATTTTAAGTAGGAAGGCAGAGAAGGATCTCCACACGCACTTAGACTGCTAAACCGGATCCATTGTACTCCCTTCAATGTCACTTCTGCCAATTATAAAATAAACTCAAGTATTTTGGCAGGTAGAGCACATGCTCCGCTTTTTCGTCTGCTTTGTCCAAAACAGTTGAAAGCACCAGTATAACACGGTTATTTGGATCAATCATTAGCTAATAAAAAGTCACCCAAATTGTTATAATCTCTAAACTAGGGGAAAAATCTGACGATGGATCTGAAGTCTTGGATTGTACTATAAACTGCAGAAGAAATCGTCCCTATCACTACCATCAGATTCCGATCCGAGGTGATGAGATGTACTCGTAAGTGCTCTCAGGAACTGGCGATTCATTGTCAACGATGGAAGTATTTTAACGGTAGACATATGTCTGGAAGGGGACGATCAGTACACCCCTTCCTAGTGTAAGACTTGGATCTTTCTGTCTTGTGCTGGGTAAATCACTGATTTACAGGAAGGCTCCTTAACCTGCCTTATATTCTAAACATGCGAGTTGCGTTAAAACGTGGCTCGACATTGCACTCAGAACCAAATTGGTTTGCAACTCCTTTGGTTCTACCTAGCGTATCCCGATCCTACTGTATGGAAGCTGTGCTGAACTGAGCCGCAAAGCAAGTGTTATCATATAAATGTAAATCTGGACTTTGTGCCAACAGATATTTTTTGGTTAAACAACAAAGTAATTTGAAGTACCACAAGGAAATATCCTGGGTTCTATCCTGTATTTCAATGAGAGGAAGTCATCCCATAAAGATTCAATAACAGAATTTAAAAGCAGATCATAATCAATGCATGTTAGCTTCATTGTGAAAAGAAATACCTGTCCACCTGTTGCCGCAAGCATCATGTGCTAATTATTTCGGTATTCATCTCAGCAGATGACTTACTTGGCGAAACATATTATTCAATAAACGTAAACAACTTGGATCAGCCTAAGTTTCAGCCAACTGTATTGAATTACACAACTCCCCATTGAAAATAAGCTACTACTATACAAAGTCATATTCAAACCAATCTGGACCTACGCTGTATACAGCTTTGGGACTTGCCTATGACGATTTTCAGACTATTGCCAAACAAAGAATTATATGGCTGAATTAAAAAACTTATTCTTTACCTAAAACGTATGTGTCAAAAAAAGAATAGGCAAAACAAAATCTTGCATAGAACAGCGGCCGGCGGATAAGGGAAAGCACTCACACTATAATCTTAATCAGCATAATACTAGAGAAAATCATCAATGGTCAAACTATTTTCGCCACTGAGACTTACAAAATCTATATACAAAACCTATTATAAAAAGATAATCATAATTTTCATTTTCATTTCAGTGTCCACTGTGATGTCTGTAGCAGGAACTCCTCCATATAAAGGATTGGAGAGAGCTTTTTGTGTTAGAATGAAATCGACCTTAACAAAACGGGGTTGTCATTTCAAAACTTCTGGGTATAGAGTAAGTTGATTATTTATAATTTTTACAATATCCGGGAAAAATAATTTTGGCTTGACAAAAGATTCTGATTTTCTTTCTTCATTTTCAGGTTGTATTAATATTATGTCACTTACGACCTCAATATACGTTTTCGCATTCGCGAAAATCTCAGCCGCCCATATTAGGTATGGTAGGATTAGCAATTGCATTACCGCCACCCAGTGTGCACGAAATACGCTTAGAAACAGATATGTTCGTAACGAGAATAAATTTTGACTTTAGAATAGCTCATTGTGAGCCGAAAGTTTCTGACATTTTAGATTATACTAGTGATGAACTTACAGGAAAAAATTTGTACACTCTTTGTCATGGCGAAGATGCAAACAAATTAAGAAAATGTCACGTCGACTGTAAGTAGAGTTTTTTTGGATCTTCGCTTTTTTAATTTTTTCATTTTCAGTAATTCAAAAAGGCCAAGTATTAACGCATTATTATCGGATTATGAATAAAACTGGTGGTTATACGTGGATGCAAACTTGTGCAACGGTGGTCTGTAATTCCAAAAACGCGGATGAGCAAAACATAATTTGCGTAAATTATGTAATAAGGTAATATGGTGAAAATTTTATTTTATAAAATAATGTATTTTTTACATTTTATTCTTCATTTACTATGTTTTTAAATGTTTTTTTCGGAAGAATTAAGAATGCCAAAAAAATAGTATATATTATTATAACTCGGGAATAACTGCCCTGTCAGAATCATGTTAATGTTAACGTAATGTTAACGAACGGGAGCTTTGGATTGGTAGATCAGAAGAAATATGGCTTTTGATTGGAGCGCTTGTTAACATTACGTTAACGTTAACATGATTCTGACAGGGCAGTAAAGTACCTTTCTAAATTGTTATATAATATACTATTATTATAAAATAACAGTAAAAATAATATCAAACATATATTTTCTTTGTATCTTTTTGTTCGCTTCTTATCTCATTTAGCTGCTTTTTAAATGGTTCGATTATAGTTTGCACCCACGCAGTACCTCGTTGGATTCTGACAACTAACGTAGTTACTAACTTTTAATGTAGTAAAGATGATAGCAAACCACAACGATGACAATTTTATTCTAAACTCTTTTTTGCGTTAATGCTAATGCTGTTGCTCAATTTTTAGTGGCAAGGAATACGAGAACGTCGTGATGGATTGCTGCCAGTTAGAGGAAAATTCTCACACGGTGAAACGAGAGGAGACGACCGGAAACGACCCGGAGAACGGATCACCAGATGCAGACCGTGGAGGTACGTTGACGTACCACCATTGTTAATTTATGTATTATTATATCGAGAAAGAATATAACTAGAGCTAATGTATATGTGTGGTAAGATGATCGCAGCAGTGGCGCTCCACCAAACCCTCCGCAGGATCCACCACCACATGGAATGGAGGATGGTAATGCGGAAGACTCCGGGGATCCACGTAGCCGTCGAGTAGAGCACCTTGCGCAGCTACAAACACCGCCCGAAAATCAACAACGAAAGGCGCTACATCGAGCGGCTAAACGTAAGTCGACGCATGATACGAGTGGAACATCAGAAGACGAAGAAGAATTGAGTCAGCGCAATACGGTACTTAGTCCTTCATCTTCTTCCTGTCATTCTACAGCAGCAACCAACGTAATTCCAGTAGATTCGACAGGTACTAGTCCGAAAATTACCGACGAAACTACGAGTACTTCCGTTAAAGACTTGGAAAACGCCATGTCGAAACATTTACCAGCTTGTAAATCCCCTGTTCACCAGCCTACCGATTTCAGCACCGACGCTCTTCTCAAGCAACAGCAACGCACAACAATTCAGTGGATCGGTGCACACCATCAGCAACTTCAACAACAAGGTCCACTTCCAGCTTCTGCTTTATTAAGACAATTGTATGCCAATCGTGAAAGTGTAATACGCGCAAACGTTCACGGTATAACCGCCTCTAGTGCACGGCCGAGCAATTCAACTTCGTATTATGGTGGAGATGCTCAAGTTGGCACTCTACCAACTCCGCCTGGAAGTGAAGGTTCCTCGTCGTATAGTGATCATCAATTTTTATTGTCCCAGCATCAAAATTATTCGGCAGGTTATACCATGGATTATCATTCAGCAATGACTCCTCCGTCCAGCGTATCCCCACGTGAAAAGCATCAACAATTACACAGTGGCGTAACGTTCGAAACCCCTATGTACCAAGACGTATTACGACACCAATATTCGGACAGTCCATTACCATTAAAACCGCAAGTATACTCTTACGTCGAACAGCCACAATTTTATCATCATGGTGCAACGAGTGCGGGTTTTCATTTGTACCATCCTAGTAAAGGTGCTCCCACGACACCAACCAATTGGTACTCATCTTCGTAGTAAACTGTTAAAATCATAAAACTCTTAAAAGAGTGAATGTGCAACTGTGTTCCTTAAACTCCAAACGTTGAGTATTATTATTGATGGTATGCATTCTATTGTATAGATAATATGAACTTGAAAATTTTTTAAACCAAAGAACCATGATACTGAAATAACTTACTGGGTTACGTGCATTTACCTATAATTCTAATTAATAATGTGAATGAATTTAACATGAGACATGAAAAAAATCTCAAAGTGCCAACTTAAGAAAATATAAACATTTTTACAATGCAATATCTTTATGTTGTTGTTTAAAAATATTTCAATTGTTAATCGTTTTTTTTTTGTATTTACTTTTATTTTGTGTAATATTAAATTTTAGGAAATAGTTGGATTTAATTTCGTATATTTTTTATGGTTAGACCCATCACAAATTATGATTACTACTTGTTTAATTTAAAAAGTTTAAAAAATTTTCGTTAATGTATTGTAGGTGTTATTTGTCGATTATTAAAAAAAATAAAAATTCAATTCTACTATTGCATATCCCTTCCCTTAGTATCTGTATGTACATAGCTAGCTACCCACCAAATAAGCAAAGCTGTACATACGCTGCACATTTAATGGGCATTGGTGAAACCGATTACAATTACAGCCATTAAGTCTGTATGAATTTATATAATTATTATTATTATTATTATTAAAATGTTAAATAGCCCCATCTACATTTCATTTGTAAAAACTAAAAAGTGTTCAATGAATTATATTTGATGCAATGAAGATGAAAGGTGCTGATAACATAGGAATGTGATAATCAGTTTAATTTGTTATTTTACTTGATCCAAATGTTTTAGTAGTTAGTTATTATTGCATCGCATGCAGTACAAATTTAGTATGTGAGTTGTAAAGCTTCATGAATTTGTAAAGGCCGCTTTACATTCTGCAATTTTTATTGCGAGAATTGTTGCAACTTGCTCACTTCTTTACATTACATTACAAAATAAACAAAATTCAAAGTTTTGCTTTTGTAAATTTCACTAACTATAATTATAAATGTTGCCATAGATCCGGTTCTAATTTCGTTAACAGTTGGAAACGAAACATTACATGCTACTGCAATAATCGCAACTTGCAGCAATAAACGTTAAAGAATGTAGAGCGACCTTAATATATCATAAACCTATTTATGTGCAATATACACTTGAATTCCAGTTGACTTAATTATAATACAATCATACAGTATATACCTTGTATTTATTTCTCAAACCTTCAAAATTTGCAAACACAAAAAGGAAGTATTCAGTTTGTATATGCTGAATCTACATTGAGTAGGTACTTTTACTCTTTTTTTAGTCGTAGAAAAAATAGTATATGTACCTAGAATAAAAATAGTTCTTCACATACTTTTGTGGGTTGCTTGTCCCATTTATCCATGCACAAGCGATAATACACTACTTCCTACTCTAGGTACACTAATAGCTATTGTAAAATCCAGCAAAAGTAATCGTTAAAAACCGTTGCTCTTAAGCTGCTGAATTTTTTCTTTTCATAAAAATCGAAAGGGTACAGATTAATTTTAACAGTTAACACCAGGGATATGGCCATGGTGGAGAACGAGGAGGAAGCTTCCCTCAAGGTGCGTTCTTACGAGTCAAGTTTAGTTGACCGATTTTAGTTGATCAACAAAAGTTGAATACAACTTGAATCAGTTTTTGTTCACACATTTCAATCTAAACTGATCAATAGTTTCAAATCCCATTCCACTTTTTTTTAATTTTGTGCGAATAGTTTTGATTTTGTACTTCAGATTAGCAATAGTAAGACCATCAATTTCCATTTCCTTGACAATAGAACATAAAGCATTTTCTCGTGCATCTCTATTTTTATAGAAATCCGTTCGGTGATTCCAAAAACAATGATTCTTATGATGTAGTTCCAAAAATTCTATTGTATCACTTTCAGACCACTTGAGGCCCATTTTTTTAATTTTAAAGTATTATTTTATAATATTGAAATTCAAGCATGTACGCTAGTTGCAAGCGACAAAAGTTGACTGCATAGATCATATGTTTCAATATAAGTTTCAATTTGAAAACAATTCTTGATGATTCATCACTTGAACGACAAAAGTTTGACTCAGTCAAACTTTTCTTGAACAACTAAAAAGTTGATCAACTCTATTGAAACAGAAGTTCTCACTACAGTTTTCATTCAACTTTTGTGGATCAACGGTAATCGGTCAATTAAACTTGAATCGTGAGAACGCGCCTTCAGTCCCCAATATCTGCGGCAATTGGCAAAACCATCAGTTGTCACAAATCACTTTAAAAAACACTCATTTGTATGAAGCAGAGCAAAAAAAAGTTGCCAAATTTAAAACTGGTTCCTCCCTGAAAAGTTTGCTTCTTCCTGGGATTAATAAACTAATATTGATTAGCCAGATTAAAAATTCCAAATCATTGGAACTTAGAATTTGGGAAAAGATCAGGTGATGACAGATGAAACACGATTTAGGGAGTGTGTTTAAAAAATAACTGAAAAGTTTGATAAGAAATACCAGAGTTAAGATGTAAAATGATTCACTTCCTTCTTCTCGGTTATTGAATTAGATCCAACTTTTGTCAAGAAACATAAATTATGTAAGAGTACATACTGAACTGAGGAGAAGCTTTCAAGTGTAACTCGAGAATCAGGACAAGCTTTGGTTGCAATATATTTTGAATAGATGGCAAATGAAAGATGTTGATCTAGTTATAATCCGAGTTTAACCATGGCTAGGGCCGTTTAAAGCAAACTTGATCAGATCCAGAAGAAAACCTGAATTTCAATCCTTCAATAGAAAACCTCCTGATGCTTTGGCGAGTGCCAAAACAATACAATGCTCTAAGGATCTCGATTGGTCGCACGACATTGGTGTTGATAGCCGTGCCGCAAGCCGTGTAACCACATTTGTAACTCTCAAAAAAAAGTAAAAAGTTGAAAACTTTATTGGACAGCCACTTTAAAAGGCACTTATTAAGACAACAAACAACAATGAACTACTAAATAGTCAACATTTTTATGATTGTTCACTCTTAAAAAGGTGAAAATTTTTATATTAATCCAACATATAATACTGTTATTTTAATACTAGTTAAATAATAAACTACTACAGTACACAGAAAAAAAAACAAATAAATAGTACTAGCTGCATATTATGCAACAGTAGTTTTTTCGGTGTAAGTAATAACAAAATGTTGGATTTTTGAAAAATCTAAGGTAAGAGAAGTTAAAGGTTATAAATATTTTGTTAAGTACTAATGGTTTAAGGGAACTGTGCAATGCTATATTGAGCAATTTCTATTTTATCATTTAAATCCAGAAGTTTAAATTTGTACCTGCTACATGAAGAAATCTGCTTTAACCATAGGAACATCGCAACAACTGAAAATTAGAATTTGGAGATTCCCAAACTCTAGTTTCATTTTACTGGTTTACAAAAGCAGATGTTTCAATTCTGAAAGTAAATGACATAAAACATGCGTTACTCGATCCAGTGCCCTTAAATAACAATGCTCTTATAAACTAGATTAATTCAACGTTGAAAGTACCAAAATTCGGCTACTTTTGACATTAATTTTAAAACTTTGACAATTATAACAATCAGTCATTTTCAGGATATTATGCTCGAGGGTAAGAACTACAACAAATATTTGTTCAAGTCAAAGTGTAAATAATTTGACAAAAACAAAATCTAACTTGAAAAAGAATTAAACAAGAAGCTAATTTAAAATATATAAACTATAACTCGCGAAATTTTGGTTATTAGTTAATTATATTCTTACCACAGATCAAGCATAAGCACCTACATCACAAATTTAGTAATTATATCTATAAATTCTACATTAAGTCAACAACAAATATTTAATGGATTATACAAATATATATCTATTAATAACTACATTTATTAAATAAGAAATATCAAAACTTGACCACTATTGCAACATGACTAGTAATGGAAATCGCCAAAACCTACCGTTGCTTCTCACAAAACAACAAATTAGACAAGCTAACAAACACAAATAAAAACGTTTATAAGTATTAGCAATTTAAACTTTTTGGTTAATTTCTAAAAAATATATAAAGTGGTAACACAGGTTAATTGATAAGAAAAGAGAAATCTGTACGGTTTTTATATTCAAGATAGGTTTAATAAGTAATAGGAGGATGTCGACAGTCAATTTTCAAGTTAATTCAGTTGAAATATTGTTGCTGTAATTTTGAAATTAAATCTAATTTGTATTTACTGTGACTGATTTACTTTTATTTTACTGCCGCACAGATTTCTTCTAAACTTTCTCCTTAAATCTAAATAGAAACTCCTAACAAACACAAAATCAATAAAAAGAAGTTGCCTTTAGGTAGCTTCACAACAAAACTATCCTACTTCGTTAGTTTAGCTTTTAACTAAGGCATATTAGTATCACATTTCCTGAAATTGGAAGACAACTCAAATCGTCATTCCCATGATCAAAACAAGAAATAAAACTGGAAACCCAAATTAGTAACTAATTCGAATAAGCACAGCAGAAACAATTCAATTATCTAATCCAGTCAAATGCAACTAAGAAAACTTTTAAATAAAACTTGAAATTCTTTGGATTAGACGTTTTCAAAACACACTAAAACTACTGAAAAAACAATAAAACAAACTTACTAGCTAAACATTAATACTGAGATTTTAACAAAAGCTGATAAAATTCAATTTAGGCGAAACTGCATTGGCAATATCATCTGCAATTTGATCCACGGGTCTTCTATCCGAAAAATCCAAAGTTTTTATAGCCGAATCAGGTAAAATGATATTATCAAAACATAGTTTAGGCAAGCCAAAACCAGTTAGGTCACAATTTTCATCAACAAAAGGAATATAATCCATTTTAGAAATTTTTTTGCATTCTGCAGTTGTAGATTTTTTTAGTTTATCATCATTTTCAGAATTTAATGATTTGCCTGTATCATTAAAAAAGGTTGACTTGGCTAAATACAAAGTTCTATCTCGTGGTATTGACGACTTCGGAATTTTAGTGATTGCATTATAAGTCGCAGAATCAGCTTCCCGGTAAAACCGTGATTTTCCAATTCCAAAGCCACTCTCTCGCTCTCGATGAACGTTTACTATAGGTTTGTTGAGGTAATCTGTGCAATTAAAACTCGTTTTGGATACAGTAACAACTTGCTTAGTACTTGCCAAGTCACTATAGCTTGTCAAAATCTGCTTAAAATTTTCCGGATTTTTAACAATAACTTCGATCAAATCTGCCTTGCACAGTGTGGGATGAACAGCCGTTTCTTTGTCTTTCTTCGACTTTAAAATTGACTTTTTCATATTATTCATGGTCTGCAACTGTGTAATAGATTTAATTTGCTCAACTTCCCCAATATTTAAAAACTTATCATCAACTGGATTTGTCCCTTCTAAATTTGTTACCTTAAAGTATTTTCTTAATATTTTTGAATATTCATTTTTATTAATTTCAAAAGTATTTTCAGGTACAACTGAAGTACATCCCGTTAAACCAGGATCCATAAAGAATTTTAATGGTAATAAATCACCATTGTAATCTATGGTCGGCAAGAGATAAGTTAGCATTTCTATTTGATTTACATAGGTATCCATATAAACCAATGGAGCAAAATGGCCACTGTGATATCCCAAAATAATGGGACATTTTGATACTTGCTCTGCTGGGCATTCAAATGGTATATAAATACCTGCAAAGTTTATAGGAGCTATATTTTCATTTCTCGCGTTTTTTATGAAATCTTGTGCCAAAACCACAATTGGCCGTTTGATCATATGAGCTAAAATAAAGATATGTATATCTTCTAAGCCAATGTACCTAAGATCTGGAGACCTGATTCTCTCCAATGTTGGTGCTGATGTAACTGATCGCCACTCTTCTGCCCATTCAAATTCCGATAAAATTAGGTTGATCTGAGAATTATTACAGGCAAGGGATAAACGCCATCGACGTTCAATAGCTTTCATGATAGGATCGTTATTGCAAAACTCATGCAATGCATTTCTTAAAATGACTAGTCTGTCGGTGACTCCATACATAGCTAGAGAAACTGCATGTAACAAACAATTTCCGTCTCCAGTAGTTGCAATCGGAAAGAGTCTAAAATTTACAAATATTGCAATTTAAAATCAGTTTAGTTAAAATACATTATCAATAATTACAAAGTCCATTTACAAACCAACCTTGTGAAACAGTTTTTTGAACATAATTAAACTTCAAGTAAGATAATTTATTCAATGATATGAAAACCCATGTTTTAAACAATTATTCCCATTTCTAAGTTTCAAGCAGTATTAATTTTGTGATGGAAGTGAAAGTTGTTAATTATTGTATTAATATTTACGAAAGTTCAAAAATCATACTATCTTTAATTGAAATTCATTATTAAAAATAGAATATGCATTCGTTAAAATGTCTTGGTCACAGAAGTAGGTGAACCTCTTAATAGAGGATACAAAAGACATTCTTGTTTGTGCATAACATAACTAATTACAAAAAAATAGCAAATAATCTAAAAGATATTCAGGCAGAGGTCAAAATAAATTGCAAATTTGGAGCTGATAATTTTTGTAGCATTACTGCATACCTAATCTGAATAGTTTAGGTTTACATTCCATCAATTTGGTATTAAGATTTACTGTCATTTGTTGTTGAAAATATAATTCCAGTCTGCTATTTTTAACAGCATTGCCGATAGGGAAAGAAAAAGAAAACAGAACAGGAATATTTAGCAGAAGCTAAGATGATTTTAAACCAAATTGCTATGCTTATATAAAAAAAAAGGGGCAAACGTGACAACAAAATTTTTTTCAGCCAAACTAAGAATTCAAGAAAATTATACAAAATAAATTACAATAAATTTTAAAAAATTTAAATTTTATTTTACAATAAAAAACAGGTAACATATTATGCTTTAAAACTCCTGCATCCTGCTAATCAACTTGGCCAATATTTGAACAAAAATAGTCTTTGTATTCATCTGACAGATAATGCCGATTACGTAGCCCCACTTGCACCTTGTTGACTCATTTGTTCTAATACGTGTGTATCTTCTCGAGTGAAATCAGTATATTTCATGTCTATAACATGCCAATGTTACAATCTCAACTTTATTTGCTGTCAATCCTATCAAATTTATCGAAAAATTCCTATCGAAAATATGAATAGTGATTATGGTTGATTGAAATGAGGGACCTAAATGTGATACTCCTGTAGCAAGAAAATCTAAGGGTAACTTCAAGCCTAAAAAATAAGTTAGTAAAATATTCTGTTTTTATACCAGCAAAAGACCTTTGTTAAATTAAGGATAATACTGTAATGATCATAAAAGTTGCAAAACAATTATTTTCACTAACCTGTTTCTAGATGAAACACGTTGCCTCATAACATAACTAATTACAATTTAACAAATTGCTTGGCAGTTTATCATAAAAAATTTAAATTTTCTGAAAATGATTTCTAACATACAGAGTATTCCTTCCATCATGCCACGCGACCGTTTCGATCAAACTTTTCTAGATCTACGACCATTTCTCATCTTCAAAACCAATATACTCATAATTGTAATTTCCACGGTAGTGTACAATGTGGTATTTCGATTAAGTTCGTACATTTTTACAATTTTTCATAACTGCTTATGTTTACAAACAGGTACGGACACACCAAAGCATTCTGCTCCCGACGCCCACGCTGCATCAAGTGCGCCGGGAGTCACTTAACTAATGCATGCTAGCATAAAGAAAAAACAAGCAATGTCAAATACGTACTATGTGAAGGTAACCACTCTGCAAACTATAAGGGATGTACGGTATTTAAAGACTTACAAAGAAAAAAAAGCAAAATACTTGGGGATGCACCTTGACCAACGTCTAATGTGGAAGAAACACATCTTCGCGAAGAGCAAACAATTAAGCCTGAAACTTCGAAAACTGTATTGGATCATCGGCAAACAGTCACAACTAACAATGGAAAACAAATTGCTTTTGTACAAAGCTGTAATTAAGCCAATATGGACGTATGGAATACAACTGTAGGGATCTGCGTCTAATTCTAATATAGAAATCCTGGAGCGTTTCCAGTCAAAGATGCTGCGACTGATGGTGGATGCCCCGTGGTATGTGCCCAATGAACTAATTCATCAAGATTTGAAAATGCTAAGTGTAAAGAGGAAATCAAAACTTATAGTTCCAAATATAGACTACAATTATGTACTCATCCCAACCAACTTGTAGAAAATCTCTTCAAAAATCCGACCGTACGTAGACTCAAGAGGTACACTCCAATTGACCTAACCATTAGATTCAAATAGTATCAGAGCGAACCCAATATTTGATTTGTTTGTTTGAATACTTTGTAATGTAGGAGATTTGGTAATGGCCAGACTTCATCGTGTTCTATTATATTTTGTCACTAAAATTACTGAATACTGTAAAGTAGATTCTAATATTATATTGAGTTAATAAAAAAATGTTTACAAACAGGCATAAAACAGGCTATTTCTAAGTTTTAAATCTGTCAATATCGTATACTCGCACAAAGCCATAATTATGACAATAATTCTTTAGAAAAAGGGTAACAATACCCCCGTTACCCCCTTCATTTCAGTCATAATTATTCAGTTTACGGGACAAAAGTTTAAAATTTATTCGTTTATAAGAAGGTTAATACTTCCAGGATGTTGCTTGCATAAGGGTACGGTTATGTTGGAGCTGTGATAACTGATAAAGCGAAGAAATTGTTTAGCTCTAATCGCTGTTCTACGAATTAACATTGACTTTCGAGCTGCTTCAACATAAACGGTCCTATAAGAATCAATGCATTACAAATCACTGCTTCGCGAGAATCACTGCAACCATCACTGCTTTCAGCTCCAACATAAACGTACCCTAAGTTAGTGAGGGATTTCATCCCGTGAACTTTGGCTTTTACAGACCAACGTTTATTGATCTTTAAATTTATGTCCTTTTAATATTATCTAATAAATTAGCTTTCTTTTTTCTCTTATTTACTTTTTCTTTGAGGAAAAGCTCTTGTAAGCCATTCGTACAAAAATTCAACATTTTTGTATCAAAATTCTTTAAGAAACCTGTGACTCTACATCTACCAGAGCTTCGGTTATAAAATTAACTTGCAAGTTTATTTATGTTCAGAAAGCTATCTCAGAGATTGATATCTATAAAAATAATCTCCAAACCTACACAAAATTTACATCATTCTCAATACGAAGATGTTTTAATTATCTAATAAGCTGATTATTTAAATAAGCGATAAGTCAACATAACATTGACATTCAATAAGTATGTGTACATTAACGTAACACTTATTTGCTTATTACTTCATAACTTCTAACTGATAACATTCTTTTAAGAAAAATAAAAGAACAGAAACTTACTTATGAGCAGCTCCTATGTATGTAATCCACCAATTAAGGTGTTTGGATTCCTCCAAGGATCTTTTCATACTTCTCTCAAGACAATCATGTTCCACATTTTTCAAAAATACATCGTTTTCCAAGACGACATCGGGAAAAGACGACAAGGTATCGTTCCCGACGAAACCATTTTGTATCGATTTATTTACCAGCAGGAAATCTGCTACAATATCATTGCAGCGTTAAAGTATGCTGTATATAAATGAAACGTGAATATTATATACCTGTTCCATCGACCCGCTGATCGCAAACTTGTGATGCTTCTAATAATACCATTTGAAGGTTCCATCCATAGTAATGAAGAAGTGCGAAAGCTATCTCATTTGTACAGCACAAGTGTTGTACAACCTCCTTAACTAAAACGTCTTCCATGGTTTTACGCTAAAACTAAAGACGAATTTAACCTCACTATGGCAACAGCTATTCCATTTAAATTTAATAAAACGGTTAATTAATTTGTAAAAAGCTGTTTTGAATTCATTAAGCAATGGTTTAATCATGAAAATTCTCATTTCTTTAGGAAGAGACATTCAGTTTTAAGTATATTTCTTACCTATAAAACTAATAACACGATTAAATAATAAGAAGCAACAACAAAATGCGAAATCTGTTATTGTGCGCTGCGCAATTCGTTGCTGCCGTTGGTCACGTGAACATAATCAAAATACCGTCATAAAATAAGTCAAATTTAAACAAAATAATTATGTTAAAGTATTTATAAATGCTAATATTGATTTTATTAATAAAAATTTCTAATTTTGCATTTGTAATTTAAATAAATTAAGTTTAATTTAAATTTATGTTGACGTAAAGCACACGAGAGGGCGCCTCCGCACTAAAATTTAAAAATATTAATAAAAATCCTCTTTGCTCGATAGTTTCCATAAATTCAAAATAATTAAAATGTTATATTATTATAATTCAGTTGTTTAGTGCAGAATATAATAAAGTGGACAATGCGGGTATTTTAAAAATGTTTGATTTTACAAAAAATAGTTTGCTCAATATTATTCAATTTCGATCTGCTTGTCTTATCGAAAGCTGCCCTTTGTGTACTAGAACTAGAATATTGCAGCATTGCAATATTAAAGTAATTTGAATATGACATATTTGCAGTGCTGGATTTGACATAATTTTAAATTTTATTATTTTATTATATTTTGTAATTTCAAATTTTAAGGGCTACATTGGAATTTTCTGAAATTTTTAGATTAAAGTAGTAAAGTTACATAAATATGATGGTCAAACAAATGAAATTGAAATTTTACCAACAATTTTAAACTTACACTGAGAAAAAAATGTATGCTAGCAAAACAAAATTTTTTGTTTAATTAATTAATTTATTTGTTGGATTTAATAAGATTTTGTTATTTTAGGTTTCTTTTTTAGTAGATATAATTTCAAATAACAAATTTTATAAATATGCAGAAAGCATATAAGGAGAAAATATAAAACAATGCACACAGCATGAATTGCAATAATATAAAAGGTAATTTTAAGCTGGGTAGATCCCCCTACTCTCGTCATTAAACTAACCAATTGAAAAGTGAACTATTTTAAATTTGAATTTGAGTGTATTGATTTTATAGCGCGTGTGACATTTGTAACGTTAAATGTCCGTCACGGTTCAGCTACATTTCTAATTGATTGTCGAGTTAGTTAATTAAAATTTGACTTTCATTGTTAAGTTACGGAGTTAAACAAGCCGTTTAATTTATTTGAAAATTAAGAAAAACAAGAAGAAACTAAAAGAGTTGTTTATATTTGCTGATAATTAAGAATTAAATTAAAAAATAATAAATTAAATAGTAAAAGTTTTACACCAACAAAATTCAACAATTGCATTTTAATTTTAAATTTAATTAATTTATGTTTCATGATTATTGGCACAAACGTAAATTAAATATTTAAAAAGTATTATGTAATATGCTAGAAATATTCAGTTTATTTTCTACATAAGTTAAATTAATCACGATCAGTTATGTTCAACTGAAGATTACCAATAAGCACAAAAAAACTGCAAAATATAATTTTTATTGTTTTTGAAACACTTTGTATTACTTTTCATTTATTAATTTTCAGGGCCGTAGCTAGAGTTGAATTTAAGGTAGGGCAGAGGTGGTTACAGGTATGGCGAAAGTAAACATTTTACTCTGGTCAATCGATTTTATACATACATTTATATCATACATTTTAACCTATCAACAATCAATCAACCATCCACAGTCGCCACAGATGCAAAATGCTGCCTGTGCAAAACTTAACAGAAAGGGCCCATGCATCAAGTAATTATCCATCCTATTTAATTTTTTGACCCCTCTTTTGGGTCTGGGCCCTATTTTCAGAATCGCCGCTTATCATAGACATTGCTTCTTTCAAAATTTGATGATTCATTTATTCATGAGCCGGCCAATCCTTTCTCTACCATACAAGGCAGCTATTTTGCCATGGTGAAAGAATTCCAAAAAATACACGAATGATAGTCTTGATGACTATCAAATGCAAGCAATGGTTATAGCAGTGGACGTAAGGAATTTGTCGGCCCAGTTTATTTTCTTTTCTGGTCGCAATTCCCGAAATTTTCCCACTCATTACACTTGCACCATCATAGCATTGGCTTGGCATACGAGAGAGGTAAATGTTATTTTCCGTTAGTAAAAAATAAAAATAAAAGTAAATTAAAATCTAATAGACCAATACCGAGTCTTTCATTAGAATCTAAAGAAGGAAAAATACCTCCTAGATACGGCCCTGTTAATTTTAAATAAATATTTATTTATTTTGAAAAAACATTTTTAACTGAGTTTGCTTAAAACAGATCTTGTTTTTTGTTTTCACCATTGTATTTAAGAATGAAGAACCAAGCAACCTGATGGACGATTTCTTTTTCCACCGATGGTCAAAGGTTTCTCTAATCCCATAATACCTTTTCACCACTGCCGTTAGCAGGTAGACTGGTCAAAATTTTAACTTTTAATTGTTGCATTTTTAACTAGTTCTCGCTACTGGGGGATTTCCCGTTTTTCTATATTTTCAAAGTAACGCAAAAAGTTGCTGCTAAACTCGGTGTGCCGTCAAGCAATTGAATTGATTTTTTACAATAATAAAAATAAATTAGTTTTTAAATTCTAATTTTCTTTAGCCGAACATTTTAATTTCCCTCCCTTTTGTCCAAAAACAAAATATTTCCCAGCTTTTTCTGTCGAAATTTGTATAATAATTATTCTGTCTACTGTAGGTATTCTAGAGGAGTGGGAATTTTATTATATGTACTGGAAGGTGTTCCACACCCCCCAGACTCCCCGGTTTACACTTTTGACTTTATAATTTTGACAGTTAACTTTCAAAGTAATGCAAAAGTTTTTTTTTTCTCTAGGCGAAGCGAAGGTTTAAATTTTCCTCACTTTTGCTTAAAAATTTAATTTCCCGGTTTTCCTGACAAAATTTGTAAAATTATAAAGTCCCTGTCTCCTTCGGGTATTCAGGAAGAGTGGAAATCCAGTGATATGTTCTCCATTTCTTCTTTTTGTTTTTCTTCTCATTAATTATTCTGGGTATTTGGGTTTTTCTAACCAAAAATATGACAGGCTGTAGCAGCAGCTGTACCTACTCAGTAATATGTATTACTAAAATGACACAATTGCGTATCTTTTCTGCACAATTGTGTAGAAAAACAACACACTTAGAACGCCAGTTGTGCAATAGCTGGAGATCAAAATAACAAATCATATACGAAGGTATTTTTGGTCTTGACGTTTGGCAAAAGATGGATTGGATATAGTCATCATGGTAACCGGTTACAAAAACTTTTATTATAATAAATTATTTCTTTATTTTACAAATTTCAAACTAAACTAATCTATGTGACAATGGTACATAAGATTTCCAATCTTCTAAATCTTCCTGGCTAAAATTAGTACTAGTTTTGGCCAGATCTGTTAAATATTTTGTTAAACTGATTAACTCTACATCAGTGCGATGATCTTTAGTGAAATATGATATGACTTTTAAACCATTGTTTGGATTGCGACAAAAATTCTTTTCTTGATCGTCAACCATGATGGTGTTTTTCTTGTCAAATTGCTTGAGTTTTTCCCAAATCACCGATAATGGTTTAACCTGCAAAGTCAACGATAAAAAGTAACCGATACTTCTTTTGCAATACTCACCAGGACATTTCCGAAAATCCTTGAGCTAACAGGAACCATATAATTAACATCCAATGCGAATAGTATTTTGAAGTTTTTGTTGGTTAACATGTTCAAAGCTACAAGCTTCTCAATAATAAACTTCATCGGAGTAGCAGACCAAATTGCAATGTCGTAATATTTGTAAACTTTAGTGAGAAAGTATTTTAAATGATTTCTAGCGGAAACTTTTCTTTGAATTATGACTTCCATACCATTATAATCCGCTATGGTTTCATCGATATCTAGAACCAGAAGCCGCTTATTTGGTCTTGGATTATTCCACATGTTAATTGACAACATCGTAAACAGTTTTATTGCACGATTTCTTCAACGTCACAAATATCACTTTGCGGTTTTTGCACTGACTTTGCTTTGTTTCATGAATGAAATCAAGCTACCTTTGAGGCAAACGACAAAATTGTTTTATAAAGATCTTGTACAAATTTTAAACTTTAACGGTTTTAGAACCTTTAAATGCGCAAGCGCCAAAATTCACCAATGAGGTTACCTTAACAACCTTAGCCGTGACTATGGTGACATCTATACTACGATGACATCACTTTTGCTCGTAAAAGTTGCCTAAAAGCTTTTACGCTTGCGTAAATCCAGATTAAGTTCCCGGTATAATTTAAAATTTGGTGCAATTTTTTCGATTGGTAATTTTTGGCATGGTAACTTGATTTTATATAAATTATTAAAAACATTTATATATAGCAACCGTAAGTAACGAAACAAAACAATGCCAAAATCTTCAAAGTGATACATTTTGACGTTGAAGAAATCATGCAGTCAAGTGCAATTATCCATAGATATATAAATTGGAATAGAGAATTTTAGAATGGCATCAATTACTCTGTGGAATAATCCAAGACCAAATAAACGGCTCCTGGTTCTCGATATCGATAACACTCTAGCTGAATATCGGTTTCCCGAACCTATAATTCGAAGAACAGTTAATATTAGAAAATATTTGGAAGGCTTTCTGACTGCAGTTTACAAATATTACGACATTGCGGTTTGGTCTTCTACTCCGTTAACGTATATTCTCAAAAAGCTGAAAGCTTTGAATATGTTAGAGAATGATGGCTTCAAATTACTGTTCGCATTGGATTCCACTCATTTGGCTCCTGCCAGCACTACCTCTCACAGAATTATTCGGGTAAATATTTCAAAATTATTGTTCACGTTTCATTACCTATTTACTTTACAGGTTAAAGCGTTATCGGTGATTTGGCAAAATTTTGAGCAATTCGATGAGAAAAACACTATTATAGTTGACGATCAGGAATTAAATTTTCAACTTAACCCAAAGAATGGTTTAAAAATTGCACCATATTATAAGAAGAACCATTACTCTGATACCGAGTTATATATTCTTACCAAATATTTAAAATTGCTTGCCAAAACTAGTTCCAATTTTAGTCAAGAAGATTTAGAGCATTGGCAATCATATGTTTCCAAGTCTCATAAATAAATTATTTTTGTAGTTTAAAATTGGTTTAATTGTAAAAATAGTTAGTTAATTATGTATTTGTTCCACCAATTCCAATATCCCATAGTCAGTGCCTACTTTTCACTGGGTTGGGACCTAGGCTCTAGCAAATTTTCGGGCCACTGATATTCGAGTATAGCATCGAGCTTCGAAGACCCAATTTTTGGGTTATTTTATCAGAATTTGATTTTTATTTTATGATTCTATGTTCTCTCTTTTCTGGTATTTGTATTTCAAATACAAATTACAAAATACTGTACTAAATACAAAATTGATAACATCAAATAGACAAGGCCGTATTCAGTAACAGTATTCAGTAACATTCCACGATGTTACTGAATACGGCCCTGCCGTTGTATTGTATTGTTATTTGTTTTGTTCCCAACCAGGTAGTATTTGAAATTATGTATTTTGTATTTTAAATGCTATATTTTGTATTTGAAATACTGTATTTTGTATTTTAAATACTCGGAACAAAATGTATTTGTATTTTGTATTTCAAATACCCAAAACAAATGTATTTTGTATTTCAAATACATATTTGCATGTATTTTGCCCACCCCTGGGTAAATTAACAAAAGATCAACTGCATCTAAATTGTAAATATTAAATATAGGATCAATAACTGCCATTGTTGGCGTTATTTGTCTTGCATCTATTGTAAAATTTATAATAATAATAATAATAATAATAATAAATTGAAAAAGGCATTTTACATTTAGATAAGTGCAATTTATGAAACAATGTAATCGTCTGAAAGATCTTTTGGAAGATTTTTGGATTCTAAGCGTTTTTAATAGAGATTTCAATTAAAAATTTTTTGATAAACTTTCAGGTGTTTTTTGACATGGGATAATGTAAAGTGTAGTATTTGATAGGCACTAATTTAGTAGCGTTGTAGTAATTAAATTAGGTGCACCGAGAAAGGTATAATTATGCACAATGCAGAATAATCGAAAATGAAATGCAATAGAGTGCGGGCTGTTGGTTTTTTCAATTATAAACTCTATTTGGCTTAGCACAGATTGTTGTGTAATCAGTTTATCTCGTTACGGGCCGCGAGCACTCGACGGTGAACTACAGCGGGAAACAATATAACTAAAGCAAACCTAAACCTTAACTGGGGTAGAATGATTGCATTTCTAGCCACAATCCACATCTCTTCGCTATTCCAATTCATTATTGCTAAATCATCATTTCTAAGTATTACTTAATTCTTTTACTATTTCTATTTAATGTTTTATTTCATATTTCAACTGATTTATATAAAATCTTCATTACTGCGAATAAAATAGAAATCTTAATTTTCAAAAAATTTTCCAACTTGTTTATAAATAAAGTTTATCGATTGAACAAAATATAAGTCCAAACCATAAAACTGCTCGAGAACATAAAAACCCACATTATTTATTGTTTAAAAATGTTTATAATAAGTTTCAAGTTTTACATATTAGATTAAAATTATTTTAATTTTATAATTTACATAATATATATTATATTTATTCAAAATTCGAGAAATAAAAGTGTAACAAACTAGATAAGCTTTGATATCAAAAATAAGTGAATTATGAAATTAAAATAGTTGTAATCTAACATCTAGTTTTCACAAATAAACTACACCGAAGTGTAAATTTCGCAAAATTTTTCACTTTTTGTTTGGTACAGTACAATTAGATGTGAACCCCGAAATCTGTTATTCTATAAGTACTCAGAAGTCTTCCGCCCAAGAGCATCGGGTTTGGGAGGGGGAAGGGGGGAAAGCAGTCAAAACCATGCATTTCCACAGTTTTTGTCAAATATCTCAAAAATGATGTGAGATACAGAAAATTCCATTCTGTACAAAATTAAAGACCGTTAAATTTTCTACAAAAATAGTCTTAAACATGTTTTTGGTAAACCCCACAGATTAAAAGATATGGAGGGGGAAAGTTTTAATAAATTTTTCCGATACAAAATATGAAAATATAGTGAAATATCATAATAAATCAAAGATCATTACAGCCACTTTTATCTCTATCACTTCCATCAGTATATGAATCCATCTCTGTAAATTCCTCCCCCCAGATAACATGTAAGCTTACGACAAGGTTGTCGCTTGCTTGTCGTTTCCTTGCCATGACAAGGTTTACGTAATAAAGCTTGTGAAAAGCTTAAAGCAAGGCTTTCTGCAACAAGCTTATCATGAAATACTTGTCACAAGCTTGCCGCAAGGTTTTCGGCTACAACCTTAAAATGAAACCCTTGTCAAAAACTTTACATACGGTTTACATCGGCAAGCTTAAAATAATACCCTTGTCAAAAGCTTTAAATAAGGTTTTAAATACGCTTTAAATAAGCGTATAACAAGGTTGCGACAAGATTTTACATCGTGATAAGGTTTCAACAAGCTTTCGCATGACAAGCTTCTGAAAAACTATTTGCATTGTCACGACATGGTAGCGATAAGGCTAATGCAAGCTTGTCGAGCGTCAACTAGCATTCCTTTAACAAACTTACACAATAACCTTGTATATGACAGCTATAAAAGCTTGTATATGACAAGGTTTGAACAAGCTTGTAAGTGACAAGCCTATGAAAGGCATTTGCCTTGTCACGACAAGGTTGTGATAAGGTTAATGCAAGCGTCAACTAGCATCCTTGTAATAAGCTTTTTGTAAGCTTACAGCTTGTCAATGACAAGCTTGAAGCAACCTTTGACGCTTGTCATCGACAAGGTTGCTGCAAGGTTATGCAAACCTTCCATTGCTATCTGGGTCTATTCTCGTCGTCTGACAGAAGTAATTCATCTTCTTCATTCAAATCTACTTCTATGTCCTCACTGTTAGAGCTGTAACAAACTCAGTGGATGCACATTAGATGAGCAGGCGCGGACTCTAGACCCCCAGCACCCCTGGCCCTGTCGATTCCAATAAATTAAAAATAATCAAAATAGAAAAATGAATCAGAGTTAGCACCTTCGATTGGCCGTCGACGTCGGGAGAAATTTAAATCAGCTCAAAAAAACTGTCTATCTAGGGGTAAGTGTATTCAAAGTTGTCATTGTAGAGGAAAACTCTACAACTGTAAGTGCAACGCACTTCTTCTACACTCACAGTTGATTTGAGACTCCGAGGTGCATGAGCAGGAAACCAGTTGTATCAAATGCTTTGGAGCATTAGCTAGAGAGGTTATTGTTGGGTTTTGCATCAAGCCAGTACTGAACTTGGTGGTACTCTCTCATTGAGTGCTCCCTTGCAGCTGCTCTAGTTGGTGGCAGAGTCGCTAACTTGAACTCTTGTTGTAATGATTGTTTAGCAACCGTTAATAAGTATAGTAAGTTATTAGTGTGTCCATTATTTCCCAAGTTGGTTTTCATTTTGCTGCCGCCCCATGAATTTTTGATTTTTTCCCCAAAAAAAAATCCAACCCAAAGAAACTCTTAATTTTGTAATTAAACCGTGCCGAAATCATGTTGCAATTCCCATTTAAATAACATGGGATTTTTGGACTTTTTGCATTTAATTTTTTTTCTCTGAAACAAATAAGGTTACAGCAATGAACAATATATATTTTTATAGAGAATTGAACGTTCTACAAAAAATATCTCTTATGATTTTTCGATAAATTCACTCCTTCGAAAGATATTCAAGAAAACTTTATTATCCACCTTGACTACCACTTTAATCTTGAATAACTTTCGGGGGAGTAAATTTATCGAAAAATCATAAGAGGTCTTATTTGTTTCGGAGATAAAATAATAAATCCAAAAAGTCCAAAAATCCTATGTTATTTAAATGGGAATTATAACATGATTTCAAATTAAGAGTTTTTTTGGGTTGAATATTTTTTTTTGGGCAAAAACTAAAATTTCATGGGGCAGCAGCAGAAAAAACAACTTGGGAAATAACGGACACCCTAATAATTATAGTGATACAGAACATCCAAACTGCACGTTTTATTGGATCTATATACAGGTTGTCCTCGTGACCGTGGAGAACCTTTGAGGTGGTGATAAAGGACACTTTTCTAAGATAAATTTGCAAATAAAATATTTGTTCAAGTCCAAACTCTTGGGGGGTATCTCCCATATGTTATCTCCTATATGTTGACGAAACTGTCAATAGCACATTTTTCATTTTCACCATCTCCTGATGTTGCAGTTTTTGTATGTAGTGTGTTTTATCTTTCTGACTGCTTTTCCAGACGCAATTATTGTCAAGGTACAGTTTGTGCGAGCAAGACCGATTAATAACATCAGTAAATCAGTATCATCACCGATTATTCTTGCATAGTTCTTTTTTTGTGCCTCAGTAATCGCTGATGCAACAGTGAGTGCGTCTGCATCTCTATCAAATTATAACAACTGTCCCCGTCCATATCTCCTAATCTATAGAGTTTATCAAAAAAAATTATAAGGCCATTTTTGTAGAAAATTTAACTGTCTTTAATTTTGTACTGAATAGAATTTGCTGTATCTTACATCATTTTTGAGTTATTTCACAAAAACTGTAGAAATGTATGGTTTTGACTCCTTCCTCTTCTCTCCCCACCCAAACAGTGGGTGACTTTCTAGTACTCCTAGTACTTATAGAGCAACGGGTAACGAACATTTTGTGGCAATCAAATCTTTTGTTTTTTGGATTTCCCGGTTTGGATGTTTTTTAGTTTTTTAAATAAAATAAAAAAAAAATTTTTTAAATATAAATCCTGAAACTGCACTAACTTAATGAAGTACCTCTATGCTATGAACGATTGTTTAGATAAACAGCTCGTTAAAAGTAATTGTGCGTTATATCAACCAAACACCAACTACTTATAAGTATCGATCTGAGAGGGTTCATTTTAATCACTGACAATAAGCTCTATATACTAAAATACTTTGTAGCTTTCGCTACATTAATTGTAAACATAGGGTCGGTTTGAGGGTTACACTCATTGATACATATAAAAGATTAAAAAAATTAATATAATGGTTTATAAATATTTAATATTGCAAAATTGCTTCACTTAGAATAATTTTCCATATAAAGGACCAAGGATACTATATTACACTACTAACCTCACATTTTTATTATAGTGGGTATATTTTTTTTTAACCGCCAACGATAATTAGTGGGTATATATTTTTATATTATTTACTTCGTACAGATCAAATAAAAGCTCAGTGTATTTAATACAAAGAGCAATTTGCTCAGCAAATCGATTTGCTGAGGGATTTTAAAAATATATAGCTGCATTCAAATTCCGTGCTCATTAAATTTCAGCATTTTTATTTAACTTTAAATCTTTCAACTAGGTATTCCGTCTGTATTCTATATATATTCACGCTGTTTTTTTGTACAATACTACCATGTATTTAATCTGTAAATGTCAAGCTTCCATTTTATTAACTTGGTATATTTGGTCTATTTAAATATTTGCATAGAAAGTTGCCAAAAGTCTTCAACTTAGTACTAGTGTTTTTGTTATTACATTTATCACGCTCTCAAAACTGTTGAGTTATATCTCCAAGCTAGCTAACACGTGTAATAGCATCTACGGTTAAAAAAATAGCAGTTGTGCTATTAGTATATTCGTTCTTGTTTTCGATTAAGATTTTAGTGTTTAAACCACAAACACTAATGGGTATTTAAATAGGTAGTGAAAATATTGATAACCAGTTATTCAAAAGTAATGATGAACAATAAAATAAGCACGTGTCTCTCACGTGTCTTCAAAGTGATGATTGTATTTTGTATGGTCGTGTGTTCATTATTCTAATGATCAATTTAGCCCAAGTGTATTGATCTGTATATAATCCAGCTGTTATAGCATCAATAAATTATTTTTATTTTTTACATATAAAATAAGTTATTGCTACTTACTTCTAGAAAAAAATTTTTAATTTAATAAAAAATCCCATTAGTTGAATGATTACACATTAACATTCGCTCTTTGCTCTCCGCCGATTTTCATATGTTTTCTGATTTTGCTAATAAGGGTGATTTTAGTATTATTGCTGTATCTGAAACATGGCTTGCTCCTGAATTCCCGTCACATCTTGTTAACTTGAATAATTACGTAGTCATCAGAGCGGATAGAGTGTCTCGAGGGGGGGTGTCGCTCTTTACGTTCATAAGTCGTTGCATTTTGCACCTTTGTATGAAGGCCATTGCTTTGCTGGTGGCCTGGAACACCTCTGGATTCGGCTAAAAATCCATGGCCTGGAGATTGGGGTTGGTGTGGTCTATAGACCTCCTAATGTTGCCCTTTCCTGTCTGGGAGAGTTTGAGGACTTTCTTTCTTCCCTTAACGCTGAATGTAGAGAACTGATTATATTGGGCGATTTGAACATTAATTTCCGTACCCCATCGCCCTCACTGACACGCTTTGAGGGGATTCTGGACCTTTTCGGACTTCGTCAGATTATAGTGGACCCCACCCGTGTCACTTCGACATCTAGCACGCTACTTGATGTTGTTTGTATCGGGAAGCATCGGGTTCCCTTACGAAGGGCCGTGATAGATCTGCTTGCTTCCACCGATCATTTCTTGGTATATTGTTTCTTGGATTTGCGTGCCCCGCCAGTGGTACCTCGTGTTTTCACGTATCGAAATTTTGACCAAGATGCTTTTTCTGCTGACGCGGCTCGACTACCATGGGGTAGTGTGGATGAGTCGCACCAATGTGATTCACGTGTGGAATTGTTGTATGATCTAATTTTTGTACTATTTGACGTTCATGCTCCGCTTCGGACTAGGGTTTTCAAGGAGGGAAACAGGCCGTGGATCACATGGACAATCAGAAAGATTGCTAAATTGAAAAAATCGGCATATAAAAAATATAGACGTTCGCGATCGAGAATACATTTTGAGTGCTTTCGGAATCTTAGGAATTACCTGTCGGTTGCAGTTAAAAGGGAAAAAGCAAGCTATATTAACCATCGGCTTTTGATAAATCGCTCAAATCCCAGGAAACTGTGGCGGGACTTGTCATCTTGGAGCGTGCATGCTCGCCCGGCTGGTCGGATTTCTGAACATTTGTGTGAGAATCCTGACTATGTTAATTCTTATTTTCTCCGCTCTGTGCCGGAAGTTTTTGGCCATACAGAGCCTGATTTCGAGGGTGTACTGTTTCCAGGAGTGGAACCACTCTCTGTTCCGAAGGTTACGTCGGAGGCATTGAGTAAGATTGTCGCGACTTTGCACTCCGAAGCTATTGGAGTGGATGGTATTAGTCTTCGTATGCTGAAGCTCGTTCTTCCGTTTTGCAGTGAGGTGCTCTGCAAGATTCTTAATTTATCTTTCGAGACGGGTGACGTGCCGGCCATTTGGAAGGCATCGCGTGTGAGACCTCTTTCCAAGGTTCCGTTGGCTGTGGAGCCTACCCAGCTTCGTCCGATTAATATATTGTCACCTTTTGCAAAAATTGTCGAGTCCTTTATTGGACTAGGGTTCTGTCACCTGCGCAGTCTGGTTTTAGGCCCCACCACAGTACTTCCACCTCCTTGTTGAGGCTCACCTCGGATGTAGCATCGGCTATTGATCGTTCCGAGGTAACTTTATTGGTTCTTCTCGATTATTCTAATTTTTTTGATTCAGTTGTACACGAACGCCTTTTGAGTAAGCTTTGCTATTATGGATGCAGTGAATCACTATGTAGGTGGTTCGCGGGTTATCTGCGTGACAGGACTCAGGTGGTTGACTTTTCGGGAAATTTGTCTGAGCCTTTGTTAATTTTACGGGGTGTTCCACAAGGAAGTATCCTTGCCCCTTTATTGTTTATATTATACACATCTGATCTGGAGAAAGTGGTGGACCCGGAATGCTCGTTGGATCTGTATGCGGATGATTCCCGAATCCGTATATCTTGTCCTCCCTCAAACTTGGATGCTGCAATAACTCGGTTGAATCATAACCTTGAGTCGTTACGTATATGGTCTTGGGTAAATGGTTTGACATTAAATCCGTCAAAATCGGAACTGATGATTTTGGGTAGTCCCCGGCTTGTGCGTAGAGCACTTGATGGTTCAACTCTTCGAGTGGCGATTGGTGATGAGATTCTTAAAATGGTCGACTCTGCCCGTAGTTTGGGATTCGTTTTGGATGGAGAACTTAATTTTCGTCAGCATGTTAATCGCAAACTGATGGGATGTTATTATAAACTGAGATCGTTGTATCAGTTCAAGACCACATTACCTGCTCATGTGAAGTGGTCGATTGTCAGTAGCACAATTCTTTCCAACATCGAATATGGTGCGGCGGTTTATTACGATTTCCTCACTTAAGAGTATAAACGCAAACTGCAGATTCTGCAGAATTCATGCTTGCGTTATTCTTACAATATATACAGGTATGATCACATTACACCATATTATCGTGATCTGCATTTCCTTAAAATTGACCAGCGCTTTTTGTTACTGGCTGGAGTTCTTCTTTTTAAAATCCTCAAGAGTGGGGAACCGATACATCTCCGACATATTATTAGGCCACGTACTAGTTGTCACTCTCGGGTTTTGCGTGAATTGGGGAATTTTGATGTACTTTCGCACTCGACAACAAAATTTGAACACTGCTTTGCATGTTGGGCGCCGAGACTCATTGAAAGGTATCGACGACTGTTTTTGGAATCAACGAGTCTGATATGTTTCCATCGTGGTTTAAGCGACGCACTGCGATTGGAGCAGTGATAGTGGTTTGGAATAATTAATTATAATATTATTTTATTTCTATATGTTGTATTTATTATATTGCATGTAAATTTGCTAAGCAGAGTGATTTGAAAATCTAACTTGTTAGAAATCATCCTTTTAAGAGAATTTTTTTTTGTATAAGTATACCTCTTAATAAATTCATATTATTATTATTAAATGATCTATTTTTTGATTTTTTAATCGTAATAATAATTAGCCCATATAGGTAGGGGTACACTAATACTAAATATATAAATTGTATATTATATTTAATTAAAGTATAAAAGAGAAATATGTAGTAATTAAACATTAATTATTTCTTTAATAATTATTTTTTCGCTTTGAATGGAAGCAATTCCGAAGTTCTTTTTGAAATATTAAATCTCTCAATACATTAATTTAAAAAATTGGTGCTTTTGAAAACGTAATTGAGTCTCTTTTTATAAGAAAAATCACCTCTTACTTTTAAAATACGTAATGGCTATAGAGTATACAACTTTTCAACACGAATGCGAATATTAAAAGTATTTGTATACAAATTGAACAATACGAGAATAAGCAAGAAGAAACAAAGAAAAGGAGCAATAAAACAAGTTATTAAATTGAGCTGAAATAGCTACTTTAGTAGTAAACCCCTGTAATGATATCCGCAACAATAACGATGATAGACGGGCAGTCGTGTGTAACTAATAATCTACCACTAACCGTACTACATAGGTATCTACAGAATCTTTGAAAAATTTTATAAATAAAACGAAAATATGAAAAGAAAAACATTTGAGAGTTGTATGATTTTAAACTTTGCGATAAAATCACAATCACCACTGATGCGCACGAACGGATCAATGAGAATTCCGTTACCATACATACGCACAGAGGGACATTGAATGATAAAATTAATAAATGCTTTTGTAAGATTTTATTTTTACATGTTTGTGCTGTATTAAATTGTAGCATGTACACGGGTAGGATCGTCGAATTTTTCTTATCCACATGACAGTTGAATTTAGGAGTTTTCTCAATACGTTTTATTATTTGTATTCTCCCTTGAGTGCCATTTAATAAAACTTAAGGCTTAACTTGTTGTCACGAAACCTTAGTTTTACAAATACTTTTAGAAATGTACGTCGTTATATGTTATTTATTGTTTATAATTATGAGTGCGGTCAATTAGCGCGGAGAGATAGAGATAAGGTGGAGTATTATGTAAGTAAAAAGTTTAGAAGGGATGCATTTTATAGAACACTGTGATGTTAAGTACTTTTAGAAAGTAGTCTTTATATACACATCCAAAGGTTGCTAGTATTACATGTTAAAATCCGGGATAATCCGCTTTTCGTCTTGCGGTATCACAATAATACCAATAATTGCTGCGTTCGAGTATTATACCACATGAATACACACTGGCTCATGTAATAGTGTTTACAGTGATTGGAAACATGTTCACTAGCCGTATCTAACTCATTCTCAAACTTATTTCTTTTTCATTACAAATATAAAGCGCCACCACATCTATAGGTACTAATTCTACGGAGAAATTAATTAAAAAGTCCTTCGACAGTGCCGACGAATATCCTCTCCATCACATGGTGATGATGAACGACTAGAAATCAAAATTATCAAGTGGCTAATAAAAAAATTAATTTTAAAAGAAAACAATACCGGGTCGTTATTTCAGATCAAAAATGTGTGAAATCCAGCAAATCAGTGCACTGTAGCGTAGAATATTTGACGATCAATTTTGGGCTGGCGACATAGTAAACTTGCTCCCAAGAGATAGGACCACTATGGTAAGTGCCGCAAAGATACATGCATTATTCAACTGGTTTTCAATTATATCTCAAATTATATCTATACTCACACCCCAAACTCAAAAAATACCCTCCTTGTTAGCATACTATTACTATTACATTTATTCAGTCTAGCGTTCACTTTTGATTTACTATTCTGACATTAACGCTATTTCCATCATTTAATATACAAATTAAATTTTATAATTAATAATACCTACACCTAAATCAAATGTTAAAATAATATCTTTTATTTTTTTTATTCTTCTATTCTTTCTTTTTCTTTAAGTACTACAGAAAATCAATAAATTTTACAAAATAAAACTAAAAATTAATAATTAAAAAATTAAATTAGTATTGGCTAAAGGATGTTCACATAAGATAAGCTTGAGAGGTATTACTCTTGTACCGTAAAAACGGCATCATTATATCCATTACGGTTTAGACATAAAGCCATGCATGAAGCTAAGTAAGTCTTTAATCGAACAAAAACTATCACTACCAGAAGAGAAGAGAAAAAACTGAAAATAGAGATAATGTTCTTAACATCAAGATAATATTACTGACTCTCCAAGATGCGGTATAGTCCACAAACTAATTGGTCAAAAGTAGCTTTTGAAACGAAAACCTAATTTTTCAGTTTCTAATTTATTATTTATTATTATTTATTTCAACCAGCAAGGCCAATTATACTAACTATAAGAGCTAAGAATTTTTTTGACGTATTGCCACTGGGCTTCTTGCCTTCATGCAGGGGGTATGTAAACTGGGCCAAAAAACTACCTGAAAGTGGTAAACTGGGCCTAAGGCAGAATTTTTTAGGTAAGCTGTATTTAAAAAAAATCAATTTTAGTTTATGGAATATGGCGGGCTATCCAGTCGTGGTGGGGCCTCCCAGTCGAGGTTGATTGATTTCAGGCGTCTTTTTTAGTGAGTTAAGCACCAACCAAAACGGCCCGGAGCGCCTGGAGCGCAGCGAAGGGTAGCGTAGGGTCAGTTTTGGCTGGCGCAACCACGGCAAATTACGGATCCGCCGTAACTTGAATGAATTAATTAAGTAAATTATGTAAGTTTAGTAAGAAAGCAGAAGTGGTAGCAAAATGTCCTAGAACCCTATCAACATAAATCTTCCACTACTTCTATAGGAAAAAACTAAATAAGCTAAAAACAAATAAATCTGCGCGAAAATGTAGATCGGGCGTGAGGATGTAAATCGATCGGTAGGTTACCTACAGTTAGTTTTTGATACTTATTTTGAAATAATATCAAAAAAGAATTCACACCGGCATACCCTGCCTGCAGCCTTTCTTTTATCTTAAATTTACCTTTGGCCCAGTTTACCACTTTCATAATTTTAGTTAAAAGTGGCTTTGGACCAGTTTACCATTTTCTAAATTTGGCCCAGTTTACCATTGGCCCAGTTTACAGTCACCCTCATGCAGATAGCAGTCGAAAACATAAATTTCAAAAGCTTAAAGCATGACATAGTTTCAAGGCTACCCAGAAGAGATCTTTAGACCAATCCTCAAATACGCACTGAACTACGATCAACAATAAGCAGACTAAACTACCACATATCCATCTTTCGGTGAATAAGTTCCATGGTTCATCATAGGTCATTGTGCAACTGAAAATGAAAAATCCCTTCTAGCTAATTCCTGCTTTTTTTTATTTGATTCCATATCTATTCCAATTGGGAATTAATTATATACAGACATAGTAGAGGTCAGCACATAGCTGGTTTACCTTTTTTATACTCTTGTTTACTGCATCAGACCCATCATAGTTTCCAAGCCGTCATTTACGATGAGGTAAGTTTATTGGATCATATCGTTTCTAAGAGAAGGTCCGGTGTTAAAATGATGGGGTGGCCGCCTAATCTTGTCTGGTAGTTGGAGCTTATGGCTGAGATTTCTTCCTTTACTGTTTTAGCCCTCAGGTCGGAGTATAATACTGAGCTGGGAACATACCAGGGAGAGTCACTTTTGATTGGAATCGCTGTATCCTAAGCTATGTTAGACTCGCTGGCAGCACCCCATAGTTGGACACCATTATGTCCATATTGGCTTTAAAATTGCTTTGTACAGCAGTCGCTTACGGCCCATTAGCCAATACATCTTCCGATAGCTCAACCCCACTTGGAGTGTCTTGCTCCAGATGTGTTTAGCCCAGGTCAGCCTATACTGTCGAGATGGATTCCTAGATACTTAACCACCTCTTGTTGGGGGAGAATGTTATTATTTTTGCATTCCAAGCCTGTTCTGAGCTTCTTTGCGACACGATGTACTTGTTCAACCGTTCCAATTTTAACGTTGAATTGACGTTTATATGACGTACTCCTTGAGTGGATATGTTATATATCGATATACCAGAAATACTTGGAGATACATATTATGTAATTATTACAGCTCTAAGGGTATTCCAGACTAGGACCAGGTGCCACATAGACATAGATATATAGATATAGATGTATTTGTTTTAAAAGAGTAATAATAATTATAGATACTCAACAAAAATTGGGTCTCTGAAACCAGGGAGTCTAAACTCAAAGTACTCCAGTAATTGAGTTTAAAAGAAAAACTGTTATAGCAGGCAAACTTTCATTTCATGCTCATGGCTGATGGACGGCCATGGTGGGGGCAATAAATATTAGTTACTACATTTATATGTTGAAATGGCATTATACCTTAAAAAAATTATTTTGCCCTCTCCGCTGAAATTTCACCTGGTGCGATTGATGATGATTTCAGATGAACTGAAGGAGTAAAATTAAATAAATATTCTGTTTCGAGAAAGCGGTACCTGCTATCCTCTCCGTACCAGCCGTCGCTGCTGATAAACATAATATAGCGGTTATGTCTTCTAATATTAATACTGAATTTTTTAATACAGAGTCATGACCATTTTGGGTTTAATCGGTCGGGCAATCGCTAGAGAAATCTGGTATACAATACAAGAAAAAGAAAATCCCAGTAAATCTTAAAGTTTTTCGAAAGAAAATCTTGAAGAAATCCAGAAGACAATCCCGAAAAATTTTTCAAAAATCTTCGAAAAAGAAATCTAGTGTACAAAAATTTGCCTTGTAACTCCTAATTCGCCCTTCAGGTTCAATGTAGGAAATACGTCTACTTTACGACGTTAAAATTATTTGAATATTTTTGATTGCCTCAGTAGTATTGATAGAAATCATATATATGTAGTGGTAAATCCTAAATAATTTTTACTGGTATAGATGGATGTGTGATTCCACGTCAAAACACCCAAGACATAACACCTAAAACAAAAATGCCGAAATCAAAACACCGAAAGTCAAAATTGCCGAAAACAAAAACGTCGAAAAACAAAAATACCGAAAAACAAAAATACCGAAAAACAAAACACCGAAACCAACACTTAAAACAAAAACAGCAAAAGTAACCTACTGTTTGAATGACGTGGAAACCCTATTATTGGTGTTCTGAAGAAAGAACAAAGCATGAATTGACTTAATGGAAGAAAAAGTACCGCAACGTTGAAGCCAGAATCAAGTGTATAGTACAGTCGTATAGTGAGCGTAACCTGGAGGATTATCTAATTGGCATCGCTTACAACTTCGAACTTCAAGGCAACTACAGACTTTTCCTGTACTTAATTTAATCAAAAATGTAATAATTTGAGTATGTAATGTAGGTTTATCAAATTAACTTATTAACTAATCAATCCAGTTCAATTGAGACTTAGGTAATCAATGATCCCGCGCAAGAGAGTTTCCACGTCACTCAAACACTAGGTCAGTGTTTTTCGATGCTTTTGTTTTCGGAGTTTTTGATGGTTTCGGTTTTTTTGTTTTTCGGTGATTTTGTTTTCGGTGTTTTTGTTTCGGTGTTTTGACGTGATACCGGTTTGATTCACAGATATTGTATGTCCACGTTTTGACCAAACTGTATTTTGCAAGAAAATCAGTTTGTTTCTGAGTAAACTGTATAATACACATTTATATTGTGCCCTCATAACTGAAAACGCCATATCTACATAGGTTTACATGAGCCAGCTACGGCTCAGCTACGACATTTAGAATGTCTCTAATAATATTTAGCAACAAGACTGATTTAAAAAAAAAGGGCCGTGGCCCCCCATGTTCAGGACCCTAAAAAGATTTTTGTTTAGGAACTTTAGAGTCTGTTTTAAATAATCGATTCTTCCTAAACTCAATATAAACGTCAGACAAAAACAAGAAAAGGGATTTCCAAGGAACTCTGGAGTTTTACTGAATAGTTGTTTATGGAATTTTTGGAATTTAATGTTATGTTTAGTTTTATATTATAAATGCAAGCCAATGGGCAGTTTCTCTTTCCACCGATGGTCAAGGGGTCCTATAATCCCATATGACTATTCCACCGCTGCCGTGGGCAGGTAGACTGGTCATAAATGTAATCTTCTAATTGTTAAGTCTATAAGCTGTTGTAAAGTTATTTTTAGTAGTTGTATAATTTAATTATTTTTTCGTGTATTACAAAATGGTACTTTTGAGTATTGCACCAAGTTATTTAGGCAGCTGTTTACAATTCATGGTTACGCAAATGGACATTATATAGCACCGGCATTTTGTCTTTTAAAAGACAAATCTCAAGAAACTTACCAGCATTGCCTCCAATCATTTATAGATATTTGTGCTCAAAATCAATTTATTACTTTTTCAACCGAAAACGGTTACTGTTGATTTTGAATTGGCTGTTCATGCTAGCCTTAAACATATCTGGCAAGACATGGAACTAATTGGATGTCGGTTTCATTTAAACCAAGCCTGGTATAGAAAAATTCAGAAACTAGGTTTAGTTACAGAATACAAAGACCACCCTTTCAAATTGGCCAATGGTTGCGCTACATGTTTGGCTTGCAGTATTTAAATCCAAATGAAATTGATGCCGCTTATAGCAAAGATTTAATATCAATATTGCCTAACGATACAAGGCTAGACCAGTTTTCCTATTATATATTTCGAACCTATATCGATGCCAATTCGATATTTCCGTCTAAGCCCTGGGCAGCACATACAGCAAGTATGTGCCGTACAACGAATGCTTGGGAATCTTTTTTTAATATATTTAATTCAAAATTTTATAGCACCCATCCATTGCTATATTTATTTTTAGACAAATTGAAGGGGATGCAAATTAACACTTATATCAACATTAATAGTATTGAGCAACCTAAGGCGGGCAATAGCGATACCATCAGAAAACAACAACGTTTACAACACTATATTACCTCGTACTCTACTAACGCAATGAGTAGATTAGAGTTTTTGAAAAACATTTCCCATCATTTTACTCATATTAATGATCATAAATAATAATATTTACCCCCCCCCCCTCCCCTCTTAAAAATCTCAATTGGAAGCCCATCGTTTTTTTTTACATTTTTGGTTTTTTATTAAATAAAATTTTTAATTATTACCAATTGCATAAATTTGTAGAATGTATGTAGATCGGCGCTAAAAAGCTACATTTTTTTAAAACCAAGGATCCGTCCGCAGGTTACTGTTACAAAACGATATTTATTTTTTTAATTTTGTTATTAAATTAATTTTTATATTATTTATGTTTAATTTCTTTATCGTTTTTTTATTATTTTATGTTCTTTATAAATAAATTAATGAATTACAGAATTTTTTCAGTCACTTCACATTTTTCGTAAGGATTTGCCCGTTTTTAATACCCCATTGTACTCCTACTAATTCTCAATAAGCTGACCCTGACCTTCATCGGTGGAATCTTCTACTGCTCTACCTTGACCATTTTGGTGTAGGGGATTAACTTTCAACCATCGGTGGAATAAGGTGCCGTCCAAGCCAAGACGTAGACTTATAAAAAAACACGACAATATATACCTATATTTTAATACAAACATGTCTGGTTTTACATTATTTTTAAAATAGAAAAAATTAGATTGAAGATTTAAAACTCACGAAGTTGAAATCAAAAAGAAAAGAAAGAGGAAATTAAATAATAAATAATCCGCATTATTCTTTAGATTTTTTTTTTAATATTAAATATTTATATTTTTATTAATAATTTGAGGATAAATATTTTGTACACAACATAAATAACCAAAAGGTGAAGTTGATAATAAAAAAAGTTGGTATGAATTTAGCTTAATTTTGTAACTTTTAAATTACTTGATATAATTGATAAATTTAACTTTTGAATAAATTTTGCTGCAACATATAATTGAATAATTCAAATCCTTAAAAGGTAACATTAATTTAAGAATAGAAAATACAATCAAAAATAAAGTTGAGAAATCACGTCGATTCCTCGAGACGGAAAACGTTTATTAGAAGATTAATTTTCCTAGTTATCAAACACTTATTACACATATAGGGTTTGTTTTTCGTAATTGGTGCATTCTACAAGGTGGTAGCTTACAGTAGTGTTTTCAGTTTGAATGGAATTTTTTCATTGGATAGGATGCAAGGGATGAAGTTTATACACACCCCTACAAAATGACGCTAGGCGTGGTTAATACGGGGTTGATTTACACTTACTAAATCTCACTTCCTGTTTGAATCGTCAAGAACTAACATCCAATTACTTTTTATTCAAAATTTAAGTGAAACTTTTGTGCGTAGTGATAAAATTGTGCAATTGGATAATATTTAAATAAAAAACTTTAAGTAAGTCAAATTTTTTTTTTTTCAGTTTTTTGTTATTTAATTTAATCAACCACCCTTAACTTTTCATCCCACTGTACAATAATTAACTTGATTAATTAAAATTATTAATTCTGCGTCGGATTTTTTAAAAATATAGTTGATTTCATTTAGGATCATAAACTGGCGCAGTCTAAATTTTTTAATCTACCAGAATATAAACTCCACCAATTATAATCAGTGTTCGGGATTTAATTTTTTTAATTTTGTAAGGGTGATTTAGTGTTGCTAAAAGCTGTCCGTCGATCTGTAATGATTTTCTAAATATATTAAATTTATTATGTGGAAAATGCATGAGGAAATCTTTCTATATTTTAAAAATTACATTAATTAACCACTCAAAATAGTGCAGCGGTAAGGCCGCAATCTTTCAAATAATTAGTATTAGGATATTAAAGTAATGCTCTTTTATTTATTTTTTAATTATATCAACCGCCGGCCGAGCAGCATCAGGAACAGATTGCTGTTCCATTAGAAGTAATCCTATTTTACAAAACAACTTTAAAAAATTTTAAACTTCATAAGGGATTAACCTTTTTATGCGAAAAGTTTTAATTAAATATTTTAGCATTTAATGTTGGGGGTTAATTTAAAAAAACAATTTTTATGCGATTCTGACACCGGACAAGCTTTTGTTTTACAAAATTGTAATCCATTTTAAATCAAAAGCAAATAAAGCAATAATCAATTTTAATTTTAGTATGGAACCACAGCTGGAAAGACTATCAGAATCTTCATCTCCAGGAACCATAACAAGTAAATCTACGGTTAATGTTAAACCAAACAATCAGGTAAATTATTAAAAATATACTAATCTTCTAAAAAACTCTCTTCCTCTTACAATTTGAGAGGTTTTTCTTCGAAATAAAACGTATCAGCATTTTAAACATAGCTGCCTAAACCGGTTTAGTGAATATGCCTGTGACCCTGTTTTATAGTTGACGATACCAAACATTTTTTTTATCTGACTTATGGTCTTCACTTGGTCTTGAAATAAAAAAAACTTTTGTGTTTTTTCCCTGGATACTACTATAACTTTTCCAGTATGATTTGGAACAAATGAAAACAGATTTGGAGCAAACGAAAACAGACATGAAGCAAATGAAAGCAAATTTGGTGCAAATGAAATCACACTCGATGCAAACGAAAACAGATTTTGAGCAAACGAAAACAGATTCGGAGCAAACGAAAACAGATTCGAAGCAAACAAAAACAGACTTGGAGCAAACGAAAACTGACCTGGAACCAATGAAAACAGACTTGGATCAATTGAAATCAGATCTGAAACAAGTGAAAAGAAATTTGGAACATTTGGAATATAATGAAAACAGATCTTTAGCAAATGAAAACAAACCTGAAACAAACGAAAACAGATTCGGAGCAAACAAAACCAGACCTGGCACGAATGAAAACAGATCTAAAACAAGTGATGAACATTTGGAACAAAAGGAAAACAGATTTGAAAACATGAAGACAGATTTGGATCAAATGAAATCTGATTTGGATTTTCTACTTAACTTGTCTATAAAGGTAAAACTAATCAAAATATTGTAATTAATTTTCATTTCAACAGCTTTGTTGCTTTCCAATCTTGGTCTTCCTGATATGCTTTAAAAATCCTGCCGCTGTCGTTAAGCGAAATTTTATTATATTTACCACGAACCATGTTAGAACAATGGTATTAAAATTAATTACAATATTTGGATTGACAAACTTCTACCTTTATAGACAAGTTAAGTAGATAATCCAAATCAGCTTTCATTTGATCCAAATCTGTTTTCATGTTTTCAAATCTGTTTTCCTTTTGTTCCTCTTGTTTCTTGTTCTTCACTTGTTTCAGATTCACTTGTTTCGTTTGCTCCAAATCTGTTTTTGTTTGCATCGAGTGTGTTTTCATTTCCACCAAATCTGTTTTCATTTTGTTTCAAATGTTCCAAATTTCTTTTCACTTGTTTCAGATCTGTTTTCATTTGCTCCAAGTCTGTTTTCATTGGTTCCAGGTCAGATTTCGTTTGCTCCAAGTCTGTTTTCGTTTGCTCCAAGTCTGTTTTCGTTTGCTTCGAATCTGTTTTTGTTAGCTCCGAATCTGTTTTCGTTTGCTCCAAATCTGTTGTCGTTTGCATCGAGTGTGATTTTATTTGCACCAAATTTGTTTTCATTTGCTTCATGTCTGTTTTCGTTTGCTCCAAATCTGTTTTCATTTGTTCCGAATCATTCTGGAAAAGGATAGAGATGTGCTCTGTACGTTCTTTATTTGCATGAGGCTGAGAAGCTTTAGACTGCACTTTTCTGTATTAATTTTGATGATGATAATAAAAAAGTTCTTTGAATCAATGAAATTCTATCCAATCAACAAAACTCTTTTGTATTTATGAAAATTTCATAGTATTAATGAACTTTATTCCATAAGTTGAAAGATGACGTCATCTCTTTCATCAGACTAATTATTATTACCTAGAACTCCAGCATTGGTAAAATTTGGAGCTGTACTGGAACATATCATTCTATCATTCTAAGATACTATCCCAGGGGTCTCCAAACTACGGCCCGCTGGCCAAATCCGGCCCGCAAGAGCGGGCCTGATGTGTCTGCTATCCGGCCCGCCCTTTAATTTATTTTGATAAATCAAATCAAGCAAAGTAATCATACAAAATAATCTCGAAAATAATAGTTGGATATTTTATTTACAGACTAAAGGGCCAATTCCATCAGACAAAATAAATCGAGTTTTAGACAAAACTTGTTATATTGCCTTGATAACACATGCTAAATTTGTTATTTTAATCTAAGTTTTGTCAAAAACTCGATATTTTTTGCCCTAAAAATAATAGTTGTCAAAACACAACAAAAAGTAAAAGAGATTTTTATATGTCAAAAGACTGTTTCAAAAATGTGCAATTTACATTTATAACATAAGAGGATTCGAATATTTTCGAATATTTGGAGGGATGGTTTTGAGGGTTCAAACCCCCCCCCCCTCCCAAAATAAAGCGCGAGATAAATTGCAGTTTTACAAAGAAAAACGCCATATCTGAGGTGGCGCTGAATAGGGGAAAATATCTTTGTATCGCAATTTTTCAACTTTGGATTAGAGCGTTTGACCTCAAAAATTTCAAAAAAAATTACTTGCGGCGCTTAATCCTTGAGGTAAACACATTAGTTATTTATCTTTCAACCCCCCCCCCCCTCCCCCAAAAAACAAAAATCCGAGATACGGCCCTGCTTTCATTAGCCACTGTAGCTAGTCCTAGGCCCTCGAAGCTTAGGGGAGCAATCAGTCTGGCCCTTAGGCTTAAAAGTTTGGAGACCCCTGTACTTATCTATTAGATCTTCAAATAAAGTCATACCATTGCTTAATTAAGTTTTTTGCACGAGTACACCTTACAAGTTCACGTTAGCAATAGTATATGATAAATTCTAGGGCAGATTCCTCTTTTCCGTATTTAATAAACTGAAGAAAGTTGATTAGGTTGTAGAAGAAAAATTTCATTTCATGATTTGGGCTTTGTTGTTTTTAGTTATAAACTAAATTGAGAACTAATGTCGATTGATATAATTACCTAATCATCTGTTATTAATCCTTTGAAATATATACCAAGGTTTATGTATGAAATATCATGGAAATAATTTTTCAGAAGTCTAAATAGTACGTAGGACGAATTATGACGTCATTAGTCGTAATAACAACTCAAATGATGTCGTATTTGCTGCCTAAATTATTTATTATGCTATCAACAAAATTTTTACTGATAGATTAGCTTAGTAGCTTAAAAGATGTTGATACAAAATGCAAAAAGAAAATCAAAAATAATCGTGATGTAATTCAGATTGATGAAATTAAGCGTTGCTACCACACAATCAAAGAACCTAGTAAGTTTCTTCTTCAAGTGTCTTATTGACGATCACTTGGCCGAAGCTATGATGACGATTAGGGAATTTCATTAAATGAAGTGATTTCCCGTAGTCTGTCTTGGGCTTTAGATCACAGCAGTGTATTCAGGATAACTGCTGGTATATACTTAGTAAGTTGAGTTGCTAAAAAAACCATGACCGGTTTCGATGTTACTCTAATAGATTCCATATTGCTCACGAAATGTAAGGTGTAAGTTCTTTTATCCTCAGCAAATTGTTAATCCCCATGTTATACTGTTGATCTTCATAATTAAAGCAAGAAAAAGCTGAAAGCTGAAAAAAATATAAATAAAAATTATATATTTTAACTTTAATTCTTAGATAATTCTTGTGTTGTTGTCGAAACTAATATAATTTTTGACTTTAGGTTAGCACAGTAATCTTGTATGGAATCCCCATTGTGTCTCTAGTCATTGAAAGTCAAGAACGACTTTGCTTAGCTCAGATTTCCAATACATTGTTGAAGCAATACAGTTATAATGAAATTCACAACCGTCGTGTAGCTTTGGGTAATTTTTGCTTAGTTTTGCTAAAATTGGAATCTAAATAATTTTGATTATTTTTCAGGAATCACATGTGTACAATGTACTCCAGTACAATTGGAAATTTTACGTAGGGCAGGTGCGATGCCGGTTTCATCAAGAAGATGTGGAATGATTACCCGTCGCGAAGCCGAAAGACTGTGCAAAAGTTTTTTGGGTGATAATTCGCCTCCTCGTTTGCCCGATGATTTTGCATTTGCAGTGCATCACGAGTGTGCTTGGGGATGCCGTGGTTCGTTTCTACCGTCGCGTTACAATTCGTCGAGAGCAAAATGTATCAAGTGCAATGTGTGCGGTTTATTTTATTCGCCAAATAAGTTTATTTTCCATTCTCATCGGTTAACTCCAAACGATAAATATGTGCAACCAGATGCTGCAAATTTTAATTCGTGGCGTCGGCACATGAAACTAAGCGGAAGTGTTCCGGATGAAATAATGCATGCTTGGGAAGATGTTAAAGCTATGTTTAATGGTGGTACTAGAAAGAGATTATTATCATCTTCGATAGTGTCGCGTAATCCTAAGCAAACTAAAATAAGCGCGGAAGCACCTCAACCGCAACCTGTTGTTCCTGCACCAAGAATCAGTAGTTGTCAAGGACTCCCGTTGCCTATTTCGCGAGTCTCTATGGATTTAATTTATAACAAACCCTTTCCGTTTTCACCATACTCTACGTTTCCGTGGTTAAAAAGGAATCCCGTGTTATTTCCCTACGAAAATCCTCTTTTTCATGTCGATAAATCGTATCAATCGGCTTTTAAGCCCGTTCAGCCGGTTGGGGAAAAACCTTCTCAAAAAGAAGATCATAGTGATGACGAAGTGGATATAGAATCTACGGACGAAAAATTGGAAGTAACTCGATATTGGAGTCCAAAGCGTGAAAGGGTAAGTGGTGATGAAAATTTTTATTAATCATAATGGCAAAACCGTTTTAAAGTTATTGGAGAACTACAGGAATCAATAGTTTTTCATCAATATTTGTTACCCCCTTGACCGTAATGTTTATTTGTGACATGTTGTGTATTTATTCTGGGACGGGGTGTACATTTTATTAATTATTCATGAAAAGATGCTTACAGTTATTCCTATAAATAATTCAAATTTAATTTAGGAAAACATAGACAGTATGAGGTGTTTACATTTAATCATAGTGAAAGGTTGTTTTGCCAGTGTTAAACACAAACACTTGAGTATTAAGTTACATTTGATTAAAAAGACTAACGCATTAATCGAGGGTATGGTAGTGTCTTGCTTCCTCCCTTATTTGCCCTACCTTTGACAATCCATTAAGCAACTTAAACACAAGATTGACTTTTTCACGAATATTTATGAGTCAATCGATTAAATTACTTATTATAATATTATTACTAAACTTTAATATACCTAACGGTAAGATCGTATAAAATAAATGGAACGATCACATTATTTAAAAAAAAAAGAATCAATTGAATTGATATTAATTACTATTTAATGCTTACAAAATAGTGTAAATAACACCCTATTTTTATGTCAATTATGTAAATATATAACTACAATAAATTTGATTATTCAATAGAGCTATCTTATTTCCAATCAAATTACACAAAAAATGATTATAGAGAAATAAAAACCATATCAAACCGTTATTGTAATTCACAATGGATTTTTATATATAAACAGAATAGATAATATCAATTGGTATTGCGTTTACCATATCAGTTTATCTGATATGTAACCGAAAACCCATAGGTATACCTTTTGTCTTATTTTGTTCTTAACTTCATTACAAATTCAAAACATTATTAGTCTATTCCTATCCTACACAATTATATTTTCCTTCTTTTATTTTTCTCTGCCTGTATTGATTTTAACAATTCCACAGATTTCAATTTTTAATCTTTCCTTTGTTATGCACAAGAATATTCGTAGATAATTAACCTAATAGAAAGAGGATTTCGCTCTGCAGAAATTTAAGATCTTTGCATCAAGTAGTATACTATTTGAGTATGGGAGAGCGGGGAAAACTCAATTACCTAAGGGGTGAATTTGCCCAATTCCGGTCATTTAACAGAAATTTCATGTTTCACTTTTGATAAAATCTTAATTATTTTATGCACAGATGCGGCCCCATCAGGCGACACTAGAATCATTCAATAATAAAAATAAAAATAAGTTATTAAAAAACAATAAAACTACCCTTAAATCTGCTTATTTCTTACTTTGTTGGCCCGTAAACATATATCGTAAACAATGTTTTTTTGGAAAACCAATTTTACTGGAAAAATTAAATAACATCAATTTATAAATTAAACAAGGTGGAACTCGGATTACCGCAGTTCTTAGGCTTCTGTACTTCCAACTTTCTGGTTAAATTTGAAAAATATAGATTAGAATAAAGATAAAGAAAAATTTCAAATAAAGCTTCCATTCGAATATCGAATTATGGTATAATCTTTTTAAGGTTAGTAATATAATTTTTGTAAATAAGAAGAATATTAACTAGGAATTAAAGAGAAATTTTCTTTTACCTAATTTCTATCGCAGGCTTAAAATTTATTATGGTTAAGTTAGCAGGACTTATTTTACCTATTTTTTATTTTTAGAGAAAACATAAAATCGTAAAATAAAAATCCAATAGTGATAAAATAATCTAAAAATTTGGCCTTCGATGCTGGAGCCTAGGGCCTAACTCAGTTAAAAATAGGTCCCGATTGCAAGTTTTCCTAAAAAATATATTTAATAGATTTACTGAAAGAGGGGGGAGGTAGCATATCCCGAAAGCAGGTTCTGAAAATGGAAAACGCTTTTAGCAAATACAATTTTAATGAAGTTTTGTAATTCATAAAACTTTCGGTTTTGAAACTAGGGGGTTTGGGGGGCATGGAATGCCCTCCAGTACATCACAAATTGTGTTAAGTTATTTATTTATTTATATAGTTGGTTCTAAATGTGTAAAAGCTTCTTTTTTAATAAAATTAATCCAAAAATATGCGAACCAACTTTCCGTTTCTGAAACCTGGAGGTCTGGGCGGCAGAAATTGAGTTAAAATTGTTGAGTCAATAATTGAGTCAATAAACAACAGATGTACTGGAGGGCATTCCATGCCCCCCGACACCCCAGTTTCAGTAACAAAAAGTTTATAGCCATATTTTTTGATTAATTTGATTAAATTAAGAACTCTCACTCTTTCAGGACCAAATTGTTCAGGGAATATGGAACACCCTTTAGTGCTTTGAAAGGGAGGGGTACCCAAACTTCAGTTCGTACTGATGGGAACTATAAATGTATTTTGTTCTGAAAGAGGGAAACGATATCTTATCTAATAAAACCAATCACGGAAGATGAATACAAAGTAAGGGGGAGCTGTTGGAGGAATCTGGTGTACAAGTGTAAGGAAATCTGGGAAAATCTTGGAAAAAACCTCGTAGAAATAAATTTAGTTGTCAAAAATCTGCCTTGTGACTCGCCCCTCGGATCATAGGTTTTCAAACATTGTAAACCTAGTCGACCCACCAAAAATCGATTCAAGTTGGGAAACCCCAACGTAGATTTCTTATCTAATGGCAGAGCTTATTTTGCAATTGGATTGACCCAGAAAATAGAGAACAGAAAATCGTAAATTAAAAATTAAATACTGATAAAATTATATTGAGGTGCCTGTTCAGACAGCAGTGTCCTGTAAGTAGACCTACTGTCTTCCTCACCTGTGGTCTACTCAGCTTGAGGATTTCAAGTTTTCTTTTGCTACAGTCCCGGAAGGTCTCTCCAGTACTCAAGATGTTGTTTTCTTAGTAGTTCCTTTATAGTCCCTTTTGCGGTCAGATATGCTATCCAACAAGTTGGTTCTGGTCCTACTAGATGTCGTTTTGCTGCAGCCTTAGCTACAGTCACTGTAGCCTAAGCAAGAGCATCTGCTTTTACGTTGCCTCTTATTTCTAAGTGCCCGGCACCCACCTCAGTGTTAAACTGCTTTGTTATGCAAGTGCTACTAGCACATCGAGGCAGTGACTTACAATCCTTGATTGTGTTTCCATTCTCTCAAGGGCTTTTATAGCTGCCTGACTGTCGGTCATAATACAGATCCGCTTATTTTCATAAGCCTTTCTTATCATTTCCTCTGCACAGGCTGTTACTGCAGTTATTTCTGCCTGAAACACAGTAGCGTGGCAGCCCAGGTTTAATGCTAAACGCATCTCCCGTTCTGCGTCTACTGATCCCTGCTCCAGTACTAATTTCCGTTTTGGAAATTCACCAGTCTCTTTTATATTCTGGACGTAATCTTAAGTTCAGTGGTTTCTCTCTTTCTCTCTCTGTTTTACTGAGTCACCCATACCCGCCGTTCCCAAATTACTAGTGCTTAGCTTAGAGTCGCCCGGTTGAGTTTACCTATGAAGATTAAAGTAAAAGATTTCTACCAGGCTGAGTTTACCAACGAGATTAGTACCCAATTCTACTAAGCAGTTGAGTTTACCATCGCCCTGATATTTAAATGTAGTTTAAATCAAAGATTAAGCTAAATAAAGCAAATAAACCTCTTGTTTTTCAATCCGGGGGGTCTGGGGGGTAGTACACTGGCAATCGTATTTGAAAGGGAGCTTTCAGAGCTTGTAGAGAAATGATTTCTCATTTCTTAGAATTTCTTAATAACCTCAAATTTTCTGAAATTTTCTGAAATTTCTTGGGATTTTCTTGAATTTTTCTTTTTTCTAGATTTCTTTGCGACATCCTAGAAACTCCACTTTTGATGCACACTTTTACATTCTTGGAAATTACATGCCGAAATAAACTCAACAGCTTCCTTATCGCTTCTTTGAGTTGAGCAGATGTTTCATATTTCATACAATTTATGGTCCAAAATTAATCACCTGGTCAGAGGTAGATTCAATTTTTCTCGGGCCTCACGTTGCAGACGACAGTTGAAGTGATTTTTTATAATCTCCGAATTTTTCCAAATTCTAATTTAAATTATTATTCAAAATGCAATTTTTTAATTCGAAACCTTGATGATATGATATTACTCGTCGAAACTATTCAAATAAATCAAAATTCAATAAAAACTTCAAACAAAATTTAAATAAATTCAGGAAACAAAAAAGTTTTTTTTGTCTAGCCATTGCTTGTTGGCGAGAAAATAAATAAATACAGAACTATTTACAAAATCTAAATTAAAATAATTATTCAAAAATCCTATGGGGAGTTATGTTGTATGTTAATTTGTTAAAATTAATATTGAATTAAAATTATAATAATGAGGAAGGTAAATGTGCATTTTTCCAATATACTTCCTACATTTTCTTAATATATACTAAATATACTATAATAACACTAGATGATATACTATAGTAGTAGTGATTTATATATTGTATACTATACTATACTGCATAATTATGTATGTATATCACTAGTATATTACTAATATAGTAAACTGTAATATACAATACTAAAGATTGTATCATTCTATATAATATTAATGTATACTATAATAGTATATTATATTATACTATAGAAATATAAAAATAGAAAGACAAATTTTGAAAAAAAATAAGAAAATAGAAAATATATCCCCCCCCCCCTACTGTGGATTATGGTAGTGGACAGCTTTATACTGGCAAATTTGAAAACATGCTCTGCAGACTGAAGCAGACAGCTTTCAAAATATTGGAAGAATGGTGCATTGAGCACTCTCTCTCGGTCAATCCGACAAAGACGGAGCTTGTTCTGTTCACCAATAAAAAAAAGTTACCTGGAATGACAATGCCTAACTTAATGGGGACTCCTCTAAAACTGGCGAACGAAGTCAAGTATCTGGGAATAATACTTGACAAGAAGCTAAACTGGGGTAAACACTTGAAAACCAAAATTAGCAAAGCAAGAATGGCTTTCTGGCAGTGTTGAAGGGCGATGGGACGGTCATGGGGCCTTTCCCCTAAGATCACCCTCTGGCTCTACACTGCGGTTGTCAGACCTATGCTTTGTTACGGCGCACTTGTCTGGTGGCCCAGAACCAAACAAGTAAGAGCAGCGTCCTCCCTACACCGGATTCAGAAACTAATCTGTCTGGCCGTAACGGGAGTGATGCGCACTGCACCCACTACGGCACTCGAAACCCTTCTCTGCCTCCCACCACTTGATCTTCATGTGCAGGAGATGGCGGTTAAGGCTGCTCTTAGGCTGCGTAGTTGGGAACTATGAAACCATAGGCGAGGAGCTGTGGGTCATATGCGGATCTTAGAGGACTACTCAATTGGAGTATCTCTGCTGCACCTTGAACCTGACAGAATCTCCCCTAAATATATATTTGACAGGAAATACAATATCCTGTTGAATCCAACAGAAACCAACGACTATGACAAGAGCAGGCGGTCTCTTAGGAGACCTTTCTGAACTTCGCCTTTCCATAATTTTGTATTTTGAACGATTTACTACTTCATGCTTTTTGTCATTAATAATTTGTAAATCAAACTGTAGATTGTCAACTCATGTGAATAAAGACATATTATTATTATTATTATTATTATATGTCTATTCTCGGATGGTTCCAAAAACAAGGTTGGCTCAAGAGCAGGAATTTTCTCTGCTGAACTTGACCTAAACATAAGCATACCGCTGAGCAGGCACACATCGGTTTTCCAAGCGGAACTTATGGGTATACTGCACTGCGCAAAAACAGTCCAAGATAAACTTATCTACGACAAAGACATTCAGATATCTACAGATAGTAGAGCGGCACTTGTGGCACTGAGGAGTCACAAGGTCACATCAGGTCTGTTGCTAGAATACATTCAGACGCTAAATGAGATATCTAACTTAAACACCATTTCACTCTTGTGGGTGAAAGGGCATCAAGGCAACGAGGGAAACGTAAAAGCGGACGAGCTGGCAAGAAACGGCTCCAACAGCCTTCCCTGCGGTCCGGAGCCGATGATTATACCAGCTGTCAAAACTATCGATACCCTCCTAAAACAACACATCCTAAAACTTCACTCTTGCAGATGGGCTTTTGCCCAGTTTCTTTTGAAACTGAATGCAGACAAGCAAGGGCAGCGATCAAAGCACCCTTTAGTAGGCATTCAAAATATTACTTGAAGCTGTCCAGAGTCAATCTACGGACAACTGCAGGGATTTTAACTGGACACTGCAAACTGAACAAACATCTCAACACAATGGGACTTGTAGATAACCCCAGATGTCGGGGATGCAATACAGCAGACGAAACCGCGGAACATGTGCTCTGTCACTGTCCGTCGCTAGCGTCAATTAGAGGTGCCATGCTAGGGGACTTCTGGCCTAACATGGCCAGAATCAGCGACACTCTGCCTGCCAAGATACTCGAATTTATCCTGGAGACAGGATGGCTTGAGGACTGACAGGACGGGCGGCCGCTGCATTCGGAGGCAGATTTAGTGGCCTAAGTGCGTGTGGGGATACCTCCCTGCCCTCCTACCTAAAATCCAGAATCCAGATATATAAGATATAAATAAAGAAAGGCAAATTGTAATATTAAAAAAAGTGAAAGTAGTTAATTACTTTGTAGGTATAATATTTTTATTTAAAACATCTTTTTGATTAAATTTTCGTTTTTATAAAAATATGTTGGTGGAAATAACAAAATTAATATAAAAGCAGCTAGGATTTTATATCTCTTTAGGAGCTATAAAATTGCGTAAGCAGTAAAAAATAAATAATAAGGAATTAACATTTAACCGTAGAATATGAGTTTCATTTAAGGCTTTAATAACGGACTGTTTAATTTTCGTCGAGAAGTAAAAAAAGGTCAGACGCTGACATTTAGAAACAATCCCTCACTCAATATTCACCACCATTTGGATTTGTTCCGCTTAAACATTGGTCTTGTTGGTAAAGTTTCAGAAATAAGTTGGGTAGGAAAAAAGCAATTATTTTAAGTTAGAGAGTTTTTAAAATTTAGAAAGCGTTTGTTAACCCAATTAAAAGTTGAGTGTAAATAATCGCACTTTGTTACCCTGGAGTACGATTGAATTGAGCCCTCTTTATATGAATTCAAAGTATCTGCGTATGGAATACTTTTAGATACCACGAGCCGGGTGAAATATTAAAGTCTATTACGTTTAAAGCGCATAGATACAATAATGAATTGTGCAAACATAGTGCACAGCTTTCGACCTGCTTATAAATTAAAAGCAATTATAATGAATACAACATAACAATGAGATTTAGCGTTTGTTTAACTTAACAAAGGATTAAAATTACTCTGCTTCTATAGCTTTTTGAATAATTAAAGATTAACATTCAATACAAACGATTCTTGTATTACATTTCTGTTTTCCTGCTCCTGTATTTTAACACTTTTTTAAAAATTCCTATTAATTATTTCATCTTTTTCTTAATTTCAATTTCATTCATTATTCTACATTTTTATTTATACCCCAGCGGAATTCACTACCCAAACTAAACTTTTTTCCCAACAACATAAACAATTATTATTTGAAACGAATTTAATTTTGTACAAAAATATTATTTATTAACCGCCTCTATGAATTATTACTATTTTATTCATTATTATTCTCGTCACTTATCACTCATCACTTATTCAAAGTAGAATTGTAAAATTTATTGTAATGAACAAGTGTTAAAATTCCAAAAGGATTTGTTGCTCCCTGGAAAATATCCTATATAGTAGATAAAATATAGGAAAAATTGTCGAATTTTTCAAAAAATTTATTTCTTATTTTTGATATGGCTTGAATTGAAAAAGAAATTCAAAAACTCAAAAATCAGTATTTTTCAAAATTGATAATAGAAATGGTATAACGGCTAATCGGTTCTATGTTCTAGGGTCCATAACCCACATTAGCTAAGATTTTAATAAAATCGGTTCAGGTATTTTTTAAACAAATGAATTGGGAATTTTTACTATGAAATACTGGATGTCAGAACACTAAACTCAGCAAATGTTGGCAGTGACCATGAGCTGGTGCTCTGTAAGCTGACAATGAGCATCCGAACAAGCAAGAACAATACTAACAACGTAAAGGAAATGCACACGGAATTTATACGCGCAAAGACTTGAGCCGAGGATATCCATAAACAAAATTGACTCAACTAGCAATGTGGAAGAAGCATGGGAAAAAGTTAAATCAAACAGAGTTATTCAGAGAATAAGAGAAATAAAAGAGGAATACTGGGAAGAGTTCACTGCGGATATGGAACATGGTCTGACAGGGTCACAGCGAAAAATATGGAAAAGGATTCGAAATAGGCTGATATCAACGAACGCCACAGCTTCCACAAAATTATTGCTGAAGAGTGTATCAAGCATTTTACATCAACGTACCAACAGAGCGTAACCGAAACACTGGATGATGTGATGGATTGATGACATAACAGAGGTAATTCGAAACTTAAAAGGAAGAAAGGCGGCTGGAATGGATAGAATTAATAACGAACTGCTCAAGTATGGTGGCGAAGGTAACTCAACTCATAAAAATTGTGTATTCAGCTCAAGAAATCCCTAAAAACACAAGTCATCCATTACGATTACAATATTCAAGAAGGGTGACAAGAGGAATCCGGAGAATTATAGAGGAATAGCCCTACTCAGCTCAGTACTGAAACCAATAACAAAGGTGACCCTATGATTTAATTTTTATATTGCGACAGATATGCGACAATACCCTAGTTTTTATGTGCTTTGTTGACCTGACAAAGGCTTTTGGCAGAGTGAGACTAGTGGATGTGATAACGATATTAAAGAAAAAGAAAATACCGCGGTCTCTCACTTATTTGATCAAAAACACAGAAACCCACATCAAGGTGGAAACCGGAACGACAAGCCCAATACCAACTCCTGGCGGAATAAGACAAGGTGACTCACTCAGCCCAATGCTGTTCAATATTATTATGGACGAAATAATTAACAGTGTAAAAACTAAGAAAGGATACTAAATGGGCCAAAAAGAAATCAACATTATCTGCTATACTGATGATGCGGTCTTGATCGCGGATAATGAAGACGACCTTCAGAGACTATTACACCAATTTGTCATCAGCGAAAACATATATAGTATGAAGATATCTATAAAAAAAAGACCAAATGCCTAGTAATATCAAAGGAGCCAATAAGAGGTAAATTGGAAATAGAAGGGAAAATAATAGAGCAGGTGATGATGTTCAAATATCTTGGAATAGAACAGTGATGTCGGGGTGTCTTCGTGACGTGCAAGCAGCAAGATTGGAATATACAAAACAGCGGTAAAACCTGTGATAACATATGCAGCTGAGATAAGGACGGAAACATGCAAAAGATGAGAACAACCGAAATGAGAACGCTCAGAACAATAACTTTCACAACAGTTTTGGACAGGGTTCCGAGTCAAGAGATCCGACAACAATGCGACATACAAGATGTCGTAAAATTCATAAAGACCCGCCGTAAAGAATAGAACGCGCATATAGATAAAATGGAAAACGAACGTCTCCCAAAAATAGTAAGAGATGGTAAAACCACCGGAAGAAGACCCCCCGGCAGACCGCCAAAACCGACGCAAAATTAGAAATTTCTTGCATACCGTGGATTTCTTCTGAACGACCTGCTGGGTTCATATCCAACGCATGTTTGATCAAAATTTCTAACTGAGTTAAAATGTATAAAACAAGTATACTGGTTACTTTGGTTGTCATGCCATATTGCATTGTAGATGCATTTTTTATGATTGCTTGCTATATGATCTTGTGTGGTGTTGCCAATGATTGTGTAGCAGTCCGAACGATGCTTACATTACAATCATTCCTTAGGGGCCGTCCTTTAATCACGTGAGGTTTTTTATGCCATTTTTTTACCCCCCTCCCCCTTGGTGATACGTCGTGAGGTTTTAGGCTACCCCTACCCCCCCCCCTTCCCAATATCACGTGTATTTTTTTTTTTTAATTTTTTCAAGTAGAGACGGCAAGACAGAAGGCCGCGGGCAGCGGAACGACGAGTGGCGTCACAAGGTCCAATGCCGGAAGCCAGCTGAGAGCTAAATATTGTTGTTATGTTGCTTTTTAGGCACAAATTTGCTCTCTCGGGATTTCACGTGGTAGCAAGAAAATATACACGTGATTGTCACAGCATCCCCTCCCCCCTCCCCATCGTGATCAATCGTGATGTTATTCCAACCCCCTCCCCCCTGTTAGAACCTCACGTGATTAAAGGACAACCCCTTATATACAATTTCCAAGCACCATCTAGAACAGCGGTTCTCAACCGTTTTACGACGCGACCCCCAAATTTTCTTCCTTATTTTCTGCGACCCCAACAATGTCAGTAATAAAAAATAGTCATCAATAATTACTTTGTTTAAAATTTATATTTCGAAAGATACATTATCTAAAAAAAACAGAAATTTCATTTTTTCTTTTTTGCATTTTCGAGATCACCTTGTTCAGAAACGTAAAGATTTGCAAAAAATAAAAAAACATTAGGTGGCGATCGTTAGATTTTGTTTCTCGCTTTATTTCTGAACCGTCCAACCTATCCCGACCAAATTTTGTATATAGGAGGCTTTACGGTAGAAAGATGAAAATAAAGTTTTCGTCACGATCATTTGTAAATCAGGAGTGCCACTACAAGAAAATAACACAAGATTTTTAAAAACGATTTTGTCTTGTGATAGGTTATTTTAAAGACCTTGAAAAGCTTTATCTGGAATAGGTGAAATTAATTTTCTATCTGTCATCTGTCAAAAATTACTAGCTATCAAATTTGAAACTTCAAGAGTGAATAACTCATGAAACCATATACTGATTTATTACTAATTGATTTAATACTAAAAGATTACAGCTTTTTGCGAAATCTTAAAAATATCCTTATCCATCGATTTTCTTTGGCATTTCTGCGTCGAAGGCAGTCAAACGTTTTGGACAAATTTCCGATGGGTTCTAATGGTGAAAATACCACAATAAAAAAGAATGAAAATGTCATTGTATATCCAGAAATGTTTAACAGGTTGAGATAACATTTTGTGTGCTGATAGAGCTTTTAAAATACAAGTATTGGCGAAAAGAAATAAGGAATAATTTTCCTGCGGCCTACGGGTTTTTTCAAAGAGATTTGTATTATTTACATGTAAAGTGGTCGCATCTGACAGTTATCAGTACTTAATTTAATTAATTATTTAGAACGATCGAAAATTTGTGTGCTGTATTAAAAATGGTAATACTACGTATTACTTACATAGCATTTTCTTGTTTATTTATTCTTTGTTTTTAAATAACTCTTCTTTAAAACAAAAACCTTGTGTGGTGTTGGTGAAAAATCGTAAGTACGTTAATATTGGAAATTGTTTGGAAAAGCCTTTGGCCACATGGTCACTTCTTGAGTAACCACTAATATGTAACACACCAAACAAATCTCCGGAAAAGTATAACAGATTCTGTTAAAATTTGGTGTACTGATGATTTGCGGTAATGCGACAGAAGTGACGATATTGTTTTACTTATTAATTACTTCCTTAATCTTGATGTTTTGATATGAGTTTATCAATCTTATATTCAATTGTTTGAGCAAGGGAAACCTTAAAATTCAGGTTACTAATTTCTAGTTTAAATTCAGAACAAAGTAATCTTGAAAAATAATCGATAAATTTTCTGCGACCCCCAGGTTGAGAATCGCTGATCTAGAAGATACTTTTGTAAGGTTTGAAATGAAATATTTCATGCTGGATCCAAAACTAACATGTGTAATTCTATACTTCAGCTAGTTTATGCAACAAAATTCTAAAAATCTTCTAGCTGAGATGGTAGCTATAATTACTAATAATTTATTGATTTTGAAATAGCATAAGTGGAGCCTGAGTAGGAAAAATTTATCTTTAAGATGTAGCAACTCAGTTTTCAGGCTAATTGTCTTATTTTCATAGTAAAATTTTTATTTGACGCCGTAGTGAAATCGATAGTGTCCGGTGGGCGCCTTACAAAACTTGTTGCGTTGTTACTGGAAATCTAAATATAAAACTACAAAAGAGAAGAGGTACTTTGGAATTCGCTGATAAAAAATTTGAATTCATAATCTAAATGGAAAATGGAAAATGTAGGATAACTTCCAAGAAGGTTTATAGACAATCAAAAAGCAAAGTTTAAAACTAAAAGTTTTTTATTTGCCATCGTGAATGCATCGGCGCAGTAGATTTGAGTTTTAGAAGAATCATTTTAAGAGTACCACATGAACTTAAAGAGCCAACCAACATTATTTTTAAAGGAAACGAGCCAAGACAAAACAGTTAACGTCGTTCGGAATGACCCTGTTATCTTGTATCTGTACGTGTCTTGTTTAGTGATATAAAAAAGCAATCATCTACAAAATCAGCGTTAGTATCGAGTATTTCTATGTTACCGGCGGGACGCATTTGTCCGCTTGCTTAGCGCTACGGTGTCCCATTGGAATAAGAACTCGTTTAACTTGGAATGTGTATTTATTTTATTAGTGTTGCAACTAATGGTGTATTACATTATTCTTTGCTATTGCAACTTCTCGATTTATATATTTTGTAAATATTGCATCAAGATTCTAAACGCTTATCCAAAAGCCTCCTCCTTTTCATTATACAAACGTGAAAATCTTTCAAGCGTGTTAACTTAAAACTAAGCTCAACTGATGATTGCGAAATATAGTGAAACACGTGGACCGAACTGAAGAAATAAACGAAATAAATAAAAATATATCTCACTTTAAAATTAAAAATTATTTTTTTGATTTAATTTTAAACTAACGAGATTGATTACTACTTACACGAATCATTATCGTTTGCTTTATATTATATTATGATATGTTTTCAAAGCTAATTATGCTGCTTTGGTTTTTCATTGATATACAAAAATATTAGAGTAGTAAATAATTGACAAATCATTACTGTATATCTAACTATCAGTAATTCTCTTATGTCATAAATAAATCATACTTGCGACTTCTGATTCATATTTATATTTAACATAGGTACTTGCAGTTTAGTTATTTATTGATTTATGTCAGTAGCTAGAGTAGCAGCTTGACAAATGAGATTGACTGAGATTGAGATTGACAAGTTATCTAATAACATAGGTATCATCAATTGTCTACCTGCTGATCCTAGGACCCCATTATGTCTCTAAGACAAAAAAAATTACATATGATAGATAAATTATTATTAATAGTTGGAAAGCCCGTCCGCGGACGGGCAGCTAGACGGTGGTTCTCTTTTGGTTCTCTACTGGGCGATTCCCCGTTTTTCTATATTTTGCGTATTTCTATGCGCAAAAAGTTGCTGCTAAACTTGATGTGCCGTCGCGTCGGGCAATTAAATTTTTATTTATAATTATATAAAAATAAATAAGTTTCTCAAATTCTAATTTTCTTTAGCCGAACGTTTTAATTTCCCCCACTTTTGCTCAAAAACCAAAAAATTTTCCAGCTTTTTCTTATTCTCTCGCCAAAGGTTTAAATTTCGTTCACTTTTGCTTAAAAATTCAAATTTCCCGATTTTTCCGGGCGAAATTTGTAAAATTATAATTTCCCTATCTTCTCTAAGTATTCTAGAAAAATGGAAATCCTGCGATATGTACTGGAGGATGTTCCACACCCCCCAGACCCCCCGGTTTACAATTTTGACTTTATATTTTTATAATTAACTTTCAAAGTAACACAGAAAGTTGCTGCTAAACTCCGTAAGCAGTAAGGCAATTAAATAAATATGTATTCCAAGTTTCAATTTTTTCTAACCGAAGGTTAAATTCCCGTCATATTTGCTTAAAAATTCAAATTTCCCGGTTTTGATTAATATTGGACAAATATTTTTAGTCCTAAGTGTTTCTTTTTTGGCCAAAGAATGTAGCAGGAGCAGCGTGCTGGGATTTTATAGAATAGGATTACTCCATTGAACGTTTAAAGTATCAATCCGCCAAGAAGTCGAAAATTACGAAGATAGAAAGACAGGATCTTGATTCTTGAGCCCACGCACTAATTAGGAAGATCGTTGCAGCTGCTAGAATTCAAACCAATGGTAAAAATCTGTTTTTAAGTTAAATTCAGATATAATTACCGAAAACCAATTTAAAATAAATTATGATGTTAACTGTTGCACTCCTAGAAGGCAACTGCCATCGGCTCCATCCATTAAAACACCTGGCTGTTTTGCAACCGACAATCCACCAGAACTTGGGATTATTGGGCTCCTGTTATTCACTTTCAAATCAAAAGTAACTTTATTACTTCAGAATGGACAATGTTACTACTCTGGTCGTGGCGACTTGATTCTGGATTGATTCCATTGCAAAATGGTGATTAAACCATTTCCGTTCTGTAAAAACTTTTTCAGTTTTAGTAAATTTTTAATAAAACAATTATTAAAAAGCTCATGGTAAAAACCACTGGCGAGACAAATCAGGTCTTGCCAGCAACGCCGTATTTACGATTTTTATGCTCACAAGATGTTGGGAACATCTTCATAACTAACTTGTCGTAAAATATCACTTTCAATGCTGAGCAAAGCCAAAATGTTGAGCCAGTCTTCTAACATGGAGGTTCGAAGCCTGTTTTTGGTATACTTTAATTTGAAAATAGACCTTTCCTCGGTGATAGATACATTCTTAAAGAAACCTCGACATTAGAAAAGCAATCTTTTACGTTTTTCTCTAGAAGGAATTTATACATCCACCTCTCCTTGACTATATGCTATTTCATTTTCCTTATCATCTTTTTGAAACTCATGATAAAAAATTAGGGATAATAATAGTCTTTTCTCCAAAAAACTTAGTTTTTTTGAAGAATAGACTATTATTATCCCTAATTTATCCTGCTCCAAACCTTGGGAAAAATGAATGTCATGATAAAAAGCATTGAACTGAATTAGTTCATTTCCTAATTGGTCGTCTAAGTCAATGTCATATGTTTCGATCAAGTTTTGAGCTGCTGCGATTATCTCTTCAAAGTGCATCCAACCAAAACGGTTATCAACTAGTTTATATACCTCAAGCCGCAATGTAGATTCAAATTGATCTATGACTGGAAGGAATATCTGGATTCGAAATTTTTCTGATGGAGTCAGCTCAACTTCCGAGGTGACAAACGCACGTTTATTTTGCGCTTGCGCTCTCTTGTATTCGGTACAATCAGCTAACTCAGCAGCTTTCATCTCATATTCTTCAAACCTATCCCGTTTTGTTCTGATGAAGCTATTTAGCGATGTCAGCGCAGAGCAAACTGTGTTCCCGTCCAATCTCGAGTTCATCCCAATTTTTAAACTTTTTTTGTGTGGGTCCCTTTGTGGCGCGTGCTCCTAGACTACAGCCTAGGTAGCCTGCGCTTAAATACGGCCCTGCTTGCCAGAATTAAACTGTGTTTATTCAGAAACATCGGTGATTTCTTTAATTGCAAACCAAATGCCGAATAAAGATGGCAATTGAAACTAAATGATTATATTTATAGAGTTAAGAAAACAAGGCTGGGTATCCTAGACTGGACAGAAGAAACTAAAAAAGAATAAGAGAAAATTTAATTATTTTCTTCCTTTTTAATTGAATATTCTTGAATAGCTAATTTTTATTTTGTTTACTCAAAATTATTAATATTGAAAGTGGAAGTGGAAGAGTCGATAGCTTTCGCACGAGATCCAACCTGAACTTCGCTCTCTCCACATGAGACAGAAACTCTATTAAACAAAATTCATGTACTTCGTACCTATTGCTGTTTGCTGTTCTGATTTGAACTGCAATAGTGTAATTGTGATGTACGTAAATAATGTGAATAATAGTATTGTTGCCTCGTAGAGAATAAAGTCATTATTATTATTCAACGTACGTGCGTACTGAAACATTGCAGTATTGTCAATATTTAGAATATTGAAAAATTTGTTTGATCAAAAGTAAAACTGTATATGTATTGCCAATAAGTAATAACTTAAATTGAGGTATTCCATTCCAAATATGCAGTTCTGGGAGACCTTTTAAATTAGATCACTTTTCTTATTTTCTATTTATGTTTTGGCTACCTATTTTGATAAAATCCAATTGTAAACTGATGATACCAAATTAATTCCAGATAACTCCAACATGATCTGCATATTTGGTGCACATGGTGCCAACGGAAAAAGATGCTTTCTTATCAAACCAGCAAGGCTTTTTAGGGAAATTTTAGGAAATCCTAGCTTTTATTGCTCATCTAATTTTTCGTGCCCAAATTTGAACTATCCACAAATAGGATCGAAGGGAAAAATCCGAGGAAATCCTAGGAAATCCAAGGAAATCTTTGTCTGGCCACTTGCATATTCTTTAGGCAAACTGGCTTTTCTTACCAAGAACGTTAGAAAGACCAATGTGTTACCATTATTGAAGCGAAAAACGTTTATTTATAAAATTAAAAGTTTATAATTGCCACAAAATGTTCATTACTCGTTCCTCTTCTAAGTACTAAAAAATCTCTCGTTCTAAAGCGACAGGTTTAGGTGGGGCGAGAGGGGGACGGAGTCAAAACCATACGTTTTCGCAGTTTTTGTCAAATATTTCGAAAATGATGGAAGATACAGAAAATACCATTCTATACAAAATTAAAGGCCGTAAAATTTTCTACAAAAATAATTCTATAAATTTTTTTAGTGAACTCCATAGATTAGGAGATATGGAGGGGGATAGTTTTGATAATTTTCTTATTTACTTTTTGTTTTTACTGTAAGTTTTAATTAATTTTGTAATTTTGTAATTACTGATGGAGAAGAGAAGTGATATTAACCCTGTAATGCACACATTTTTTTCTTTGTTTTCTGTCTAACTAAGTCAACCTTAATTAATTTTGTGTGTTATACACGTATTATTATAATAATCTTTTATTTTATATTTTCTTTATTTGTATGTTCATATGTAATTTTAATTAAGTATATTAAAATGCTTTTTACAAATGCCAGTCTGTAACTAACAAAGGTTTTTCTTTCATATAAATATATTAATCCTGGAAAAAAGGATTTAAGAAAGGTAAAAATTCATTAAAACTTTCCTCCTCCATATCTTCTAATCTGTGGGGTTTACCCAAAACATGTTCAAGACAAATTTTCTAGAAAATTTAACGGTCTTTAATTTTGTACAGGATGGGATTTCCTCTATCTAACGTCATTTTCGAGATATTTGACAAAAACTGTGGAAATGTATGGTTTTGACTCCTTCCCCCCCTCGCCCCCCCCCCCAAACCCGTCGCTCTTCAGCGGGAGACTTTTTGATAATAATCATTTTGTGACAATCCAACATCTTACTTTTTGGATTTCGGGGTTCACATCTAATTGTACTGTACTATACCCAGTATATAAAAACAAAAAGTTGTTAAATCAAAACATCATCATTCGGCGACGTATTTTATACGTGACATAAACGTTAATAATACGTGTATGTGTGTGAAATACGGAATCGATTTCTTTATGCATTCGTGCATTTTTAAATAAATTATTTGAAAACATAAAAAAATTCTAATTTTTCCATTGAGGATAAAAAATAAATTTCAAAAACTAAAACAATGCTTTGTCGAAAATATTCGAAAGGATGAACAAGAACTTCGCTTTTAACGATTTTTTCTTTCGTTACAAAACGTATAACGGTTAAATGTAGTTTAAATTTTTTAAATGAATAAATTCCCAGAGGATTTTAGTCTGCTCTAAGAGAAATGTCAATAACTCTCACAATTAACGGTTCAAGTATGACTTTCCATTAAAAGTTCTTACTTAAAAATTTTTAGGCAAAAAAACCTAATTCAAATATAGTTTAAAAAAGTTTTAATCTTCTAGAAGGTTATTAAAAGACGTGTTTTCTAAATAGGTGTAATTCTGTTAGTCAAGGACTCATACACGGTTCGTGAACAGGAAAGCACGAAGACTTGTCCCCAAGGGTGCAGTCATCGGGGATTAGAAATATTGTAGTCTAGTGACTACAGTTAACCAAAGCCTATTGTATGCATTAAAAAAAAAAATTTTTAATTTTACAAATTTTGAACTTTTTTTTTGAATTTTGAATTTTTTAAAATTAGAAATTCAAAAAAAAATTCAAAAAATTAGAAAGATTCATAAAAGAATTTTGACCGATTAATTTACCTAAAAGGGTTAGATTTCACAATTTTCGAAAATAATTTGTAAAAATTTTATTTGGTCTTTATTATCCTGGTGCTTTTTAAAACGAGAGCTCTACGTTACACTCGTTAGGTCTTGGTAGTACATTTACTCACAACGATTTGGTAGAGTAATTTAAAAAATAGCTCATTCTATTTTAAAATGTCACATTGAATTAAGTATGCTATAGCAAGTACGGTGAATAAAGATACGGAAATTTGCAAGAAGAAATTGATTGCACTTTTATACTAAGCAGAAAAATATTTAGTCTAATTTGAAAGTATCCTAACCTACAAAACTGAAACTCTTAATTTGAAAATTAAAATTTAAAATGCTACAATTTTAAATTTAATTCCCGACGGGGCATTTATTACGAAAAACTTTATTTTGAATCAGTGTTTGTGGACATATGTATGAAGGATTGAAAAGAAAGCCACCCCCATTTTTATCTCCCTAGAGAAATAATAAATTTGTGTATGTTTAAAATTAAATGACAGTTTTTGTATTCGGTTTAATTATTTTTAATGTTTTTTATCGCAACTAGGATATCATTAATTAAAATTTATATATTTCAAATGCCGCCTTATCTAAAAACGACGGTAAAATCAGGACATGACGATTGTTTAGGGTTAGTGAGGGATAATGACATGAAACTGTTATGAAGATGTTCAATAATGCATTATCTATCACGCGAATCAGGCAATTTTTTCCGTAGCCTTAACTATATTTATATATTTTTCCGTCAAATTAACAATTTTTCTTCCGTGTATGCCATAACAAACGAAACCAAACATGTATTTGTGTAATGAAATCACTAATAGTTACAATTGAGTTTCATTGTAGTATATCGAATATTTTATAATTTTAATCAGAGTACTTGACAATTATGTAATAGTAAAATATGCTACTGTTCAGCAATTACACTTTTATTATGCCTTCGTCATGCAATGTACAATAATAATAGTTGGTTTTTATAATATACATATACCTATGTGAATAAATTGCAGGAACATTTTTATTACGCATATTATTAAACAGTTCTTATCCAAAATTAATATGCCCAATTAACGTAAAGCATAATTTTTAGTAATTACTATTTTCAAAAAAGTTAATTAAAGGATACACTCCTACGACAGGATTTGGTGGAACGATTCGTTCCACCAAGTTAATAATGTAAAAAAAAATCGTAATGCAACTTACCCCACTAACCAAAACATCATCGTTTTTTGGTGATGTGTTCCTTTCAGTGTTTTCGGCCACATTTGCGTTTTCTTCGTGTTGGCCTTTTCGATATATGCAACTATCATTTAGTCCAACAGCAAAAGCAACGGCTTGTCAGAGAAGGCAAGGGAGGCTTAGCTTCCTCTGAAATTCTAGACATATAAAATTTTCAAACAAATAAAATGTGAATTTTTTATGGAGAAGTCTATCAAAAGACAGATACTCCTTCCACAATAGTAAAATACAGCTACACTGAAAAAAATGGTTTATCATTTTTCATCATATTGATGAAAAATTCATCATTTTTACACCCAAGAACAAAATTCATCATATTGATGAAGAAATTCATAAATACATTGATTTTGTTCATAAATACTATGAATTTTTCATCAATATGATAAACCATTTTTTTCAGTGTAGTACAGAAACAGCACCCATCCTTTTTCAAAGCAACTACCGAAGGAGGAAGTTCCACATATTCTCTACGCTCCCCTATGCGTTTGTCCCTGCTTTACAGTATATTTTGAGTACACTTATTTGGAATTCCCTTGAAAATCTCTGGAAATCATAGAAATTCTTAAGATTGAAACTAGTTTGAAAATCAAGAGCGGATCCAGGTAGTTCATGCAGGGGGTAAATGAGGCTACTGAGGAAAGGGTAAATAAATATATTTTGATAAGAATTTAAGTATATTTTTGGAATTAAAAAAATGTTTTGTAAATTTTGGTGGTTTTTGTCATCGGGAGGGGGTTAGATACGCTGTTATCTTCCCTTCTGGCCAGGCAAACTTAGAAAATGGGAAATTCGAAGAAATTTAGAATAATTAGAATATTTTAGAAAGGCCAAGGAAATCTCAGAAAATTTAAAAAGCTAAAAAATAAAGCTCAACTGGAGCATTCTTAAAATTTCCTAAGATTTTCCGTTACTTTTGTATATCACGATTTCCCCTCGGTTTCCTAGCAACAAACTACTACTACTAGTGTACTAGTGAAAAATAATCTGAAGATATTCAGGAAATTCCACAAAATCTCAAGGAGTTTTAGAATCTTAGAAAATTTCAAGAAATTCATGGATTTTTACAAAATTTAAGAAAATCTTGAAGAAGAGGAAAATTTAAGGAAACTTAGAAAAGTCTAGGATGTTGCAAGAAATCTAGAAAAAAGAAAAATCCAAAGAAATTTCAGAAAATTTCGGGATATTAAGAAATTCTAAGAAATGAGAAATCGAAAAAATATGGAAAATTCTAAGATATCTTAAATAAAGCCAAGGAAATCTCAAAAAAATTTAATTTAAAAAAGAAACTATCTATAGTATTCTTAAGATTTTCTCATATTTCCCTTCACTTCTACATAAGAGTAAATTGAGAAAATTTCATGAAGGTCAGAGAGGCTGGCTGGGAGATGGTAAATACATATTAACATGGTATTGCTTTCCATTCTATTCCATACCCCTCAAACCCCCCGGATTGATAAACAAGAGGTTTGTTTGCTTTGTTTAGCTTAATATCTGATTTAAACTGACATGTAAATAGCAGCCCTTAAAGCAACCGATCATGATTGACTTATCAATATTTGTATGACTTTAATATTTGATTTTGAAAGGGTGGCGTGGTGCGTACCACCTTAATTCATAAATGTATTTTGTTCTGAAAAACTCATTTCTCAAGTTTTGATTTAATAAAACCATTTTGGGAACGGCAGGTCTGGGTGACTCAGCAAAACAAAGAGAGAGAGAAGCCACTGAATTTAAGATCACGTCCAGAATATAAAAGAGGCTGATGAAAAGATAAAAAACAGCTTCCAGATCAACTTTGTCTTCAGCTCGGAAACTATCTCGATCAGACTGAATTACTATCGCAATCCATAAATGCATTTGGTTCAGAAAGGCTGAAAAGCTCTTACTTAGTAATACCGATCGCAAAATGTCTTCTTAAACCTTCTGTTTCTCAATCCGGGGGGTCTGGGGGGTTTGGAATACCCCCCAGTACACTAGTAACAATTATTGTATTCAAAAAGAAAACTCTTAACTTAAATTAACTAAGACTGAAAAACTGGCTCTAAGAGTTTTCTTTTTGAACACAATTGCTAGTGTACTGGGGAGTCACCCCCCGGATTGAAAAACAATAGGTTAGAGACCACGATTTGTAATTGGGTTAGTTAAAAACAAATGTTTTGCTTTTTCAGATCAGCACATTTATTTTAATTTTATGGGATACCTAGTGTCCAAATGAAGGTAAAATTTAAGGAAATCTTGGGGAAATTCAAAAAATCTTAGAAAATCGAAAAACTACTGGGAGAAAGGGTTCTAAAGAGTTTACTTTTTAAATACAGTTGTAGATAAGCTGAGATGTATTCCATACTTCTCCCCCCTTTCCCTCGGTGCATACTATCGCAATCTACAAATGTATTTCATTCTGAAAGACTGAAAATTCCTATTTATTTTTTTATAGGAAGCCTTTTCTTGAAGTTTTCGTGCACTCTTTGAAGCATTGCCACAGGAATTTCGGCAATTTGGGCTCCAATGTTGTGTTTGTAAACCAAGGATTTTAGGTATCTCCTCAGGAAAAAAGCACAAGGAGCCAAATCAGAAGAGCGCAATTGCCAGTTCAAATCGCCTTTTAGGGAGATGATGCGCCCGGGGAATAGGCTTCGCAAAAATTCTATGTAAACCCTTGTTTTGTGGGCTGTGGCGTCGTCCTGCTGAAACCAGGCGTCTTCCAGCTCCATCTCTTCCAACTGAGGCAAGAAAAAATTCTGGATCGTGGTCAGGTGATCGCTCGATGATTTTCTTAAAAAAATTATGGCGACTGATACCGCGTGGAACATAAGCCGTCTAGGATCGTTGCGTCTGCCGGGAACCACCCTGTAGAATACTTTTAATGGTTCTTTAAATATTTTGTCATTATTGAAATTACGTAGGCACTAATTAATATTGTAATATGCTTTAAGACCTTACATTTCAGCTCTATTTACATTAAATAATTAAATATTAAACCGATTACCACATAATCCAAGAGACAGACTTGTTTTTTAAAGATTTCAACATAATAAGGTCTTTCATTGCATAAATATTCTTAAAATTTATTAAATCTTAAAAAGCAAAAATTAAAATATCCATTAAAGTAATTTGCGTTGCTACTTTAATTTCAATATTTGTATTCTATGCTACAGCGTAGAATGTAATCCGATATGATGTAGAATACAGGGTATCCTGTTTATGACTATTTATTTTATACTAGCTGGAAAGCCCGTTCACGGACAGGCAGCTAGATAGTGGATCTCTTTTTTAGAGAAATTAATAAAAAAACTTCCTTCGTGTACACTACTTGAATCAATTTCCATTGTTATTTTCTATCAACTATTTTTATCTTCAGATCTTCGTACACTTGAGATTGCTATACAGAGATTATTTTTTATTATTCCTAGTTTTTCTAACGTCTGTCCCTGAGCCTTGTTGATCGTCATAAAAAAAAGAAATTTCAATTAAAAACTGTCGCTGTCTTAAAACAAACGGCAAATCTGTATTTGTTGGAGCTAAATCTAATATAATTTTACATAAAATATCCGATTATCCGCTTATACACTTATCCGATTATCCGGTTATCCAATAAGACGTCGATACATCTTCAAGTCAGATTTCCGGCTTCTTAATTTTTATATATAGCTAGACCGGTGGATCTCTCTTTTAACGGTCTCAATTAAAAAGTTAATAATGTGGAACTCCATTGATGTGTAACTCGATTAGTTAGGATCTCGATTGATGTGTAGCACCATGATATTGTGTACAAAACTGTATAGTTTGTTGAAGAAGTTCTCCCTATTTCATTATCTTATTTAATTTCTTTGCTTTGTTCTCTTCTCTGTTTACTATCTTCTTATTTCTTTGACGGGCGGTATCTATCTCTTCACTAATTGCCGTTACTTCTTTCTCTTTTTCTTCGTCGTTTCTCTTCTCATCAATTTTTTCTTCATCTTCATCTTCATCTTATATCTTTGACTGCATATCTATCTGCATGTATGTTTTTTGACTGAGGATTTTGATTTTGCAATAACCCCACGTTACTCATTGGTAACATAGTGTGAAAGGAGTATCTATCATTGGATAGATCTTCAACGGCCGAAATCCACTTATAGCTACTTTTGTAGTTTTACTTTTATATTAATTATACAAATGTAAAGTCAAAATTGTAAACCGGCGGTCTGGGGGGTGTGGAACACCCACCAGTACATATCGTCAGATTTCCACTCTTTTAGAATACTTGGAGAAGACGGGGAAAAGTCAATTTTGACTTTATATTTGTATAATTATTATAAATTAAATTTATTATAAATAAATTAAAAGTAAACCGGGGGGTCTGGGGGGTGTGGAACACCCTCCAGTACATATCGCAGGATATCCACTCATTTAGAATTAGAATATTGGTCAAATTTTTTTAGTCCTAATCTTAGTTTAATATATTTTTCGGTTGGTAAAAAAATCGACCAATCAGAGTGTTTCTTTTTTCAGCAAAAAATGACACTCTGGGGCAGCTGGAGCAGCAGCAACGTGCTGGGATTTTATGTATTAGGATGTGACCACAGTGGTGGCTTGATGTGATCGCTAGTTGAGTTATGAGCTGAAATTCTGGGTTCAAATCCCGGACTCGGCAGAATTTCTTAGCTCAGCCCTCTGGTGAACATCAAACTGTGAATCGAAATACTAATAACATTCCTTAACATCTTTATGGAAAACGGGGTACAATAAGCCTAGAGCTTTAGTACAAAGTGGGCATTGAACCACTACCCGTGCAGCTAATTTGGAATGTATTAGGATTGCCTTATGTTGCCTATTGCCTAAATCGTATTTTTTTAATTTAAACCAGGGGTTTTCAAAATAAAAAAAGCGGGATTTGGGCCGCTTTTGACTTTATAGGGTGGTTTTACATATTGGCAATCATGTTTGACGATTATTTATGTAGTGATTGGTTGGAACTTGATTGGTTTTAAAGCAAATGATTTTTCTTTTCAGGAAAATTTAGAAGCAGTTCCCACCACATCCGAAGATTCTCGAGAACAAATTACATTAACTCCTCATCAAGAAGCTGTTTCATCTCTCACAGACAGAATATGGAATCTCTCTAGGTTTTCGTTAGATAGATCAGATAGAAATAATTTATTGTACAGACACGACGTTCATAGACATTTTTTTGTAGAATCAGGTTAGTATATACTAAATTTGTAACGATTTGTGAATGCAATCAAAACTTCAACAGTTTCTAAGACAACCAGTACATCAATTAAAATAAACTTCTATTCATTTTGAGTGTGTACTTATGTAATTTGATTACATCTTGTTAATTAACGAAAATCCGCTTAATGAATTTGCTATTAGGCGAGAGTCACACCTTTAATTTATTACTTATTTGACAGTAAATACTGAAGCGCTTTGAGTAGTTAATTCGTACGTTGTACATAATACACTGAAATTATTTATCTACATTTTCAATATATAATTAAATTGATGATTTAATAAATTTAACCACACCACAAAATATCCAAAATATTAATCTTCTTGAAGAAGTAAGTATACAGCATGGACATTTGGGAAGCAGTTGTAGCTGTTCTATTACTAATAGAAATTTTAATTCGCAGCTTCATCTGCGGATTTATTTAATTAGTGTTTCGTTCGCGGCTTTAATTAATTTATCAACTTATTGATTACTACAATTAAAAAAATAAAAATTTGAATGAGGAATTATCCCATTATTGATACCACTCTTCTATTTATTATCTAGATGGATCTTCGATATCTCGATCTGCGTTATCCGTTTCTCCACCTATAAGAACTCCAACAATTGACTGTACAACTTGTATGAACCATAGCGGAGTGATATACGTTGGTTCTGAAAATAACAATAAAGGACCCCCGACGTCTGAAGAAAGTTACTAGGTTTAATGTAAACGTAATCTTTTGTTAGTTTTATTTACTAAGTTACCTGTTATTTACTACTAAATTATTTAAAAATTGTATACAATTAAAAATTAGGCACACGATCGACATCACTGCTAACCAAAATTAACTAGAATTTATGTTCGTTAATTAAGTGCACATAATTACATTAACACTTTTTTGTAAATTTTCTGCAATATTTTACCTTTTAATTAAATATGTATTAAAATATTTGTCACTACAAATTTTCAACTGTAGTTTACATATCTGTAATGTTAGAAAAACTAAAAATATTTAGTCAATTATCATAAAGTTGTATCTAATTAAATTTTAAAGCTTGTAACGCCTAACTAATTAATAAATTGTCAGTAAATCAAAATTCTTAGTTTCTTTCTCAGCTAAATCTTCTTCTTTAGCTTCTTATTCTGTCCCCTGCACGACACTTAATCTCTTTCTCCGAGAGCAATGTGCCTGTGACCCTGTTTAACAGTTGATGTTTTGATGGAAATCTACTTATCAGTTATCTGGATTATACAAAAAATACTCAATTAAAAGCGTTTTGAATAATTATTATTTATTGATTTTCAGTATGAATGAATTTACTATTACATGTTTGATATATTTAATATGAGGAAGGTTATCTATCCATTATCATTTTTGTTATTTAAATACTTTCGTGTGTGTCTTGTAACGAATTAAATTACTGCAAAAATTCCGATACTCAATTTCGTTGATAAAATTAATATGCAGAGATAAGTATTTTTACTTATTGCAGATAAAATAATTTTTTAGAGTAATTAATAACCGTATTTTAAAGAATTACTGCTGGATATGCAGTGGTCCAGATTCCACGTTAAACTACTAACTAATTTTTACAAAAGTTTTCAAATGACAAACAAAATAAATGATTTTTTACGTAAATTTCTCAAAATTGGTACGGTTATATTTTCAAAATCACCTGATTTTTTTACATGATTCGATAATATTAAAAAACCCTACTGAATTTTTTTCAGATTTTTATAATAATTATTTTGCAAGTTATGGGCAATTTCAAATTTCGAAAAATCGATCGAAGGTTCCCATTCAAATATTAATATCTCTGGTTCTATTGAACTCTCAAAATCCAGTTTCTTCTCATTTTGAAGCTCTTGAATTGTACTTTCGTTGTACATTTTGTATATTTTATGAATGTTAAAACTTCGATAATTGTTTAAACAATTTAACTTTAAAATCGATTTTTAACTAACTTTACCACCTTGGCAAATTTTGCGAAACATATGAGCGTGTTCCTCGTTAAATTTCCTACGAAATATGTAAATTTCAAGATGAAGAACATTTAATTTCGTTTCGCGCTACTGGGTGATTCCCCGTTTTTCTATATTTTCAAAGTAACGCAAACAATTGCTGCTAAACTTGATATACTGACGGAAAATTAAATTTTTGTTTTTTTAATAATATAAAAATAAATAAGTTTCCCTAATTCAAATTTTCTTTACCCGAACGTTATAATTTCCTTCACTTTTTCTCAAAAACAAAACATTTTCCAGCAATTTTTGACGAAATTGCTATAATTATTCTGTCTTCTGTAGGTATTCTAGAAGAGTGGGACCCCCCGGTTTACACTTTTGACAGTTAACTTTCAAAGTAACGCAAAAGTTGCTGCTAAACTCTGAGCAGTAAGGCTTTTAAATAAATGTTTTTTCAAGTTAGAATATTCTCTAGCCAAAGGTTTAAATTTCTCTCACTTTTGCTTAAAAATTCAAATTTTCCGGTATTTCCTGGCGAAATTTGTAAAATTATAAATCCCTATCTCCAAGTATTCTGAAAGAGTGGAAATCCTGCGATATGCACTGGAGGGTGTTCCACACCCCCCAGACCCCCCGGTTTACAATTTTGACTTTATATTTTTAGAATGTTTTTATAGGATGAAGGACTCCCAGTGCAAAGTGCAAAAAACTAAAAATATTTGTCCAATATTCTAAATGAGTGGATATCCTGCGACAGTGGCGTAGCCAGAAATTTAGTTATCCCCTCCCTGGCTAAGCCACTGCTTATTTTTGTGCGTTGGAAGTGGGGAAATCTTCAAAAGACACCACCCAGATGTTTTAGGTGGTAGTGTCGGATTTTTACCAACTAAAACCCCACTCCATGAAGTTGCCAGGAATCGCTAACGCATATCTTTCGCACAATCTTCAGCTTCGTTCCAGGTTCTACCCTTTCGGGTCTTTACTTTTCATGTTGTTGTTTAATCATCTTCATCTTGTGCTTTGGCGGACAATATTTCCACCCAGTTTTTCTCACTTTCCAACATAAGTTTGACGAGGTTGTTTGGGCTGATGTCAGTGCCTAGCTGCGTTCTGGTTTCTTGTCTTACCTGGCCCCATTTGGTGCAGGAGAAGGCTCCGCATCGTTGTATTCCCCGCAGTAGAGACAATTGGGGGAGTCCGCTCTGCCAAACCTATGAAGGTAGTTCAGGAAGCAGCCATGCCCGCTGAGTGCTTGAGTGATTTCGAAGTTCATCTCACCATGCTTTCTCGAAGTCCACTGGGCTATATCCGGAATGAGGCGGTATGTCTACCAACCAGAACCGCGTCGGTGCATACGGTCCTGTACGCGCTACATATGCGCAGGGCGCTTCTTCTCTGAACGGACTCCAGTAGTTTTCTGTTTGTTTTTTATCCAGGGCTGTCTTCCATACCGGGACGGCGTACAGCATAATGTACTCGGCGACCGTACCTAGGAGCCTCCTTCTGGCCTCACTGGGGCCAGGGTTTGAAAAAGACGCAGCTATCCACATCTATCCCCAGGATCCTAGCCTGGTCACTCGTTGGAACCACCTGTCTGCCCACCAGAAAGTGAATGGGTCTCCTATGCCTTTTCCCCGAAGCAACTACCGCCTCGGTCTTTTCTGGGACAATCTGCAGGCCCCTGTCGGCCATCCACTCATAAATATCCGCCACTGTCCAGTTGACCAGATCCTCCAGCTTACTCTCCGTGGTGCCCTCAGCTTCGACCGTGATGTCGTCTGTAAATCCTGTAATTCTCACCCCAGGTAGCATAGGGATCCTGAAGACGTCGTGGTACATCACGTTCCATAGAAAGGGGCCGAGGACCGAGCCCTGCGGGACCTAGCTGCTCCTCTACCAGCAGCTGCCTTCCTCGAAAGTAGCTCGCTACGATGTTTAATAGGGAGGGAGACACCCCCCTGCTCTCTAGTTTTGCCATGATGAGTTCCCATCTTGCGGAGTTGAATGCGTTCCGGACATCCAACGTGACCAGGACCGCGAAACGTCTGCTCTTCTTGGTTCGCCCCTTCGCATCAGAGATCTGTCGGACTACGCCACTGTCCTGCGATATGTACTGGAGGGTGTTCCACACCCCCCAGACCTCCCGGTTTTATAATTATAATTTATAATATTTTTATAATTATTATAACCAAATTAAAAGTAAACCGGGGGGTCTGGGGGTGTGGAACACCCCCCAGTACATATCGCAGCATATATACTTATTTAGAATATTAGACAAATATTTTTAGTTTAATATATTTTTCGGTTGGTAAAAAAAATCGATCAATCCGAGTGGTTTTTTTTTACCAAAAAAATCCTGCTGTAGCAGGAGCAGCAGCAGCGTGCTGAAGTTTTATATATTAGGATATTTGATCCCTGATCTGTATTCCTTGTTTACCTTTGATCGGTGAGCGATGAATTGAAAACAGGAAAATGAGAATGGACAAAAAATTCAGAAGCAGAAAAGATTATTACTTTACTTACCTATCTGAACGAAACATACCGGATTTTCCCAGAAAAATTCCCGTTAGTCAAAATCGGTTTTTCGAAGATTGCTGAACTCAGACCGAAACAGTGTGTACTCCCTGAAGCGAGTGGAACTCATTGTGCTTCCGTTTGTGCCATCCGCATCCATGAAAATGTGAAATTCCAGAAAATGGATTACTGATTTTTGTGAAGGTTTCTAACCTCACGGTATGGGGTTTTTTAAAATGTTACGCAAAACACCAACAGCGACATTTTAATTCGTTCATCCGGTAAGCTGTTGCTCCATAGATTCGGATCAATGGATAATCGCATCAACGTATTTTTATAATTAGCTGTTTTTAATAGTGTGAACCTCTAAATTTTGAATAGAGCCACTTTTTTTATATTTATGATAATTATCTAACCCCTCACCCTCCTATTTGAATTACTCCATGGTTAATTCTACACAGAAATCTACGATGCACTGGATTAATTATTTGTAAATAATCGGAAAAAAAACTACAAAATAAATATTGATTAATTTAATTTGTATAAATACACATAATATATTTTACCATATTTTCAAATAGTTTTTAATTAGAATATTTTACAACTCAAAAACTTGGTTTTATTCAAAAAAAATGTTTAATTACTTTTTAACGCTAAATTTGCAAACGAAATTCCGCTATTCCAGAGATAAAAAAATTACTTTTATTACCGTTTAACACTAGATTTCTTTATATTTGTTCATGCAAGTAATAACCAATTCAAAAAATTGTTTGGTGGCATATTTATTGTCTGTTAAATTAACGGAATATTCTTTCAATTGAAAGTATAAATCGGACCTGGGAGTACTTCGAAAATTTTCGTTGATTATGTCATTGAGTTTTTTGCAAATCATAAGTTGGCCCATTTTTAGGAGATAGTTATCGCGTTTCAATCTTCTATATATTTGTTTGAGCCGTTTTGTACTTATTCTATCGCTTGATAACAGCAGTTCACTATGTCCTTCTTCATTAATTAGGTAATTCAAAACTTGACTTGTGCGTGAGTCTACCGGTTGATTGAGTATTCCATTGTCAAAAACAAAATTCTCTTGAATATAATCAATTATTAACGTTCGGTATTCGTCTCTTGTTTGGATCGATCGTCGATTGTTTCGCTGATCAAGCTGATGATCAGCGTTAATTGCATCTGAAATACACAATCAAAACTGTATCAAAAATATTTTTAAAAAAATTGATTACCTATCATCAAAATCCAAAAAAGTACGAAAAAGGTGTTTGCTCTTTTCAACTGCATGGTAGTAGTAAAGTTGATAAATAATTAACAGTTATTAAGCTGATTACGTGCACCAACTGGCAATCGCTTGTTACTAATTTTTAATCGCAAAACTCAAATAATATATATGTAGTACCAAGTGGTGTAAAGCACAACCACTTATTATTGTTTATTTATTGTACGGAAAAGCTGTATCACACTTAATACCACCCAATTCGTAGCGAGAAAAATTAACTTTAAAAATTCATTTCGATCAACCACTCATCATAATTAATTTAATTGATAACAAAATTCCAGCTTCTTATAGTAAACTGTGTATTTATGAATCGACTAACTTATTTTATTCGAAATGATTAATTTTTTTAATTTAATAATAACAGATAAAATTCCATCTCAATTAAAATTTATTTATCAAAAATATGTTTATTTACGAATTGGATTTAAAAAATTTAAGAAAAAAATAAATAGCATTAATTTTTTAAATCCAAAATAAATTTGAATTCTTCTAGTTTCAGGTGCATTTTGCCCCCCCCCCCCCCATCCTAACCATTTGAAATTTTGGATCCAAAATAGTCTAAACGATTGTACCTCCTTTCCACCTATTTATTTATACCTTTTTTATTTTCGAGATAATTTTGAGATATTTCAAAATGTCTAAAATGGCATTTCGCCAGTCTCCCTCCTCTTATTTTGAATTTCGGATCTAAAATAATCTAAATCGTTTGTGGTTTGTTTGTACTTTGTGCCTATTTCTATTTTCATTATTTTCGTTTGTATCAATTTTGCTTTAGAAATATTTTAAAATATCTAATGTCTTTGTGACAGCTCCCTCTCCACATTTTGAACCCAAAATATTTTTTTTCAAAAATAAAATAGGCAGGATCACCATTTGTCCTAAAATCTTATATATTTCTGTCCTTTTTTTAATTTATTTAAAATTGAAATTACAAAAAGAAAGAACAGCGAGGAAATTGACTATTTCGATTTTTCTAGGAAAAGTTCTAGGAAAAATTTCTTTAAAATGTTTATCTGGTTTAATTCAAAGTAAATACAGGCACAAACGAGACCTTGTTCTATTATTTCTTCGAAAAAATGTAAAACCTGAACCTAACCTGAACCTAACCTAAACCTGCTCTTGCTTTGGCTGGATTTTTACCGATCGGGTGAAGGATAAAGGAAGTCGCGAAGCTGGAGATGGTAAAAGTGGATGAAACCTTTGATCAACTTTCTGACGATGTCGTCCTTCAGAATTGTACGCCGCCAGAGGGGATGCTACGTCCCCGCTACAGGCAAGCGATCTCTTTCGTGAAGATTAACGACTCGCACGAAGTTGATGAAATATTCGACCTGGTAAGTGATGGAAGTAAGCTGGCGAGCTGGAAGGTCGATGCAGCAATCGTCATTTATCACCAAACTCGGCAGGAAACCCACATGTTTACTATAAAGGTGTGTACTAATCGGATAAATACTTAAATAGTATACAGGTAATTTTTTTAATAGAGCCATAAAAATTTAATTTTTTCATTTTTTTTCTCGAAAAATGTAAAAATTCGGAAATGTTTTTTTGGTAAAGTGTATTGTCATTGGGGACGAATCCACGTGCAAAATTTCAGCACGATTGGATAGCGCAAACTAGGTCAAATTTGACTTTCTAAGTTTTACCGTATTCAAGCAAAAAGGTGAAACTAATATAAAGGATTTAAAAACCTAATCTATCCTAAACCTGAACCTAACCTACACCTGAACCTAACCTTAACTTGAACTCTCTTATCTATGACTTGAACCTAGCCTAAATCTAACCTGAACCTAACCAAAACCTAACCTAATGCTAATCTAGGCTTTTTCTTTTTCATATGCAATTTATGTTCAAAAATACCTGTACGACATATAAGCACGCCCTGTGCGCAGCTAACCTTATGGAAACAGCCAATTGTATAATCGCATTAGGTCTTTTGACCTTCTTTACCGGTTTCGAATGATCGATCATGATTCCAGATTTCCTAAAATTACCTCAAATTTTTCTAGATTTTCTTAGATTCGTCACATTTTTCTTCACTTGTACACCAGATTTCTCTAACGACTCCCTCCTCGATGAGATAGTTTTTCGTTGTTCCATAGTTTAATTTTGACTAATTATGGCCAAGTGGATTCTCGTCCAGTTTGGGTAACAATTGAAACGAGAAGAAGAAATTTGAAACATTTTTGAGAATTCCAGCCCAAAGAATAAAAATTTGTTGATGAAAACTTAAGATAAATCAATTTTAATCAATCTTAATTGGTTTTAAATCTCAAGGAAGAAGTTTAGAAGAAATGAATCCTTATAAGATTTAAAAGCTCCACTTTTAATAACTTGGTAAGGGATTATTCTTCCATTCGCTCAAATCTCTCGGTTTCTATGACGGAAAATTTGTGAGCATGTATCATGTTTAGTTTTTTCATAATGATATCTGAAAAAATTTGAGAAAATTCTAGCTAATAAGTTCATTGATGAAAAATATTTTTTAGTTACATGTCACAATATAATTAGCCCTCAACCCCGGAAAAACTAAGACCGCCACTGGTAAAATTTATAAATACAAAATTTGTGCTAAAATTGAGTCAGCTGAGCCATCTATTGCAAATTTGCTTATAAAATGTAGAATTCTACTAAATGTTTCAGTAGAGGTCGCAATGGTTGCAAGGTTGCAAGGTTGCAAGGTTTTTCAACTTAAAAATAAATGAAAGTGGCGAGTGTCAAAATCAGCTGTCAAGTAATATTTTTTTAAACATTGAAATCCCACTTTGTATTTTACAAAAGATGTAAAAAGTATCATTACGTAGTGTGAGTAACACATCTAAAAGTGAGTGGTACGTAATTTTGACTGTTTTCTTTGTTCTAATATTTTTTATTTTATAATTTTAAGTAAATACTTGAAAATGTGAGAAATTTTATTAGTTATTAAGTTTTGTTGTAGGTTAGTAGTTGTATTTATATTTGGTTATATCTATTGGTTTGTTTATAATTCCATATCTTGAATTTCTTCGATACCAAACATGGTATCTTTACTCGGGGTAGATCGTTTGTGTATTTGAAACATAATATCATTTGCATCTGAGGTTGTTTCGCTGTTTTCGAAGAGTTTTAAATCATCTCCTACAATTTTCAAAAATTAGTATAAATTTTATTATGCTAGCTTTTATTTACCACATATTGCAATCATAAAAGGTTCAATTGATCTTGAAAGACCATCAAGTTTTCCTATCAAAACTTTTACGTGGCGAATTGCTTGCAGTATATCTGTTTTTATATTACGAGGTAAGAAGTGCTTTCTTTCACATTCAATACAGGGTTGACAGTTAAGCTTTCTGTGTATCTTATCAATTGTCTTCATGATTGATTTTCTAGTTTGCACCCAGTTCATTTTACACCTAACTAAATTTTCTACTATTATGGTAATAGCAGACTGCAGCATGGCACTTCTTTCTTGAAGTAAACATTTAAATGTCAGCATATCGTACACAATTTCCAGAAAACTTCCTATAATGCAAGGAATACGATCTAACATGATATCGTTTATATTTATTATCCAAGATAAAATTGTAATATTGCACAAGGTATTTAATTGATGTTCACCATTATTGATTTCCATTCTTTTTTTTTATCTGAAACAATAAATTACATATGTATATATCAAAATTTTATTTTCGGTAGGCTTTGTAGTTAGAATTTAACTTACAAGCAGCAAAAATCAGAATACATATTTCTGCCCCCCCTTCCCAACTCAAAATTTTAAAGCTACCGTTGTTTGATCCTTAACCATCCCATTTGAGTAAGAACCACGGTACATAATATAGTAAGGTAATCCGACGAGTAACGTTTACATGAAACGTTTTCGTCCCCAAGGATAGAGAATAAGGTACCTATAAGCAAGCGTTGTATAGACAGAGAGCGATGCTTGTCGTAGTAAGATGATCTAAAATGTGCTCGTAATACATTATGGTTTCATTTCTAATGCACATAGAGAGTTCAGCACTGGATTACCTTACTATATTATGTACCGTGGTAAGAACTACATAGATCTTAGATCATATAGTTACATGATTCTGAATTTTGACTTAAGTGAATTGTTCAATAAGACAAATTTAGTATCAAAAATTAAGGGAACTATGAGTTACCTGGAACTTTAGACTGTGATTTGATCAGCATCAAATAATTTGTTAACTATTTTGTTTGGCTCACTGAAATTTAAACAGTTACTGATTCATATCATTCTCAATATTTATATTTGACTTGGGTACTATTGGGCAAACCATCAAAAGTGATGTTTAATGTGTTACGAACAAACTGCTGTTGCTCTTGGTGTCCAGTACTGAGCAAAAATATCATGTTTAAATTATGTTGCTTTGTAACGAATAAGAGTCGGCCAACAATGTTGCCTTCTGCTAAGACGTTTATAGGATAATTACTTATAAATTAAGGAGATTTTGACGTAAAACTTAACCTCGCTTATCGATTTTTGGCTATAAAAATGTTATTTGCTATTGTAATAATGTAGTAAATTATCCTACGTTGTTATATATCAAACAAGTGTAACCATTCCTACACATGAATAGTTTGATACATGAAAAATTTGTTATAAATAATTCTTTTATTTTATTATTTTTTATTACATTTTATTTTATATATAAAATAGTTATATATAAAATATGGAAAAGTTTTGTTTGGACTTACGTTATATTTTTTAAACTTGAATTTGAATTGTAGAACCAAATAAACCTAAAAATTCTCAGTTTGACGGTTTTGCTTATTTTTGGGTTGGTGAAAAACAATTGCTCGTGGCAACTGGAGTGTTAAGATGGCAAATTAAAATTTTCAAATTTAAATGTGGAACATTTGGTTTTTTAAATATTTTAAATTAAAGCAAACTTAATAATCCACTTTAATTCCTACTCTTTTAATTTTCGTTATTTACTGGACACCCTGTACAACAATAACTTAAATTTAAGTTATGTCAGTATTGCATTGGTGGTATGATATGAAAATGGAAATATCAAAAAGAATATTATTTAGGTTTTGTTGGTTTTTAATACCTAATTGATCTGACTTGCAAGAAAACATTTCTTTATCTAGAAATTTTTCAATTTTCTAATCTTTGTTATTACATAGGTATTGTCTGTCTTCAAAAAAATGTAATCTTTAGCAACAAGGATTTAGACCTTCAAATTTTCCATGGAGTGCACTTGAAATGTAATAGCTTTATCAATCTGCATTAGATTTCTCAAGCAACTTTTTGGTACGGTATGGTAATCGTACTTAACTTATGATAATGAATTGTCTATTGTAATGTTGCCACTGCATTTTATTTTTAAATGCATGCTGCTTTTGAATAATTAAACAAAAGCATTGAGAAACCTACTAATTTGCAATTTTGACCTTAAAAATTACATATTATCAACAGCCTTGGTATACTAAATATAAAAAAGATACTAGCATAATTTATGTTTTGTTTATTAATTTTTTTTAGTTGCCAATGAAACGTGATAGTTGGTTGTTTAGTACTTAAAACTTTTATCCAACTTAAACGTCGGTAATTAATTTTTTAATTTTGTTGTTTTCAAATTTAACTTGATAGTGAATACATGGTATAGAGCCTACCCAAATAAGTTATTTGAAAGTTTATTTTAATTTGACCTTTTATGATGAAATGGATTATAAAATAAAATAAATATTAAAATATTTGCGATTACTTAATAAGGAAATGATAAGTTCAGTTGTACTTGGCTTAATTTGTATGTTTATTAACAAGCTTATCATTTTAATTTTGCCACTGACTGTTGGAGCTAACTTTTAGTATTTGATGTTTATCAATTCTAGAGCGATGTGGGCCACTCTCCAACCTGGAAGTTCTCCAGTGGATTGGTGCGAAGACAATTACACGTTTTCACCAGTAATTGCAGAATTTGTGAATACAGTTGAGTTGTTTAATTATTTTTTTTTTTATATATTCTAATGCAAAATTTTATAGTTTAGCAATATATTGTTTTTGGTATTACCGCCTTTATTAATTCACCTGTTTCAAGGATATGGCAAATTTGTTAACAAGGGTATCCACGTTGTTTGGGGGTTGTTGATTGTTGTCGGATTAAGTTCTGCTTATTTTCATGCAACATTAAGTTTAATCGGTCAACTATTAGATGAATTATCTATTTTATGGGTTTTTTTTGCTGCATTTTCCATCTTTTTTCCCAGAAGATTGTTTCCAACATTTATACATAACGACAGGTAAAACAATGTCTAATATTCGGGTCAACTTCTAATATATTTTTTCTTTCTAGAAAACGATTTAGCATTGCTGCAATACTTTTAGGTATAATTGGAACTGGATTGGCAATAATTCATCCGGCAATTAACGCTTTCGCTCTTATGACACTTGGTATTCCATCAGTGGTGTTACTATTTTACGAGTTGAAAAGGTGAGCTATTAAAAATTTATTTATTTTTATTGATTATACACCCAAGTTGAGTACTCCTACAAGGTAAACTACTAATTTCCATTCTATAACATTTTAAAGCATCAAAATGTAAATTTTTATGTCTTATTCTTCTATACAAAAACAAAAAAAGTAAATTATTCAAATTCAAAATTTAAAATTCAATAACATTAAGGTCGTCGACATTGATAAACTAATTTTTTAAACCTTCTTTGGCAACTAATAAACATAACACGTCCGTGACTTTTAAATACGTTTTTCGTAATTTATAATCTTTCAATGTTATGTTTATAATTTGTTTTGCGTCAATTTTTTGAATAATTACAAATATTTACTCTAATTATCTGGAAATTTGCAAATTTGATTTTTTACTTTTAATTAATTGAGTTTACAATCGCCTCCTCCCAATCTGATTTCTAAAATAAGGTCAATGCTTAATAGTGTTTCATAGGGAACTATAAGATGCAATTGAAAAATTAAACAGTTATCCCTCGTTCCCATATACCTATTCTAGTGAGATTTTAAAATCAAATTAATTCTATCAGAAACTCATAATCTGATACAAGAACTTGTATTTTTAAAAGCTTTCTTTTGTTTGAGTTATCGCAACGAATTGAAAACCATTTGTAAATTCAAAATTTTTATTATGTAATCTTATCTTCCTTTTCTGAATCAGTTAACTTAGTTTCCATGTTAGGGTGAGTTTTTTTTTAAATTAGCAAGCACTTAGCTTTGAAAGAATAAAGTTGAGGCAAACGTCAGCATTTCCACAGTAGTTTTATTAACCTGTAGTAGTTATTCTAGGGATGTACTACAAATCCTGTGATTCCTATAAGTAAAAAATAAGTGCGACTTATATTGATTAATCTGGAGTTTTCTGATAATATCAGTAAAGATAAGAAATCTTGCGGAACTTCACTCCGACTAAGCGATTGTTGAAACTACAAAAACAAATTTTTGCCAATGTATGCATAATGATAGTTAAATAATTGCATCTAATCAGCAAATCGCCATTAACACAGATAAATGATATAAAATAATCGATTAGATTTGTATTCACAACTAATGCAAACTAATAGAAACTAAACTAAATGTTTAATGTTTCAAACTCACTCTGTTACTTTTTACCATCTTCGGTTCTATTAGTTCAAGGCGATGATGATGTTTGGTACAGTTTTGTACTAATTATTGTTCATATTATTTTAATATTAATTAAAATTATTAGCTCTTGAAAATACAATTAAATATGATTATCAATAGTGAGCTAAAGGATACAAATAAATCTTATTATATGGATTTCGCAATCCTATACAATTAAATGTTGTAAAAAATTATTAATGATTGAAAGTGCTTACTGTTCATTAATCCGAAAAATATGCAAATTAAGTGAATTTTTTTTTATCATATTGAATTGAATACTATGCGCGTTAGTAATTTTTTCCAGGTTTGCCTGATGAGAATCCGAAATTCAAAACACCTATGCCATACGTGTCGCAAACTAATTCACTTAATTTGCATATTTTTCGGATTAATGAACAGTAAGCACTTTCAATCATTAATAATTTTTTACAACATTTAATTGTATAGGATTGCGAAATCCATATAATAAGATTTATTTGTATCCTTTAGCTCACTATTGATAATCATATTTAATCATATTATTTTAAGTATTAAATTTATGTTAACCTAAAATATTTGTTGATAGAGTCAAAAATATACGAGTATATAGATTGGGAGTTCGATGTGCATCTGTATGGTTCCTGGCCGTGTTTTGCTGGATCAATGATCGACTTTTGTGTGACGCCTGGACCTATATTAATTTTCCATATCTCCATGGATTGTGGCACATTTTTATATTTATTGCTTCCTATACAGCCTGCGTACTTTTTGCATACTTTTCTGTTAAAGAAGAAAAACCAGAAAAGAAAGCAGTTTTAAAGTATTGGCCTCGGAATGATTTTGAATTTGGAATTCCATACGTTTATATAAAAACACGTCATGTCGATATAGATCCTGAGATTTAACTCTTAAATCATTCTTTCAAAGCACGTAATAAAGACTGCAATAGTTTTGTATTAATATGTAAAAACTAATTGAAACCTGAGATTTTTATAGATATTATTTTTCAAAAAAATTTTCCAATGTAAAGTGTCAACTGGTAACTCTGCTGTAAGTGAGCCAAATTTACTCAGCCAAATAGTTTTATCGTCCTTTTATTAAATTGTAAAAAAGCATTTCTGAACATTAATGGTGCAATATTTTTTTTTATTTATAAATGTTAGTTTTAATATAGTACTATGGTTTGTGTTAGCGGTAGATAAACGTTCAACTTGGTTGTCAACCTAATCGTCAACTTGCCATGTTGACGACGATATTGACCGTGTGTGGGCTAGTTGAAGGTTGAAAAGGCAAGTTGAAGTCCAGGTTCAAGAAAATTAAATGCATTGGATTTTTTGTGGGTGGAACCGAGTTGAAACGTGTGTAGGTATGTTATCAATTTCACAAATTAAAGTAACGTATACTATACAATCGTTAGCAATACGAGTTAGCATAAAGTGATATTGACGACAAGATTGTCAACGAAGTTGAAAAGTATGTATTGAACAGGTTGACAACCAAGTTGAACGTTTATCTACCGCTTTAGTTTTACAAGTATGTTTTGATATGGAGTCAATTCTTATTTCCGATTACCAATTTAGTATTACTTTAATACACTTCAAAAATTGTCTAGTCATAGGGCCTAAATATATGTACGTGGTATATACAATAATTTTTTGAGTAAATTTTAAATTTACTATTTAAGTTTTGGTTGACTTCGTATTGAATCTGTTAATAAAATTTTTGCTCAAAATTTTTATTTATATAGGTTAGACTATTTAGAGCATTTATAATCTCATTTGAAAATGTTATAATTAACAATATTTTTTCTATGAAAATTGTTGAATTATGTTTGCCAGGCTCGTAAGATCTGTATTTAATGATCTCAAAACTCTTGAGTACTCACCCAGCATCTTTGGGTTAATATTGTTGATAACAGTGCCTTCCATGGGGTGCCAATGATAAATTGTGACAATACTTGTCAGCTTTTAATGTAAAATTTAAATAGAATTTCATGGTTAATCGTACTGGAGAGAACAAATTTTGTTGTTTTGGCAGGTTAACTTTGCTATTGATGCAATGGAGAATGAAATAATCTGGATATGGTGCGCAAAAAGATTTGGGATTGTATAACGAAGTTAATCTGTAAAACCAACGAAAATTGTTGGTTCATCCTGTACATGTTTGATTGGGCCTGGAAACGAATTGACTAATGCTATTATATGAAATATATATTATATCATATATATTTTATTATATATAGGTAAAATGCTATTATATTACTACTTAATAAGTTAGTCACATGTTAACTATATTTAATACCACCCAGATGTGAAATTTATTTTTATAAAAGCTCGCTATAAGAGATATGACAAAGCATCAATCTAGCTTCTGTACTCCCTTATTAAATCTGAGATTACACTACTACTATATGTGATGTGATTATATTGTGATAATTATTTATATGTGTGATGTATTGTACATACTTAGTATGTTCAAATTTTTCCATAAATAAAATGTATATTACGCAAAATTTGTCATTTTACTCGAAATTAATGTAAACTTTTTTTAATAGAATAGGAAATCTGAGGAATTGCACATAATTCTAAGAAATCTCAGGAAATCTTGAGATCAAGCAAGAGGAAATCTAGAAATGAAATTTTTCAATTTTGGACAATTACAGAGCAAAAATCTTAATGATTTACAAGAAATCTACTGAAACTCTTATGCTGCTGCAGACCAACAAAGAATTTACTAGGTCAAAATGTATCTTGAGTTCTATACCAAGTAAGAGAAATTCAAAGTATGGAAAATACAGTGATTGGTCGTGACCACCTCGGTATACTACGGTATAGCGCACTCGAGGCGCAATTATTGATATTTTTTCACGTGATCAATATACGCACTTTGAAGAATTGAAAAATTATACCAACAAAATTATTTCTTTTAAAAAAATCACGAAAATTGTTTTTTTTCCAAAATTTTTATTATTTAAATAGATTTTAAGAAATGCTTTTCCCAAGGGGTAAATATCTCAAAATAATTTTGTACACAGGACTCGGAATTCGAAAGATTCTCAAAGAATTACAATAATTTCAAACAAGGGGAGGTAACGGGGTTAATCTACTGAATTTTGTTAAATTATACCTAAATACCTCCTCCAGCCTCGTTTATCTCCTTAATGAATTTTTCCTGAATCTGCTCTTTTCTACATTTTCAGGGATTTTCCATTTCATAAGATGTGAAAGATCCTGAAATTTTCTAGGTTTTTTTAAGATTTCTTTAGATTTCTTTTCACTTGTATACCAGATTTTACTTTGATTTTTACTAAATGGAACACAAACTGGAAATCGTCACATACAAAACTAAAGGGAATTTCATTTCCTAACATTTTCTGGAATTTCTTAAAATTTCCGTGGATTTCTTGAGATTTTCTAAGATTCTCAAACTCCTTTCTATTTTTTTTCTGATTGTTTTTGAGAATTTTCTGGCGATTTTTCCCTAATTTGTTGCTGGAAAACCAGAGGGAAATCGTGATATACAAAAGCGAAAGAAAATCTTATAAAATTAGGAAATTTTAAGAATACTCCAGATGAGCTTAATTTTTTAGCTTTTTTAATTTTGAGAAATTTCCTAAGATATCCCACAATTTTCCAAATTCCTTGAAGGGGAAGAGTAAAGGGGTATCTTTATCCCCCTCTTCTTGACTCATCAAAAACCAACAAAACTATATTTTTGTAAATCTCAAAAATATACCTAAATTTATCCCTCCTCTCCACCCTCATTTATTTCCTCCATTACCTTTTGTCTGGATCCCTTCCAAACTAGTTCCAATTTAAGAATTTCTATGATTTTCAAGGATTCCAGAGATTTCCAAAGGAATTCCAAACAAGTGGACACAAAATTTTCGAGATATTTACCTCTTGGATTTCTCCCTAGTTTGTTGCTAGGAAACCGATGGGAAATCGTGATATACTAAAGTGAAGGAAAACTTCCCATTTTCTAAGTTTGCCTAACTTTGCCTCATCGTTGCCCTTGATATCAAAAACGCATTTAATTCCGCGAGATGGTCTCTCATCATAAACAAACTAGTGAGAAGAGGCATCTCTGATTATCTCATAGATTTGCTGAAGAGCTATCTCAGCACCCGATCAATCTACGTCGAGGAGGAGCAGCTGAGAGAGGAGGTCAGGGTTACAAGTGGTGTTCCGCAGGGCTCCGTACTGGGGCCAACCCTGTGGAACTTAATGTATGACGGGGTTCTTCGCTTGCGGTTGCCCGATGGAGTGGAGCTTGTGGGCTTTGCAGACGACCTAACCCTAATGGTGACAGCAAAAACGATAGATGAAGTAAAAAGAAAAGCCGAGGAAGCTATCCAAAAAATAATAGAATGGATAGAAAATCATGGATTAGAAGTAGTGCCGGAAAAAACGACGGCCATGTTAGCCATCGGAAGAAGAAAGTTTGAGATTGAACTGAATATCAAGGGCAGGGAAGTAAAAGCTACTAAATCTATTAAAGTATTAGGAGTCCACCTGGACAAAAGCATGAAATTCGGTCCCCATATTGAAACTACTGCGGCAAAGGCCCTACAACTCTCCACAGCCCTCATGAAATTAATGCCAAATATGGGAGGGCCGAAATATTGGAAAAGAAGAGTCTTGGCGTCGGTGGTACATTCTGTGATGCTGTATGGCGCACCGGTCTGGCACGAGGCAATGGAGGTTGACAGTTACCGCAAGAAGTTCGAAAGGGTGCAGAGAGCTGTTGCACTACGGGTGTGCTCGTCATATAGGACGGCGTCCGGAGAGGCCCTTCGGGTACTCGCGTGTCTCCCACCAATTGAGCTCATGGCGAGAGAAAGGAATAACAACTACCTTTCAGAAAAGACCACGGAAGCCAAGAGCAAAGCCAGAGAAGCACTACTTAACGAGTGGCAGAAGAAATGGGCAGCCAGTCCCAAAGGATCTTGGACAAGAAAATTAATACCAACCCTAAGACCATGGTTTGAACGAACGTTTGGAGAGATGAACTTTCGCCTGACACAGTTTTTCACGGGACATGGCTGCTTTAATGCCTACCTATATAGAATGGCACTAAGAGACGACGCTGAATGTCGTTATTGTCAAGAAGAGGACACCGCGGAGCACACACTCTTTCACTGCTCCCGGTGGAAAGATATAAAGACTAAGGCTGGAATCCAGCATTTGACGCCCGACACCTTAGTCGCAGAAATGCTGGCATCAGAAGCAAGATGGATGCAAATATCAGCAGCAATAAACGAAATCATTGAAACAAAAGAGTCCGACGGAAGAAAGGAAGCAAGAGAACAGCGGCCAACCGTGACGGCCGCAAACTCATAAAAGTAAAACAACAGAGTAAGGGCGCGTCGTCCATAGCAGAAGAAATGCTTAATAGCGAAACCTGCGGACTTCGAAGGGAGGTGGTTTTTAGTGGGTAAACCCCACACTACCAGCAGCACGGGCTGATGGTGTCTTGTTTAAGATTTTCCACCTTCCACGCAACAAAAAAAAAAAAAAAAAAAAGTTTGCCTGGCAAGAGCGGCTGGAAGGAGGAAGAATAACTGTGTATCTAACCCCCTCCTGATGACAAAAACCAACAAAATATACCTAAATTCTTTATCAAAATATATTTATGATCCGCCCTTGATTTTCAAACTAAAGAATTTCTATGATTTCCAAAGGAAATTGCAAGTAAATGTACACAAAATTTTCGAGATTGGGTTTTCCACTCCACTCTGAAAAACCTAACGCCGCCACTGTCAAGTTGTGCATATTATTTTATTTTCTAAAAATTTGCAATTACTTTCCAATGATTCACGTATTGAACAGTCGGCGGCCGTTACTTCTCAATTTAATTAAATTAAAAATCCAAAAGTAAAAGTAATAAAAATTATGAATGTTGTAATAATTTACATGTTAAATTAATTGCATTCATATTTCCATCGTAAAACTCATAGTAATAAATTATAATATTATTACCTGAAAGCTCTAAGAATGCCGACAAAATATCGAAAATAAGTACGGTGATAAATCTTTAAATATTTTATGGATAAACAAATTATGTTTAAAAATATTCAAAAAAATGTAATATTTATTTATGCCTTCCGGGTTTAAATAATCCACTGATGGATCATTAACGTATTCATATTATGTAGATTTTAAAAATTAAAAATTTATTTAAATCAAAAAAATTAATTTAATTAGGTATTGAATGATGAGATTCCAGCCCCGGGCGCCGAAGAATCTAGGTACGTTCCTGCACGATCAATAATTTTTATGAAATATTTTTAAAATTAGGAACAACAATAATATTACTCGTTAGCTTAGTAAGCCAATAAGTAATTGTGCCAGAAACGCTCTAATAATAGTTCAAAGAATTTGATATGAAAGTTATTTTCGTACAATTACTTATTACTGTATTACTAACAAGATTTTCACGATCCTGACGTGTTTGAATTAAATATAATTTAAAAAGTAAAAAATTTACTAATTGACGTTATTAAAATGTGATTTGCAAAAAAAACTGTTGCTTTGTGATTGATCGCGAGGTCAAAGTTCAAATTTTAAATTTGCCACTTCCATTGCTTAAACTTGAAAGCACGAATCGACTGATAGTTCCCTCAAAAGTTTGTTTGTATTGGTTAACGGTTTGAACAAGTAGCCAGTCGCCATTAACTATTACGTTCGTAACCGCTGTCGACACAGTAATCCGTTAATTGTAACTCAAATAATTGTAATTCCAAATATCACTTTTTTAAAGTGGAATCATTAGTTTTGTGCAAAAGAAATACCAAAAAATTAAGTGAGTATTGAAAATTTCGCGGATTTATTAATCATAATGATGGATGACTAATACTTGCGTTATCAACATAATTTTAATGTTAATAACCCTTGTAGTGAATTTGTAATATCGGTTTTTTTTTATTTGATTAATAGCCTTTATCGGTTCATTCAAGTTTGAATTTATGAGACTAAAAATTTTCATTTTTTCTCAGCATGAATTCCGGAAACGTGAACGTGGGTATCGAGGGTCGTAATTCCAGCAGAGTGTTGAAACCTCCAGGCGGTGGTCATACCGATATCTTTGGTTCATCTGCGGATGCTGACGGTGCACGCTTTGCCAGAAATAACAAAAAGTCTTCGATAAGTGAGTGCTTCACCTACGATAATGGTCCCAAAATCATCAAAGAAACGCAGCCAAAGCAAATTTTGGTGAAAGAAGTGTGTGTGACAGACGACGGTTGTAAGGATGACTTAAAGAACGGTAACGCAGTAGAAGACGAAAACACAAAACCAGTGGAAAAGGTAGCACCGTTTCCCACAAAAGTACGTGTTCCACCCGGTGGGTTTTCTTCCGGATTTTGGTGATTTATCTTTTATTTGATGGTTCTTTAATTCGAGTGCCTTATATATTTAACTGGCTACGAAGTTTTAAGAAATCATTACATTTAAATTCTATCGGTTTTATTACTTATGGCAATTATCAGACTTTTATTTTGTTGATATCCATAGTAACAAGTAAGAACCTGTCAAGAACTGATTAGGGCAGGTTTTTCAATAAACACTATCCATTAACAATCAACATTTCATTAGGACTCATTATTGACATAATTAATAAAATATTAAAATTCTCATAATTTAATTACTTAATATATTAAAGAATTTGTAAGCAAGCGTGTTTTGTACCTAAGTACTGTAATAAAATATGTATATTCAGAAATCTTTTTCTTTACTTTTTTCCACAAATTACCACTACGAACTTGCAGTCGAGGAAGCAATACATTTTTAATTATCTTGTTATTGACTTAAAACCGGCGATAACAACTTATGATAAAGAAGTCATGTATTTACTGATAAATGCGTTTTAGTGTTTTGTTCCGGGGTTCACTGGTTATAAGAACCAAGCAGGCAAATTTTTTATCAACCCTAAAAGCAATACATACTGTTACCAAGTACTGACCACACCCAACATTGCAGTCACAATAACGTGATCTACCCCCATGCAAATGGAAACAATTTATTTAATGGTTTTGTTTAAAAAAACAAATCCCACGAAACCGCAACTAAAATTGCGTGATAGAAAGAGATAAAAAATTCGTACCATTCAAATTGGTTTCCTAAAATTTCGTTCATTCTGCTTTGATGAGTTCTAATTAAAACTGATCCGAGGCACAGTAGTACACCGTGAAATCATGATTACGAATTTTGAAGTCATCAGGAATTATAAGAAACTTTCAAGCGTAGTCGCCGGATATAAAAATTATTATTTTCGATCATTGATTATGAATTTTAAAAAGATAATTTGAATTTTTTTATTTTTTCCTTATACAGCATTTAGGTGTTGATAGAGAACACTTTTCTAAACATAATATTTGACAAAAATTTTTTTCTAAATTCAAACCCCCGAGAGTTAGGCCTCTTTAAAACATTTTTTTAAATTTCCACCTTCACATGGCCATATCACCGAAAATATTGATTTTTCAGTAAAAATGGTATAGAGCTTTTTTAAAGAGCGTAAAATAATCTACAAACTAGATTTAAACATTTTATTGTCTAAAATCAACGGCTTTCAAGTTATGAATTAAATTAAGTAAAAAAATGTTGAAAATTCGATCTTTTTTATTTTTTGATTTTTTTCAAAACCTCATCTTTTAGACGAAACATTTTACAATAGCTTGAATTTTTTAACATTTATTTACTTAATTTAATTAATAACTCGAAAGCCGTTGATTTTAGACCATAAAAGGTTGAAATCTAATTTGTAGACTATTTCCCACTCTTTAAAAAAGCACTGAACCATTTTTACTGAAAAATCAATACTTTCGGTGCTATGACCATGTGAAGGTGCAAATTTAAAAAAATGTTTTAAAGAGACCTAACTCTCGAAGGTTTGAATTTAGAAAACAATTTTTATTAAATATTGTGCTTAGAAAGGTGTCCTCTATCACCACCTACGGAACACCCTGTATATTAATTTTTTTCTAAATTTAAATCTTTGAGAAATAACTTGAAAGCAATTTTTATCATTGAAATGGCCTGACTTTTGAGCATAAATAATTTAAAGGCATACAAACTAGATTCTAACACTTTATTGTCTAAAATCAACGTTTTTAGAGTACCCGAGCGGCCTGCGATTGTGAAAATTTGATCTAATTTCACTGTTTATCGAGCTCCTCAGCAGGAAGTAACCTGATTTGATTTTGGGCAAAGAAGTTTGTTTGATACCTATTCGAGGGAATCGTGAAAGTGTAAATTTTTTACTTGAAGTCTTATGTAAATTAATTCAAGCACGAATATCGATAACTTGGTTGGAAATCTCGCGAAATAAAAAAGTAAATTTCTTCACTCGCAATAAAAACGCAAAAATTCTTGAACAGTTTTGAATTTCGTATTTTAAATCAAATATTTGGCATATTTGTCAAGTTTTTAAACAGGTTTGGTGTACCAGTAGGTAATCTTATCACATGCACACGGCATAAATTATACTTTATTTTTTATACAGTTTTGTTCAAGAGATTGAAAAAACAGTTTTAATTAATTCTAAACAAAAATAGATCTAGAAGCTATAATAGAAAATATAACCCAATTAGGCTCTGACCGAAACATGTGCCAGGCGGAATTGATAATACGTTTACCTAGTACTTGTCTTTTAATTTTTCCACATGCCATCACAGGATACCGCTGTTCACTCAAGGACTGAGCTAACAAATCCGTTCCAAAAAAAAAGTATTTTTTTTTTTTAATTTAAATAAAATGTTTTTGGACAAACAAAATCGTCTTTTTGATTCAAGTATTTAACCAGTGGTGTAGCGTCGCGGGGATCCTGGGGTGCTCGCCACTTAATTAAATCAATTTTTTATTATTTTTTGACCGCGCCGCAGTTCGCGAAATTCATGCATTTCCAGATGTATAAGATTATAAATAAATTTGTAAAATTAAAAATGTACAGTTAAACATCCAAAGGTAAACGATTTGAAATCAAACGAAATTTTTGCATAATTTCGCAATAAAAAGGTGATTTAAATTAATTATTGTAATTTTTTATGAGTAACATTAATATGCAGACAACAATTTAGTCATTTTTCTTTTATTGTTAATTATAGATTGAGATGATTCAATTGAAGTAGTCATGGTCATGTTTACATTGATAAGTTAAATGAACTCCGCTTTATGAATATGAAATTTTTAAATAAACAGCATTTATTTGTCTTTTATTTAACAACACCAGATAACATTTTAATCACGGAGGTATTCGATGTAAATTTTAACATCAACAGTTTAAATTTTGCCATCTACACTTTCGGTTATCAATTAAATATTTACATGGAACCTCGATAATGCTTCACAAAAAATTTGGTTATCCGAATGGTTTTTGAAAAATCTAAATAATTTATGGAATATTGAAAATAAAAAGATAGATTATTACAATTGTTTCAATCTTTTTAGATATCATCAGATAAGCATAATCGCACTAAAACTGATAATCATAAGGCAAATTTAAAAATTAATAAATTAAAATTTAAAAAAAGTCCAGGCTTTTCTTAAAGGTTGGATTCAATCCTGCTTAATTTAGGTCTTAACCAAAATTTGAACAGGTTCGATAACCCTGTTCTGAAAGATTAAAATAAGCAGAAACAGGCTGGCCATGTGGAGAATGCGGAAAAATCCTCTTTAGGGACACTTCAAAATTAGTATTTAAACGTAAAGTGTCTTCATCAGTAAGGATTAAGGAAAGCCAGATTTAAACCGGCCTGGCTTAAAGAAAGGAAATGTGGTCAACTTATTTTTTATTTCCTTGATTAATTTCTGATAGAAATTCCCTAGTGCAGTCCACTGTTCAGGATTCTTTCTTCGTTTGCTATTTTGAAACCAACTTTTTTTATTTAATAAAAATAGCGGTTTTTTGAAAAATGCAAATGAAAAAATTCATTTTTTCACCTTTTTTCCAGCCATTCAAACCCCGATACTGCAAATTTTTCGTGAGCTAAATCTACAAAACAAAATATTTTTTCAGGAAATAGGATGAGGTTTTTCTAATTAACAATTTTACCACAGATTCAAAAAAAATATAAAAACACCGCATATCCCCACGTGTTTCGCGTTTTTGGTTTTTCCCAATTTATTATTTGAAAACTGCACACGCGCCATTTTCAATTTTTTAAGAATGAAATTAATTGTGAACATTTTTACTAATTACAACTTTATTTATTGTTTCATTTGCATAATTTTTTTCCTTCTAGTTATATTTATGAATTAATTTTTAAACAATGATAAATATTTAGTAATTTATGTGAGAATTATAAAAAATATCTTTCTAGCCTTAATTGATCTGAAAATAATACATAAATTCATATTTCAACCTAAAACTATCATTAACTTCTGAATATCAATTTTGGGTTCATAGAACTCCAATATAAATCGATAATGTTTATTAATTGTGAGTTTATTGATTTAATGATATTATCAGTGTAATGCTGCCAAAACTTTAAAAAGCTGTATTTTTAAATTATCGACAAAATTATTATTTATTTGAATAATTTACATTTATGATAATCAATTGATTGGTAGCAGTAGCGTAGAAAGGGCGAGGCAAAGGAGCGACCGCCTCGGGGGCCAAATCAACTGGAGGTGCTATTCGATTTAGCAATTAACCTGTCGATACTTTATTGTCCAACCGATATTATAAATATTATTTATAATCGATTAGTTTGACAAAAAAAACAGTTTGCTCTGTTGGTGTTACACTATTAGGGGTGAAGCACTGGTAAACTATGTAAATCATTCTATATTATATGTGGTTTGGAGCCCACGTTAAACTACAAAGCCCCCTTGTCTATAGGCAACTTTAAAACGCCCACTTTGGGTATAGGAGAAACTTGTACACGGCATAATTTTCAAGGATTTCAAGCAATTAAGGCTAGCAACAAAAATGCAAATATAAATAAGTAAAACATTCCCTTTATATAAATTTATGATCTTCACGAATTGTGCGGTATATTTTATATATGCAGAGTGCATTTGCAACTCTCATTAATTATGTATTTAACTACTATTGTTATCGCTGCATTGCATTGTGAATACCTACATCCGATTTTTATATTTCGGCGTCTCATTACTTTTAAATTTAAAAAAAATTCTAAAATATCCTCAGGTCCATTAAAATTTTCTTCTCGTTTGTTCATGAATAAATGAATCTGTTACAAAAAATTAATCTCCTACACTCATTGTCAGGCCTGGACTAGCAATAATTTAGTTATCAGGTAACTCCTTCGACTGGCTTCTTTTCCAAAAAAACTGTCCTCAAAATTTTTGCTACAGATTATATTGGGTACCCCCCTCCCAGTTACTGACAATTTATAACATCAAATTTATGTTTGTTATCAAAATGAGCATCTATACTGTAAGACCCTACTGAAATGAGAACAAAAATAATAAAGTAGAAACCCAGAATCAACAAGAAAAGTATTGATCAGATCAGGTCGACTGAATATCCTTGAGATCCAACATTATAATTTTTAAAATTGAAGTTGTTAACGATACCTATAGTCTATACTTATAATCTTCAAAGCTAACTTGTTAATAAGATCCTTCGCCTCCTAATGGAAATGGTCCTCCTTGTACCATTTTGGGTTGCGCAGACCTGCTTTGCTCATTACTAATAACAGTAATTAGAAACACTTCCATAATGTAAAAAGATAGCTCATTTTAAGTTTTGTTCTATTTGGTCTTCGGTGCTCAACTTTGTAGTAGTCAAGTGCGATTGTTAAAATTTATGTTAGAAACCAGAACAAAAATGAAGTAGCTGTTACAATAATTAGGTCGTCTCCTGAAGGATAAAATTGAAGGTATAATAAAATTCAAAAACTAATTATTAGAAGTTTTATCAATTTCAATGTTGAAGGCATGCCACAACGTAACATAAAACAATTAACACAGTATAAATTAAATATAAACACAGACTTGGGGAGTTATGAATAAAACTCGAACATACAAAAAAAATAAACTATACACTTAATAGCTAGTCATAGAAAATAAAGTTATTTTTTTCTAAAATAACCACTGAACAATAAAAATAAAAAAAAACAATAAAAAGCATGTTTATACTGAAATCGACAAACTTGTTGTAGCAGCAATCAGAATTGCAATAACACTGGAGAACTAAATAACCATTAAGGCTTATTTTTTTTATCAATAATCTTTAAAACCAATACAAAAAGCCAGATTTTTATTGTTAAGTTCCCATATATTTAATAAGTTTCACACAAAACGTCAACTCCTTCAGAATACGTATGTGCCGACCTGCTGACTAAATACACATTAAGCAGGCGAAAAAATTGTTGGACAAGTTTACAGCAATTTCCATTATATTAAATAATGTACTAAGACTAGATAGGTTTTACGTTGGATAGTCGTGTTGTGTGAAATTAAGTTTAAATCAATTCTGAGCTACTAAAAGTCCCTATTGAGCTTTCTGCCCAGAAAAACACAATGGGGATGTGTGCTGAAATATAGCCAGCACACATTCAGTATATGATTTCAAAAACATGAAACCAGTTACTAAATATTATCGTAAAGAGTTAAAATTGCGACATGGCCGCATGGAACTCTCAACAAATCATGTACCAATAAAAATAAATACTATTTTGCTATGTATGTACGTAGTTCTAACTCTGCTAAACTACTATTTATCATTGGTACAGATAACTGAGTTCGTAACAAATTTTAAATTTTACTTTGAACAAAAACATCTAGTACCAATAAAAATCAACTATTTAAGTTAACCTGTTATACATTTTTACCCAAATAAGTATTCCTAAACTAAATTTTTTATTGGTACAGATAAACAAGTTCTTTTACTTTACTATTTACTTTATTTTTTTATTCCGTTTTGTGTTAGTCCTGATTTTGGAACAACTTGAGGTTTATTAGCAGAACCATTGTAACTATCAGGACTATTACTTTCTCGTTTGGGAGTTACGTTGTCAAGTCCTAATTCAGAAAGTACATTTAATGCTTCTAGTGCTGCTTTTTCGTGTGATGTTTCTGTAGTGGGACCTTCGCCATGACAAACCTGAGGAGGAGTTGTACTCAATGATACCAAAGTAAGAAACACCTCATGATTTGCTTTTGGAAAATCAGAAAATTGGACTTCTACGCCCAGTAACTGAGCTAGGTACAGTAACTGGTCTTTTGCTCTGACACTTTGAGTTATTTGTGGTGATTTTTTTGGAAGTTGTGCTTGACCAGTCTTTTTTAATTCAGTCGGAGCGCTACCTGATCCAGAGTTTAACATCTCCGTTCCACTTGCTTTGTTTTTACTCTAAAAAATTTTATAAAAAATTTAATAATTATAATAAGAAAAATTTAAATACACGCACCTGTTGAAAAGCTCCAGATTGATCGTTAACCAATAGCAACCCTGGTACGAGTTGTCGTCCACCGCTGCCACCAACAGGTGCATCTGGTTTTTCTTCTAAAAAGGTAACTTTACGTGGTTTTTCAACTGGTTCAACTTCTTTCTCGGTCTTCATGGCCGGTTTAGGAATCGAGGGTACAGAGGAAGTGTTACTATAACCAAGCAATGCCAATAAGGCTTCTGCAGCATTTCGTTTAGCAATTTTTTTATTAGGACCGACACCAGTTGAAACATGTCCATTAACCGAAGCTTCAATCACAAATTCACGTCTCCGTGGAGCACCACGTTCTTCCACCACCTACATTCAAGAAAAATCAAATAACATTTCAAAAATAAACTAACAAACCTTACCGAATAAACAGGTTCTTTCTCTTTATTCGTTTGTTGAATTTGAATTAAACGTGAAATAGGATTAATCTCTTCGATAAAATCAGAGCTTCGCTCGGCATTTACTTTAATTAAATTACGTTGTTTTTTCTTATTGACAACACGTTTACGTTTCAAAGCAACAATGTTAGATGTGTTAGGTAGTGGTCCAAGCTTGCTGAGCTCATCAAGCATTTTCTCGGCTGCACGTTTTTTAGAAATTTTTTTGCCATTACCTTCCCCGTCGGCAATCAAATCTCCAACACGACACTGAGTCACAAACACTTTCATGTGAGGTGGACCCTTTTCGCTTAACACTTCAAAAACAACATTAAGGTTACGTTTTAATGCTATTTCATGAACTAAAGATATGGGAGACTTCAATTCTGTATTCAGATCATTACATACGTCAACTTCTGGTACCACTAAAAACAATAATTAAAAAATAAGTAGGGAAATTTGATGAAAAAATGCTAAACTTACCGTTATCTCCATTAATTGACGGACACTGTTGAGTATCATCAACTTCTTTTTGTTTTATATCTTCGATAGCTTTAGCAGCTGCATCGTGACGAGCAGCTTGAACCGTATAACCCACACCAGGATATTCTCGTTCTCCAACACGTAAGCGAATAGAAAATGGTTCGCCTGGTGTGTGTTGATATCGGTATTGTCCATAGTAACGATTTTCATACTGAGGATGATAATTTCTAGTAAAATTGTTTCGACGAGGATCGTAATTGTATCGTGTGCCATAAATAGTGTGTCTTGGATAGTAATTTGGCTGTGACACGTAATTCTAAAACAAAATATAGATTAGTTCAAAATTTTATATAATAATTCAAACAACCTGGGTTGGTGGATCAGGGGTACCATTTTCTAACATATAAACAGTCCTTTCTCCACGTTTCATAGCGAGAGCATTTAATTCTACAGTTGGGGTTACCATTCCTGATCCATTACGTAAATTACTTCTACTGTTACGATTTGTTTTTAAAGGTGGATGTTTAAATAAAGTTTGTTGTAATGCTGTTGCAGCTGCAGAATGTTGTGCTTTTTTTATACTTGCACCTTCTGCTTCGTACTCTTCATTTCCCAATTTAAGGGTAACAGTAAATAGCTTTTTATGTGCAGGGCCCTTAAAATAAAATTATTAATTTCGTACAATCAAACAACTGAGTTGACGATTACCTGCTCGCTGGTCAGGCGGTATTGATGTTGAATTTTATTATGACGAGCAAGCTCGTTAATTAAACACATGGGAGTTTTTTCTTTGTTGTTTGCCAAGTTATGGATGGGCATAGATGAAGTATTAGTGTTTGTAGAAGTAAGTTGTTGCTCAACAGCAAGGTGTTGCTGTTCCACCGATTCTGCTGATGATGCATCATAATGATACACTACAAAGAAAATAATTAATAACAAATGTAATTTTACATCAAATGCAAAGCATACCTTGTGATAGGCTTGACTTAGGGGGTTGCTGAGGGATTGATGTTGTCGTGATCAAGGTGGGTCCTTGTGGCATCGATACCAACACACCTAAAAATTAAAAGCTTAAAACATGATATCATAACTATTGGTGTTCCCATGGAGAATAATTTTTGAGATAAAATTGGTATTAACTGATTTTTGGTTGAATCAAATAATAGTTATTATTATTATAATAGTTTTGGTCCGCAACTTCGGACGTAAATGTTCAATCAGAGCCAATCCTACATGGAAAGAGAAGGCGGCTATGTCCAACACTGGGCAAATTATATGTATTTAGATCACGTAATGGTGTTGAGATAAACCATGTATAACATATAATATGCACAGAAATCACTCCAATCGTGTTTGCTTTGGTTTCACTCAGCATTGCATTATATGTGCACTTGTTGCAGAGTTTTATTTATTTAATTCAATTAGTTTTAAGAACGTTTGTCATAAAATAATATTTAAATTGTTTAAGTCACGCCAGAGAATAAAAATTTTAAAAATAAATAAGATAAGTTTAAATATGACGATAAAACTTTTCAACTTGTTTCATTAATCTAAAACTTTTCCTGCGAGCACATTAGGTAAGCACACTCGAACGTTCATTCTTATCGCGTTTTCCTTGTGAGAAAATATATCAGTTATTTGTCAATATCATTAAAAAATAGTAACTGTATGTTTTTTATCATTTTCCCAAAATACTCTCTTTTAAATAGTATGACCTCCCCTGACCTAATTATTCTCTAACGTTCATTTATTCCAGCGCTTCGTGTGTGCTTACCTATTGAAAACTATTGAAAATTAATTGTTTACAGATGCCACCGATAAAACCAAAAAAGTAATTTAAGTAAAAATAGCCGATGGTACGCCACTGGTTATGATGACTAATAAATTAATTATTTTAGCAGAAAAACATCGTGAATCGTAAAATTCTCGTCAAAAGTTGTTTTAATGTAAAATATTAGTGTTATCTTAACCTAATTTATACCTTCAATGCATCTCTTGCCAGCAAATAATGATTTCATTTCTGCGAGCGTCAGTGCGTTCGACATCGGGAAAATTATGCACACATATAACAAGAAAAATTTAGTCTTCATGTCTAAAACTAATACTTAAAATTGGTATACAAAGTATAAAAATTAATAAAAACTTATAAACTGGCACTAAAAATTATGCAGCTCGTGGTACAGATACCAATAACCTCAATTAAACACTACTGATACGATAAACTGCAACATAGTCCTTTCCAAACGTGTTTGATTCAATCTTGCACATACTGCGATGTTATCTCACGGATAAGTTTAGAAGCAAAGTGGGTACTTCCCCGGAATCAAATTATTTTTCTTATGAAATATTTTATCATCTATCACAGTGGTTCTGAACCGACGTTCCGCGAACCTGTTTCAAGTGTTCCGCGGAATATTTAAATAATCGTAATTAATTTATTTAAAAATTTAAAGTTGATTACTTTAATGCAAATGTTTTATTGTTTTGTAAATATATCAATAATAAACATGGTGTTCCGCGATTTTTCTATTGTTACCATACGAGTTCCGCATCCACAAACAGGTTGAGAACCACTGCTCTTCATAATGCGTTTTATCTATTATTAATAGCAAAAGTAAACCTAGAATAAGATGGAAAGATCGGGTAGGTATCAGGAGATAGTAATGTTGGATTTCCTCAGATTTACCCCCTCGCACAGGATCGAATCTAATTTGAATCAACTTATTATTATAATTTATTTTGTTTTTCAAACTTCGAAGCCTCAATTTCCTCGACTTTCACTTATAAATAAAAAAACTCCCTGACAAAATTTATAAAGTTTTAAATTCCCTAATTTTTCCAGGTTTTCCAAGCGAGTGGGAACGCTGACGGTAAAATTAAAATTTAATTATTTTATTCAATAAATTTTGAATATTCGGAAATGAAAAAATAAAAGTAGTTTGCCGTGATGGCCTTCGTGCCATGGTTTGGATCCACGTTAGGTTCATATAACATTAATTCTTTCTACGCTCTTGAATAGCTGACAATGTAAGAGTGTTCTATGCGCCTGCATCTTTAAGGTCCGTGTCTTATCTTAATCTGCATTGGCCGAGGACCAATTCAAAGCAAACCTTTACAAAATGAAAACATGTTCCACAGAGTTTGAATAACAAAATAAAGAAAACCTTATTGGTTTTTACCGGAACATTTCCAGCAACAAACAATGACTTTACAGAAGGTAAACGTCAGTTCACAGGAACCAAATTAGAATTAATTCAACTTCCCCTCTCTATTTAATAAACTTGATGAGTTGCTAAAATTTGCAAATCCAAATTTTTGCTGAACAAAAAATGCAGTTTAATTGTGTTAAATTTCTCCCTCGTTTGTCAGTTTCTAAAGATGCAATCCCCTTATTTTCCTACAGAACCAGTTGTTTAAGGGTGACAAACCAGATTTGTTTGATGCTGAGAAAACCTGTACCGATTTTTGTTTTTTTGAGATCAAACAAAGTGGTTTTAACAAGATTTCAAAAGGATGGACTAAACAATTATAACTATACTTCAGATTGAAGGTAAACAGTCGTAAAATGAGTTTTTGATCAAATTTAATTTTGATAAACAAGTTCAGAGATCAAAATAAAGAAATATACTTCAAAGCTGTATCAGTATCTGTTTATCAATTTCCATAGCAAACTGACACATAAATTAAATTAACATTACAGTTGGTTCATACAAAAATTGAGTTGAAAAGTAATTAGGATTTAAAAAATAAGATAAGATGGTCACGGACACAAAGAGGTTAGTTTCTTCAATAATAACAGCCTTAAAAATGTTTCGGGTGAGAAACCATACCATGACCATCTTAGCCAACTTCTTGTACATTTTACTAACCTGTATGTGGAACAGGAACTGTGGGCTGGATGCTCATTAACATTGGTTGTGTTCGTGTTTGAGGGGGAGGTGGACCCATTTGTTGCATACCCATTCTAAAACAAAACATGAATTAATTTTTAAAATTAAGCTGGATCAGCTGTTGTGATTGTAAAAACATAAGATACTATAAAGGTGGAATTAAGAAATTAAAGGAAAATACCAACGATTGAGAATCGAATTGAAAATGTGTATTGTTCGAATCGGAGAGAGTGAAACTATTGTCTATTATTGTTTTAATAGAATACAAAGCTTGTCAATATGCAAATCAATTGGATTGTTACCCTCAAAGATGTAACATTCTCTTGAGATGAAGTGACACTTTAATGATTGTCAAAAATGTTTGAAATAAAGCTTGTCAAATTGTTGAACTAATAAAAAACAAAAGTTTGATAAATGACGTAAATACTGCAAGAGCAGTAATCTATGTATATACACCTAAATAAATATTTCACATTAAAACCAGATGCTGATGTTGAAATGATATGATGACAAAAAATAACTCAATTTTACATCCCAACAATAATAAATAAAAATTCGTACCTATTATTTCTTTGCATAGGATTTCCAGGATGATGATGTTCTGGATGGCGCATCATTGTAGGTATTCCGTATATAAACGTAATTCTAAAAATACAAATATTAAAGTTATAAAAAAATAAGGTTTTGAAATAGCACCAACACAAGACGTTTAATACCGGCAGAAAAATTAAAAGTAATTTTTACCTGTTAATAAATTATTTATTTAAAATTCAAGATTTATACACTAGAATTATTTTTTTATCTATTACACTACGAAACACCACTACTAAATCTTAATTTTGTTGGCAAACAGTAAAGAAAAGTTGTTAATTAACATGCGGCCATGTTAATTTCAGTTACCGACTAAACTCACCATACTGTGAGGGAAGCAATCATTTTCCCTGCTGTAAACGGGTACTACATAGGCGTAACATACGGTTTTTATACTTTGTATAAAAATTAATATAATTATTTTATATCAAACCCACGTCTTATTATTGGCATTTAAATAAATATATAACAAAATTTGTAAATCAATTAAATAATTTTTTATTTTTTACATTTTTTTGATTTTTTTTTTATATTTTAGATTTCAAAGTTCTGAGACGTAGGGGTGTTTGAAACTCATCTCTTAATATATAAATAAACAAGTATTTTGTTTAAAACAAATTAGATGGAAATTAAAGGGACCAGATTTCTATTTAGATTGGTAAAACTTTGAACCAATCAGATCGGGACAACCGTAAGCAGGCCTGTAAAAAGCCTACTATTGTTGTTCTACTTCACTGCTCGGGGTGCACAAAATTTTTATTTAATAAAAATTGATTAGCATAAGTTTTAATTACGACAGTTGATTCCTAATAATGAGACGCTGGCAAGAAATCGTCTAGCGGCGGCCCTGGTAATTTTGTATGTTGTTTGATTATTATTTATATTTTTAGGTTGAATTGATTATACGGTTTCATCCGATATATTTATTTCGGTTTGAAAAATATTCTCAAGGGGGTAGAAAACTACATATTACGCAAATTAACGACGGACAGTTATTCTTCGTTTGTTTACACATTTTCCGAATTTGCGTTCTATTTAAAATAATAACTCATATTGATTTTCTCTCGTGATCGAACCAGGCCCGAATTTAAGAAATTTTTGAAGTGGAGGCAAAAAATTTTAGTTTAAAAAATCCTGTTTGTCCAACAATTCATAAATCTTCAATAATTAAAGCGGTGTTCTAGTCTACACAGTAAAAAGGTTTATTTTAAATAACAAAAAAAATTTTTGTTTAAATTAAGCAAATTTCATTTGCTTTGACAAAAAAATTGTTTTTTCGTATTTTTGTATTATAAAAAAAATTTCCCTCCCCCCTGCTCTGAATTAAAATTTGGTTATGCCACTGTCAAGTATTTCTTTGGGGTTGGAGGGGGGGTAATAATAATAATAGGTAATATTTTTTTGTCATTGAAAAGTACTATTTACATTGCCAACATCGGAGTGCACGAATACTTCTTTGAGTCCCTGTAAAACCCATTGTTTTAATTCAACCGGCTGACATGCAAAATTCACACGAACTGACGTGCAGATGTTTTTTAGATGCCGCTATCGCTTCATTGGATCTAAGCAATTTTTGCTTTTGTTTTTGTCATTTAAATGCAGTGATAGCAGAGTTGTAGCTAAAAATTTGCACGGTAGCCCATTTTTTGATGTTTTATTAAAATAAACAAAAGAACTGCATAGTTTGAGGAATAAACATTCCATGAATGTTTAAAAATTTCAAAATAATAATAGTGGTTTCGCGCTTACTAAAAAAAGAACGCCATTGCCAATTTTAAATAAGTTTGTTTTTTCGATAAAATATTTAAAAAAGAAGTGGATTAATTTTGAAATGCAACGGAATTTAAGTTTTTTGGTGAAAGACATTAGAATTAGCACGTTTATGCATCCTGTATAAATAATAATGTAAACATTTAAATAGTTGATAAGTTTAAATATTTAAAAAGTTTATCTATTTGTAGTTGGTAATTCTTAGGTGGGCCAACTTGGCATGCGTATAGAGGCGCTTTTCGCCATTGCTGTCATTACGTAGAAGTGTTTGTGTGCGATTGTTTAACGATAAAATTGGAGGCATTTGAAAACGCGTTGATACAGTGTTTTAAATATAAGTTTTATGAGTGGTTCATAAAATTTTAGTTTTACATGATAAGTGCGCAGTGATTTACACCTAAAAGTGACATTTCATGACTACAACTTAAACGCCGGCCCTGAATTGTGCACAAGCTTGTGTTTGCTGGTATGCTATTACATTTTATTTTGTTTATATTTCAAATACTTTACTATACAACATTTATGACTTTATTGCATTCCGTTTACGATAATAAACATTGAATTCCACCGCAATGATATCAAATTTGCATGAGCGCGGGTAATGCTAAGCCCACGCTTGGTATTTTAACCACGCTTGTCGTTGCATTAATATAACAAATCCCTAGATTTTCGTTTTCTACTCGGTTTTTCATATACATAATGTTTCGACAATTTTTAAAAATTTCCTTCCATTTTCTCGAATTTATTCAAATTTTTTTGTTTTTCGTTAGTTGACCGCTATATTATGTGCCTAGATTTGAATCTTATCGACAAAGTTGTAAAATTTACGAAGGCACAAACATTGTCGAAAAATTAAAATACTCGCATTTTTTAAATTCCTTACCCTTACTACGTTTGTAAAGTTCGTAATTCAGTATCAATTTCATAAAATATGCTTTATCATAACAATTGTAATTTAACCGTCGCTTGAGTATAATATTACATATAAATAAAGCAGTGGCGTAGGTAAATTGTTGTGAGTAGGTACTTACGCCTTATCAATTGTTGCCAATGTTATTCCTCGATAATTCATCATCATAACCCAATTCAGTTCGTAACGTGTTTTTGGCGCCAAATTTGTATACACAGATTTCTCACAGGGTCAATCATTTGTACCTAAAAATTAAGTTGATTTATACATGGGAACTTTTTAAAATTTCGGGTTGATTAGCCAGGGAAATTGATTGGCTAAAAATGTTTTTCCAATCTAGTTTTAACCAATCGACAGGTTGATCTTATGTTGCTTAACATCTATCGTCTAGCTAAGTAATGAATGAATATCGGTTTCGATTCCTGTCGGAATATAACCACTCCTTCTAGAAGTCTGCTCTTGCTATAACTTTGTGCTTCTTTGCCTGATCACATATTCTCCACGATTTTCTATCTGCACATTTCGTTCTCCAGTTCTCAAATCCTTCCCTTCTTTCTCTCCTTGTCCTGTCTCCATTTTATCACCGTTCTTGTTTGGTCCTTCTCTCCACTTTGCATAACATGACCCATCCATTCACCTCACAATATCTTCATTTTCCAGTTTTTCCTTAATGAATTATTGTTACTTAACAGCTATTGTCAAGTAATAGTCCTGTAAAATAAATGAATTCCAATGACAAAATTTGAAAATTCGTAGGTTATTGATAATGTTATAAAGTTAAATGTTTTTCGACAAATACCGGGTGGGTCGGAGAAGGATCCTATGTGCTTCAGGAGACAATCAGTTTACTTGAATTTGAATATCTGTTGAAGACAGTACCAACGATGTACTGAAACGATTCTTCAAATTTTACTGTTTTGTGATTGGAACAGACAAGTTATTCACATTTCTAAGATCTTGGTTTTGACAATCACTCTTCTTCGTTAATAGATCCTATAGGTTTCTTGGGACGGTGAAGTGATTGAATTTTTACAAAGTTCAGTCAAATCTACCTGGAATTTTGCTTAATCGAGAGTTAAAAATTAACTATTTTTGATGATTTGGAATCTGCATAACCTACATTTTGAATAATTAGGAATCTCGTTAATCCTTTAATGTGCGTTTATGGTAGGCAGATAATCGATGAAATTTAATATAGCCGAATTAGCTGAAAACTGTCCGCAAAAGCATACAGATGATATTTCATTTTTCTATTATTTTCATAAGCTAATAATTTGTTTTATTTTATTGTCAAGTTTTGCACTGTTGTATCAAATCATCAAAAAGTATGTAACAAATCCCAACATTGCTTTAGAACTCATTTCATTTAGATAGTATTCCGTAGGTGTCAAGTGTTAAATACTTGAATTTGTGATAGCTTTCATTGATTTAAAATCCAACCGATAAACCATTGTCTGTCATCTATTTTTATTAATTCTCGAATTTTTAATGCAGCATATAAAAAACTCCACCCTCTTCCCCCACGAAGTTTAGGGTATTTTTTTCTTGGATGGCAAAAAATATTTTTTTTGCAATGAAATGATATAATATTCTCATTGATGTACTTTTCGTGCTAGACTAATCGGTATCTTTAATGTTCATTTAACACTGAATGTTGATTTACAAATAAATTCACGATACTGATTGGTCCAACACTGCGATACTTGGATAAAATGACAATTAAGCAAAAAAAATGAAAAATGAATTCAATAAAGTCATGTACAGGATGCATTATTGTAAACATTAAGGAGCATCCATCGAAATTATATAAGTTTATTTATTTTAGGTCCTATGAAATGAACTTACCCGAATTGAAAATTTACATAAAAATCAAATTAACACGATAATTAATTGAACATGGAATCTTTAGAAACAATCGACACTCAAATGATGGAAACAGAGAAAGATTCTGTTATGGAGGGCTCATCAAAGAGTTCACAATCAGATCAAGATCTGTCTCGGCTGACAGATATGCTAAGTGGTACAGCTTCAGAATTACAAACTGATATGAATGTAACCGATTCGACGGAAGTTTCATTACCTCCAGATCTTGAAACTACAAATTCGTTTTTAAATTCTATTTTAGAGAATTCTAGTAATTTAGAAGAATTTTCTCATGCAGACAGTTCAGTGTGTAGTCCGCAACAGAATTCCGTGACCGATTTAGAGAATTCTCAAAATCAAGAATCAATGGAACACTCATCAAAAACGGACGAAAGTTCGTTAAAATCTCCTTCATCTAAAGAAATACCAGACGAAGTTCCTATGGAAGTTGACAAAGAAAGCCAAAATTTAAGCAAAAGTCCAAAAGAAAATTTTATTGAACAGACAAAAGTTGGGGAAGAAGAAAAGACACGCTCAGAACTTGGTGATGAGAAACTTGATGAATCTGTTTCAGAAATTTTACCGTCTAGTTCAGTAGTAGTTGAAGAATCAGCTAAGAACGATGCGGGTGAACAACCACCCAGCTCTGAAGAAGGGACAGAAACTGAAAGTCATATTTTTGTTCAAGTTAACGAACGCAATGAAAGGGATGAAAATAAAACCACAAGTCCTGACGATTCTCAAGAACAAGATGAAGAATTTGATAACCAACCGCAAGAAGATCCTATTGCGTCAGACGATTTTGAAAATATCGTAATGGAAGATGACAATGACGAGAACGATCAAGCTGGCGATGAAGAACAAGGTGCCAGTGAAGAGTTGTGTATAATTCCTGACACAGAACGAGTAATCTCGCAAGAAGAAAAGGATGCTGCATCTATTATGCCACTGATGTCTGAACCAACAGAAAATAGCGAAGGTAGTTCTAAGCAACCTTCGCCTCAGGCATCAGAGGAAACCGAAGAAGCCAACGATTCTTTGGCTACAAAATATATGGCTACGCTAAATACCGATGAAAGTGATTACACCTGCATGCAGTGTAATTTGGTAAGAATTAATCTATTAGCTTTGTTTCTGCAACCGTTTTGAAACCATCAGATGTGTGCGTACGTGAATGCCATTTTAGCATGTTTTGAATTGCTGCAGAAACACGGCCATTATTATCTGGGAAAAATGACTTAATTTTTATTTCAGTTGAGAAGGTGTAAATATTCTATAGCTGGAAATAATGGAGGAAACTGTCGTTATGTTTGCGATGAAAATTGTTTTAAAGCTGTTAAGGAGTTATACTGCGAGAAGCTCGATTACGTTGGTGAAAGTGAAGTGCGAGTGAAAAATTTAGGCACGAATAGCGATAACATGGTTGGACAAATTAAATATGTTCGCAAATGTGCTAACTGTAATAAAGAAGTATTGAACGATAGTATGAACTTGTCGTGGGAAATAATGGAATTTTGTAATGAAGCTTGTTTGTCAAAGTACCAAAAAAAGATTGGTTCAAACTGTGCTAATTGTTCTGGAGAAGTTAAAACTAATTGTCTGGGTAAATATTCAGTACGGTTTGGTTATGATATTCGACAGTTTTGTAGCAGCGTTTGTTTAGAAGAGTATAAAAAAGGTCTGAAGGCTTGTTCGTATTGTCAAAAAGATATGTCAGGAGGTGTAGATGGATTTCTGGCACCAGTAGGTGATAAAGGACAATTTAAAGATTTTTGTACTAAAATTTGTATGGAACGATACGATCGTACAAGTAACAATAGAACTACTGCGGCCAACAGATCTGCTGAAAAATGTTCAGTTTGTAATCAAGAAAATCCAGTTAGTATCGAATTTGAATTAAACAATAAGATGAACCTTTTCTGTAGTGATCCTTGCTTTGTCGCATTTAAATTCGTTAATAATATCGTACCAGGGAAATGCGATATGTGTCGAAAGTATTTTGACAATAAAGTTTTGGAGGAGAATTCCATATTTTACGATAATGCACAACATAGTTTTTGCTCTAATACTTGCCAAAATATTTACATTATTGCCCAACGAAAAATTGTACCGTGCAGTTGGTGTAAAGTAAAAAAGTACAATTTTGACATGATTAAAAAGTTGCATGGCCCCTCTGGTGTCTTATTATGTTCTTTGAATTGTTATAACCTTTACCAAGTTTCAGTTAATGCAAGGTAAGCTTCTTTGTTTGCTTAAACTTTTTGAATTTAGATTAATTTTATATTTTCTAGAATAAGTTGCGATCAGTGTTGCAAAAATGCAGAACCAATGTATCACCTTACCATGTCTGATGCTACTATTAGAAATTTTTGTACACACAGTTGTGCAGTAACCTTTCAAAATCATTTTCCAAAGTCGCTTAGTTCAGAAGATCCATCAATTCCTGTTCCTGTGGGAAAACCACGAAAATCCAAGCGCACTCAAAACGAATCCTTACCCAATTCTGACATGCCGACAATGCCTGTCATAAGCAGTGTTCATTCACTAGCGATGACGAATGGGCCAACTTCCAATAGAACCACAAGAGGGGGGAAAAATAAAATTGATTCTAATGTTAATTCATATCAATCAATGAAGACACAAATAAAACAACAAATTATAATTAAATCTGCACCTATGCCATCTCAAAAAAATATAGGAACCATGTGTAAAGTTCGTCATTCGAATAAAAGCATCAGTGTGAAACCTACTATGGTTGATAAAGAAATGCAAACCGATGACCTTCAAGATAAAACTGCTGTTATTCCAATTCCAGTCCCAATTTACGTTCCAACACCTGCTTGTATGTACTCACTTCCATTTCCAATACCATTTCCATTTGCATTACCAATTCCAGTTCCAATCTTCATTCCTACCACGAGAAACTCTGCAACTGGTATAATGAAAGAAATAAAGAAGATCCAAGTCAAAATACCAACAGACCCTTTTGAAGCTGAATTGTTGATGATGGCTGAAATGGTAGCTGGAGATAAGAAAGAAGAAAATACAGATTCTGAAAGTGAAGAAGAAGATACTCCTGGTAAGTTCATAGTTAAAAATATATGGAATATATAATTTCAATGTTTAATTTGATTTTTTAGCTCCACCGGAAGAGGTTCCTTATAACCCTGAACCAATTGAACCGAGTAACACATTTGGAGAAGATATGCTTCAAATGGCGTTAAAGATGGCCACTGAATTGGAAGAACCAGCAGTTGATTTAGAAGGAGCTTTAACTGCAAATACAATTACTGCATCACAAACTGGCGAAACTGGAAACAGTGAGGAAGCTGTTGATGATCCGCAACCGATGCATCATTTACTGGAACGTACACCTACGAGAGGTCGGAAACGTCCTGGTCGTCCCCCGAGGCATGGAGGGCCTGTTAGTAAACGTGGCCGTCGTTCTTCAAGTCAGATGGACTTACCATTGATGGCACCTCCTCAAGCACCTCAACCTTCAGAACCTGTGGAAAAGCCAGATGCCAACATGTGCTTAAAAGTAATGATTTTTTTTATTTTAGAAGTTTTTGTAGTTACATGATATTTTTTTTAGTACACGTTTGGCGTTAATGCTTGGAAACAGTGGGTTACCACAAAAAATTCAGAATTGGAGAAGTCAACCAGAAGAGTCAAACTTTTTAAACCAGAAATCCTTCAACTGACAGCCGATGAATTGAATTATTCTTTGTGCTTATTTGTCAAGGAAGTTCGGAAACCCAATGGACAAGAATATGCTCCGGATACGATATACTACTTGTGTTTAGGTAAGTTTTTGAAATTATAATAAATACAGTCAACTCTTTCTGAATTGAATTGTCATAATGAGGAAACTAAGAAAAAAATTCAAAGTAGAAGAGTTCGATTTAGAGAGAGTTGACTGTATTCAATTAATTTAATATACATGGTGTCTATCCATTTGCAGCAAATTATTTCTAAAGTGAATATTCAAAATAGAAAAATGTTTAATTACTCGCAGTGAATTATTTTGATCGCCTGGTTTAAAACTTCGTATTTTAGGTAAAGCTTTTATTTATTCCAAGGGCGATTCTATGACCATTTTTTTTAAAGAAAACATTCTACTACTCCTACATTCAATTACATTGATTCTGTCTGTCAGCATATATTTAATTTCAATAGTTGAGACGTGAAATGCATTCTAAATCGTGGAATTACTCTTTGTTAAAAAGACACAATCTGCGTTTTTGAATGCCTACCTTTGATTAAATTTTGAAAGTAATTAAATGCTGGGGCGGACAAGATTAGTGCAAAAGATTATAAAATATTTACTTTACTTATTTAAAATATAAGTGAAACAATAATTTAAAAATCTTTTTTTAAATCCATCAATCTAATTTAGTTCAATTTAATTGTGACAGCAGTTGAATGTTTTAATTAAATTTTTATATATATTTTATCTTAGTTTTTTTCTTTACTAGGTATTCAGCAGTATTTGTTTGAAAACGGTCGAATCGACAACATATTTTGTGACACATATTATGAAAAGTTTACAGATTGCTTAGATGAAGTAGCTCGGAAGTTTTCGGTACTCTATAACGATTCTCGTAAGTTTCCTTTGAAAGTGTTAGACATAAGCATAATATTTTTTGTTTTAGATTATATCGTTACAAGGGTAGAAGAAGAACATCTATGGGAAAGTAAACAGTTGGGAGCTCATTCTCCTCATGTTTTATTAAGCACCCTTATGTTCTTCAACACTAAACATTTTAATTTAACTGTAAGTTTGATAAAAGTGCTTTTTGCAAAGTTTAAACTACATATTTTTCAGAGTGTTGATGAACATATGCAGCTATCTTTCTCGCATATAATGAAACATTGGAAGAGAAACCCCAACCAACCTGGTGGCACAAATAAAGTTGGCGGTTCGAGGAACGTTCTTTTACGATTTTATCCCCCACAAACTGCAAGTGAGTATTTTATTTTCTCTACTGTATTTCTGTAAATCTATACTTCTTTGTTGTAGCTCAAACAAATGTTAGTTTGGATACTGCTGCTCGAAAAAAGAAAGTTTATGAGCAACAAGAAAATGAAGAAAACCCCTTACGTTGTCCAGTAAAATTGTATGAATTTTATCTATCAAAATGGTGAGTGAACCAAAGTGGTTTATGTATTACATTTTTACTTATTTATTTTGTAGTCCGGAAAGTGTCAAGACGAGAAACGACGTGTTTTACCTCTTACCTGAACGATCATGCGTCCCAGACAGTCCTGTATGGTACTCGACTATGCCTTTACCAAGAAATGCATTAGAAAAAATGTTACATCGTGTAAAAATGGTTAAAGAAATTAATGTGGCACTTTTAACAAGTTAAATCGATAATTTTCTATGAAAATTCGAGTGTAAATACGTCATTTTTAGTTTTTCATGAAAACATTATAGATAAAAATATTTTAGTTATATTACAATTATGAATTTGAAAATTTGTAAGATGCGAGTCATTTATTATTCATGCTGATACCAATAATTAATTTTTTTCTCGTGATTATTAATTATTTTTTAACGAAGTTTGTTTTAATTTTTATTTACGTTAATATATGTAAAAAAAGAAGTTCGTCACGAAATAAGCTTCTATCATTGAAACATTAATTTTTTAATATATGATTAAATTCCAACTAGTCTTTATTTTCATTATTAGTTTTTAGTTGAGTAATACTGAAATAATAATTTTGTAAATATCAAAATTAATAAAATAATTTTTAACTTATGTTGTCAAGAATTTTAGTGATTTTCACAAAATGGACATTAAACTCAAACTTTTTAAATTGTTTGAATAATAAGCGAGGACAAAATAGATCTTCGACATCGGAATACACAATGTTTTCTTGTATGTTACGAAACAGATAATTCAAAAATAATTTGCCAGGTCTGGCAATTGTAACTTATAATTTTTTGATTTATTTTAGTGATTTTTATAATTTAAGTTGCCTATTGTTAAACTTGGGCAGGGCAGTTATGTTTCATAACCTAAAAGTGAGTCAAAATTTAGTTTTGTGATAATGTTGGTTTTGTTTTCAAGCAAAAGTGATTTAATTTGTACAAGGTAAGAATATTTACTATTAGTTCATTGTAAAATGAAAAGGTAGTTACATTAATTGGCTTGTAGAATATGAAATTGCATGCATTTGATTATAACGATGTTTGCTTTGCCTCATTTTTAAAATTAACAATTTAAAAATACACAATTATTGCGTAAAATTAAAACTGCAATGTAACTAAAAATCTTTCTTTAAACCTTAGCCTTCCAGGGGCCTTAAAAAAGTAGCTAGCAACGCAAACAACTTATTTTTAGACTGGTGATTTTTTCATTTAGAGCAAACGCCCAGTTTAGCAAGAATAATTTAGTTACCGAACAACTACTCGAGCATATTTTACAACAAATTAGCTAGGTACAAAATATAAAAGGAATATGTTTTCGGCAAACCTTAAAAATTCTGACTATTCATCTGCTGATTGAGATGTATTGTTAACCATGTCTGATCCTAGCATATCAACTATTAGCATCTCAAAAAAAAACTTCGGATTTGCTTGCATCCATCATAGTTCTACCCGCTCTGGTCCCCTCACTAAGCTACTCAAAATACAAACTAGGTATATCAGATTGTTGGCTCGCAGATTGGGGTACACATATCGTGATTGTCCTGTAGATGATGTTATGAATGACATAGGCCTGACTCCTTTGGGTTTGGCTGTTCTCTTTAAGCTTGTGAACTCTTAGGGTACGTTTATGTTGGAGCTGTAAGCAGTGATTCTCGCAAAAGCAGTGATTTGTAATGCATTGATTCTTATAGGACCATTTATGTTGAAGCAGCGCAAAAGTCAATGTTAATTCGTAGAACAGCGATTAGAGCTAAACAATTTCTTTGCTTTATCAATTATCACAGTGGAGTAATAGACTGAGTGAATCGGTCGACTTCTTCAATATGAATTTTCTCCAGTTCAAACGATGCGTGAGTGAATTGTTAGATTCGGGAGATGCCTGGCCGTAGCCACATCTGTTGCGCTGTGAGAGAGCTGACTATAGTTGGGTATTTTTCCTTGTTTTCTTTTTGTGTAATTGTTTGAATGGTTACTAATCTGCGATAATGTATGACACCAAATGTCTCATCATGATTCTTTATATATAATATTTATATGTTAAATCTATGTACGTTATTGTAGTGTATAATCATGTATTGATGTACTGTTTACAAGTATAGCAACCTGCTGTAAATTTAGTTTTTGTATTAAAGGCTACATTTAGTGAGATGCTGTAGCGTCTTTTGTGAAGTTGGCATCTCATTCATCCTATAAATCGCGATTTTAAGGGTATATTAACTGAACTAGTGTTAAAATATGTCTGGAACTGTAGAACTATGCTGAATGCAAGCAAATCTGAAGTTTTTTTTGAGATGCTAATAGTTGATATGCTAGGTTCACAGACATTTGTTAATCCTCCAGTCCATGGTAGAATAAATTACATATAGTTTACCATATATGTGGTGCCTGCCAGGCTTCACCCGTGGACTGTACACCAGATTTCTCTAGCGACTCCTTCGTATTTGAAAAAGTAACAAACATGCCTATGCTTTTCATGCTATTATGAGTTTTAACATTTTAACAGCAATCATTTCCGCAAAATTGAAAATTGTGATACTAAATTAAAATAAGTTTGGCACTCATGAAAAACTGTAACCCTACGATCTTTGTGAAAAAAATATGACACTAGAAATAGACCAATTCTTCATCCTCTTTGTACTTAGATGTGTCAAATATTTTACTACATAAGATAAATAGCGTATCCATCATCTCATTTAGGTACACTTCTAGACAAAGTTTCTCTTAGAATTTGTGTAAGCCTAAGCTACGTTTAGATCTGACACTTATTGCACGAATTTTATGTCGGACAGTAACTATAGCTAATGTAAACGATGCGAAATTTCTGTCGGACATATATGTTTCAACTTCCGGCGATATGTGTTAACACATATAGAAGACCAGATGTAAACGCTGCGCAAAATTTCTGTCAGACATATATGTTTCAACTTCTGGCGATATATATTGCTTTATAGAAATTCAGATGTAAATGATACTTTTTTGCAAGTTCCCACGATACACTTGTAAGTGTATCGTGCAAGTTCCGAGGTTCTTGAGAGAAATTGCAAGAGTTGACCACTCGTCTACTTTTATGATACTGTCGCGCGATATTTTTATAGAATTCATGTTGGGTTTCACAAATTCTTGTTTATAATTTAAGTTCTAATTAGTAATTAAGTTGTAATTATGATTTATTAATACGTTATCATCTGGTAGTCTAAAAATAAGCTTTTCGCAAATTACAGGTAGCACAGGTAATAATTGAATTATATCTGATCTTAAAGTAAAAATTGATTTTGAGTAGTTACTTGGCAAGTAGGAACTCAAGTTAGTAAAATTAGTATAGTACCTATGCAGTTTTAAAAAAATAATTATAATTTATTGTGATAAATTAATTTTTGTCACCTGTACAGGTATAAATTTATAATTCCTTGTCGGACGGTAATGTGTTAATTGTAAATATTTTAAATTCACAATGGTTTAGCTTAAGTTTTTATGACCACAGATGGAATTGAGATGGGTTTGGTCAGCGGATAAATGATTTTACTTCTTCAAGTAATGTCCCTTTGTATATGTGTTCAAGAATGAGACATATACCAAGATGTTGACTTTTTGATATAAGGGGACCAATATTTTAAGCACCTTGTTTTTTACATTTCACAATCCACTCTCGAATCCATATCGAACGATTTTTCTTCTTCGTTCTTAACCCTTTACCTAACCCTGGTCTATATTTCAATCAGTCTGAAAATTTATTTTATCTTTCACAATCACAAGTTTCTTTAAAAAATACCCTGTTTTTATTTTTGGAAATCTGCCCTATGAAGGGTTAAATGCTCTAAAATAATTTCACTGGCTGCAATTTTTTTCTTCGAGATTTTTATCATCTTTTGCACCAAGAAATCTTTGCAGAATGAAAGAAGTGTCTGACATTTTTTGGTAGATAAATGTAAACCGTTTGTACATTTGTTGTGAATTTTGAAGAAAGAGAAATGTATACACATATTTATGTTTTTCTTTCAAGCAATTTCTATCTTAAATGTAAACAGTCAAAGCTATTTTATGTCCGACACTTGAGATATATGTCAGGATATAAGTGTCAGATCTAAACGTACCTTTAGAGTTGGAGCTAAGATGTGTCAAGACCACACTTGTGTATGCGGTAAAGCAGTCGATCGTTTTGGCCACCATGGTCTCTCGTGTTCTCAAAGCGCAGGCAGGTTATCAAGACACGCAGCCCTAAACGAAATAATTCGACGATCTCTTGCCACTTCAAACTTTCCAAGTATTTTAGGGCCAGTAGGGATTTCACGTGACGACGGAAAGAGACCCGATGGGATGACACTGATACAGTGGCGACAGGGGCAAGCTTTGGTGTGGGATGCGACATGCGTAGATACCATGGCTCCAAGTCATCTGCATATTAGTCAGATGGCAGGCTCGGCAGCGGCAAAAGCTGAAAATCTTAAACGTACAAACTATGGTACGATTCTAGAACACTATGATTTTTCAGCTTTTGCTGTCGAGACGCTTGGATCATGGAGTCAAGTTACAAAGGACTTGGTCACTAAAATCGGTCGACTGCTAATTGATGTATCAGGAGACAGTCGCGCAAAATCTTTCTTGGAACAAAGAATTAGTTTATGTATACAACGAGGTAATTCTGCATCGGTGCTCAGTACGATGCCCTTAGTAGCAGTTATGGACGAATTCTTTCATCTTCGCAATTACAAAAATGTTTCTTAGTTGAATTGTTTTCATGTTTATGTTCAATTAAAAATGTTATAGATAAATAGAAAATTTAAAAATAAGTAACTTTTGTTTCTTCGTATTTTCTGGTATGGTTATGGGTTTTCTAGAAAAACAAGAAAATCGTTTTGTTGTGTCATGTGTTCTGTATTCCAATAAATTTTGCCTTATCCATGTATAACAGTTTTCTATATTATCAATTGCAAGCATTTGGAAGTTATCACTTAGAATTAAATCAGTTTATTAATTTGAATGCAATATTTTAAATCATGCAATAAATTATATTAATTGGCTGTAAGGTGTTATGTGATAAATACTAACCATATAATATGGAGTTCAAAGGAGTAGATCCAAGTCATTGTAAGTGTCCCGCTTGCAAGGCTCCTTTTTCATCACCAATATTCGTGTGTTCAATGGGTCACAGTGTTTGTGGAAAATGCATATATTCTATTTCAAAGTGCCCAGTGTGCACGAAGAATATGACCACAATTCGTAATTATTTACTGGAAAAATTCATATTTAAACCGTCAAAACCAGTTAATGTTATAACATCGGCTTCTACTTCAACGGCAGATGTCAATAAAATTAGATGTTCGGTTAACGGTTGTACCATGATAATAGAGAATGAGACAAGACTGAATTATCATTTAAAATATGCTCATAAAATGGAAATACTAAAAGTAGTAAATTATTTCAACATTAAAAAAGCTAATATAATACAAGTTGGCTCGGAAATATTTTCTAAGATGCTACTATATGAAAATAAATTATATAAACTACATGCTAAATTAGATTACACCAAACGTACAATAGTTTTTGCATGTAAAAGAATGGTAAAAGTGAGCGGAGGGAAAGAAGAGCCAGATTTAAAATATCACCTAGATTCTACCAATACGATTCGACTCAATAAGTATTCGGCAAATATAAACACAGATTTTAACACCAAAAATCTATTTTCTCAACCACACCTCAAAGTTAATATGAATGATTTCATCAAAAATGGTGTCTTGAATGTGTATGGTCGATTTACAGAGGTTTAGAGTAAAGATGTTTACATGATTATTTTATCATTTTTATTATCCGAAGAAGATGCAATACTTTTTACTGATTTATATGTTGAACAATTTTAATTATATTTAATACTGAAATTTCTGTTTTATTTTTACCCGACACTGAACAAAAATTTAATTTAACCATAAATCAGACAGGAATTTCGTTCATCCAAACAGACATGCGAGTCAATTTTTAGTTGTGATTATTTTTTTCTATAAAAAATAAACTAGAAAATTAGTACCAAAGTGAATTGTGTTTCTCATTTTAAACCTCGATTTCACTTTTACTTTATAAAAATACCACTAGTTTGAAAGTTATAATAACTAGTTAGTTTCTGCTAGTTGAGCAGAAATTCTGGGTTCAAATTTCGGAATCGTCAGAATTTCTTAGCTCAGCCCTCTGGGGAACATCAAACTGTGGTTTGAAATACTAATAACTTTCCTTAACAACTTAATGTAAAATGGGGTACAATAAGCCTAGAGCTTCAGTACAAAGTGGGCATTGAACCACTACCCGCGTAGCTATTACGAACGTAAGCCTAATTGAAGTTGTCGAGGCGAGAATCGCTGGAGAAATTTGGTATGTAGTGAAGGGAAATCAGAGGAAATCTAGAAACACATAATATGAAATGTGTTACATATTTCACAAACTTGATTTTGATCTGGTAATTTGTTGAGAAATTTGGCTGCTCAATAGAGAAACTGTAAGTTCCAGCTTAATTTTCGGGATTCAATTGAATAAATAAATAATTATTTATTTTTTTAAAATTTATTTAAATCTGCAAATGTAATCTTGATCTGGTAATTTAGCACAGAAAACTATAGATGTTTCTGTTTTGATCTCTTGGTTGGGGTTGTCAGGTTTTTGGCGAGGGGAATCACAAGAGACAAAACAAAATTGTTAACTAGATTGCCTTTTACGGGATTTTTTTAAACATATCCGATCGAAAAAGTTGATTAAGCAAAGAAGCTTATCTATAGTATTCCCGACATTTCCTAAGTGTACTTTAGATTTTCGAGGATATTTTTTACATTTCATTGGATTTTCTATTGCCTAGTCTTATAGGAGTTTTCTTAAGATTTCCTTGGATTTACCTTAACTTATACACTAGATTTCTTCAGCGACTCCCTCTCAGTTCTGAGTTATTTCTTTTAATTTCGCAAACATGATTTTAATTCGGCAAACTCCTGGATAGGTTCAGTTGTTCAACAGAAAGACTGTAGGTTTTTAACGTTTAACTTCAACGTTAAATCTGATGTACGAATGTAGGGAAATCTGAGAAAATTCTAGGATAGTTTTAGCAAATCAAAAAAATCTTGGGTAATAGGAAATCTGAGGAATTATGCAAAATCCTACGAAATCTAGGAAATTAGAAAATCTTATAATTATAGTATAAATTGATACTATATTTGATACAGCCATTTGGTTGTTATCAGAGAGAAATTTATTGTTGTAAAATTGAAGTAGTGTAAACTATTTTTTGTTGTTTAATACTGTTATTTATTAAATTATTTAAGATAATGAGGAGGGAATCTCCTTCATCTCTTAGTGGGTTACACTAACAGAGTATTGATAAAACTTAATTTGTTTAATTGTTTTATTCGTTTTTTAAATTGTCGCATTTTGACTGATTCTCATAAATTTTTTATTTTGCAGGTTTTACGATACAAACGGCAAATCACTTAACGGAGTCGGAGGATCGACTTGCCTATATAAAAAAGGACAAGAAGTGATGCAAGATTCTGTAACAACTTTTAAATTGATATACGGAACAACAGCAGTTAAAAAGCAATTCACTTACTTTTACATTTTTAAGTAAATTAATTACAAACTTTTTAAAAATGCCTTCTAATTTGTGGTTTTTAATTTATTTTAGACTTTTTAAAAAATGTAATAGTGCAGTGCAGGAAACTAAATGGAGAACATCGACTGGAAAATTGTCCAAAATTACGTACAATCGATGAAAGTGCTGCGTTTTAAATTGAAAGGTCAGTTTTATTTATGTAATATTATGCCAAGGTGACCTTAATGTGAGCACTCGTTTCACTAATTTGATTGAAACTGCTTAATTTCCAATCAAGTTGACATTCATAATATGGAAACGTCTATATACTCATAAATCAAATTAAAAACACGGGGTGTTCTACTGAGCACTTTCCGAAGGGGTCGAATTGACATGTTGTAAGGACAGTACAGGGGGGTGTTGAGGATTGAGCCTCACTCATAACCTTAAGGTTATTATGTCTGTAGCTTATTCTAGCTACTGAGAATTGTAATAATTCAAAGTTAAATCAATATAATCAAGAACACAACAATGATAGACATGTTTCGACCTTGTTAGGTCTCATCAGTATCATATAGTTGCATTCTTGAAAATATTGATTTGATTTTTTACTTTATATAGCATTTTTCGCACAATGCTATATGTTGGTACTGTCCTTACGACATGTCAATTCGACCCCTTCGGAAAGTGCTCCGTAGAACACCCCTTGTTTTTAATTTGATTTTGTAATCGGGGGTCGATACCAACATATAGCATTGTGCGAAATATGCTATATAAGGTAAAAAATCAAATCAATATTTTCAAGAATGCAACTATGTGATACTGATGAGACCTAACAAGGTCGAAACATGTATATCATTGTTGTGTTCTTGATTATATTGATTTAACTTTGAATTACTCATAAATTGAGTAAAACACATGTTTGCATTCCAAATTGCATGTGTTTTTCATACAATTGGTGCTCGAATTAGTTCTCACCGAACAAATTTACGGTTGACACTCATGTGTTGATTTCTGAAAACAACTTGAACAAAAATAATATAGGTAATCTCTAAATGTGAAATTGGCCCTTTTAACAATGAGTCACAGAATAAATAATTAGCAATAAAGCAAACAAAGTTCATGGGCTTTTTGTGCAGATAAAAAGCTTTAATCCGTTTTTCCCAAGAAAATTTGCGGTCGTTTGAATAGATATCAAAATGCTTATTAGTGTTTATTTTTTGCAAGCTAATTGAATTTTCTGTTTCAAGTAATTCAAGAAATTTAATAATAAATATTTCCATTCGAAACAATGAAAATAAATAGGCTAACGTAATGATTACATGCTCAGTTTGGTACTAAAGTAAAGCGGAACAAACCCATATTAGCAGATAAGTTAGACTTTTGTAAATACAAGTATTGAAGGTACATTGAAGTTTGGTGGCAAGACACAAATTAATCAGGTTCAACTTGGTTTGGTCAGGGCTGAAATGCTCTGTTAATTTTGATCTTTACTCTTTTGAACTTACCTGCAAACGGTAATTAGTATTAAACGGTATTTAGTTCTACCTTAGCACCAAACTCGGCATGTTAATGGTTTTTGGTTAATTATTAATGCGATTGTTCTTTACAATAAATTATTGTTGCATGTAAAATTTGAATTGAGGACCTTGCAACATACAGGGTGCAGCTCCATTTTTGGTCGTTTTTTAGTTAATACGTGTAAAAAATGTAAAAAGAATTGATGCATCGATCGGTGTAAGAAAGATGTAAATCCGAGAAGAAATGGGAAAGATATTACAGATTTTGAACCTTCTCCAAGCATTGTTTAGTGCAAGTTTGCAAACAACTTATTGTCATTTCTCGACAATTGCAAATAACGGAGCTGCATTCCTTATGCTGCAATGTCCTCAATTTCAAGTAATGGTGGATGGATTCTCATACATTTTTTAAATTTCAGAGTTAAAATACTAATCATGTGAAAGCATAAACAGACTTGTAGTAAATATTTTCGCCTATATTGAAAAAGAAGAGATGTAGTTGAAATTACTTGATAAATTATCAGTCAAGATTCCAAAATTCGATAACACCTGTTAGATCTGTTTGGAAGTTGAATAAAGATTTACGGAACATCAACTCATCAGAAAATATTAAAGGTTTGTGACATTTAATATTTAACTATCCAAATTAATAGCTATTTGTAATTTGCATGCAATTCAAGTTTTCAATAGTATTATAATTATTGTTTTATTTTTGAAATGTAATGAATGTCTTTAATTTCAACTTTGTTTATGTATAGGTGCTGCCATCCGACGATGGAAGTTGTAAGGGCTAGATAGGTTTCTACATGCACGGCTGTAACCAACAAGAAAACTGGTAAGTGAGGTGTGTAGCTTGCTATAGTTTAAATATTTATCGTTAGGTGGCGCCATGTGTCATTAAATTTTTTTTAAGTGACGTTTTGTTCGTAAATGACAGTTTTTAAACGATTCATTTCCTTTTGTGTTTTTAAGTTAATTCGTTATCGACAGCCTGATGACGGACCTTAAATTAAAAACCGCAATTGTGTCATTTTATTCTATTTTATTAGTTTAAGAAACTTTAAACCTGAACAACATTAAGTGCGAGGGTTTATAACAGTACGTAGTGTTTATAAAAAACATGAGCTTACAATATCTCTTATTTTATGGTGAATTATATTGTTTGTCAAGCAAAGTATGTTTAAATTTATTTGATGTTTGTACTTGTTCCCATATAAATTCTTTTCTTCAAAAAATGCAGGTTAATTTTTTTTCCCTTCGCACGACATGTTTCATCTGCCTAATCTGTACATCTTCGGGTGCTATTCGGAAGCTACAGAATTAAAATAAAAGTGAAGAAGTATACACTTCCTATGTTATTAGTTGTAAAATATATTTCCTTACATTTATTTTAATTCTGTAGCTTATAAGTGGCACCCGAAGATGTGCGAATTAGACACACACGAAACATGACGTGCTGAGAAAATAAAAAAGTAATGAACTTGTATTTTTCTGAAGAAAATGATTTGTATGACAACAGGTACAAATAATCTGTTATTTTATATTTTCAAGTTTGTAGTAATACGAATTTTATATCATAATATCTAGTTTTTAGAAAGTTTTGTCCAAAAATAAAATATTTTTTTAAATATAAAAAATACAATATCAAATGTACTTTAGTTGTAAATCAATCCGTCGAACCATTTCCATGATTACCTATTTCTTGTGAAATGCAGCCTTACTGGAGGGGTGTAGCTAGTTATGAGTTTGAAAAAAGCGACTTTGTTATAATCTTTTTTTTAAGTGTTACATATTTGGAACAGTTATTATATTCAAAAGAGCTTTATTAAAAAAAAAAATTAAAAAATAACCGATCTTATGTTTGACAATCTTATTTTTAAAAATGCATATTTTGAATATAATAATTGAACGGTGTTTTGCAAGAATGAACTAACCGCATTTCAAAAATTTTTGAAAACGGCATCGTTTTTGTTTGCAAACTATGTTAATTCTCCTTACAGATACATACAAACTATGTTAACAAAGATTAATGTCTTTTAATAGTGTTAATTTGGCCAGTTTGTAAACAAAGATTTAAAAATACATGAATGAACGCGCCTTTTTTCAAATATTTGAAACGTGGGTTGGTTCACACTTGTGTAACACGGTTCTATTGTTGTACAAAATAATATATTTTTTTTCAAAAAACATAAATAACAGGAAATGGTTTTTTTTCTCCTCATAATTAAGCATTAATCCCTTAATCTCAAAACCCGGACATAATGCGTACTGTTACGAAGAAGGGCTCACTACATCCAGTATGTCGGCAATCCATTTCCTAATTATTTCGGTGATTCTAGGAGCCAATATATTTTGATTTTGTCGAAAGCTTCTTAGTTTTTGAGTTACGAATTTTAAAAAGTAAGGTATCAGTTTAACTAATTTACTGTTACCAATTCTAACAAGTTTTGGTGATACTGTAAAATAAACCGCTACCTTATTTTAAAATATATGCATTACCGAAAAAATAAGCAGCATTCGACAAAACCACTAGACACAGCATAATCTTTTTGGTTCCTATAATCACCAAAAGAATTGGGAACTCGAGAAATATGTTCATACCTTTTTTGACGACATATAAAAAGTCCCAAGCCATTCTGTTTAGGATCTTTTAAGGGATTAATGGAATTTCTTGTCAGTCAGTAATTTATCTGGAAAACTAAGCAATATAGGGTGCGAAACTAGATGTTTTATTATTTTTTTGAGTACTGTTTACACTACCAATAGGAATAACGTTTAACGGTAGTCTTTTACCTTGCGGTGCGTCGCCAAATTCTTAAACTTGGGTACGGAAAAGACTATCGATTTCGTCGTATTTTTTATGTTTTTGGCAGTGATTATTTTTAGGCCAATTAAGTTAATGGAATTAAAAGTTTTAAAGAACACGCATTATCTGAGAATATTTTAAGTCTTTTTTTTTTGTTTATTTTAAAAACGTAAAGGAGCGAAAGAGTGGAAAACGATACCGAGTGAAACCAAAGTGAATCGGATTGGAAAAACTTCTATGTACGTTAAATGCAATTAATTTTATTAGACTTCACTTTGCACTCTTTCGTTGTATGTGTGCACCCAAAGAGTTCTCAGGTAACTTGTGATTTCTTTTTCTTGAATTTCAGTTTTATTTTAAGTGGCATAAAAAAATTATCGACACTACATCAAAAAGCGACGAAATTTGATAAAATAAGACCAGATAAGATGGACCCTTGGACCAAATTAAACGCGTGCCATGCCATTTACATAGAGCGTCAAAAACCACCATTTCCATGAAATTTTTATTCTCTACCCCTAAATATTGGGATATAAAGAATTTTAAGTTTTCAAGTCATAATTTTTTTTTGTTTGATGGAATTTCATGCAGGTTTAAAATGCGGTTTTGTGAATATTTCCATAATTTTCCAATTATATTTTAAGACTTGAAAAAATTAAAAAAGATTTTCAAGTCCAATTTTATATCGAACTTATAAAGTGTCAACCTTCATATTCTCACAGCTACAACATCTTGTTATATGTAGTAGTTATTGTCTCAGAATGTTTGTTTGGAAAGATAGTCAAAAAAAGGATTTAATTCAATTCAATAATTTTTAGATTTCGTTTATTTGTACATTCTTTGTAATACCCTGAATAATCTAAAATAAATTTGAAACACACTTTTGTCTTCGGGTTAGCTTAACGATAATACATTATTACTTATACCTGGTGTTCTTTTGAAAACCTCCACCCGGAAATATCTCGAAAATTAAACCCCAAATGAAAAAGTGGTTGAATGAAAAAAATATGGTTTAATTCGTTATAAAATTATTAGTGAAACTTTTTAAGATAATTTCAAATTTTGGTTTTTTAATTGCCACTTGGTATTTTTTTAGGAGATTCGGATTATGCATGAAAAATGAAATAAGTTTTTATTGGAAATTGTTTTTATCCTACCTAGATCTTTCAAGAAAGATGCGTAATGTTTACTTTCTTTCGTCGCATCTTCAGCGATAAGTCTAAATTGATAAAATAAAATTCCACCAAAAATTGTTTCTTTTTTCATGCAGAATCTGAATCTCCTAAAATAAATGAGGTGGCACTTAAAAATATAATTATAGAACGAATTACACTGTACAATTTTTTCTTCTTTGTCATTATACAACTATTGTCTGAAACACATTTTCATGTGACGTTTTGCTTTTGTCATAATCCTTAATGGAATACTTGTTTAATTTCTGCCTTTGTACTTCAGAATGAATATCATTTTTGTTTTAATTGAGGTTACAAATTTGATTGACAGATTTTTTATATTATTTTTCAGAATTTAGAAGTCAAATCATCCAAATGCAACTGCAGATCTGGAAAGGATGGACTGGCCTGTGTAAAGCAAGTGGAGATTTGGTGTTAATTATCGATGACGATGCAAAATTTATAACTTATGTTAAATTCGGATTGAACTTTTATAACAGTTGAAGGACCAACTTTGGGATCTTTTATAATTGGTATGTACGAAGTAATGGCTATTTTTAATTTTTTAGAATTTACGGATTTGTACTTACTTAACATTAGATATTGGCTTACTTGATATCTTGGAATAATTTGTATGGACCTTTGCTAAAAGTGTATGGTATTTTATATTTGGTGTGTCCAAAGTAAAGCGGCGTTTTCATCTAATTAATGCTATGTAATTTAAATGTCAATTAATGAAATGAATGAAATTTCTTTTCCAAAACTTCATTTTCATTGGTAAATATTTGACGCAAATAAGTTAATAAAACAAATAAAAATTCAATCAAATACCGTGAAACTTCGTTAACTCAAACTGTTCTAACTCGAATTATTCTGTAAATCGATTATTTTTTGAAAAAGTATATAGGTTTGTCAGATATTTACGTGTAACTTTAATTTTCATAACTCTAATTATGCCTCTAATTCGAACTTTTTTGGTATAATTTTTTGGTAAAATAACTATTAATTAGTTTTTATTATTTTACTTAGCGTTAATAGGATAAGAACGACGCTTTACGGTTGAATTTGAATTGCTTGTGTTTGGCGCTGACATCTAACATCAAGATTTCAATAGACAACACCGGAATCTGCAATAGGCTGTTTGCCTGTTAAGCCCGAAATAAACGTTCATCTTGGTTGACAACCTAAGTTGTCAACTTGCCATGTTGACAACCAAGTTGACCGTGTGTAGGCTAGTTGAAGGATGAAAGGACAAGTTGATTCCCAGGTTGAAGAAAATCAAAGCTACACACGGTCCACTAGGTTGTCAACATGGCAAGTTGACAACTTAGGTTGTCAACCAAGTTGAACGTTTATTTCGTGCTTTAGAAGTTAGAATTGTTAGAAAATGCTTGGAATGCCCTATTTCATTTTTTTACTTTGTTAAATCTTTATTAAGCTTATACATACTTGATAATTCATAATCGCTTTTTTAAATTTAATTTTACAAATTTTGTAGACAAATTATTGTATATTTTTTTATTTTGCAGGGTTTAGAAGTCAAACCATATGAAAGTTGCGACAGATCTGGGAAAGATGAACCTACCTGTGTAGAGAAGTCAAGATATGGAGTTAATTATAGATGGTGAACTGTAAAATTTGATAGCAGCTGTTGGATTTGTTTGGAGTTTTGCCAAGGGTTTACTACCGTACAACAGGTTTGTGATGTTTTATTTTAGGGATGTACTAAGTAAAACGGCGGTCTCTTCGAATTAACGTTCCGTACTTTAAACGTCAATTAATAAAATAATTGAAAACCCTGTTTTTCAATAAATAAACATCAAATGTAAATAAGTTAATTAAACAATTAAAAATCAACTTATAAAATACATCAAACAAAAGAAAAAGAGGTTTTCAAGAGGAAATTTTTTAAATTAAATTTTAGTTTTGTACGTAACGTTAATTGAATAAGAAGGACGCTTTACGGTTGTTTTTGAATTGTATGTGTTCAAAGTTTTATTCAGTTGTATTTATTTTGATTTATAATATCTGTCATTAATTTCGTGCCAGCAATTTAAATTAATTTTCTAATGCTGGGTTTCACAAAGGTTAGTTAAATTTTAATCTATGATTAAGGATTTTCAACAATGTCACAACAATGAATTTTTATTGTTGAAAACCCTTAATCATAGATTAAAATTTAACTAACCTTTGTGAAACCCAGCATAAGTGTTGACATCTAACGTCAAAATTTGAATTGATAACAGGTATCTACAATACCGACTGTTTGCCACAACGGAGAAATCTGCATTTAAGGTTTGTCGCTTGGCTACAGTTAAGTTTGAAAATTAGACACTAGATGTCACCACTTATTGTGAATGTTTTCTGTTTTGTTTACATTTTTAAAAATGACATGTTTAAATAACCTAATGATCAGAACTGAATTCATTTTGTTTGGTTTTGGGTGTTTATATTATGGTTAATATTTTATGAACTTGTGAGAATATGTTGCTAATCTTAGTTTTTTAATTTCTTCTAGTATTAATAACGAAGCAGATAGTGGATTTTAGAGTGGAAAACATAAGGATATTAGATTGTTCTTGGAGTTCAAAGATCAAATTGAAGTTCAGTCGATGGATTTGAAAGTAAAAGGTCGGTTTTATTTGTACAATATTTTGCTAGGTTGACATTAATTTGAGCACGAACCCCTTTAACTCAATTATACTGATGCCGATATGTGTTGTTTTACTGGTTTTCTAATGTGAGTTAATTAATTATATTTTTGTGAGGTATTGTTAAAAGGGCCAAGGTCACTTCTTGTACTTGTAAATTTTATTTGGAACCATAACAGACATGGTTATTGCTAGTAAAATTTTTAACAATAACAAAAGTGTAAATTATGAAATGTATTTACAAATCAACGGGCCACAAGATTACTCCCTACGTATTTTCACCTAAACTGTAAGGTTTATACCGCTTTTTTTTTTTCTAAAACTTCTTCAAGTTTATAAATTTAACATCATGCCATTTTTTATCGTTGATAGGGGACCTGAAATTTTATTGGCTAAAACTTTAGATTTTAACTCTTATAGCCCGTTTCTTTTTAAACAAACTGATTTTAGTACTCCATCGGGCGCTATTTAGCGTTAAAAAATGCATTTTATTGAATTTCCAAACCTTTTCGAGTTTTAGAAAAAAGTTGTATAAATCTCAGAGATGAAATTTGGTATATCAGTGCAACAAGGTACAATCTCGAAATATAAAATATATTAACTTGTATGTACTTTCCCTACCTGCAAAAACTTTCACATAAGTTTTCAAGTTTTACAGAAGTGAACATTTAGAGTAAACTTTCACCCTTTAAGGTTGCATTTAGTTGAAAATGTGTAAAGAAAACTCTTGTAGCCTGTTTCTTTTTAAACAAACTGATTTTAGTTTTGGTACCTGTAGGATTTACGTACATTTTACTGTGGCACCTTTAGGATAAGTAAATAAGAAATTTAAAGTTTGTTTGACAGTTTTTTATGCAGGAAGTACTGTGCATAGAGAAAAAGCGAAGCGTTATGGACAGCAATGAGTGTGAGTGAGAGCATTTATCAGCAGTTGCCGATAAACGCTCTTATTTACACTCTTGGCTGCTCCAAGTGCTTCTCATTTGTACAAAAATATGTTGGGCAAACTTTCGATTTGTGGTTTACCTATCTTAAAGGTACCACTGTGAAAAATTTTTACGTGAATCAAACTCGTACCGAAACGGGTGTCAGGAGCTCTTAGATTATAGGGGCTAAAATATTTTTAAGTACATTTTCTGACTATAGTGATAACCTTAGCTGAAAACTTAAAAATAAAATCAATTTTTATTAATGTTTAATTAAACTGTATATTGAACTTTCAATTTATTATTTTTTTACAACTTAATAATAATGTACCTAGTCATGGCATAAGTTCTGTCCCAATTAAAATACTGCTGGTTTTAAATTCCAAATATGGAATTTAGGGCTTGTTTCATTGGTAGATGAAGTAGTAAAACCTCTAAATAACACTAAATTCAGAAACAAGTCTTGAATTTTCCAAGAAAATTCGACACAAAGCGAAACCGACACATAAGTGGATCGAAGAAAATTTGCTAGCGAATAATCAAACGGGATTACCAATTGTGGTCTATACTCGAATATATGGTCGGAAGTAAGCACCATAAAAATTTCGAGCTGCTAAAACGCGATTTAATGAAGATAGCAGCCTCAATGCCGATGAAAATGCTGCGTGCTCTCATAGATGAGTGGCCGCGGCGTTTAAAGGCCTGATGTGTGAAGGCAAAAGTTGGACATTTTGAATAAATTAAAATGTAAAAAATTCTTTGGAGTGTACTTAATAAAATGGCTTTTTAAAATGATGGTATTTTTATTTTTAAGTTGTTTAAATTTACCCGCAAACATTTCACAGAACATATGGCACGACTAGGTATAATATATTTAAAATAAACATAGTTGGGGTTCACCCCGATAACTGCTTGTATTAGAATTTAACGGAAGACGTGTTCAAATAAATGTAAGCCTCCCCGTTATTGTGATTTCTTGTATTTGATAAAGTATTGATTGTTTGGATTTACAAGTTTGAAATTGATTAGGGAATCGAATAAAAAATATTTGCAAGTTAGACAAATAATTGGAACAAAATAATAGATTTTTTTTTTAGGATTAGGTTTGTACTTCTTTGTTAAATTAGTGAAATAACTGTTCCAATGATCTCGATTTTGACGACTTGTTTTGTGTAAACTTTTACACATTTTCAAGTCTTTAAAATTAAATTGTAATTGGTTTAAATTTAGTACTATTTCAATATTGTTTGGAAATTTGAACTAACATTTTTGAAGTTTAATTTAAACTTTAAAAAATTTTACTTCAAATTTCTAAACATATGGAAATATCAAATTTAAACCAATTACAATTTAATTATAAAGACTTGAATATGTGTAAAAATTTACACCTAACATGTCGTTGAAATAAAAATTATTGAAACAGTAGTTTCACTAATTTAACGAAGAAGGTACATACCTTAATCCTAAAAATAAATTCAACTTCAAAGAACAAACTCATTTAATTGAAGTAATAGAATGTGAAATTCTTTTAATTTATTTTGTTGTGATCCTCCATTTTAATAGTGAAATGGTTTTGTTTTGACAATGGTTAATAAGAGCAACTATAAAGTGGTGTCATATATTTCTGGTTATTTATTATTAAGGCTTACAATGACAAACAATGTAAACAATTATCCCAATATGGAATAGTTATTAACATGTGAAAATATTTTACTAAATACAATTATTTTTTTACATGTTGGAAAAATTAATGATTGACAAATCTTACTGTTTTTTAACATGCAAATAAATAATTGTATTTAGTAAACCAATTATCCTTGGAAAAGTAATAATAATCTTTTGAGAGAATATTCATATCCTAATTTCAACAAGGAGTTTTCTCTTGACAGATTGGTAGTAGTTTTCTAGGGCTAGTCAACCTTATTGCTTGCGATAGCAATAACTCGGTAACAGGCCACTAATTTAATCAAAGAACGGAAACATCAGACCCTATTTTTACGTAATTTAAACATCAATTAATAAAAAAATGACATTTCTTCATTAAAACTTGTATTTTATCGATGTATTTGACGTAAATTAGTTATCAAAATAAATAAAACTTCACTTAAAGTCAAATATATCAATGAAAATGAGGTTTTAAAGTAAAAATGTCATGTTTTTCTATTATTTTTTGTTATTTTACGGAGCGTTAATTAGAAGGGACTCAATTTGACTAATATCGTCAATTTTTTGCAAGTTAACTCGGACAAATTCTTTTATTCGATTCCCCAATTAGTTTTCAAAAAGTCAGCTCTCTTTCACTTTTTGTTGCGTAAAACTGGTACACATTCAGAATTACCGAGTGAAACTTGGGAAATATGTTCAGACGTACATCCTTGGTAACATATTAAAAGTTCCAAGTCATCCTGTATGGGATATCCTGCAGGATTCTTGGAGTTTCCTGTAAGCAAATATGGTGACAAACTAGACGTCACCTTTATTGTAGAGCAAAGCTTTACAGGAAATTCCCAAGAATCTCGAGGGGTTTTTTCAGTTTTCTGGATGACTTGGAATTTTTAACATGTCCGTCATCGAGGAGAGGTGCATCTAAATATTTTCTCAAATATTCATTTGATAATTCTAATTACTTTGCAAAGATTATTTGCTGCATTTTTCTGGTTCGTCTTTTATTTTTCGATCGATCCTGCGCCGCAGTACGATTCTGCAGGATGAGACAAAATTGGACTTGGTCGGATCGGATCGCAGACAAGCTGGTCATACTGCAGAAGACTGACCGATCCCATCCGACCCAAGTTCAATCTTGCAAAATCGTACTGCGGTGCAGGATGAGACAAAATTGAACTTGGTCAGATTGGATTGCAGACAAGTCGGTCATACTGCAGCAGACTGACCGATCCCATCCGACCAAGTTCAATCTTGCAGAATCGTACTGCGACGCAGGTTCGTGAGTGGTTACCTTTACGTCCGTATAAAAATTGTTGATAATTTTAGTATATTTTCTTATTTTGAAGAAAGAATTTATTAAATCTTCTTTTCATTATAAGAATTTATGATGAAATTTTTCTATAATCGACACATTTTCGTATGTACAAAAAATGGAGAATTCTAAAGTAAAGGCTGGTGGCCACTTGAGACAAAACAGTCTCTAGACCACGGATTTATGAATGAAATTTATGAATCGAGACTGTTTTGTCTCAAGTGGACACCAGTCATAAGACCATGAAATCGAAAATGGGCCCAGCGATAAAAACATGTACTGCAGTATATTCTGTTTGCAAAATTCGAGCAGATCAAAATCGTGAACTAGAAAATAAACGATCGACAAAAAGTAAGGGAGACTAATTATTTCAACTTTGGTAAATCTGTAACTGCGTGACAATTTTGTGAAACTTTGTATTTTGATTTAGATATTATTTTTTAATGTTTTGTAAATTTCATGCAATATTTTTAAATATTAAAGTTCATTAACCAATACAATTTGCACTTATTTCATAATAATGTTGGAATTAAGTTCAACGAAGAATTTATTAATTGATAAATTTAAATATGATTGTACTTGTTCGCAATTGTAATAAATCTATTGTTTTATTAGAAGTAAATATTTAAATTTATGTTATTAAACTATTCACCGCACACCACTGATTGTATCGTGTGCATCTCAAGATTGGTCTTGGTGGGGGGGGGGGGATTGTAATTAAAGGTAGATTCAAATTCGTCCAATGTGATGTGACACGTCAGAACGTATCATTTATATGGAGGCATCACGTCAGACAAATATCAATCTACCTTAAGACAGGTGTGTCTGACGTTACAATCTAACGCCTTATTTATAAGTTTTATTTGTTTAACATTATGCACATGTACATAGTATGTGGTTGGTTGGTATCCAACAGTAGTTAGTAGGGTACCCATGTGTGATTGTACATATTATTATAACATGTATTTATTATGAGACATACTCATTGCTCATTGGACAACGACATACCTACCGAGTGACACTCACATCAGGTGTTGTAGTTGTTTGTTATATTGTATTACCAATGATTTTTGTATTAGGTTAAGTATAAGGAATAAAAGTAAAACACAATGAACTGTACTCATGTGCGATTATACATATTACATATTATAACATGTATTTATTATGAGACATACTCGTTGGACAACGACATACCTACCGAGTGACACTCACATCAGGTGTTATACTTCTTTGTTATATTATATTATTATATTACCAATGACATGTATTTATTATTATGAGACATACTCGTTGGACAACGACATACCTACCGAGTGACGCTCACATCAGGTGTTGTACTTCTTTGTTATATTACCAATCACTTTGTAATAGGTCTTTAAGTATCATGAATAAAGTAAAACACAATTAACTGTATTATTATTTATTTGTATCATTAACATAAGTATAAGCCATGTGACATTCACATAATATATTACAAGTATAAGAATGACAAATTTAATTTTTTAAAGTGCAAAATGTCAAATAAAAATTTGACATTTCGGACTTAGTAAAATTCGGGACCTCTCCTCGCCGCTCGCAGCGGCAAGAGTTTCTCCTAGAACAAATGGTTTCTTGGTGGTCCTCGCTTCGCTCGGACCAAGCTTCTCCGTAGAGGGGACCGTTGCTGGTGGTCCTCGCTCCGCTCGGACTAAAGTCCCGACCACCCACCCCATGTTCTGCAGTTACTTATATACCCAAAATTTCCCACTACATTTTGGACCTAAGTAGGGGACTTAAATGGGGGGGTCACGTGACTTCCCACCAACTTAAGCCATTTAATCAATACTTTCGTGACGTTTTATTGTTAACTTATAAGTACAAGTCATTTTTTTCTGTTTTGCAATATAAGTTACAATCTTAACAAACACTTCCCCAAGAAGCTTGCTCCGCCAACGAAGACGGTGGACAAGAAAACCATTTTTTATAGGGAGGGGGGGGGGGCTCGCCGCTACGACCGGCGATATTATGTCCCGAATTTAACACTTGACACTTTCTTCTTCTCCCAGAAATCTCCATCATCATCCACTCCGATGTCGATTACGAAATTTGCTATGCTCTCCGTTTATCTGAAATTAAAAATACAAATTACAATCGGTTTTTCAAATTTACACAGTACACACATCATCAATTACGGGGAATATTTACGGGGGGCGCGGGGGGTCAAAATCCAGGAATAAAATTTACTACGCCACACTGACTCCTATTTTCAACTACCCACCTTGCCTGATACTGCCCCCAACTTTTCAAGACTATTCCCCTTTTCCCTAAACTACTTAACACTTCCAACCGCTATCTCCAATTTCTGAGACTACCTCGTACCAGTACAGGGTACAGCCAATTGCCAGGGTGATTCACTCTTGGTAAACCCAAATCAATTTTTGACTTAAACATTTTCATGACCCAAACCTAATTTTTTCATCACTGCCCTCAACAAACTAATCACATTCTGCCCGTATTGGAACTAACAGGAACCCTCCACCCCTAATTTTTTTGGAAATTTACCATATTCCTCGCAATTTAAACAACTTTCAAAAAACGGCAGGTGCATTTACAAATAACTTCAAAGATCCTAATGTCAACTTTTAAAGAAATATCTTTTCGGATGATTTTACATATTTTTTCTAGTAATTTCAATGCCGCCCAAGATATCCTTATGAAAATTAACGATATTATTTCTGTGGTTATTTCAAACACCAACTCATGTTCTTTTAAAATTATTATTCAATCAATTACGGGAAATATTTGCGGGGGACGCGGGGAGTTAAAATCCCGGGATAAAATTTGCTACGCCACACCAACTCCAATTTCAAACTACTCACCTTGCCTGATACTACCCCTAACTTTTCAAGACTAACCCGCTTTTCCCTAAACTACTTAACACTTCCAACTACTATCGCCAACTTCTCAGACTACTTTCTACAGATTACTGACCAACTGCCAGGGTGATTTACCCCTGGTAAACCCAAATCAACGTTTGACTTAAACAAACTAATTACATTCTGCCCGTATTGGAACTAGCACATTTCTCGCATTAAGGCCAAGTTTTTCAATCGTGAGTTAATCCAAATTCAATGGTTAACTTTGAATTTTGACAAATCAGGGTAGTCATAAACGTAGGTTAGCCCTTGAACTTGGGTTAACTCACAATTGAAAAACTTGACTTAAGTGAGTCCCTTCACCCCTATTTTTTTCGGAAATCGATAATATTCCTCACAATTTAAACAAACAACTTTCAAAAAATAGCAGGTGCATTTACAAATAACTTCAAAGATATAGTACTGTCAACTTTTAAAGGAATATCTTCGCGGATGATTTTATTTTTTCTGGTAATTCCAAACTGCCCAAGATATCCTTTTGAAAATTATTTTTGTAGTTTGTGAAATCCGGCTTTAACTCAATTATTGTTAAATGGTACATACCTTTTTTTATCGTATCTGGCTGTTCTTCATTAATCTTCTCTTCTTCCACATCGGCATTCTCTTCAAGTTCTGAAAATAAAAATATTTATAAGAATATGTCAACTAATTTTGCAATACAAATTTTAAACTTTGGTGGCAGAACAAAATAAAATATCCGAGGACTTATTAAGAGCAATTAAAAATCATGAGCGGAGACTTCAAGTTTTAAAGGACGCAGCGTGACTTCTCAACGGAATTCGTGATCTAAACTTAAATTGGGGATCAAAACCAACTATGCCCAAATCCCTAACAAACACGATTAAAAAACATTACCAGGGACTTACAGATTTTTTATGAAACAGCCTAGTTTTGGTCAGCTAAATCAGTAAGAATCCTCCCAAAAAATATTCGATTTATAGAAAATAAAGGTACATTTTTTGGATTATTTTGGAAATTCTTTAGTTTTATAAATTTTAACTTATTTTTCAATTTTCCACGACTTTTATTGTTTGCGCGAAGTTCGAGCTGCCGTTTCGAACGTTAGGCATCTAAGTACGTCGATTTAAGTAATAATAGGGCCACCTAAATTTTTTAAGATTTTTGAAAAAAACGTAAGGTTAACCCCTTTGTTGTTTTTTGACCCCAAAAAATGAAAAGTGGAATTCGTCAGCTTCTTTCACTGTTTCTTACGTATTTTGATCAGAAAATTCTATTGGCGCAGTCAGATTTCTCGTAAGTATGATATTTTTTATTTTATTTGGCTTTAAACCTAACACATTCGGGGTCACTTAGCCCTTAATTTGTTTCGCGATTTTACCCAGTTTTGATTGATTCCGCGAGGTTCTGAGAGCTGTATCCAGCAGTTGGCATCTAATAACGTCGATTTAAGTGATAAAAAGGCCACCTAAATTTTTTGAGATTTTTGAAAAAAACGGAAGGTTAACCCCTTTGGTGTTTTTTGACCCCAAAAAAGAAAAGTGGAATTCATCAGCTTCTTTCACTGTTTCTTACGTATTTTGATCAGAAAATTTTATTGGCGCAGTCAGATTTCTCGTAAGTATGATATTTTATATTTTATTTGGCTTTAAACCGAACACATTCGGGGTCAATTAGCCCTTAATTTGTTTCGCGATTTGACCCAGTTTTGATTGATTCCGCGAGGTTCTGAGAGCTGTATCCAGCAGTTGGCATCTAATAACGTCGATTTAAGTGATAAAAAGGCCACCTAAATTTTTTGAGATTTTTGAAAAAAACGGAAGGTTAACCCCTTTGGTGTTTTTTGACCCCAAAAAAGAAAAGTGGAATTCATCAGCTTCTTTCACTGTTTCTTACGTATTTTGATCAGAAAATTCTATTGGCGCAGTCAGATTTCTCGTAAGTATGATATTTTATATTTTATTTGGCTTTAAACCGAACACATTCGGGGTCAATTAGCTCTTGATTTGTTTCGCGATTTTACCCAGTTTTGATTGATTCCGCGAGGTTCTGAGAGCTGTATCCAGCAGTAGGCGTCTAATAACATCGATTTAAGTAATAAAAGGGCCACCTAAATTTTTTAAGATTTTTGAAAAAAACGTAAGGCTAACCCCTTTGGTGTTTTTTGACCCCCAAAAATGAAAAGTGGAATTCGTCAGCTTCTTTCACTGTTTCTTACGTATTTTGATCAGAAAATTCTATTGGCGCAGTCAGATTTCTCGTAAGTATGATATTTTTTATTTTATTTGGCTTTAAACCTAACACATTCGGGGTCAATTAGCCCTTAATTTGTTTCGCGATTTTACCCAGTTTTGATTGATTCCGCGAGGTTCTGAGAGCTGTATCCAGCAGTAGGCGTCTAATAGCGTCGATTTAAGTAATAAAAGAGTCACCTAAATTTTTTAAGATTTTTGAAAAAAACGTAAGGTTAACCCCTTTGGTGTTTTTTGACCCCAAAAAATGAAAAGTGGAATTCGTCAGCTTCTTTCACTGTTTCTTACGTATTTTGATGAGAACATTCGATTGACGCAGTCAGATTTCTCGCAAGTATGATATTTTTTATTTTATTTGGCTTTAAACCTAATACATTCGGGGTCAATTAGCCCTTAATTTGTTTCGCGATTTTACCCAGTTTTGATTGATTCAGCGAGGTTCTGAGAGCTGTATCCAGCAGTAGGCATCTAAGTACGTCGATTTAAGTAATAAAAGGGCCACCTAAATTTTTTAAGATTTTTGAAAAAAACGTAAGGCTAACCCCTTTGGTGTTTTTTGACCCCCAAAAATGAAAAGTGGAATTCGTCAGCTTCTTTCACTGTTTCTTACGTATTTTGATCAGAAAATTCTATTTGCGTAGTCAGATTTCTCGTAAGTATGATATTTTTTATTTTATTTGGCTTTAAACCTAATACATTCGGGGTCAATTAGTCCTTCATTTTTTTCGCGATTTTACCCAGTTTTGATTGATTCCGCGAGGTTCTGAGAGCTGTATCCAGCAGTTGGCATCTAATAACGTCGATTTAAGTGATAAAAAGGCCACCTAAATTTTTTGAGATTTTTGAAAAAAACGGAAGGTTAACCCCTTTGGTGTTTTTTGACCCCAAAAAAGAAAAGTGGAATTCATCAGCTTCTTTCACTGTTTCTTACGTATTTTGATCAGAAAATTCTATTGGCGCAGTCAGATTTCTCGTAAGTATGATATTTTATATTTTATTTGGCTTTAAACCGAACACATTCGGGGTCAATTAGCCCTTAATTTGTTTCGCGATTTGACCCAGTTTTGATTGATTCCGCGAGGTTCTGAGAGCTGTATCCAGCAGTAGGCATCTAAGTACGTCGATTTAAGTAATAAAAGAGCCACCAAAATTTTTTAAGATTTTTGAAAAAAACGTAAGGTTAACCCCATTGGTGTTTTTTTACCCCAAAAAATGAAAAGTGGAACTTGTCAGCTTCTTTCACTGTTTCTTACGTATTTTGATCCGAAAATTCTATTGGATCAGTCAGATTTCTCGTAAGTATGATATTTTTTATTTTATTTGACTTTAAACCTAACACATTCGGGGTCATTTAGCCCTTAATTTGTTTCGCGATTTTACCCAGTTTTGATTGATTCCGCGAAGTTCTGAGAGCTGTATCCTGCAGTAGGCGTCTAATAACGTCGATTTAAGTAATAAAAGGGCCACCTAAATTTTTTAAGATTTTTGAAAAAAACGTAAGGTTAACCCCTTTGGTGTTTTTTGATCCCAAAAAATGAAAAGTGGAATGCGTCAACTACTTTCACTGTTTCTTACGTATTTTGATCAGAAAATTCTATTGGCGCAGTCAGATTTCTCGTAAGTATGATATTTTTTATTTTATTTGGCTTTAAACCTAACACATTCGGGGTCAATTAGCCCTTAATTTGTTTCGCGATTTTACCCAGTTTTGATGGATTCCGCGAGGTTCTGAGAGCTGTATCCAGCAGTAGGCATCTAATAACGTCGATTTAAGTAATCAAAAGGCCACCTAAATTTTTTAAGATTTTTGAAAAAAACGTAAGGTTAACCCCTTTGGTGTTTTTTGATCCCAAAAAATGAAAAGTGGAATGCGTCAACTACTTTCACTGTTTCTTACGTATTTTGATCAGAAAATTCTATTGGCGCAGTCAGATTTCTCGTAAGTATGATATTTTTTATTTTATTTGGCTTTAAACCTAACACGTTCAGGGTCAATTAGCCCTTAATTTGTTTCGCGATTTTACCCAGATTTGATTGATTCCGCGAGGTTCTGAGAGCTGTATCCAGCTGTAGGCATCTAATAACGTCGATTTAAGTAATAAAAAATCCACCTAAATTTTTTAAGATTTTTGAAAAAAACGTAAGGTTAACCCCTTTGGTGTTTTTTGATCCCAAAAAATGAAAAGTGGAATGCGTCAACTACTTTCACTGTTTCTTACGTATTTTGATCAGAAAATTCTATTGGCGCAGTCAGATTTCTCGTAAGTATGATATTTTTTATTTTATTTGGCTTTAAACCTAACACGTTCAGGGTCAATTAGCCCTTAATTTGTTTCGCGATTTTACCCAGTTTTGATTGATTCCGCGAGGTTCTGAGAGCTGTATCCAGCAGTAGGCGTCTAATAGCGTCGATTTAAGTAATAAAAGAGCCACCTAAATTTTTTAAGATTTTTGAAAAAAACGTAAGGTTAACCCCATTGGTGTTTTTTGACCCCAAAAAATGAAAAGTGGAATACGTCAGCTTCTTTCACTCTTTCTTACGTATTTTGATCAGAAAATTCTATTGGCACAGTCAGATTTCTCGTAAGTATGATATTTTTTATTTTATTTGGCTTTAAACCTAACACATTCGGGGTCATTTAGCCCTTAATTTGTTTCGCGATTTTACCTAGTTTTGATTGATTCCGCGAGGTTCTGAGAGCTGTATCCTGCAGTAGGCGTCTAATAACGTCGATTTAAGTAATAATAGGGCCACCTAAATTTTTTAAGATTTTTGAAAAAAACGTAAGGTTAACCCCTTTGTTGTTTTTTGACCCCAAAAAATGAAAAGTGGAATTCGTCAGCTTCTTTCACTGTTTCTTACGTATTTTGATCAGAAAATTCTATTGGCGCAGTCAGATTTCTCGTAAGTATGATATTTTTTATTTTATTTGGCTTTAAACCTAACACATTTGGGGTCAATTAGCCCTTAATTTTATTCGCGATTTTACCCAGTTTTGATTGATTCCGCAAGGTTCTGAGAGCTGTATCCAGCTGTAGGCATCAAATAACGTCGATTTAAGTAATAAAAAATCCACCTAAATTTTTTAAGATTTTTGAAAAAAACGTAAGGTTAACCCCTTTGGTGTTTTTTGATCCCAAAAAATGAAAAGTGGAATGCGTCAACTACTTTCACTGTTTCTTACGTATTTTGATCAGAAAATTCTATTGGCGCAGTCAGATTTCTCGTAAGTATGATATTTTTTATTTTATTTGGCTTTAAACCTAACACGTTCAGGGTCAATTAGCCCTTAATTTGTTTCGCGATTTTACCCAGTTTTGATTGATTCCGCGAGGTTCTGAGAGCTGTATCCAGCAGTAGGCGTCTAATAGCGTCGATTTAAGTAATAAAAGAGCCACCTAAATTTTTTAAGATTTTTGAAAAAAACGTAAGGTTAACCCCATTGGTGTTTTTTGACCCCAAAAAATGAAAAGTGGAATACGTCAGCTTCTTTCACTCTTTCTTACGTATTTTGATCAGAAAATTCTATTGGCACAGTCAGATTTCTCGTAAGTATGATATTTTTTATTTTATTTGGCTTTAAACCTAACACATTCGGGGTCATTTAGCCCTTAATTTGTTTCGCGATTTTACCCAGTTTTGATTGATTCCGCGAGGTTCTGAGAGCTGTATCCTGCAGTAGGCGTCTAATAACGTCGATTTAAGTAATAATAGGGCCACCTAAATTTTTTAAGATTTTTGAAAAAAACGTAAGGTTAACCCCTTTGTTGTTTTTTGACCCCAAAAAATGAAAAGTGGAATTCGTCAGCTTCTTTCACTGTTTCTTACGTATTTTGATCAGAAAATTCTATTGGCGCAGTCAGATTTCTCGTAAGTATGATATTTTTTATTTTATTTGGCTTTAAACCTAACACATTCGGGGTCAATTAGCCCTTAATTTGTTTCGCGATTTTACCCAGTTTTGATTGATTCCGCGAGGTTCTGAGAGCTGTATCCAGCAGTTGGCATCTAATAACGTCGATTTAAGTGATAAAAAGGCCACCTAAATTTTTTGAGATTTTTGAAAAAAACGGAAGGTTAACCCCTTTGGTGTTTTTTGACCCCAAAAAAGAAAAGTGGAATTCATCAGCTTCTTTCACTGTTTCTTACGTATTTTGATCAGAAAATTCTATTGGCGCAGTCAGATTTCTCGTAAGTATGATATTTTATATTTTATTTGGCTTTAAACCGAACACATTCGGGGTCAATTAGCCCTTGATTTGTTTCGCGATTTTACCCAGTTTTGATTAATTCCGCGAGGTTCTGAGAGCTGTATCCAGCAGTAGGCGTCTAATAGCGTCGATTTAAGTAATAAAAGAGCAACCTAAATTTTTTAAGGTTTTTGAAAAAAACGTAAGGCTAACCCCTTTGGTGTTTTTTGACCCCCAAAAATGAAAAGTGGAATTCGTCAGCTTCTTTCACTGTTTCTTACGTATTTTAATCAGAAAATTCTATTGGCGCAGTCAGATTTCTCGTAAGTATAATATTTTTTATTTTATTTGGCTTTAACCCTAACACATTCGGGGTCAATTAGTCCTTAATTTGTTGCGCGATTTTACCCACTTTTGATTGATTCCGCGAGGTTCTGAGAGCTGTATCCAGCAGTAGGCATCTAATAACGTCGCTTTAAGTAATAAAAAGGCCACCTAAATTTTTTAAGATTTTTGAAAAAAACGTAAGGTTAACCCCTTTGGTGTTTTTTGACCCCAAAAAATGAAAAGTGGAATTCGTCAGCTTTTTTCACTGTTTCTTACGTATTTTGATCAGAAAATTCTATAGGCGCAGTTAGATTTCTCGTAAGTATCATATTTTTTATTTTATTTGGCTTTAAACCTAACCCTTTCGGGGTCAATTAGCCCTTTATTTGTTTCGCGATTTGACCCAGTTTTGATTGATTCCGCGAGGTTCTGAGAGCTGTATCCAGCAGTAGGCGTCTAATAACGTCGATTTAAGTAATAAAAGGGCCACCTAAATTTTTTAAGATTTTTGAAAAAAACGTAAGGTTAACCCCTTTGGTGTTTTTTGACCCCAAAAAATGAAAAGTGGAATACGTCAGCTTCTTTCACTGTTTCTTACGTATTTTGATCAGAAAATTCTATTGGCGCAGTCAGATTTCTCGTAAGTATGATATTTTTTATTTTATTTGGCTTTAAACCTAACACATTCGGGGTCAAATAGCCCTTGATTTGTTTCGCGATTTTACCCAGTTTTGATTGATTCCGCGAGGTTCTGAGAGCTGTATCCAGCAGTAGGCGTCTAATAGCGTCGATTTAAGTAATAAAAGAGCCACCTAAATTTTTTAAGATTTTTGAAAAAAACGTAAGGTTAACCCCATTGGTGTTTTTTGACCCCAAAAAATGAAAAGTGGAATACGTCAGCTTCTTTCACTCTTTCTTACGTATTTTGATCAGAAAATTCTATTGGCACAGTCAGATTTCTCGTAAGTATGATATTTTTTATTTTATTTGGCTTTAAACCTAACACATTCGGGGTCATTTAGCCCTTAATTTGTTTCGCGATTTTACCCAGTTTTGATTGATTCCGCGAGGTTCTGAGAGCTGTATCCAGCAGTAGGCGTCTAATAGCGTCGATTTAAGTAATAAAAGAGCCACCTAAATTTTTTAAGATTTTTGAAAAAAACGTAAGGTTAACCCCTTTGGTGTTTTTTGACCCCAAAAAATGAAAAGTGGAATTCGTCAGCTTCTTTCACTGTTTCTTACGTATTTTGATCACAAAATTCCATTGGCGCAGTCAGATTTCTCGTAAGTATGATATTTTTTATTTTATTTGGCTTTAAACCGAACACATTCGGGGTCAATTAGCCCTTAATTTGTTTCGCGATTTGACCCAGTTTTGATTGATTCCGCGAGGTTCTGAGAGCTGTATCCAGCAGTAGGCGTCTAATAACATCGATTGAAGTAATAAAAGGGCCACCTAAATTTTTTAAGATTTTTGAAAAAAACGTAAGGCTAACCCCTTTGGTGTTTTTTGACCCCCAAAAATGAAAAGTGGAATTCGTCAGCTTCTTTCACTGTTTCTTACGTATTTTGATCAGAAAATTCTATTGGCGCAGTCAGATTTCTCGTAAGTATGATATTTTTTATTTTATTTGGCTTTAAACCTAACACGTTCAGGGTCAATTAGCCCTTAATTTGTTTCACGATTTTACCCAGATTTGATTGATTCCGCGAGGTTCTGAGAGCTGTATCCAGCTGTAGGCATCTAATAACGTCGATTTAAGTAATAAAAAGGCCACCTAAATTTTTTAAGATTTTTGAAAAAAACGTAAGGTTAACCCCTTTGGTGTTTTTTGATCCCAAAAAATGAAAAGTGGAATGCGTCAACTACTTTCACTGTTTCTTACGTATTTTGATCAGAAAATTCTATTGGCGCAGTCAGATTTCTCGTAAGTATGATATTTTTTATTTTATTTGGCTTTAAACCTAACACATTCGGGGTCAAATAGCCCTTGATTTGTTTCGCGATTTTACCCAGTTTTGATTGATTCCGCGAGGTTCTGAGAGCTGTATCCAGCAGTAGGCGTCTAATAGCGTCGATTTAAGTAATAAAAGAGCCACCTAAATTTTTTAAGATTTTTGAAAAAAACGTAAGGTTAACCCCATTGGTGTTTTTTGACCCCAAAAAATGAAAAGTGGAATACGTCAGCTTCTTTCACTCTTTCTTACGTATTTTGTTTAGAAAATTCTATTGGCACAGTCAGATTTCTCCTAAGTATGATATTTTTTATTTTATTTGACTTTAAACCTAACACATTCGGGGTCATTTAGCCCTTAATTTGTTTCGCGATTTTACCCAGTTTTGATTGATTCCGCGAGGTTCTGAGAGCTGTATCCAGCAGTTGGCATCTAATAACGTCGATTTAAGTGATAAAAAGGCCACCTAAATTTTTTGAGATTTTTGAAAAAAACGGAAGGTTAACCCCTTTGGTGTTTTTTGACCCCAAAAAAGAAAAGTGGAATTCATCAGCTTCTTTCACTGTTTCTTACGTATTTTGATCAGAAAATTCTATTGGCGCAGTCAGATTTCTCGTAAGTATGATATTTTATATTTTATTTGGCTTTAAACCGAACACATTCGGGGTCAATTAGCCCTTAATTTGTTTCGCGATTTGACCCAGTTTTGATTGATTCCGCGAGGTTCTGAGAGCTGTATCCAGCAGTAGGCATCTAATAACGTCGCTTTAAGTAATAAAAAGGCCACCTAAATTTTTTAAGATTTTTGAAAAAAACGTAAGGTTAACCCCTTTGGTGTTTTTTGACCCCAAAAAATGAAAAGTGGAATTCGTCAGCTTTTTTCACTGTTTCTTACGTATTTTGATCAGAAAATTCTATAGGCGCAGTTAGATTTCTCGTAAGTATCATATTTTTTATTTTATTTGGCTTTAAACCTAACCCTTTCGGGGTCAATTAGCCCTTTATTTGTTTCGCGATTTGACCCAGTTTTGATTGATTCCGCGAGGTTCTGAGAGCTGTATCCAGCAGTAGGCGTCTAATAACGTCGATTTAAGTAATAAAAGGGCCACCTAAATTTTTTAAGATTTTTGAAAAAAACGTAAGGTTAACCCCTTTGGTGTTTTTTGACCCCAAAAAATGAAAAGTGGAATACGTCAGCTTCTTTCACTGTTTCTTACGTATTTTGATCAGAAAATTCTATTGGCGCAGTCAGATTTCTCGTAAGTATGATATTTTTTATTTTATTTGGCTTTAAACCTAACACATTCGGGGTCAAATAGCCCTTGATTTGTTTCGCGATTTTACCCAGTTTTGATTGATTCCGCGAGGTTCTGAGAGCTGTATCCAGCAGTAGGCGTCTAATAGCGTCGATTTAAGTAATAAAAGAGCCACCTAAATTTTTTAAGATTTTTGAAAAAAACGTAAGGTTAACCCCATTGGTGTTTTTTGACCCCAAAAAATGAAAAGTGGAATACGTCAGCTTCTTTCACTCTTTCTTACGTATTTTGATCAGAAAATTCTATTGGCACAGTCAGATTTCTCGTAAGTATGATATTTTATATTTTATTTGGCTTTAAACCGAACACATTCGGGGTCAATTAGCCCTTAATTTGTTTCGCGATTTGACCCAGTTTTGATTGATTCCGCGAGGTTCTGAGAGCTGTATCCAGCAGTAGGCGTCTAATAACATCGATTTAAGTAATAAAAGTGCCACCTAAATTTTTTAAGATTTTTGAAAAAAACGTAAGGCTAACCCCTTTGGTGTTTTTTGACCCCCAAAAATAAAAAGTGGAATTCGTCAGCTTCTTTCACTGTTTCTTACGTATTTTGATCAGAAAATTCTATTGGCGCAGTCAGATTTCTCGTAAGTATGATATTTTATATTTTATTTGGCTTTAAACCGAACACATTCGGGGTCAATTAGCCCTTAATTTGTTTCGCGATTTGACCCAGTTTTGATTGATTCCGCGAGGTTCTGAGAGCTGTATCCAGCAGTAGGCGTCTAATAACATCGATTTAAGTAATAAAAGTGCCACCTAAATTTTTTAAGATTTTTGAAAAAAACGTAAGGCTAACCCCTTTGGTGTTTTTTGACCCCCAAAAATAAAAAGTGGAATTCGTCAGCTTCTTTCACTGTTTCTTACGTATTTTGATCAGAAAATTCTATTGGCGCAGTCAGATTTCTCGTAAGTATGATATTTTTTATTTTATTTGGCTTTAAACCTAACACATTCGGGGTCAATTAGCCCTTAATTTGTTTCGCGATTTTACCCAGTTTTGATTGATTCCGCGAGGTTCTGAGAGCTGTATCCAGCAGTAGGCGTCTAATAGCGTCGATTTAAGTAATAAAAGAGCCACCTAAATTTTTTAAGATTTTTGAAAAAAACGTAAGGTTAACCCCTTTGGTGTTTTTTGACCCCAAAAAATGAAAAGTGGAATTCGTCAGCTTCTTTCACTGTTTCTTACGTATTTTGATGAGAACATTCGATTGACGCAGTCAGATTTCTCGCAAGTATGATATTTTTTATTTTATTTGGCTTTAAACCTAATACATTCGGGGTCAATTAGCCCTTAATTTGTTTCGCGATTTTACCCAGTTTTGATTGATTCAGCGAGGTTCTGAGAGCTGTATCCAGCAGTAGGCATCTAAGTACGTCGATTTAAGTAATAAAAGGGCCACCTAAATTTTTTAAGATTTTTGAAAAAAACGTAAGGGTAACCCCTTTGGTGTTTTTTGACCCCCAAAAATGAAAAGTGGAATTCGTCAGCTTCTTTCACTGTTTCTTACGTATTTTGATCAGAAAATTCTATTTGCGTAGTCAGATTTCTCGTAAGTATGATATTTTTTATTTTATTTGGCTTTAAACCTAATACATTCGGGGTCAATTAGTCCTTCATTTTATTCGCGATTTTACCCAGTTTTGATTGATTCCGCGAGGTTCTGAGAGCTGTATCCAGCAGTTGGCATCTAATAACGTCGATTTAAGTGATAAAAAGGCCACCTAAATTTTTTGAGATTTTTGAAAAAAACGGAAGGTTAACCCCTTTGGTGTTTTTTGACCCCAAAAAAGAAAAGTGGAATTCATCAGCTTCTTTCACTGTTTCTTACGTATTTTGATCAGAAAATTCTATTGGCGCAGTCAGATTTCTCGTAAGTATGATATTTTATATTTTATTTGGCTTTAAACCGAACACATTCGGAGTCAATTAGCCCTTAATTTGTTTCGCGATTTGACCCAGTTTTGATTGATTCCGCGAGGTTCTGAGAGCTGTATCCAGCAGTAGGCATCTAAGTACGTCGATTTAAGTAATAAAAGAGCCACCTAAATTTTTTAAGATTTTTGAAAAAAACGTAAGGTTAACCCCATTGGTGTTTTTTGACCCCAAAAAATGAAAAGTGGAATACGTCAGCTTCTTTCACTCTTTCTTACGTATTTTGATCAGAAAATTCTATTGGCCCAGTCAGATTTCTCGTAAGTATGATATTTTTTATTTTATTTGGCTTTAAACCTAACACATTCGGGGTCATTTAGCCCTTAATTTGTTTCGCGATTTTACCCAGTTTTGATTGATTCCGCGAGGTTCTGAGAGCTGTATCCTGCAGTAAGCGTCTAATAACGTCGATTTAAGTAATAAAAGGGCCACCTAAATTTGTTTAGATTTTTGAAAAAAACGTAAGATTAACCCCTTTGGTGTTTTTTGACCCCAAAAAATGAAAAGTGGAATACGTCAACTTCTTTCACTGTTTCTTACGTATTTTGATCAGAAAATTCTATTGGCACAGTCAGATTTCTCGTAAGTATGATATTTTTTATTTTATTTGGCTTTAAACCTAACACGTTCAGGGTCAATTAGCCCTTAATTTGTTTCGCGATTTTACCCAGTTTTGATTGATTCCGCGAGGTTCTGAGAGCTGTATCCAGCAGTAGGCATCTAATAACGTCGATTTAAGTAATAAAAAGGCCACCTACATTTTTTAAGATTTTTGAAAATAACGTAAGGTTATTTTGGTGTTTTTTGACCCCAAAAAATGAAAAGTGGAATTCGTCAGCTTCTTACGTATTTTGATCAGAAAATTCTATTGGCGCAGTCAGATTTCTCCTAAGTATGATATTTTTTATTTTATTTGACTTTAAACCTAACACATTCGGGGTCATTTAGCCCTTAATTTGTTTCGCGATTTTACCCAGTTTTGATTGATTCCGCGAGGTTCTGAGAGCTGTATCCTGCAGTAGGCGTCTAATAACGTCGATTTAAGTAATAATAGGGCCACCTAAATTTTTTAAGATTTTTGAAAAAAACGTAAGGTTAACCCCTTTGGTGTTTTTTGACCCCAAAAAATGAAAAGTGGAATACGTCATCTTCTTTCACTGTATCTTACGTATTTTGATCAGAAAATTCTATTGGCACAGTCAGATTTCTCGTAAGTATGATATTATTTATTTTATTTGGCTTTAAACCTAACACATTCGGGGTCATTTAGCCCTTAATTTGTTTCGCGATATTACCCAGTTTTGATTGATTCCGCGAGGTTCTGAGAGCTGTATCCTGCAGTAGGCGTCTAATAACGTCGATTTAAGTAATAAAAGGGCCACCTAAATTTTTTAAGATTTTTGAAAAAAACGTAAGGTTAACCCCTTTGGTGTTTTTTGACCCCAAAAAATGAAAAGTGGAATACGTCAGCTTCTTTCACTGTTTCTTACGTATTTTGATCAGAAAATTCTATTGGCACAGTCAGATTTCTCGTAAGTATGATATTTTTTATTTTATTTGGCTTTAAACCTAACACGTTCAGGGTCAATTAGCCCTTAATTTGTTTTGCGATTTTACCCAGTTTTGATTGATTCCGCGAGGTTCTGAGAGCTGTATCCAGCAGTAGGCATCTAATAACATCGATTTAAGTAATAAAAAGGCCACCTACATTTTTTAAGATTTTTGAAAATAACGTAAGGTTAACCCCTTTGGTGTTTTTTGACCCCAAAAAATGAAAAGTGGAATTCGTCAGCTTCTTTCACTTCTTTCTACTAGGGGGCAAGTACTGTTAAATGTTACATTTTACAAATACTTACTACATACCACAAATCTATTTGAAAGTTTATTTTGGGCAGTGGCGGCCTGTTAGGGGAGCCTTTGAGACTACGTTTACAAAAAAAAAATGTTTTATTAAAAATCATAATTTATAAAATACTATTCGTATTGAAAAAATTATCTGGTGATTAAATTTCTAATTACACATTTTTAAATAATTACCATCTAAAGAAAAGCTTCTGAAATTAACACTTGCGGTTAAATTAATTTAAGCGGTAAGAGACGCTCTCACCATAGCCTTACATGCTAAGGAAACGAGCTGTACAACATAGCCCCCGAAAATATTTACAGAAATATATAGTAGATCAAACAAAAAAGAAACTTGTGTGTAAGATAAAACCAGACCGAAAAGCTTCCAAACCAATTAAAGAAAAACCACTCAAAACGAAAAAAAATTTAGATTATGGTCCAAATGCACTACAATCTGAACTTAGTAAAGAAGAAATAGAAAAAACATGTAACGAAATTTTAGAAACTCTCCAGGTAACAAAAGAACGACAGTTACAAATAGCAAAAGCTACTATTGGGCAATTCGATAATCCCACATATGTAATAGAAAAGAAACATCGCCTTACGGCGTCCAACTTCGGGTCTGTTATAAAAAGAAGAAACCACACATCCTGTCACTGCTTAGTAAAAAAAATACTTGTTCCGTCCAATTTTAAAAGTAAATCCACTCATTTTGGAATAATTAATGAAAGTGTGGCTATTTCTTTATTCGAAAAGCAAAATGGAATACACGTAGAACCAAGTGGATTGTTTATTGACTTGCTATATCCATTCTTGGGTGCTTCTCCAGATGGTTTAATTGGGGAAGCCGCAATAGTGGAAGTTAAGTGTCTTTTAAAAGTTTCGAAGTTGAAGATAACTTTAGAGGAAGCTGCATCAAAAATAAACATATGCCTAGAATATAAAAATGGAAAATTAAGTTTAAAGGAGACACACAATTATTATTACCAAATCCAAGATCAACTTCATATAACAAACAGGAAAATGTGTTATTTTGTTGTCTTTGTGAGCAGTAATTACATTTTTGTTCAAGAAATTTTGCGAGACGATAATTTTTGGGAAAATTGTATGGAATCGAAACTAATGAAATTTTATAAAGAATGTATTTTACCGGAAATTGTAAGATGTAATTTACAACGTGGTTTAAAATGTGTAGATCCTGATTACATCAAAGATGCCCAATCTCTACAACAAGAAAAAAGCAAAAAAAAAATAAAAACCAACAATAATTTTTTAATGTTAATAATAAAACTAATTTACATTTTTTACAAATACAATTTTTTTTTTGAATGTTATTAATAAAACTAATTTATGTATTTCTGAAAGCAATTAATAATAAATTAATTGTATTGTGTGTATAACTACCCGATTACACATACTATGGCTAATAACAATTAGTAGGTAACAACTGAATACTGAATTACCTAAAATTTGCATCTGCTTTTGCAAAAAATTTCTACCCCTAAAATTATTACCTGTACGGCTCGATATTCTTCGAAATTTGAAAATTAATCATGCGGCGTTGCCTAAATGTGATTTAGAATAGTTAAATTTTATAAGCACCATCTTTTCAAAAATGGCTGAACTATTAGTAAGCCGAAGACCAACTGTTATTATGGCGCGCCATTTGAAATCATTGAATATATGGCCGAAACAAAACTTCATTTACAGCATTCGCAAAACAAAATTTTTTTTTAATTTTAATGCAGATTATATAAGGCCGTTAGTTTACCTACAATATGACATATTGGAAAATTTTATTTATTGTTGGTGTATTTGATATAAAAACTTATTTAATACAATAAAAAAATATATTTATAATCAAACATGTTAAAAATTATAACATGTTCAAAAAATTCATCTCTTTTCATTAAAAAAAAATCATCGTAATATCTTTAGCCAATTTTACGTTGTAAATGAAGTTTTGAAACGAGTCCAAAAATCGCGCCCTTGAACGTCAATGTAAAAACACCAATTATGGATATTTGGAAAACTTGAAATACATGCCGATTACAAATAACCAATAATTTTCAGACTCCCAAAAATAAAACGTCACAATTCTTTTTGTTTCCTATCTGGCAGTTGTTCTGTAAAACGCTATCGCAGTTTAAAACCAATCTTTGTTACTTATAACATCTTATAATTTGTGCATCATCTTCATTCTTTTTCTGTAAGAAAAGTAAATTCTCGCCTGCAAGGGTTTTCGTGTGGTTTGTTTTCCAATACCTGAAAAATAATAAATTGCTTAAAAATGTGAAAACTTGAAAGATAAATCACAGTAATTAATAAAATAAATCACTTGACATTTTCTTCTAACAATTTCATAACAAATTAGTATCACCAGTGTACATATTCAGTATACTAGATGTAGTAAATTCGATGCCCTCCGTTGCTTCTCGAAAGAGGTCTCACGAAATTTGATTTAAACATTTCTTATTTTAACAGTAGAACAATTCACAGTACACTCAATAAGTTTTCAAAATTATGTTACACATTACTTCATGAATGTTAACATTATATTCACATTGGTATACTCATCGTGTTAGATTGACAGAATGTCTTTTATAACAATTTAAGTTTCTTTTTGTAAGAACTACACAAATGTTATTTTTAAATGAGCTACAAAATGCTAAACTTTTACTAGTAATTCATCATAAATTAAACACCCAAGAGTCCAGCCAATAACGATCTTTAAATCTCAAAGGCAGATTACAAAAAAATTTACTTCTAACAAGTTAGAAATTGGATGTTTAGTTGTTAAAAAAGGAACAAAAAGTTAACTTAAAACAAGTTCCGATTCACCTACATATTCCTCGACAGTTCTTGAAGAATTTCTTTAAAAAATACCCGCATAAAGCTTTCAGCACTCGATATATAGGTACCATAGGTACTTTTTGCTATTCAAAGTAAATAAAAAAAAACAATCACAATAGTACCTACGTAGCAACATCAGGACCAAAAATGTATTGTTTCGAAAATTACCAAGTCGGTTTGTTTAATTGGCTGGACACTAATACAAAACAATCACACAAATCGTTTGTTTGGCAGAAGTCACCAATTCAAATTTTGTTTTGTACGTTAAAAATTCTATAATAATTTTAAACTTAGTAACTTCTGCTAGAACAACAAAATATTATAACATAACTAACCTTTTATTTCCAAATACTGCAATTCCAAAGTAACTTAGCAACCTGTTTCAATTTCCAAGTGATGGTCGTGATCCACATTCATTATACTGCACATTTAAATTGTTATAAACACTAGGTTAAATTAAAAATCCGAAAATTAGTAGGAATATTCAGAAGTTCATAATTACTATTTGTTTATTTATCGAAAGCGAATGTCGTTTTAAAACTGTAAACATAACTGAAATGATACGTAGGGCGACATCTAGTGAAAGCCACAGATGAATGTAAAATTACATAGGTATCACGGGGAGGTATCTCCTGTATAAAATTTGTGGCGACACGCCACCTAGTTATTGCACGCATAAGTATAACACTGCAGTTGTCAAAACGGTCCGATAGATGACAGTGAACACGATTATTGGCGGGTATTTTAAAAATAATATTGGGAAAGGGAAATAATTTTATAATTTATTATTATTTGCTTTGAAAAGAAATATAATTTAAATAAACAGAATCGTTTATTTAAATTACTGCTTCTATTCAATGCAAATAATAATAAATTATAAAATTTATAAATACAGATTTCAAAATAAAAATAGTTACATTTTTTATATTAATTTGTAAGAACAATTTATTAATGACAAAAAATACATAAAAACCACAAAATTTATAATAACAGTCTTGGTTTTTTTTAATACTTAACATTTCTCTTGCTAGAATCATTTAGCGTGGTTTATAATTGTTCGAACAGTGGTTCGAGTACTTGATCAGCAGTTAGCTGCTTTATAATTCGTTCGACCAAAGAATGCTTGCGTTTTAAAATTCACCACCTTTGCTCGAACAGCCGTTCGAATAACGACTTCATACACTAGCTTTCGAGGAGATGCACCAAAGTTGAACGACAAACATAACCTAAAAAGATGGCTGTTTACAGCACTAACTTATATTTTGAAGTTATTAATGAGATCGGTTTGTACACACACGCACAGATCGTTTCTTATTTCACTTTGTTCGAGCAGATTCAGACTGCCCCTGAGTTTGTTCGAGTAGGTACTGCTCGAATAACTTGTGCAATTATAAAATACGTTAATTGTCTTCTCAATTTTCGTTCTAATTCACTAACTCGGTGCATACGTTCCTTTCTTGTGAACAGTTGTACCATGTTACTGAAAAAATACAAAGCATCCGATTAGATAAAAACAATCGTTTTGTTAAAATATTTAGTTTCCAAGTTTTTCAAAATTAAATTTTAAGGTATATTCTTACAAGTTGTATAAATTTGTAATTAAAATTGAAAAACTTAAAAAACAAATAAACGAAAGCAATAATAGTAATTATCGATGATTACATTTTAATTTTATGTGCCTATTTATCAACTTACGAATTATTTTTACAATCATGTTGATTTGATGACGATATCAGTTTAATGACGGATAAGTATTTTTACACCATAAATTCACTTATTAAATTAATAATAGGGATAAGAAAATACACAAAATTATAAAAAACATTGCATTTCTCCATTTTTTGTTGCAAACATTAGTCGCCATTTTTAACACACACGTTCGACTTGTTCAACGTGATTCTTGAACTTGCTGTCCCCTTCCACAATTTTAATTGGTTAATTTGAATTAATACATGCAGTGCCACCTATATATTGCACGCACAAGTTTTCGACTTCAGTTCATTGTTTTTCCATAAGAGCTGCCTCCCCGTGATAGGTATCATTTAATACTACTACAATAAAAACTAAATGTATTTTTATGAGTTGGAATTCTAGGAAATTGTGTAGCCCTTTAGCAAAGAGTATGTATATATAGAGGGACAGCTCTTATGGGAATACTTGTCACAAGTATTTCTTGATGGCTCTGCTACGCCATCTAGTGGAGGGGGTTATCTCTACGTCTTTATTTTTGGTCCTCTATATACAGGGTGCTGAATGAGTTAGCTGAACATAGGAAATTAACATGTAAAAACTTATTTTTGTAAAAATACCCCCCTGTATATAAAGGATCAGCCATAAATTTAAAATTAAAACGTAGAGATCACACCGTCTACTAGATGGCGTAGCAGAGCCATTAACAAAAACTTGTGACAAATATTTGTTAATGGCTGTCCCTCTATATATACATACTCTTTGCCTTTAGTCAATGCTTTAGTTTATTATTAATAGTTTTTTTTTCTGTTACCTTGCCTGCACAGAATTTACGAATCCTGAGAAATCCCGGAAAATTGCAAATTTTGTGGTTGCCGCGCGGCTACCACAGAAAAAATAATTTAACGCGGCTACCGTGTCCCTAGGGTTGGCAGATAACCCCGTCTTGAAATATTCAACTGTCACTGCAAAATACATAACCAAACTTTGAAAAGTTACATTATGTAAAGTGATAAATTTAACAATAATACTAAATAATGGCCGGACTTAGACAATATTCGTTTGATCAATTGCCCAGAAATTATATGCATCACCAAAACAGTGTTGAAGATGAAAATGTCAGCAGCATTCAATCACCGGAGAACGAACCATCGCTTGCTTACAGCAATCGAGACATTCAAGAAAACGGTAATTTTGAAATTAAGTTTGTCAAACTTTCCAATAAGTACACTTACATCTTTTTATAGAAGCTAAATTGGGCAACGTAATTGGTACCAGTGTTGGAATTGTCAGTATTTTAGCAGAAAACTTGCTTAGCCACCCTTTTGTTGTGTTACGAAGACAATGCCAGGTTAGATAAACTAAATGACACCAAAATGTGTTGTAAGATGCTTTCTTTAGGTTAACAGAACAGCACGGGTGTACCACACTGTACCTATAACATTGATACCGGTAATTTATCACTTACATCAACGTCAGAACTTCGCTACATTATGGAAAGGTTTAGGCTCAACGTTAATTGTGCGAGGGCTATCTTTGGGAGTAGAAGATTTTATTTCAAAAGTTACACCATGGCCCAAGTATATTTTTGCCTATTTAATTTTTTATGTAAATTTTACTCAATTTGATTTTGTAGGGAAATATCATGGTACGGATCATTTAAATCGTTCTTTCAACACATTTTGCTAAAAGGGTGAGTGTAAAATTAAAGGTCATAGCCGGATGAGCATGGTCAAAGTGTCCCAGACTTGATATGCAAAGTAAACTAATAATTTTTATTTTTTAGAGTAACGCTAACAATAGTGTTGCCTTTTTATGCTGCTTCTTTAGTAGAAACCGTTCAGAGTGACATTGCCAGTGAAAAACCAGGTTTGTTCGATGTATTTCGTGAAGGATTCGTACGTCTTTTAAACTGGGGTGGTAGTTCGAAAGGTAGGATGTTACCAATTTGGTCTCTTGTGTTACCTGCAGTTGCGTTGGGTGTTACACGTTACTTTGTATCAATTGTTGTAAAATCGGCAAGTTCACGATTGATTCAAGTACGTCAACAAAGCAAAATGGGTGCAATATCAAAAGAAACCAGCAGTGATACCTTAAAAGAGATCGAATTGAATGCTTCTCTTATTTCTACTATCGTAGCAGATGTGGTGTTATATCCTTTTGAAACCATCCTACACCGTTTGTACTTACAGGTGAGAATTTATTATGTATCTGCATGTTAAAGAAATAAATTTTTGTCATAGGGAACCAGAACCATCATCGATAATTTAGATACTGGAAAGTCTGTTTTACCCATTCTGACAAATTACTATAATCCACTAGATTGTTACGAAACTTGCATAAAAGAAGAAGGTCTACTTGGACTTTACAAAGGATTTGGTGCTCTTATTTTGCAGTATACAGTTCATATTTTAGTTATTCGTATAACTCGATTTGCCATAACTGAAATAACAAATGTTTTATATAAAGGATATTCTGTACCTAACAAAAAGTTACAGCCTTCGACAGCAAATGGATCTTTTCCGACACAATCGTATTTATTTAATTAGTCTGTTGAATGTTAACTTGGTGAGATTCTTACTTATAAACACTAATCTAATTGAGTATTTCAAGTTTTTTTTTGTGAAAAATACTTTTGTCCTGTAAACAATTGGAAAATTTTTTTTAAATAAATATTTACTTGTACACTCAAAAAGTAATTTCAATTTGAATAAACCGATCTCGGGTGTAATATAGTAAAACGAAAGTTCAGCCTTGCACTAGTGAGACAATTGGTGAAGTGAGTATTTGGAAGAGAAGAAAATTTTTCAAAATTTTATTAGAATAAATTTTGAACCATGTATTTACAATACGTACTAGTAAAATTTGTACAGTTCTAAATCTATTAATTAAAAGTAAAAGTTGATAAAACAATTTTATTTAAAAAGTTTCCATCCAGTAATTGTTAATTAAAATAATAGGTAGGTATTTGGATAAGTTATTTTTAAATTAATATACAAAGATAAATGCAAAAACCTTATACAATATTTTCTGCACTTATTATGAATCGGTATTTATACAATCACTATTTTGAGAATATGAACAATCGCAAGAAAATATCCTCTTTATTGTAGTTGAAAACAGTTACTGAAGGCACTGTACAAACTGCTAACGACTTCTTATATTCAAAGATCACAAAATTGGCAGTGACTGACAACGTATGTCTATTACTTCTTCTACCAAAATTTATTTAAATTATACTAACACTATTTACGTACACTCAAACTTTAGAAATAAATAACACAGGTAAATATAAATACTAAATTAAAATGTTTGCCTAATTCTATGACAAGTACACTATTACAGCTTAACCGATTACAATTGCTAATCGGTGGCAGTGATTTTATACATGATAGATAATGTTTTACAGTAATTATAAAAACAGAAAATGATTATATCTATGAGATCAAGGTGCACTACTATTATTTTTTTTATACTATTACATAGTGAACCGCAGTAACGCCCACATTTATAGAAAAAATAACCAACACTAAATTATTTCCCTACATTATTACTAGGCATATCACATTTAAAAAGTGTTTTGTTAACTTTTGTTTGATTTGTGTAAAAAAATAAAGTGGTTTTTTTTTCAAATTTCCACCAATTGGGTAGAAAACGAAAACTACGTGTAAATTTCATTGCGAGCTCGTCTATAAATATGGGCTAAAAAATAAAACTAACATAAATACATTTCTATTTCTCACTAATCATTAATGATTGCTTGGTAAATATTCTTATTACATCCTCAGTCGTATATTTAAAATAGACTTTGTCATCATCGAATAAAAAGTGTAAGTCACTTGATGGAATCTTTACATTTAAACTGTAAATAAAATTATGGTAAGAAAGTTATATTTTGTTTCATTTGTTTAAAAATCTTTCAAATGTCATTTATCATCTCATTCATTCGTCATCACGTTTACTTATAAATTATGTATTTACAATTTAACCTAACAAAATCAATACAACATGTTAAAAGGTCCACAATATAGTGGTTGTACATTTGTTACAATTGGCAGTGGTAGCTGAGCAATGCTAATAATTCCTACGACATTCCTCTATACGAATCTGGTGCCGAACTTACGACAGGATGCAATATGAAATTGTCATATACTTCCATAAGTTCGTCCATTCTATACTCTTCTAAACATACAAAGCCTTCCAAATTCGGCGATTGCTTTCTCGCGCAGTCTAAACAATGAACGACGTGACGCTTCTCTTGTTCACGAATAAATAAAATGTTAAATACTTCGATCTGAAATACCCCAAGTTAAAACAACAAATAAAATACTTTCAAAAACTTACTTCGCACTGTCCACAATAATGTGACGCTTCGTTTTTTCCGCGACCGTGAAACTTGACTTCGACACCCTTGTGTTTCACAAATTCTAAGATCATGGAACACTGTCTTAAGGTACGCATAAGACATCTCCTAAAAATTAACACTTATTACTTTAAAACTTCATTACAACCCAAAACAACTTACTTAATCGAAGCAAATAATTTTGGATCCGAAACTTTGATATTTCTAGCTAAATTCCAAGATAGATGTAACATAGGAACGATCGACTTAAAACTCTGTAGTTTATTCCATTCATATCTTTCTATGGCTAATTGGTACTGCCTGGCAGTTAAAGGACCAACATTCCATGCAATATTGTTACACCATCCTATGGCTTGAACCCAATGAACACAGCCAGCATTAACCCATACTAAATCACCGGGTCTTTGCAAAAACCTATACACTGGTATATTCGCTTTATATAGATCCTCTAACACAGGCCACCAAGAACCATGCAAATAATTGATTTGGTTTTTTTCACACAAAGCACACACAGAACCCCAATAAGCATCCGGTACGGCAAACCATTCACAATCTCCAGGCCCGATATTGATGTTTATCGAACAAAAGTTATTATTTTCTTGATGCCCAGGCGTTCTGCTACCGGGTACCTAAAACAACCCATTACACTAAATACAGGAATCATAATACTTTTTAAGTTCTAAAAACAATAAACTTCCTGTCTACATAGCCCTAAGAGTCTAGCCATTAATTTTTTTTAATTATTAATATTTTCTAACATGGAAAACTGGGATATTAACCCGGGCGTACCTAGGTGGACAAAAATCCTATCAGTGCATAGGTGCAGCGAATATCCTATTTCAAAATGTAACAATAAACAAATATTACAGGAATACAAACAAAAATAATTTCAACTTCTAAAGCAAGCAGAGAAAATACTATGCAGTTTGAATTGAAGCAATTTTGACAACTAATCATGGCATCCCCGGTGATGCCATGTCTTGCAAATAATGCAGGAATTTTGTTTTGCGATCTCGGTTCCTTGGACATATGGAACAGCTTCCAGAGAGCTTTGCAATCATAGCAGGTGGAACTGCAGGATCATCTTTGACAATTCTTTCAATTTTTTGGAGAATTGACCTAAATACTCCCAGATTATCTATAATATCGATACCCCCAAAGAACAACGTCGTAACTCGACTTACGACAAATTTGAGTTATGACTACAGCTGTAATCCTGAGAAAACAATCTTTTTTTTTCAGAAAAAAAACGTTACATTACGACCAATAGTTCCAGAGATAATCAGCGGAGAAAAGTTGTATTTCCTATGTATGTACGTACTTTTCAAAACTTTAAAATCGCTTTCCTGAAAAATAGGTAAAAATGAGTTACGACGTTGTTCCTTGGGGGTATTGATATATTGGATATAACCGATATAACTATCCAGGCGAGTAATAACCTTCACACCATCTGTTGATGAGTTTCTCTGAAGTTTTGATCCACCACAAATAACAATAATAAGTTTATTGATCAACAATATCTCAAAATAACAATTACTTTAAAAACCTAAATTGACCCACCCCAGAGCACTTTAGATGCATATAGCTAAATTGACTCTTCACGCAATAGTGCACATGGGATCACATTAGGTACATATTTAGATTAATTTCCAAACGTTGGGGTTTGTCAGACCCCACCTAGGTAAGCCGGGTTAATAAAAAAATTGATGTTTATTCTTATCATTTTTTGATCCCATTTAGGGGCTTGCAATACTTGATCCCTTGGGATTCAGCCAACTGAACAAAGAGGTTATAAGTTAGATATACACATACGAATTAGATCTTATGAAATGAGGTAGTCTCGTCTATTGCTAGCTCTTTGTCTAACAGGATTTAGTTTAATAAAACCATCTTCATAGCAGTGTCAAATTATAAAATAAAACTTGTAGCAGTAGAAAAAAAATAAAAAAATTTTAATTTACCTTCATATAAAGTTGCACCGTATTCATTCCTAAAATGACGTGACCCACATGAGAAAGCATGTTACCTGCAGAAATAACTCTGGCAAAAGCCGGCAATTTCATCAACTCTTGCAGTTGCAACTTCCATTTTCGTTCATCCGATAAATCAACGTTTGTTCCAAACCTACAACTTCCAATTAAAAACGCAAAAAATAAAAAATTTATTCTTACTTTAACATTTTCGGTGGATTATAATTTTTTAACGCTCCATGTTGTGGAACAGACGACGCATTTTTATTTTTCTTTTTAGCAAAATTATTAGAATCTTTTGAATCAGAATCCGATAGATTGTAATTTACCCCTGAACTTTTATCCCGCTCTTCCTGCAACGTTGAAGGTAAAATAAATAAAATAATAAACAAACTTTTATTACCTTTAAACTTTCTTTAAAACTAGAAGCTTGATATTGTGCATATCGTGCAATTGTTGTGTGAGAACGATGCGAAATGCAAGCCCAAACTTTGCGACCCAACTGAGGGTCCCAATTTTCGTCTGATGGTTGTTGAATCTGAGTTCTTACTTCTACTGTATGATCTGGATTCGCTTCAACCAACGTTTTTGTCGAAAATAAACCTAAATCTAATTTTAACGCTGATGCTAAACCCCTGATAACAGCTATTGGATGTTTTAAGCAAAATTCTTGAAGTTGTGGACTAAAGGCGTGCTTTTTGTTATCTAAATAAACAGAAGGTGTAGGTGGGAGTAACTGTTGATGATTTAGCTTATGCAATGGTGCTTCTGGTGGAGCTGGTGGAGGACTACGATCAGCTATTAAAGAATTGCTTATTTCACCATTGACACCTTCACCTCTATAAATGGTTCAACGTTACAAAAACATATATATAATTTTGTTTCATTGTTATTACCTGCAAAGCTCTAGAACGGATTTTGCATTCATTTCAATTGAATATTCTGAATCGGGACGTTTATCATTAGATTCTATGCAATCCATTTCCCAAGGTGGTTCCGATTTTATTGTTAAAATTCTATCTCTAGATTCAGATTTCACTTTTATTTTAAATTTATCTGTACTATCAACATCCGAACTAATATTAGATGGTGAAAAAGGCCCACAAGAAAGTGTGCTAATACCTAAAAATATGACAGATTGAAAACACATGGCAAAACCAAATGATGAATTTATATGGCAATCAATTTCATATTTTGAATGTGAATAAAATTAGCTATATTTAATTTTTTCAATTTATTTATTAAATATTATTCGGTTATAATGTACCTCAAGAGATCAACTGATTTGGTACTTTATAACCGAAGTACATTACGAACAAATTATTATACAATACAAAATAGAGAAAAAAAGCACTAACCTGGATTTTGAGATTCTTCTTTTACTTGATCAATCTCTTCTGAACCAAAATGTTTCAATAAATTTTCAGCAAGCGTTGTAGCTAAATCTTTTTGCGATAATAAACTTTGAAGGTCTTCTTCACTAACATCTAAATCATTTGAATGCGTGACCGACGAGGGTAATTGCATATCTTTCGTACAATTAGGGATAGGAGCTGTTAAAGGAGGTTGAACAAGTTTATCCGTTTTAAATGGATTTGTTGGTGGTGCGGACGAAAATTTTGGTGAAGTTCGCGTTGGCTGAGTCGAATACTGTGCTGTACTGTAAGGTTGCAAGGATTGAGCAGAGCATAATGATCCTGTCGTGTTTTGCTTTTGAGCAGCGGTAGCTTGTTGCTGTTGCATCAACTTATATTGGTTTTGTAACTGCTGCATCACATTCTACAAAACATTTTGGTGTTACAAAAATAAATTTAACAACTTCAGTATGATAGTATGCAAAAATGTACTTTACCTGTTGAGCAACTGTTAGATTCGACGCATTTTGTTGAAAATAATTTAGTAATTGCAATTGCTGTGGGGTTAAATAAATGGAAGACTGATTCGGGAGAATTCCTTTTTGATCACCATTTTCAGTTTTGAACCTTTTGTTGGGTTGATCGGGGGAAGGATAAGGAGGAGGTGGCCCTTGTTGAGTGACTTGATTGTAATTAGTTTTTTGGTAGGATTGTGAGCTAGGTCTGGGTTGCTGCACTCCCGTTTGCTGCTGTTGCCTAGAGGACATTTCTGCCGATATTGGAAGATTCCAAGCCTCCTCAATGGACAGTAACTGCTTTCTTCTATAAACATTGTTGATAAACATTTTCAAAATTCATATGTAATTTCTTACTGGCTAGTTGCACTCGGCATTGGTGCATTTGCTAGATGTGTTTGTAGGAAAGTAATTCTCTGAGTGAGACGTGGATTCATTCCCAACGATGGGAGTACTTGACGTGCTCCTTTACAATGAGAAGATTCTAAAACAAAATCCGAAGTATTTTGGTTAACAAAGCCGCAATTGGAATTCAAGTAGCAGCAATAGGCGTCTCGAGCTTGACCACAACTTTCATACAATATTCCCAAATTAGCCCACGCTGCTGAATGACACTTATCTAACTGTACTGCACAAATGTAAGCTTGCAAAGCATCCATAGGCTGACTTTGCTGTTGGTAAAGTACTCTACAATTTACAAAAATATTAATAAATTATACAATCAAAAAAATAACCAAGTGTTTACCCTATCGAGCACCAAGTATCAGCATTTCCTTCGGATTTCTCTACAGAATTTCGATACGCAATAAATGCATCATGTACTTTCCCTATTCCGGCATAACATCTACCAAGTAAATAAAGAGTATGCCCTGAGTGTGGTTCAGCTTCGATAGCTTTTTGAAGGCAATGTATTGCTAAAGGTATACGATGATTTTTATCTCCCAATATATCGTGGCAGTGATATAACCATCCTAAAATATCATTTATTTAAATAAACCATCTATCACGCCAAGCTTTATTCTTACCCAATTGTCTCAATATATCGGACCTTAATGTACTATTTATATTTTTATCACGCAAGAGTAATTCATATTTTTCTTTTGCACTTTTGACTTTTCCTTGAACTTCCAATAAATGGGCAATGTGAAATTTAACTAAAAAAAATGCCAACTTGAAAATCGTGATTTTTCGCCAATTGATCTGACGTGCAACACTAAGCCACTGATTTAATGTTCAATTCATATGGGGTTAATTTGAATGTACACTGGATTTTTAATTAATGGGCAAACCGCACATTTCTAGATTGTTTAATTTAATTTACATTTGCATTAATAAATATTAGCACTAAAAAGTGATTATTTTGATTTGACAAAATTTAAACTCGAGATTGTAAGGAAGTTGGGTAAAAAAGAATTCAAAGAAGTCTACATGAAAACTTAAAAGAAGACATTGGCAGATGCCAATGCGATGAGTAGCGACTGATACGGTCCAAAAATAAAACTATGTATTTTTTAATATATAATGTACTAAAACTACACTTTCACCCTACAGTTTAATCGATCACATCTTTGTTACTTCGAGGGGAGGAAATTGTTGTTAACGCTCATATTCTTCAAGTTTAACAAATGGACACAGTCTAGTCTTTAGTGGTTATCACTTCAAACTCTTGTTGGTTTGTTAGCCCGTCTCAAAGCTTATATTTTTCTGCTTATTTTTAATTCCAAACAATTTGATTTTTTGAATAAGAATAAAAAAGAACCAGAAAAATAAATTAGGATAAATCCAGGTTATTTTTTTCGGGTCTTCTCAAGAGTGCCTGTTTCAGATATAATTTTACTAAACTTTTGTATAAACTCAGTAAAGTATTCAAAAAAAAAACCCCTTGAATTTTAAAAATTAGTTAATTAAACTAAAATTTTGAAAAAAAAAATTTGTTTATAAAATTACTTACTTGTACTTTGAGAGACGGTACAGGGATTGCAATTAGTAAGGGTAAGTTGTAAATGTTTTAATGCCGAATCATACTCTTGTGTAGCTTTAAACATCAACCCCAAACGCAAGTGCACTTCATTGGATCTTTGAAAACTAGGAGAAACATATAATAACTCTTGAAATGCCTTGATTGACCTGCAAAAAAAAATGTTATTAGTCCACTACTACCTACTACTAAACTTTGTTATAAATAAGTGACCCAATCGAACATTGAGTGTTCCGAGTCAAAGATAACTTTGGGTTCTGTTATACAGATGACCCTTGGAGTCTGTATTTGAAGAAAATGAAAAAAAATCAATTTTACCCATCCCGAGGTCTTGGCTTTTATAATTTTATTTATGGTAAAGTCAAAAGGAAGATTTCTCCTCGACAGAGCTTTGAAAAAATAAAAACTATAAAAAAATTAAATTTTTATCCAATCGATGGACACTTGGAATACGTTGGAAGGCAACGGGAAACCACCCCATTAATTAAATTTCCTAGTACGTCATCTTGGCTTCAGCCAAGATGATCGCTAACATCCGGTAACGAATAGGCATGTGAAGAAGAAGAAGAATGTACTGTAACTCTTAAATCTTGTATCAAGCTAATCATTTAAGATGCTTTTTAGTGAAATGCTTGCCGACTACTGATATAATGATGTGTTCAAAGTGACTTATTCTGGACTCAAACCACAAGAAGTCTAATATAGTTTATTATTTTCCATTTTGATTGTCAAATTCTAATCTAATATTTTTAGCATAATATGAGGTCAAGGATTGCCTCAGAGATCTAAGTGAGAGAAAAAGTGCATGTATCAACGAAATGTTCGGGAGATATGATGTAGATCAGTTTGAGAAATATAGGTATATCTAGAAGATATTTTTGGGAAAAAGATATGCTGTCCATATTTTTATGTAACACTCGGAGTTAATATATCAGGTTTTTCATCGAAGATTGGCAATATAAAAGCGAACAATTATACCTACAATCGGTTCAATATGAATTAAATATAAATTCGACAATCAGTTTCTCGACATCCACTGTCATTTATGTCAGTTGACTGTCATTTACTACGTTGGCACATGTCACCAACTTAAATATTGCATGTAATTTTGAAAATCCAATAAAATTAACGCTAATCATTTCATTAACAATTAATTTTTATTTATTTTGTTTATCCTAACCAGAATTAAAACACTGGGACAAATGTCGAAGTTTTGCCCAAGTTGACAGCCTGTGCATAACTCACCTATTGTAGTCTTATCAAGAAAGTACTAAAATAATACTCACAACATAACAATTTCAATCAAGATAATTATACGATAACAATTTAAAAAACAACTTTTTTAAAAATTAATTAGATTTACTACTACGTCATTAGATATTAAGTATTGTACGGATCATAAAAATATTTTGATAGTAGAAATAATTGGTTAATTAGTTATCAAGCTTTAAAACCATCAGTACAGGTTTTTGCTAAAATTGAAATCAATAAATATTTTCATGTCATCATTCATCAGGTATTTTCCACAGAAAGTAATCTTAAATTTCAAAACAATTATGTGAGCTATTTGGGGATTAATCAAGTTGAAATGCATGACTGTGCATACAAATTTTATCAAAAATAGCTATGTAAACAAAGCAAAGGAATAATGATAAGATGATATATTAAACCTGTATGAATTTTGTTTACATATTTCAACCTGATTTTTGGCCAACTCTCTCAATTACAGATTTAATCTGCTGTTACCATGGCTTTTACGATCACATTTGCAAATAACTGTCGGATCTGACAGATTGGAAACGGTTGAGTAATAGCTATGGTAGCTATACTGAACGGGACCGCGTTCCATTCGACACCCAGAATACCAAAATTTGACGCTAAAAGCGTCCATTTGGAAGCTCAGTGAGCATGTAATTCACACGACACGCCAATTCTACAGAATTATTATCTAATGAAAATATTCGAAACATTTCATGAAAATTATTTCGAGTTTCAATTTTCATATGAAATTAAAAAAGCAACCCTTTCCTCCAATAGCTCAAATGATGGCTATGTCAAAAAATCAATGTCGTGCCTACTGTATAAGCCGCGCGTACTTGACAAATGGAATAGATAATTGGTAAGCTGTCAGCGTTCCGAACATGTACTATATTATTTAAAATTAAATAATACAAGGGTTAATTAACAATTTTCAAATTTATTTGGTTTATTTTATTCGAGAATTTGAAATGATACCACATTCAAGTTGACTAATCAGCTCTATCAAGTGGAGCTGATTAGTCAAGAACGCCATATTTTATCGATGACACGTTCGTAATTCAGGTTAAAAAGTAGATACTGGGCAACTGACTCATCGCCAGCGCCGCAGGCGATTCTTAAATCATTTTTACTGTACGTCGGCTTCTGAAGTATCTTTCAAAGGTCTTGAAGAAAATGAAGTGAAAGTCGCCAAAAATGAATTTACCCCTTCGATTCTCAGCGTTCGCAGGATAACTTCGTGACCTTGAAATACAGTTTACTCCTGTATTACCAATGTAAATTGAACATTTTGAAGCCGTTCGTTTTTTCATATAAAAACCGATTTTACAGCAAAACTGTTTAGAGATTTTTTGTTGCAAATTTCATGGCCTTTAATTTTGTTTATATGCATTTTTTTATTTTGTCGCACCGTTCTCGACTGACAACGACTTCAACAAGTCCCTCCAGTAAAATGCAAAAAATATTATCAACTATATCTCGGAAACGGTTTATAAAATAAAAAAATGTATAGGAACAAATTTGAAGGCAATGAAATTTGCAACAAAAAATGTCTAAAAAGTTTTGCTGTAAATTTGGTTTTTGTATGACAAAAAACGGCTTCAAAATGTTCAATTTACATTGGTTACATAGGAGTGTCCGAGTTCTTTTGTGAGTTACTCTAGTTTCTGAGTTGTATATTTTCAAATCAGGCAAACAATTTTTAATTAGTTTTACCATAAAAAGTGACTTTTATTATGTATGCACTGTATAATGCAAGGGTTATATGCAACTTATGCAAAATTATTATTGAAATAATGAGTGGAAGGTTTAAGGTGGCATATCCGCTTAACAAATATTACTAAGGTGATTTTTATTGTAATTAACGAAGTAATTTTTTGTTAGATTTTCGGATAGATAAAATTGCATGAACCATTTTAAATTAAAACAGTGCAGTTATCCCCCTTTCCTTTTTATCTTTTCGCGATTTGAATGTGTTTATGTCCTAAAGTAATTTTCTTTGTGAGGAGAAACCCACCGTTTACCGTGATCTCCTAATCAGAAAAAGTTCAATACACAAATTTGAGAAGGTCTTTCTAGGCAGATTACAACCTCGATGGTTTGACATTGTCTTGTAATAGAAGTGTGAAACGAGTAGCTTACCCCTTTTTGGGAATTAAAGCAAATGGTTTGTAAAAATTCAATTTGGTCTAAAGCGGTTGGTAAGCCAACGCTAATTTATAAGCGCTTTTGAAACTCGACCTGAACGTCCGGTAGTTGACCTTTTTAAGAGCCAATCTTGTAGAAGTGACCTACATATATCTTCTCCGAGCATCATCGTTTTGTTTGCAAAATTTTGTAAAATTTGAATAAATAAAGAGTAACGGAAATTATTATTATAATACTATGCTCATTGACATGACCATGAGACCGATCAAACAGTGGAGGTACAGTGCAACTAGGGTTGCCAACTATACTTTATTTTTTGCGAATAGAATTTCGATATATATCGATTACTGATGATTATTTTTTCATGATTCAAACGACAGATGTTATAAAATTATTAGCTTAAAAGTTAAAACTAAAAAAATACCAATTTTTCTTACAAATACTCTTTATTTCTCTTTTAAAAGATTCGATACTTTATTTCTTATCAGTAAAAGTTGGCAACCCTAAGTGCAACAGCAAATCTAATAACTAGAATAATAAAATTTTGTAATTCCACCTATAAATATTGCGGTATCGATTAGTGAAAACTGGAATGAGTTCAAATTATGTAATATTTAGGAAAAGTGATTTTAAAAAATTCTGAATGATACTAACTCAAGGAGGAAATTATTGAAATATTTATATACAGGAATAGACAAATATAATATAACACCTGCCTTAGCAGGTGCTCACGAGTTGGCCAGTGCTGATGGCCTCAAGTTTTACGTTTATCTTAAAAATTTACAAATTATTTAATTCGATGTTATTTGTCCACATTGTAACTTGTGGTTAAAAAAATTCGAAGCTTTTAAAATTGTAACGTTGCAAATCTGCCGTATCGGCAAAAATTTGCTTAAATTGCTATTATAGCTATTACAACACCACTTTGTATAATAATGCTGTTTATACCATAAAATACGTACATAGCAATCGGTTGGAAAATTGCCTAAAAATTTAACGGAACTCTCAATATACATATATTTATAAACATTATCTATTTTTACACTTTTAATATTACTCTATAAAATTTGCTTATTATATTTTTACTTGACTGTATTATTAGTTCACTTACTTTTGTGCTCATTTTAAAAATATGTTGGCATTCCTAAATTTGTCTTTCCTAATAATATTACTCTATTAATATGTACGTACGTACGTATGTATGTATGTACATTTAACAGGTTCACTAATCTTTTCACCCAAACTTCTTCACCTTCATGCTAGGGTGCTTAAGAAGTTAATGTACCATCAATTTCCCCAGGCAATTTTTCAAAAATCTGCAACCTCTTAATTCACATTTCTAGGGTTTTCCTACGGCAGAGTACTGAATTAATCTCGATCCAATGAGTAACGAAAATATCCGGACACTCCTATGTTGACAATGTAAATTGGACATTTTGAAACCGTTTTTTGACATATAAAAATCGCTTTTACAGCATAACTTTTTATACATTTTTTGTTAAAAATTTCATTGTCTTCAATTTTGTACTTATACATTTTTCTATTTTGTCGCTCCGGTTTTAACTGACAGCGACTTAAACAAAACTCTGTAAAATACAAAAAATATTGTCACCACCTGTATCTCAAAATTGGTGCAACTAAATAAAAAAATGTATAAGTAATTTTTGTTGCAAATTTCATTCCCTACATTTTTGTTTTTATGCATTTTTCTATTTTGTCACACCGTTTCTGAGATACAGATGACAATATGTTTTGTATTTTACAGTTTTGTTTAAGTCGCTGTCGGTCAAAAGCGGGGCAACAAAATAGAAAAATGTATAAGTACAAAATTGAAGAAAACGAAATTTTTAACAAAAAATGTCTAAAAAGTTTTGCTGTAAAAGCGATTTATATATGTAAAAAAACGGTTTCAAAATGTCCAATTTACATTGATAACATATGAGTGTTTCGTTACTCACTGTGCCTATTCTAAACAGATACTATGCGATCAAAGAACCCTCGATACGGGTAAACGAAAAGTAATAAATAAATATTTTTGGTGTACACAATTCACAACCAACTTGTTTATTTACTCGATTAAAATTATTGCACTACAAGTAATCAAATGCTTATATTAATCAATGTTATGTCTACATATCTTTAACATTAATTTTCTGTGCAATGCAATTTGCAATCTTAAAAGCATGACAAACATTGGAATATCACGTATTTTTACACCCACCGAGAGTAATAAAATTTTCTTAATTGCTAACCTCTCTTTGAATTTTGTCAATATAGCTTCTTGCTATTTAAACTCTACATTAAATCTGAAAACAATACTAATATTATTGGATAATTAATTAATTCTTAATAGCTCAAGTAATAAAATAAATTATTGTATAATACGCGAGATCGTGGATATTTGACACAGTCAGATTATTTTGAATATTCCCAACATAAAGAAAGCCCAGAACAGCAAACAAGAGAAATAAAATTGCATACTTAAATTTTTGACCGCTCCTTCATCGCCCACAATCAGTTTTTCACGATTAAGGTGTTATATCCTACTGCAATGATTAGATAATAAGTCTATCAGTACATCCATTTATAGATAAGTTAAACAAAAATGCACTTGGTATCTCATGTTTGTATTTTAGTGTTCGCTTTTAAGTTTTATTTAACTGTAAACTGTAGAAATCTAGAAATTGTGTCTAATTTTTGGTTTAAAATCGATTTACAACTTACCCCATGCGCGGGGTAGGTCGGACACTTTAAAATCTGATCTACTCGGGGAAGACAGTATATTTCGAAATATACAGCCATAGACCGACACCATTACCCAGTTTGTTCTATAGAATTGTAACTTTAAAAAATTATGGTGGTTCGCTTTTGTTGGATGTCATCAAAAAGAAGGGTGAAAATGAAAAAACGGATTAAAGCTTTGCCTCACGACGCAGTTAAAATTTGTCGTGGTACAGTACCCTAATCGGGGTGCTCTCTCCCTTCTTAGTTCCCATTATCACAATCGAATATTATAGAACTTGTACCTAGTGCTCACGTAGGCCATTTATTGAATTGCAAAAATATTTTAATTTTAAATAAAATAATAACGGCTACGAAAAATCTAAAATTTTGAAAAAAGGTCACCGAACTCGAAGCAATATTGGCACAACTGCGGAAGGAGGAACGTTGACAAGTTGAAAAAGGGTGCATATTTAAACCTTGAAGCTTAATTTCTTATTTGTTCAACACCCGGCATCCAAATTTTTTATGCTATATCTGAACAATTATTTGTATTGCTGTTCAGATCCACCTTAAAAAATCGACCTCTTAATGAGGGCAAGTACCATCATAGCTAGCAACGCGATCTACGTACTGTAAATATAATCAGCAGCTACCAATACTAATTAAAGCCGGAAATTTAACCGATTTTCTGCGAATCTTCAACTACCACAAGCAATTTAGGAAAATGCATAACATATTCAACACGAATTAATTGAAATAGTTCGACTGTTCCCATGAATGTAGGTTTGACCTTGATATTCGAAAAAATCGCCTGTGGTACTGGTAAAAAAATAAATCTCAAATATAAATTAAAGCAAACACCGCTGAAATATTGCCTTGTCGACGCTTTGTAATATTTTAATCTAAATTTTAAATTTGTTCTAGCTTTACACACATACCTACGTCCTGTAATGATTATTATCATGGCGTGACAAGTATTTTGATCATATTATAGATTACAAAACCCTTAGTATGCGTTTCACAAAATTATACTATTAGCCATGTTTCATCAAGTACTTAAATGGGCGACAATTAAATCTACAGAAATTATAGCACAAAATCAACCTACAAGTCGTTTTATCAATTTTTAATCGATATTCAGGTAAATGCATATCACGTGAAAATATAACGGTAAAAAACACGAAATTAATCGATCAAAATCAGTAGAAATAATTATTATGGTCAACAGTGGCTACAGTACCGTAGCATCAAATTTTTCCCCTTCCGCAGAAAACCGATGACCACCAATGCTTAATATAGCATAAAAATAAACAACAGAGTTTATAATTAAAAAGTAAAAGCAACTTTTAATTGACCTGAATGTTGCATCTCAAATTTACCGTAATCACTGAAAATATCTTGTTAACCAACATAATAATCAGAATTTAATAAACAATAATAATATGTAATAATAAAATTCGAATGTAATTTTTTTAGTAATAATTAGTAATTTTTAAGTTCAACGGCAATTTCAAGAAATGAAAAATATATAGGAAGATTTTCTGAAGGAGTTCGACGAAGTCGTTTTGGGGTTTTCTGACAAATCTCGTTAATCCATTCGTATCGGCAACATAACTAAAGCTGTATAAGTGAGGCACCTGCCAGAGACGCATTCGAGCAGAAAACAGAAAAAATAATTTGAATTTAAAAATCATGAACTTGCGAAAATACGCGTTAGTAATTTTTTCCGAAAATCATTATGTTTTACTAGAATTGTAACCGTTATAGTAAAAACCACGAAATTTTGAATATGACTCAATACGGTTTTCCTCGTAACTAAATGTTAGAATGAAAAATGATGAATTATTTATGTACATTTTTCCAGCACTCCCGTATAGGTTCCGGTTTCCTCCTTCCTCTCGGTTTTTCTTTTTTTTTATGAATCTTAAACCTGGGAAGAATATATGACGACGAAGTTACGGGAAACCGAAGTGCTATTCCTAATTATGGTATAGTAAAATAACAAACTGTTACCCTAATATTTTAGCGTTCGATTAGGATCCATCCCTACTACTTTGAAACAAAACGGGTATTGAAAAGCCGCCCTCACAAAACATAATATTAAGTCATTATTGAAATTTAAATATACATAGTTATTATTTTACTCTTTCAGTCCATGGCGTCCAGGGGATGATTATCTAGCATGATTATTAATGTAACACACTTCCTCTGGAATTAAAATGTTCACGCATGATAAAAATATTTCTTTCGGATGCACTTATTGGGGATATATTCCAAACCCAGCTGCTGGTTTGTGTGCATGCTTTGCGATTGATTGCATTAATTAGAAAACTTTCGCTTATTCAAGACAGATATATATATATATATTATATCACCTGTATTACACCGGGGGGTCTGGGAGGTATGGAATACCCCTAACCCCAGTAGCACACTGATTATAATGCAATAATACAGGGCTGTCTCAGCAAGGACACGAAGGATTAGATCCAGTCCTGGGTAAAAGTAGGAATATTAAAAAAAGCACACAATCCCTGGCAAATGTATGAAGTACCTTATCCTAGGGTAGCAGCTAGAGCCCCCCAACACAGATGGACGTAACCAAGGTTAGTTTTTGTTATGAAAAGTGAAATTTGTAATATTCTATTTCGATATTTATAAAGTCATCGCTATTTTAATTAAAAAACAACACTGGGAGCTATGTTATAAAAAATAATAATTATGGATTCGGAGTCAGCTGCATCAGCTAAATGTCAACAATTATTGGACTCTCATTGATTGCGAATACAATGGAACGACTACACAGGTGGCTCGTATAAAATTATATCACAGCTGCGTTATTTCACAAAATGCCTAGTATTTTGCGGTCGTTCTTTGATGGTATGCTTGCAGCATGTTAAAATTATTAGCTTGTCAATTCTATAGTAAATACTGGACAACAAAGTAAAAGTGAAAGTTGGACAAGTGTATCCTATATTTATGTTTTTTGATGTCAAGTTGAATTGACAGGATTACCTTAATAGCTATTAAGGTATCCTATTAAGGGCAATTAAGTCATGAACCCTGCAAGTACTACAAATGAAAACATTTATTGTTGGTACTACCTGCAGAATTGCAGGTAAAAAATATCTACGCCGTAAATCAGAACGGTCAAGAAGAAGATGGTAGTTTCGCGTAACAAAGAGACTACAGGTGGAGACGAAATCCTTGTAGCCGGGTTTGTAAGAAAATCGGAATCAACATTGGGACAAAAATGTGACGAGTATTCGCAGAATCTTGATTACACAGTTTGGAACTCTGAAACGTGAAAAGAAGTCCAAATAAAGGGATTTTATTTTTTGTACTCTGGTGCATCGACCATCAAATTCAGGTAGCCATTCTTATTTTTATGGAGCCTGCCGAACTGAAGAAGGCTTTGACAAGTTTTGGGAGATAAAAATATTTGTAACGGTAAATATGTAGTTCCATTTCTTGAAACTCTTGGCATGGATTTAGGATAAATAGCCGATCAAAACTTTGGTTGGTATTGGATTCTTTAAATGGGTAACGTTATCTCGACTAAATTTAGCTGATATCTGGTCAGAAAGTTCATAGCTATGAAATAAGAATAGGAAATAAGTCATCTCTTTCGGATAACAAAATATTTTTAAAAAGATTACATAAATAAATAAAAATAAAGTTCAATACGCTTATCTAAATATAGGATAGGATTTCGTGGAGCTAGGACATCGTCAGAGGAATAAAACGCGGAAGAGAGCCATGCACGATGAGTAAAACAAAGAAACTAGTAATAATAATAATAATAAAGGTGCAAGTTGAAAGAAAACACGTGATTTATGTGACATACATTAAGAGGTATCGGTGAATTACCTGCCGATCATCGAGATGATTATAGCTAAGAGTAATTTGTTACGATAGTTTAATCGAAATAAAAATGTCATCACCGCAAAAATGTAGCATACAAAAAATTTTCGGATAAACAATTGTGCGATTAAAGTGTGATTCATGAAGTAGAAATACGAGAATAGTATAGTAATATAATATAGTAGGTATGGCAAGGAAGGTAAGGTAGGTATATCGGAATTACGTGGAAAGCAGCGAACGCTTGTACTGTTATGCCTATGAAAAATCTAAATTGGAGAGTATTTAAATTTTTGTATACAATTAGATTATTAAAATTAGATCATGGTATCTGTTAATTTTAGATATTGAAAGTGTGACGTTTTACAGTTGATTACTTCCGCCACAATATCAGATCAACAGGGGCATTTAACAAAGTGACGTCACAATCTTTACAATATCTAAGGGGTGTTCTGAGATTCACCGCTTGCAACATGGCGGATGCACGGTACTCTATATAAAAAAACAACCTATCTACCTAAGAGCGCATAGAAATACGGTACAAGTTGTAATAATTAACATAACCATGACGGATAAAAAAACATGGATGTGCTAAAAGTAGTCAAAAGTATCCCTATCCCTTACCGCTGTTGTTGAACGTGTAGTACATATCGTCGAAAACATCCCCAAATCACAAATAAATATAAGCAACACCGCTATGAACACAATATTAATAACTAGAATTGAACTATAACGTAGTTTACCGCATACACACTAAAAGTTTTAATATGTATATCATAATAAATTGATTATAAATAAATGTAAACAAACAAAATCGTTCGTCACTCCACACCACCTCTCGATATTCTACAGCACGACTGATGGGAAATTATACTCTACCCTACTGCGAGTGCATGCTAAAACGACAGGGTACGTAGGTTGGATGAAAAGAAAGGTAAAATGAATAAACCGTATCTAAGGTGTAGATAACGGCTAAAATCGCTCGCCGATTCAAGCTAGGAATTCAACGTACGCACGGCGCATGCGCAGATACGTTCAACGGACCCCGCGTATTGGCCGTTCTTTGTTTAGGTGCAGTTGCACAAATATGTGTTATGTAATATTGCAAGTATCGTACTCGACATGAACTCAACTGGCACGTGCCACCGACGAAATAACTACTTCGCTGTAGTATTTATGCACTTTCGATGTACATATTCCTACTACACGTTACGACGCTCCATAAATAATTCGATGATACTTCACCATCGATCATGGGCGTAGGGCCGGACGAAAATACTCACAAAATTAAATTATTCCCTTCTTTCAATCCAACATTTTAATTAGAAATTTATACATAATATAAAATATTCTACACAAATGCAATTGCATTTGCGTGTAGACTACAAATAAAAAATGCGATATCTCAATTATAGCTAGCTACGTCATCGGTTGATTGCCTTATAGCGGGTTTCAAGGTGATCATTTTAGAACTTTCAACGGAACAAAAACAATACCTACACTAGACCGATGATGCTGGATCTAGATCAAAAGATACGCAACGTGCAACGCAACTCGATAAGATTTTGCCACGTCACGCAGAGTTGTACCATGTGCCAATTTTGAGAGGGCCACGTGAAAAATTCCAATCCACAGACAAATTAGCCAAATAATTGGGGCATATTTTAAACAAAATTTCATTTCAATCTTGAATTTTACATTTTACCTGACAAATTCGTTCTATTATTAACTTCTACCTGATATAGCGGAGTCAGGTAAAAATAAGATGAAGATCGACAAACATCTTGCGCACCATTGAGAAAGGTTTCCTATGTACACGATCAACCGGAAACCAAACAGAAGGCATTCTGCAGGTAGTTGAGCGTTGAGCTAGCTAGGGACCCTTTTAGATTTGACTTTCGAGCAGTTATTTATTTTTAAAAATTTATTTCAGTTGTTAATAAAAATTATTCTATTTCAACGGCGCTTTACAACTTCAAACGGTAATAACTACAAAAAAAATTGTCAAAGAAATCTTCTGAAGAAAAAATTGATGAATTAAATGTACTGTTGTAGGAAGGGGGTCAAGACGTTATTCGAGACGACGCCGGCAACCTGGGCTAGCACAACATAAGAAGTTGGAGGTCGTGAACCGTCCGAGTACCCGTTGGTCTGGTCTTGGTGTTCATAACACGAGTTCAATACACTAGCGATTCCGTCAAATGTATCTGCGGTGGTATTCACCTTCACAGGTCATAAGCGCCGAGTCAAGTTTAAATTTTGATTTTTTTAAAATTCTTAATGCGCGCAATAACCTTAAACAAATCCGTTATTGTACTTAACAAACCATATTAATACTAAATAACAAATTTTTCAACTTAGCTCCTTTTTGTTTTTGAAACAAACGAATAAGTACATTATTTCTAAAATATATTTTCCTTTTCTAGATATTTCTATTGTTACTATATTCCACTCAAACTGGAGATACTAGTTTACTTTAAACGCATAACTTACCATGGGTGGGTGTAGGCAGTAATCAGACCATATAGGTATCAATAAAATTTTACTAATGCAAAAAATTTCAATAAAATTCTTAGAGGGGGGGGGGTCGCGGAACGCAGTATATATCTAAATATGTAATAATAATTTTACGTTCATTTGCAACTTTGTAATCTCGACGAATCCGTGACGTACCAAAAACGTGAGAGTATATACAGAGTACACGTGCGAGTGTTCCTATCAATCATAACCTCAAACTGAAGTATTTTTTGAAATCATCAAAAAATCCAACATCCGGAGAGGCACTGGCAAATTATTTTTTGAATCGAAAAACTTTTAATAAACTATCTAATGTACTTTCAGAAAAAATATAAAAAAACTATATGTAACTTTCATTTTATCATTTTTCCGTGCACCGATTTTAATCAAAATTTAATCATCAGTAAATCTCAATATGAAAGTACTAAGTACGAAATTTGGTGAGAAAATTCCTATTACTTTTTGAGATAGAGCGCTCACAAAACTTGAACACATACACAGACATTTTTTGGAAATGACGATTGTCAGCTTCTGGAACCCTCTAAGTGTCTAAATTCATCAAAATGTAAATTTCTAAAATAATTAATATTTTTGATTTTTTAGCATAATTATTAATAATACTTGGTAATTAATTATTGTTATTAATCCCAATTCCCGACCTCGAAGAAGAGTTATACGTTTGATGCATATGTCTGTCTGCCTGAGGATTCATAACTTTTCAGGAAAGATCAAATATGTATGTGGGTTTTTTAAACGACAGAACAGTTTATCGAGAAGGTTCTTAGCTACACATATGCCATCACTGTAACCCAGTGGTTCTCAACCGACGTTCCGCGGAATATTTAAATAATCGTAATTAATTTATTAAACATTTTCAAGTTGATTATTACACTAACCTTACGTCGCATTTTGGATATGCATTATGGAATGAGAAGCTATCTTTGATAATACCCTTTTTTACTTTTATAAACTTTTAATTGTTTAATAGTCCAGAATTTCAGGATGGCTAAGTCTCCCTTGCCTTCTCTAACGAGCCGCCGCTGATGTTTACTCATTACGTTTGCTCTCTCGTAAATAGCTATTACAAAACTGAATCTAATCAAAACACGTAGGCTAGGTGGAGTTCTAGAATTCGTTTTCGCTGAAGTATTTTATTTTCTACACAAAAGCTGGAGAACTATATATTTTTTTCAAAATCGTCTCAGCGATCGACAGCGGCATTTTAAGATTTCGAAATAAATAATAGTTTTCTAAAAAATTCCCTACCAATTCGGTAATTTGGTAGCTTTTAGATTGATTTTTATTCTCTTACGAGGAATACCAAATTTTTTAAATTCCAATATGACCAAAAATATTGCAACTTGGTGAAAAATGTTGGAAATTTCTAGTTGGAATTTCCTGCACTGCAAGTTTTCACAAAGGAAGTGAAAAAAATGAGGTTGTTTCTTATCATATATTTTTGTAAATGCCACGTAAAATATTTTATGGTTTGGAGTTTTTCAATTTGATATCTTGAATACAGTGGCAGAGAAAAGCAATCGTCAGATATCGAGTTTTGTGATTATACCTTATTAACAAAAAAGCCAACAGCTGGCGCCCCTTTATTCCGTTATGGTATCATTTTTATTACCCCTATCCTTTGATTTTTCTCTATACAATATCAGTCAGCTGTCGTAAAATAATATAAAATTCAAGATTATAATATATTACATCTACATTATACTTATTATGTAAGGTCGCGAAATGTGAAATAAACTCATAAAATTGAAAAAATAACTTTCATAAAAATGCTCTAACCCGTATATTTATTCTTTTATTTAAATTTTTATAAAATTAACATTTTAATAGCATTCACCTATTCCTTTGACTATTTTCTTGAAGTTATAACGTCATCGATAATTTTTTAAATGGTAATCTTTTTTTCAGTGTCATTTGATATTTTTTTATTCTCCATTTCATAGTTGTAATAAATATGTAAAACAAAATATTGATTAGTTGGTCTTGATTTTGAAAATTAATCATATTTTTGTTCTTAAGAAAAGTTCAAAATAAATAAAAATTATCAAAATGAACGCAATTGCTAAATAATATGATAAATAGGTATTGCAAAACCGTATTATAGTAGGGAATACCAGAGCATGAGATGGGAGGTTGAAATTAAAAATTAAATAAGAAGGTTATAAAGGCAACTGGGAGAAAGAAAAAGTCCACGTTTGATGTATGCTACCGGTCATAATACCAATTTGGGATTCAAGTTGTGTGAATCTCACCACGTCAGCCTCCCTCGTAGTATTAATGTTAGAGTAAGTTTAAAATTTCAATTGCCTCTGTAAATATTTTATTATTTAGTTTTCATTAAATGTTGTATTATTTGAGTTGAGCTGGTATCCCCAATGATCACCAAAAAGGAAATAACATTAGCCCTTCTAGCACTAAGCAACAGATATACAATAGAAGCTCGATAACGTGATCATTCAAATTTATTCAAATCTATAGCTACTCGGTAACGTTAACATTATTGGTTATTACACTTGGTAACATGAACAGTAAAAGTTAAAAAACAAAAAAAGATAACTACGTTTTTTCGTAAACTTTAATGTTCTTAATTACCAACATTATGGATTAAGGTCGATTCAGATATAGCCTGCATGCACAGACCTGCAACAGCACGTACAAGACCGACAAATTGCCGAGTGCTCACATTAGCACAGACAGTTTTTGAACCGTACATAGTACATATGTATGTAGAACCTGTGCAGGTATCGTAAAGATTCCGATGTGAAAATGTTTAAACATTTTCGGAAGACTTGGCCATAGTAGCTGTTAAGAATAGAAAAAAAAAGAAAGAGAATATGCGGGTACACGACATATTACACATATGTCATACACATACAATACATACAGACATGTACCGGCACCTGCCAAACATTCCTCAAAAGTATGTCTACCGTTGTCGGTCCGTCCCGTGCTGTGTCTGTGCGATGTCGGTCGACTAAGTGTGAATTTAACAATTTAAAATCCTTGCTTAATATTTTGTCGGTCAGGTACGTGCTATTGCTCGTCTGTGCATGCCGGGTATATCTGAATCGTTCTTTATACGTTTTATAAGGAATACAACATATTATATGATAACACTAGTTTTTCTACACCCCCGTTAGTGTGAAAACTTGCGTTAGTTTGAACATACCTTTGGATTTTTGTGTTCACAGAATCGAGCTTCTACTGTATAATATACAAAAAAATTTCGGTATAAAATAGTGGAGTATATAAAACTTAATAAAAAATTTTAATTAATAGAATTTTATGAAATTGGAAAAGAAAATTTAATAGAGAATAGAATAGGGTTACGCTTTCATAAAAATTTTCAAAAGTAAGAATACTTAGACCAATTCAAATTAAAATAAAATTCCATAATCATAATAGTTTCAATAGCGAAACCAATTCGATGCTGTGAACAATCATTTTCTCGATACCCTAAGTATTAGGACCACCGTGGGGTTAGTTGAATGTAAAGTTAAGCAACTTGGAGTTTAAGGTGTTCGAGTTCTAACAGACAGAGAAGCATACATGAAGTTAATAAAAAAAGTTAAGTTTTGATTATAAAAACATAACCTTAGAAATGGAAGAATATTTTCAATGTAAAATTACAATCTTAGTTCATAATTACTTACCACTGACAAGCGTTGTAATGGAAATAAACTAAACCCAAGCCATATAAAAATGTAGGTTCCATCCAATGATTTTCTTTCTGAGTTTTGTAGAACATCTGATATGCAGAAAGAGCTGAAAACCAGAATAGATGTAGATAGTTATTGCTGGATATTCAAAATAATTAATATAATAAATTATTAAAAAAGTAATCTACTCTGTAATGAGAGGCGGACTGGCAATGTGAAGAATGTAGACAATTCCGTATGAGCCTGCCCTCTTGAGGATCGTTTTTTATGAATAAGATAAAAATGAATTGAAAAAACTAGGAACCACACTCTTGTTTAAATTGAAACTTAGCAAATTATCCACAAGTAGGCTCAGGCGTTTGGAAAAATTATTTCAAAAATCACATCTTAAAACCGGTGGGAAGTACAAAACCAAAGTTTGAAACTGCAATTTTATTAATACTTGTGTTCTAGCCTAGGTAATCTAATTTCAGTTTGATAAATTTTAAATTAACTTTATAATTTTATAAAATTTGACACATGACATGTGAACTTCGTACATAAACTTAGGGACTAAGGTTGGTTCAAACCTACCTTAGTTGGATAAGGAAAATCTTAAATCTAACTTTCCTTCAATTGCTAGGTTGTAAATAAAATATGTTATCTAATTTTCCTCAACTCAAGATTATGGTAAATTTGTAGTATCTAACTTAGTAGTAGCAGCAGAATTTCTCCATTAGTGTAACATAGAACCGCCTGAAATATAGACTACTTGTGTGTCATAAAATATAAAATTATAAAACAAAACAAATAACTTTGCTTCAATTCAAATGTAGAAGTAGTCTATATTTTAAGGGCTTCTACGTCATCACGAACAGACAATTTAATTTTGAAAAGTTCTACTTTCCGATATCCATTTCAATCAGGTTAAGAAACCATTTAATTTCTATATTGAGTATGGTAGTACTGTAAGGAAAAAGAACAATGCCATATTAGAAGATTGCAGTGACTGTTTAACTTGCATGCGATTTTTACCCTCGGCTGCACATTCGCTATCATAATAAATTAGAGAATTTCAGTTTTGCAGTGTATATGGTAACTCCTCCTTGTCTTGAGTTGCAATCCCAAACATGTGAAAAAATGATTATAGGTAGTTATAAAAAAAAGCAAGATTTCTTTATTGCAAATATTTACAAAAATGCTTATTCAAAACGCGAATAGAAAATGCCACCTGTAGGAAAAATGGGTTTTCCATTCAAACCTTTTTCTGAACTCTGCTGCGCCTCAATCAAAAATCTAACACTTATTATCAAAAAAATAAATGCGGTCGACATACTTTTTATTTTATACAAGATGTTTTCGGAATACTTCATTAAACTTTGCTAACATATATTTTATAAACAAAAAAGACAAAATAAGATTGAAATAAAAAATTAAGTTAGTCAAAAAATCTTGATTGCTTTTGTAGTAAACTGTAAAAAATTGTGGTAATTTTACCCGTGAAAATGTAAAATTACCTTGAAAATGAGAATATTTAGTTTACCGTAGGGTACAGTAACTTATAGAGACAGTGGGGACAAAAGCCCCTAAATCGGCCTAGAATGTTGCAAATTCAACCAAGAAAAAGTTGTCAGTTTCTCATGTCAATAAAATTTCGCCCCTAAAATGTCACTTGTTGCCACTATCTCTATAGTCACTGTAACTTAGAGAAAATTTACTCAACGGTGTAATTTTCTACAAGACTGTACAATTATCATTTAATTTTGAAAAATTGAACATTGCTGTGAAACTACTTGAATAAAATTCATTTTGTTGATGTAAATTAATCTGAAAATGTAAAACTAACTGGTCATTTTACACCTGATGGCAATTACCGACAATAAACACTCCTATTTTCCTTTTCTTCACGTGCCACCGTTACTGGATGTTGACGTACTAAGGAATTAATTAATGGGGTGGTTTTCCGTTGCCTTCCTCATAGCCCACAGATATATTTTGGGCTTTAGATCACAGCAGTGTATTCGACGCGACCAGGATTTGAACAGGAGTTGCCCGCTTCCCAGTGCCACACTTTATGCCACACTGCTGGTTTTTACCAGCATTATCGATTTTACAGCAAAACTTCTCCGACAGTTTTTGTTGTAAATTTCATTCCCTTCATTTTTTGATTATACATATACATTTTTCTATTTCGTTGCATTATTTCTGAGATGACAAAAATGTTTTATATTTTACAGATCATTTAAGTTGCTGTCATTCAGAAACGGTGCAACAAAATAGAAAAATGTATATAAGCAAAAATGAAGAGAATGAAATATACAACAAAAAATGTCTCAAATTTTGCTGTAAAATCGATTTTTATGACACGAATGTCTTCAATAGATACAATTTACAAAGCTAAAATAGAAGCGTCAGAGTTCTTTTGTAAGTGACCGTATGTAAATCCCTCCTAATTGTAGTCATACATTCTGTTGTAATCCAACCATGAACCAAGTTCAATTTTATAATTTCTGCTAATTGGCCTTAATGTATTGCTTAGGTTATATTTAATTAGTCAAATAATCAGTAATCACTGCACGAGTAGTGGTTCAATGCCCACTTTGTACTGAAGCTCTAGGCTTATTGTACCCCGTTTTCGATTAAGTTATGAAGGAAAGTTATAAGTATTTCGATCCACAGTTTGATGTTCACCAGAGAGCAGAGTTAAGAAATTCTGCCGAGTCTGAGATTTGAACCTAAAATTTCCGCTCATAAGTTCAACTAGCGATCACATCAAGCCACCACTGGGGTCATTAATTAATTTTTTATCCAATTAGTTGGATACTGTTTGATTCTTCTTCTTCAGCCTTTTCTGTCCACTGTAGGACAAACAACGTCTTTCTCTGAGAGAAAACTTTTAATATTTAGATCCCACGATTGCTTAATCCGGATTGGGGAATGCCTGTAACCCTGTTTTAATATGTTCGTTATTAACTGTAGGTTCTTTAAATAAATAGTTGATGGCGTCAATCATCAACCCAGGAAGATCGTCGGCTTTATGTGCTCCCCAGAAGCACAGAGACGGTCATATGAAAGTTTTAGACTCTCCCCGCATTCGAACCAAATACCTTAGAGCAAGCAGTTGTTTGGCTAACCTAATAAGCTAATGACTGTCTCATTACTGATTGATTATTTTACAATATTTCTAAAATTAAATTATGCTTTAAGTTAATTCGAACAGGAAGCCAAAAAAAAACCTTTGGTGGAATATATTCAAATCTTATGTTTGAACAGTTTCTTTGGACTATTCAATTAAGAGTCACATATAATTTTTTTTGTTTTAGAATAGGTAACAGTTTATCAACCAAGGGAACATTAATAACAAAAATGATATATTTTGGCGACCAAACTACCATAATACAGTAGAACCCCTCTATAACGAGTCCCGGTTATAACAAAAAATCGGTTATAACGAGGAAAAGTTTGGTCCTTTGACTTTTGTTTACATGCTAAACTGATTGTTTATAGCGAAAATCTGCTTATAACAAGTAAGCAAGCTGGTCCCTTAAGCTCTCATTATAGTGGGGTTCTACTGTAAATATTTTATTTTTTTTCACCATTTAATCAAATGACAGGAGTGCTCTTCTTTTAGTGCCATTTTTAGATGGACCCCAGAGCAATTAATAAATATTTGTATAAAATGAAGAATAATTATAAATTTAAACAAAAAACTTGATCCCATCTAAACTTTCGTTCCATAATTTAATTTTTCTCAAGAAAAAGTAATTTTTCATCCAAGACCTTGGAAAGTATCCCACTACATTTAGTTTTAACTTATGGAAAATGATACGTTGCGGTCACGGTACATAATATAGTAAGGCAATCCAGCGCTGCACTCTTTACGTGCATTAGAAATGAAACCATAAAGTACAACGAGAGAGATGCATAACAAGGTATCTAAATGTAATAATACGTGCACATTTTATATCATCTTACTATGACAAACATCGCAATTAGTCCACTCTGTGTCTATATAGGTACCTTGTACTCTATCCTTGTGGACAAAATTGTTTCAGGTAAACTATGCACGTCGGATTACCTTACTATATTATGTACCGTGGTTGCGGTCGAAGCAGTTTTGTGTTAAATTAACATGATATCACTAGTGATAACTACGGTAATGGAATATTACTTACTGATTTATTTCATTACCGTTGTTATGACTTTTTGTTATATATCAGTTTATATTTTTATTTTGGAAAGGACCTGTCTTGGATGTAAAGCCGCATATTTGACTCTCAGCGAAAGTGATCCATTCAGTATTTGTAAGCTATCAGAACGAGTGTAGCGAGTTGCTTACTCTTCCAGAATGGATCACTTTCACTAGCTCGTACGTAAATAGCTATTATGAAGTAATTTTACAGAATCAGATGGTAATCATGCAACACCGTTGATGAAAATTAAACCACTGGGTAATTTTACCCGGAATTTTTTCAGTGTAGCCAAACATAAACAATAATAGGTTTGATTTGTATATTACCATAGCAACATTATAAAATGAGATAGTTTAAAACGCAATTTTTAAAATTCAGCTAGCCCACTAGGGAGCATGTAAAAGTCCGCAAAATATTTGTTTCTATGGTATAATCCTGTACTTCTTTTATTCGAGTCTTTCCGTTCAAATAAACCTAATTCTTTAAAAATTCTGTTTTAAACTTTAATTAAGATAAAAAAATATTTATACATGCAAAACTTTTAGTTTCTGTCCTATTACTCTCCACCTTCTGAAATTCTAATTCAGAAAACGTCAATTGTGGTTCCATTCATCGAAACGATCATTCAGAATTGTGAAAATTTAAGAAAATTCATTTTGGTGCGTGGGAGGCTCAAAAACTTTGCATAAATTTCAAAATTAATTTGATACACTACTAACAATAATTCAATCAGATAGGTAATTGTCAAAGGTACCTAAAAATGTGAGGTATTTAAAAAATCTTCTTTCGTTTTAAACTTTATCCGATACATTATTTTTCTTATTGAAGTGATTCCTAGAGGCCACTGTTATAAAGAGCCATCTGAAAACTTTCCATATCAAAAGTTTAGTGCCAGTCTGCCTCTGCCTGTAATAATTTTGTTTATTTTCAAAATATAAACAAAGTTAGCTACCCCAACAATTAGCTTTGTTAATTTATTAAAAACATTGTTAAAATGCTTAAAAAATACAGACATACACATACAGGAATTAAAATGATATATTTTTGAAATTAATTTTGATTAATTTCGAAAATAAAATAAATATGAATTCGTAAGCGACAACTATGTTGCTAGAAATTGATACAGATTGTGATTGCGTACTTAAATAGTTAGAATAATATGAAAATCATTTCCAGCAGGTGAGAATGTGTGCAGCTATTTTTGTATAAAATTTAAACAAAAATGTGTAGAATGTGGTTGATAAGAAATTATCTTCGCAATGTTTGAGAAATTATCTTCGCAACTTTTAAGAAATTATCTGTTTCTGATTAACACGGATAATGGAACGAGTTAACATATTACCTATACAATACAAAATTTCCTATCTACAGCAAATAAATTTAAACTACTAAATTGTTTTGTTAGTTACGGAAGCAAAAAGATAATATTGTTTAAGTCTACCTTTCTGATAATCTTCTAAAAGTAAATGGAAATGGCCTAACTTCATCCACGTTTTAGGATCAATACTGATTTTCTTGCCAAGCTGGTTTGAACTAATGTCACAATCATTTTGAGTTTGCTTCCGGGCCTGTACAACCATTAATTGAAGGTATTTGACTGCCTAAAATTGAAAGTCTTAATATCAAGTTATAATTCAAAAAGTTGTCTTACTTTTAACACCAACGTTCGTTTCTTAGCATTCTCCGGTGATTTTAGTAACAAAAAACCGTACTGCCGACTAAAATACAAAATGTTTAAACGCAAAATTCCGCTACTCTGCTCTGCTTACCTATCCAATTCCGATAATATTTGGAGTTCCTGTGAAGTCATTGAAATATCGTCATTTTCTTCTGGTTTTATAGTATCTTTACTCATTTTTGAACTCTATCACGCTTTATTAATTCACAAAATTGCTATTTTAAGAACAAACACGATGTCGACTGTCAGTGACAACTTAACATCGATGTTAGGTTACATTTCCCGCCATCTTTTGTGTCAAATTGAAATAAATTTTAAAAACTGAATTTGAGAAATACGAAACTCTTATATTTTTTTACAAATTATAGATAGGTAATAAAATTAACTGGACAAATTTGCAAAATTTTCCAAATATAACTTAGCTTTCCTGTAATTATATTATTTACAAAATCTTTTTTTACAATTTACAAATTTGTGTAGTTATTACGAGTAATAAGAGTGTTAACGCTAATGATTAACGCTAATGATGTTACAATATTAAATTAAAATTGAATAAAATATTATTTGCAAAATTTGATTTTCCTATTGACGTATTTTTTGCTTGCGATAATTGACAATAGAGTGCGCCATTATACCTGTCAGTATTTAAATTAATCAATATTATCGCAACACCGAGTTTAGTTTTTTAGTAGAATTGCCGAGAGCGAAGTTCAACAATCCCATATCTCCATAAGTCACTGGCTAGCTTGATGAGCTAAATATGTTTCCAGAAAGTTTAGTCCACATCCAGCAGTTACAGGACAATTTATAGCGGTGGGATCAAGAATTTAGCGGTTAACTGTTCTGAGGATTAATTTCCAAATTAAGTACCTACATAATTACAATGTTTAATTGCACTTATTTCTGACCTTTGGGGAGGGTTTTCAGCACACAGAAGCGCATGCAGGTTAGCCCAATTTCTAGCCGACTCACAAGGCAAATTTTGGGCATCAGATTTTCTTTTACGAGATTTTCTCTCGAAAATATAAAAATTTCTTCGGATTTTCTGAAATTTTTTTTCTGAACTATTTTTAGGGGGGGGGGGAGGAGCCCTCCAGGCTGCAGACTCACCGATGTGTGATAGTATATAAACACCAGTTTGAAAATTCAACTTTTTTAATTTTGAAACAAAATTTTTTTTGTAAATTTTTTAAAGCATTTTTTATAATTTCCAGCTTCATATGCCCATAGCTCGGAAAAGATTGACTTTTCAGTAAAAATACCTCAATACTTTTTTAAAGAGCGTGAAATAATCTACAAATTAGATTTAAACTATTTATTGTCTGAAATCAACAGTTTTCGAGTTATTAATTAAAGTAAGTAAAAAAATGTTGAAAAATTTGAGCTTATTTTTGGTTTATTTTCAAAATCCTGTGTCTATTAAACGAAATATTTTTCAAAAAAGCCCAATTTCAGATAGGAAATTTAACGGACTAACTTTTGTCTAGTAAAAATTTTTGGAAAACCAATCCATGTTATAGAAAATCAAAAAATAATGAACAAAGCAGCTACAAAACAAAAAAATTAAATTCACAAAATTTTTATTGCTATTGAAGAATTATTATTTTCTGATTTTCTGTGAAATTGATTAGTTTTTCAAAAATTCTTACTAGGCAAAAGTTGTAGTCCGTTAAATTTTCTATCCAGAATGGGAAGTCGGATTTTTGTAAAATGTTTTCTTTAAATGATACAGGGGTTTTAAAAAAAGATAAAAAGGAAAAACTCGAATTTTTTATCACTTTTTTACTTACTTTAATTCATAACTCGAAAGTCGTTAATTTTAGACAATAAAAGGTATAAATCTAGTTTGTAGATTTTTTCACGCTCTTTAAAAAAGTACTTAACTACTTTTACAGAAAAATCAATATTTTTCGAGCTATAGTCATGTGAAGGTGGAAATCAAAAAAAAGCTTTAAAGAATTAATATTTGAAATTTTATAATTATTTAGCTGATTTAATTTCAAAATAGTTTTTTTTTAATTTGTAAATTCGTGGCCGCACTTATCTATTCCCGAAAATTATTGTTTGATTAGGAGCAAATGTTGAATTTTTCCTGGCGACTTTGTAAGATTGACGGACTAGAAGAGCGGCAGTAGTTTGAAAATTGCATAGAAGCCACCAAAAGTACATTTTCCCCAAATAAAATTTGTTTATTTTATTTCAAGCGTAAAAAATTACCAATTAAATTAATTATCTTTATTTTTACTGACGTTATTCCTGTGATTGGTAAGTTCATAACAGATTAATAGCTTTTTTTTTGGAAATTTTTGGAAAATTGAAAGAAACTTCACTTTTACGCTTGTTTGGTTGAACATACTTTTGACATAGGGTTAAACTCACCCTTGTGCCCCCACCTGAGAATAAGTAGAAGAGATCGATGTTTCTATAAATTAGTCTCATCTATTGTAGGAATTGGTGGGAGTCCGCAAAAGTGAAAAGGTTAAGAACCGTTGATGTAGGTTGAGGGAAAACGTTTTCATTTTTAATGAACCAATTGGTACATTTAGCAGTTTTGACAAAAAATATTATAATAATTTTCCAACTCATGCCGAGTACTCATTTCAGTTAAACGATCCTGCATAATAAATTGGAATAATTTCGTGTTAACTTGCATCTATTCCATAAGTGCCAAATTAAAATTAAATGGAGGAATGAGTAAGCGTTATCAATTCGAAGAAATATAGTAGCAATGTTCGGAGTGGTCGAATTTTTTCTGGGTATCGGAGGTATAGTGCGCATAATGACTCATAAGTCACAATATTGATACCACTGAATCAATTTAAAAATTTTATTTTGATTACATAATAATTGTATCGTAGAGAATTGTTTCATACTAAATTTGTTATCGTTCACCACACTTCTTTAGAACTTCCATCCACAAACCTTGACTTATTTTCTACCTTGCATGTGAAAACTTAATAATTAATTAATATTTTCTCAGAAAATTACAATAATTTTTCAGGAAACAAAAATTGGTGATTTACTGGCCTGAGTTGAGATAATTTTTATTATGTTAGGAATTTTCTAAACAAATTTTTGAATTATTACTGTTATTGCCTGATGACTAATCAACGTAGATAACATCGCCGATTCAATATAAAATAACTTTACATTAAATTGCGGAATTTGAAAAATTTAGCTTTCAGCTTTTTACATAGATGTCCAAGCCGCCCTATGTTGCAATATTGGTTGCATAATGTAGTTTTATCATACACAAACACCACCCCTTCATCAAGCCTGCATCCCATTCGATTACGGACGCGAATTATAATTTTTCTAAATTACTTTCAATTTTCATAAATTTTTTTTTAAATATTTTAAGAATAAACTGGAAACAAACTACAAATAAATTTAAAGTGGGGGGGGGGGGGAAATATGGTATTTTGAACAGTGATTTCGATTTTGCTAAAATCCCATCTCATCAATCTCAAAAAATAAGAAAGTTTTAAACCAAAAAAAATCACGAAAGTAATCCACATAATTGTGCAGAAAAAGTACACAATTGTGTAATTTTCTGCACAATTGTGGGGATTAGTAACACATAGTTTTCTCTGTGGAAACTTCATAAAATTTCAATTTCATCATTTATTCCATTTGACCTGAAAATGATTTAAACCTTAAATTGGAAACGAAAAACCATAAGAAATACTATAAAATCAGGACCCTTTTTTTTTAACTGAGTTGGGCACTTAGGCTCTAGCAAATTTTTTCGTTTCTTCTGTGTGTTCTTTTTCCGATTAAATACTTCATCCTTGCGTCTTGTGTTTCTTCTCACATCTCGTCTTCTTGGTTACACCTTTTCTAATATTTCTAAAATTTTTTTAAATTTTTCTAAAACAGCACTGCTTGAAACGATCGTCTTTGTTCTAGTAAGCTAGGTTTTCGTGGTCCTGAACCTAGCATTTGAAGCAACTGGTTACTTTCAGGACCTTGCATGCGCCAGTCAGTCAAATTCTGTATTTTAATGGCTAAAAGTCTCTGCGTTCTTTTATTCCCTGGCTTTCCATGAGGATGTTTGTATCACTTCTTGTAACCATGATCTTCGTAATTGACGAATCAGTCAAACATCCTTTAATTTTGTCGAAGGGGCGGAAGAGGCTTGCGTCTACATTTTCTCCCCCCTGGGCACGCCACTTCTTCTGTAGTAATTACATTTTTAGGCTCGACTTGGAGACATGGGTGGACCCAAGGGCCAAATATTTCAATATAATTTTGTACATTATGGAATTGGAATTTCAATGATTTCCAACAGGGGGGAGGTAACGGGGTAACTGTCCCCTCCATGACCCATCAAAACCCATAAAATTACTAAATTTTGTTAAAATTTGAAAAATATACCTAAATTCTTATCGAAAAATCTGGAAGTACCCCGTCAGGTACGATTTGAAGGGGCTAAAGAATCTGATGGCCCATGCCGTTTTGGTCTTATTCACAACCTTCTTTGCAATTTCCCAGTTGGCTTCAGTTGGTGGTTGGCTTATTTTGTCAGTCCAATCGAAATCGGAGACTCTCTGACTGTCGGGAAAGTGTGTGTGTAGCAGTATTTCGGCAGTTTGTGAGAGGGTATCTGTGTATGACCCATCCTCTCGACATAGGCTGCCGGGCTGCTGATATGGATCTTTAGCGAGGATCTTGTTCAGCCTAGCCGCAGCGGCGGTTGTTTCAACGCCGCTGCAGAAGGCCCTCCACGACTCGCGTTGCTTATGGCGAATTACTCTCTTAAACTCCGACCGGTGCGCCTTATACGCTGCCCAGTCGTCGTCCTTCTTGGAATTCTGCGCTTTATTATAGAGCTTCCTTGTCGCTTTCCTGTTGCTTAAACCCGCAGTCCAGCCGTTCTTAGCGGACATGAAAGCTCATATGCGTTAATGAGGGAGTTCTGCAGCTCATTAGCATACATCTCAATCTCCTCAGTAGTTGCTGGTTTTTCTTTGTTGGAAAGTCCCTTCAACATTTCGGATTCCATGGATTCCTATATTGCTTGGGTACCATTGTTTTAGCCTTTAGTTTAAAGGTGATCCATCTGTGATCTGACATTGTCAGTTGGTCGGACACTTGCCAGTCATATACGTGATTAGAAATGCTTAATGACGCCACTGTAATATCAATTACCGAGTTACGGTGATGTGACACGTAAAAAGTAGGGACAAAAAGTGGTCCTGAACCTAGCATTTAAAACACCTGGTTACTTTCAGAACCTTGCATGCGCCAGTCAGTCAAATTCTGTATTTTATTGGCTAAAACATCGTCGCATCTCACGCATTTGAAGTCTCTACATTCTTTCATTCCCTGGCTTTCGATGAGGATGTTTGTACCACTTTTTGTACCCATGATCTTCGTAATTGACGAATCAGTCAAACATCCTTTAATTTTGTCGAAGGGGGGAAGGGGCTACATTTTCTCCCCCTTGGGCACGCAACTTCTTCTGTAGTAATTACATTTTTAGTTATCCGATCGACTTGGAAATATAGGTGGACCCAAGGGCCAAATATTTCAAAATAACTTTGTACACAGGACTCGAAATTCTAATGATTTCCAACAAAGGAGAGGTAACGGGGCAACTGTCCCCCCCCCATGACCCATCAAAACCAATAAAATTACTAAATTTTGTTAAAATTTGAAAAATATACCGAAATTCTTATAAAAAAATATGTGTTTACCCTCTCCCAGCCAGCTTCAATCACCTTTATCCTGAATCTGCTCTTGTGTACAAGTGAAGGAAAATTTGAGAAAATCCCATGAAGTCTTAAGAAATTGAAAATACAAAGAAATCTTAAGAACACTAATATGTAGATGGGAATTTTTTATTTTTTCAATTTTTTGAGATTTCCTTGGCTATATTAAGATTTTCCGAGATTTCGTAAGATAATAATATGATTTTCTACATATTTTCGTATTTTTTCTTTTCTTAGAATTTCTTAATATCCCGAAATTTTATAGAATTTTCGGAAATGTATTAGGATTTTTCAAGATTTTCTAAATTTTTTTGATGTTTTGTTGGATTTTCTTCAATTTTTCTTTTTTGTAGATTTCTTAAGATATTCTCGAGTTTTCTACGTTTCCTTAAATTTCTCTTCTTCAAGATTTTCTTGAATTTTGTAAAATTTCCATAGATTTCTTGAAGTTTTCCAAGATCCTAAAACTTCTTGAGATTTTTTGGAATTTCCCCGAATATCTTCAGATTTCTCTTCACTAGTACACCGGGGTTTTCTAAAGATTTCTCCCTAGTTTGTTGCTGGGAAACCGATGAGAAATCGTACTAGTATATAAAAGTGAAGGAAAATCTTAGAAAATTTTAAGAATACTCCAGATGAGCTTTATTTTTTAGCTTTTTAAGTATTCTATATATTCTAAATTTCCTCAAATTTTCCATTTTCTAAGTTTTCCTGGCAAAGACGGCTGGAAACATGGACGATAACGGTGGGTCTAACCCCCTCCTCATGACAAAACCCAACAAAATCTACTAAATTTTTAAAATTTCAAAAATATACCTAAATTCTTATGAAAATATACTTATTTACTTTCTCCTCACCAGCCTCATTTACCCCCTAAATGAACTTTGCTTGGATCTATGATTTTCAAGAAATTCCAGAGATTTCCAAGGGAATCCCGAATAAGTGTACACAAAATACACTGGATGGACCAGTCTTTCCATTTTTGAATTTTGCAATTTCTCGCTCTACAGTCTCTAGTTTAGAGAGAACCTCGACGAGCTTTTCTTTTTCTTTTGAGCTAAACTCCAAATTGCATAGGCCCCACCTGTAATTTTCTATTTTGTTGTTTCTGTTTTGGTTTTTGTTCTCGTGTTGTTAGCGAGGCAGCGTTGGTGGTGGGCTATGCTTTTGCAAACCTGGTTACCTCTTTTGTGAGGTTTTGTGTTCCTTAAAGAATAATTCCACCTCCCGTTCCTTATCCATTGTTGATTCATTCCATCTTTGGACATCCGGGCTTTTCCTGTGCGCTCGAAATTTTCCATAGATATCGTTATCGCTTTTTATTTGGATTTTTCCTCAAGTTGTGTTTTTGGGAAATTTGACAACCATCTGGTGTGACACCAGTAAAAACTTTTCCAGCGGACTTTGATGTATCGTGAAACTTGCCGGAGGGAGTGGGGAACCAATAGAATTTATTGGACCTGGTGTTGCGTTACGTTACGGAGTGTATATATGCGATGTTTGCATGCGATGGGGCATCACTCTTTCAAAACAAAATATTAAATCATTATTGAAGTTTAAAACATAATTATTATTATTATTATTATTATTGCCGACTTGGAATAATGTCTTTTATTTGTTGAACTATCTGATGTTTTATTATTTTTGATATTGCCAAATTGCCAACGATGAACTGAGGAAGACCTATCTCCGGTTATACAAGAAGTATCTATCTAAGCAGATAGATATTTTTTTGATTTTTCAAATTACAGTTGAATTTTCAAGTATTAACATTACTTTTTTCAGAATTATACTTACTTAATATAATTAAATTTTATTTCAATCTCCTGCTGCTCTTGGGGCTCTCGCATAGCAGTGTTTGACTTGCCTGGTATTTGGGATTTTAAAAAAACAAGTTCACGTACTAGTAGTAAACACATTTTTATGATCCACTGATTCATCCAAAAATTCGGCCATTCCTAGACCACCTGGAAGGTTTAAAATTTTCACTTGCGTAGGATTGGTATTTCCTGTATCGAGAAAAATTATCTCGCGATTTTCGATCATCTCGCGTGAGATAAAAAACTCCTTTAAAAGAAGATAAAGTGAAGTCTCACGGAGCTAGCTAGTTTAGGTATGAAATTGTAATGCCAATGGCAAACCATGGAGGAAATCTGCCATGAAAACCAAAAAAATAAAATGGACACTACCTCGTCACTTAGGGCGAAGGCCTTCGAGGAGGAAATTAAATTTAAAGAAAATGTCATATTGATAAATTTTTAATTTATTCGAAGATTTACCAATCACGTTTGAAGAATTAATTGGAGGTCAATGAGTTGGAAAGGTGCAATTTTTCCTATTCTTAAAAAATCCCCTTGTTTGTTTAACTTTTTTTACGTTTTTAGCAAGTTATGGAAATGGCCCAAGTTATTTTACGTGCGTATTTTATTGACACCCTGAAGTGGACTGATCAATCAGGTGAATCAATGATGAGTGGGGAAAATTTTGTTTAAGATAAGAAATTAAAATAACAACATTCCGATTGAATTACCAGTAAGAGCAAAAATAATTTAATAATCACATTCCGAAAATAACTCAAAACACTCCTGTTTTTTCAAATTTTGTATCTATAACCGGAACCTATCAAAACTGGCATTTCACTTTTGATCTCCGGGCAATATAAACAAATACGTTTTATAGAGAATTTATCGATTATGCGCTATTGAAATAGAAAAACCATGTATGCACCTAAAATAAAAGTTTACTAATTTATGTATTATATTCAAATTAAAATTTTTCATTTTTACGGTTCGTGATATTTTTATAGATTACAAAATTTTGTAAAAAATTATAATTTTATTACAAAACGTTACCTACTTACATTTTAATAATCTTTGCAGAAATTCCATTATACAGGACGTTTAAAAAATACAGAGACATCTTGTGAACAAATACTTCCTATATTCCAAAATTTGATTTTTTTCCGCAGGAACTTCCTGGTATTTTTTGAGAGACGTACATTTTTTAAAAATTTATTTATTTTCCAAGCACCCTGTATACTATAATGATTAAGTGCACTATGGAAAACTGCTTTAAAATGTCAAATTATGATAATAGAATTCAATATCAAAATTTAACTTTCAAAATGTGGGCGAAAGTAGCACACATTGTTTTCTTCAAGTGCTAAAAGTTGAAGTGATTAATTAAATTGATCGTAAGATGCAAATTTAACAGTCACTTTTCAAAGTCTTTATTTTCAGGTTTACTTAGTTCATATAAAAAATTATGACTTCAGGCTTTGGTTTTTATTTTTTTTTTATTATAGATAAATATACGGTAAATCCATAGTGCGGACTACTTTGGTGGTTCTCTACCTTTCAAAATGCCAGAAAAATTTTACATTAAAAGTTACATAATTTAATTGACGTAGGTACATAACTTTTTAAATTTTAATCTATACAACATAGTAAGTACCTACTTGCCGAGCAGTATAAAGCAATTTTTTTATTTTAACTAAAACATCAACCAATACTCCTTTAGAGAGATAGCAAGTCTGATATAATCGCTTACCAGACAATTTGAGAACGCTAGAACAACTTTCTCAAAATTTTGAAATCCATTCCCGCGCGTCTTGCAAGTTTGAAACGGAGAGAATCTCATTGTAAGTAAGCAGCTCATAAATCAATTACTCACAATCAATTAACCTGGCTGGTATTTTAATTGGGTTCGAAATTCTTTGAAAATTGGCACCCTACATAAAAGAGTGAAAACTCCAAACGAGAACGACCTTCCAGAAGGCCGACCCGTACGACATTTTCCGCATTCTCTAAATGTCCAGACCGCCCCTCTTATATTCGCGTCAGTAAATCACTGCAACTTAAAATTCAATGTAATTAGCAACTTTATAATTGAAACGGTATTATAATATTTTTAGTTTAAATAGAAAGGCGGCTGTGAGTACCTATAGAAATCAGCAGATTTCAGCAGAAATCAGATTTTAAGGGATTTCGTAATAAAATAATTTTTACCTGCAAATTCAACATTTTAATTTCTTCTTATGGCATCGGCCATAATAATCGGGTATTCCCGCATTTCTACTTATTATCTAATATATTATTAGAGAAAAATTTGATTTAGGGTTATCCTGGAGCAAAATATCTAATATAAGGATGTTTCCCGTAGTTACCGCTAGTGTTCACATGTGTACCGGACTACATTTTTTCTAAAAGAAAAAACCAGTAAATGCGAGGAATAGAAATCATCACGATATAAAAAAATCTATATGAATTACTTGAATTTCAACACCAGGCTATGATGTTTTTAGGTTATTTAACATTTTTTATTTTTTATAGAAAATTGATTATAAAATAATTATACATTAAAGGTTAATTACTTTTTATTCAACGTAATTATAATACGATTGTAACAAAGGGTGTTCCATGAAAATGCAACAATTAGACACAAAAATATATTAATATGCGGTTAATGGTTTGACCAGTCACTTTGTTGATTTAGGAAGAAAGGAAGAAAGGAAAAATCTCAAAAAAGAGAAACCATACGGAAGAAAACCAGTGAGAAGATTCTCAAAGCGATGGACAGAAGAAGAAGCATAGCAAGCATAGTCCAAAATGATTTCTTCTCTCTTTCGGAGAGAATGTAATTTGCAAGGTTGTCAACTCTAAAAAATTCATCCCCCTAAAACACAAGTGAAAAACCTCTAAAAACCCCTAAAACTTCTTCTTTTTAGTTTTTTCGTGATTTTTTCAAGGGAATAACAAAAATAAAAAACCCCTAAAAATACCCCTAAAAATAAAAACCCCATCGCACTTTTTTCCTCCTCATTTTAGGGAGAAAACCCCGAAGTTGTCAACCCTGGTAATTTGTAAAATTCTTACACAATATTTTAAATTAATGTATCACCCTGTAATATTTTACATACCTAATGTATTCTGACGCGCCTTTAATTTCTTCATTCGTTCATTCTTTTATTTTTAACTTATTACCTATCTAGCACTATTAATTATTTAATTACAAAAAATCCTATTTATGTAAAAATTCAAATTTCTCTAAAATAATAAATAATAAAATAAATGTATTTTTAAAATTTTTTAATGTGTAAAACGATACACTGGTTTAGTGAAAAATTTTTGAAACTATGTAATTCTGTAAACAATGCTTAGCGCACGTTTTACACGGCAAATCTTCCAAATTGGTTTCCAAATGGGAATTCCAGATTTAAATATTGAATTAGACCCCACGCAGTCAAAATGATTGACCCAAAAGGTGCCATCTTCCTAAAATGTAAGTGCAGTGCATTTTTGCATTTCTTCAAAAATAATTATGTGATAATTCCTGAAGTATATCAAGCCCCAAGGTTAATAGCTCAACGTCCAGCTTCGCGGTAGTTTATCATGACTAAACTCGTTCCTTACTCCATTTAGCAGACAGAATAACATTTAGTTAATATACTTATGCACTTCAGCGTATAGCACGGTCTAAGTTCATACAAAACTATAGTTTTTTTTTCAAAGAAGGATACACACAAAGAAATTTGAATTTGTGAACTATAAACTAAACCGAAACACAGTTGTAAGTAAACAGTAATCGAACAGCATATTTCGTTAATCAATTCGTGCGCGTCATTATTAAGACAATATTTTTTACAAACCGGATCGAGATTACGTTTCTATCTAGCAATTACTATACAAATCAATTAACCTACAAGTTAAGTAGAATAATAATTTTAAAAATTAAAATTAAAAAAATTAAAAACATAAAACAATGTAAAAAATATACAACCTCAATCAGTTTGAATACCAGTAACTCACTTTTTATTAAGGTATCTTTCCTGAGTGACGAAACCGCAGAAAGAAAAAACCGCATTTCCAATGTCATTACCCCCGGCGACGGAATGGATGAATAGACGGAGTGGGTATATGCGTTATGGTGCGTTTTTGCTTCAGATCAAAATCATCAATTTTGATGCGGTTTTCACTAATTTTAGGAATATGCACCAAGCTGTCAGTCGTTTGGAAAAATCATGGTTAGTTGCTTGCATATCCATGAACCAATTAGCAAACATGCAATGCTGGTATTAGTCTGCAAATTTCAATTCTGGCCTCAGTAGACCTATAATGCATTGGGGACGCACTTGTTGCTTTTATCCGGATTCGGATATCCAGATTGGACGTAAAATTGAATACCGAAATTACAACAAGGGGGGGAGGGCAACAAAATAAAATATTAATGAATATGAAAACTTTTTTTTGTGTGAAAATTGATGTTTTTTAAAAAATTTCTAGAAATTCCACATTTATTTCATTAATTCCAAGGGGTAAACCAAGAAAAACCACATTACATTTAATTTATACTTTGGACTTGAAGGAATTTTTGTCATTCTTGTAACGAATGATTTTCTTCCATTTTCTTAGCGAGACCTACGTCAAATTTTGATGAAAATGATGAGTCGATAAACTCAGTAAAAATAAGGCTGAAGCAGTCAGAACTTAAAAAGTACGGATTTAGAAAGACGGGGTCTCTGGAGTAGACGAAGTTCTTAAAACATCTAAAAAGCCGCTCAAACTCGAATTTTTTTAAAATCATTCTTGAAGCTGTTCAAACTAGAAAATCAGGGTTCTACAGTAACAACAGGAAAAACCAAAACAAAATTAAACTCTCGCTCAAAATGCCCCACATGCAGTTTTTGATTTTGACCTGTAGTTAGTCTTCATTTCATAAGATGACTCTCTGCACTCGATCAGATAAGTACAATTAATTTAAACAACTCTTTGTTCCGGAATATATCATTTTATCCAGCAAAACCGACCTTGTAGGACTACGAAATGCCTTGCTCAGATCGCAGACTTCAACTTATATGACTTGATGGCTACCAAAAGCGTCAGCTGAGAAATCCATGCTAACAATGATCTGCATTTATTCAAAACAACCATTAACTTTATTAACAAACTAGCTGGAAAGCCCGGCCGTGGACGGGCAGCTAGACGGTGGATCTCTTTTAAGCGGTATAATATTTAAACAGTTAATTTCGATTCCCGCTACTAGAGGATTCCCCGTTTTTCTATATTTTCAAATAAACGCAAAAAGTCTAAAAGGTAATTAAAAATTTTTTTATAATATAAAAATTAATAAGTTTCTCAAATTCAAATTTTCTTTAGCCGATCGTTTTAATTTCCCTCACTTTTCCTCAAAAACAAAAAATGTCCCAGCTTTTTCTGACGAAATTTGCATAATTATTCTGTCTTTTAGAAGAGTGGGCATTTTATTATATGTACTGGAGGGTGTTCACCCCAGACCCCCCGATTTACACTTTTGACTACAATTTTGACAGTTAACTTTCAAAGTAACGCAAAAGTTGTACACTTTTGCTTAAAAATTCAAATTTTCCGATTTTCCTGACGAAATTTGAAAAATTATAAGTTCCATATTTTCTCCAAGTATTCTAAAAGAGTGGAAATTCTGCGATATGTACTGGAGGGTGTTCCCCACCCCCCAGACCCCCCGGTTTACAATTTTGACTTTATATTTTTATAATTAACTTTCAAAGTAACACAGAAAGAAAAAAGTAAACTTCATGAGCAGTAAAGTATATTTAAATAAATATGCATTTCAAGTTTTAATTTTTTCCAGCTGAAGGTTAAATTTCCCCCATTTTTACTTAAAAATTCAAATTTCCAAGTTAGTCCTAATCTTAGTTGGTTTAATATACCTTTCGGTTGGTAAAATTGTAAACTGGGGAGTCTGGGGGGTGTGGAACGCTCTCCAGTACATATTGCAGGATTTCCACCCTTTAGAATATCTGGAAAAGATAGGGAATTTATAGTTTTTCAAATTTCGCCAGGAAAAATCGGGAAATTTAAATTTTCAAGAAAAAGGGAGAGAAATCGTGTTTTTTTCGACCAAAAAATGACACGCTGTAGCAGGAGCAGCAGCAGCGTGTTGGAATTTTATACTTTATAAAATATATACTTTAAAATTGAATTTTTCTGAAATTCAAGGAAAAATCTATATAGATTCGTTCATAGTTTCATTTTAATATCAAATTGTACAGAAGTTTTAATCGCTGTAAAAACCTGTGGGACCACTTGGCTGTTCCACCCAATTATTTTGATTTGCAGTTTATCAATAGGAACTGTTTACATACAATTAAATATGAATATCAATAGTGAGCTAAAGGGTACAAATAAATCTTATTATATATATATCCATATATTAAGATTTATTTGTACCCTTTAGCTCACTATTGATATTCATATTTAATTGTATTTTCAAGAGCTAATAATTATAATTAATATGTTTACATACAGTTAGAATGACGTAAAAGTAATAATAATATAATATCTCTGGCGTTATCTTTCTAACTGTGACGCGCATGAATGGATTAACGAGATTCGAACTAATAAAACGAAATGCAACCTAACCAAACCTAATAACAATTATGACGCGCATGAATGGATTAACGAGATTCTAATTAATTTTTTATTATTTTTTTAAATAAGAAATGTCTAATGATAATTTTGGAATGTTGTTTATTTATTCATGCTCGTCAACGCTAGATAAATAAATACGCACGAAGTAGACACAGGGTCTATTATAATCAATAGGATTACACATATTACGTAAATATAAAATTTGTTATTCTTTTTAATTTAAAAAGAAGTAAGATAATTTGTTAAGTTGTTAAATAATTAAAGAGGTTTTCATAAATAATGAAGTAATTCTGATAATCTGAAATTTTGGTTTAATTATTCCCTTATCCAAAATGTGTACATGGTATCGCCGGTTTCTGGAAAGTAATGGCCATAGTCATCGTTCTGAGAAAGGGCCATTCCTATTGCAACCCCACATGAAGGAGCGTAGTCGACAAACAGGTATATGTAATTCAAAGTTAGTTCCGCGAATTTATCCTGCCGAGGTATCGATTTGTCGTACAGAGAAGTGTCAGGAAGGTATTATAAAAGGTGGCAAAGTCAAATTGGAACAGCATATCAGTATAAGATTTTGGTGAGTGCTGATGGAGAAAAATTAGGGGTGCCTAAAGTATACGATGTAAATTTGTTACTTCCGGATTGAGTAAACCCCCTCCGCAGTAACCAGTATAAAAGAGTGTGGCACGGTGCGCGTTCGAGTTTAGTAGGTGCTGGTGCTTATTGTCGTAGTTTCTCGTTGGCGAAAATAAACATAAGTATAAAAGAAAAAAAAAATAAATGCGAGTGCTTCATGGTGGCTGTACACCAAGTTACTTATGACGGCTGTAGTTCCTGGCTATGGGCGGTCATTTTTGGGACATAGCGACGTGGTTGTTCTTGTGTTTTGTAAGAATTGCTAGTTCAAATCGAGAGTTGGAACAGGAGCTAGGCTTAAATATCATTCAAGACTTCACCAAGGTAACTTTTATTGGAATACTTCCGTTAAGTAATTTCTCAATGTTGGAATTTCCACTATACAGGATTTGACATTATAAATTACTTACGTCAATTTATGTTATTGTTTATTCGCTAATAATAGAGATTTGAATTATTCAAATAGTCACGCCGCTTTTTTGAATGTGAAATTCCAAAATAAATTTCCTCCACCTGTTGCTTATCTTTTATTTTCAAACTTTGCAGGTGAATGTTAGTCAAGATGAATATACACGCAAGATGAATCTCTATTTGAACAAACTTCGTGACTCTCTAGACTACAGGACCAAATCAGTACCTGACTTGCTTACTTTTGATGCAGGTCAGTATCCTTTTACACCTGATATTGTGTTTTTAATTGATTTTCGACAGCCGGTGCGTCGCGTTTCCAAACTTCTAATTACAAAATTTACTTTTTTTTTACGACATTTTCCTTATAAATAGAACTTGGATAATTAACTGCAGCTGTTTGTATTTTTTCATTTTTGATTAGGCAACTTTTTTAAATCCCATCCCAAGGTAAATCACACTCGCAATTAATTAAATGACGACACGACATGTCGCAAATTACATTAGCTATCGGCTTAGCAGCCAACATTTATGTAACAACCACCGCTTGATTGAAAATTAAAAACCAACGAAAGTTTATTGAGATATACCAAATTCGTTCCACTTATCTAACGTCGGTAAGTAGGTAGGTATGCAGTAAAGGAAAGTAACTTACTAGCGTAAGTTTGACTTGACGTATCGAGCGTTTAAGATAACAATGCCAACATTGTTGCATAACAAGATTTAGTGTAGACTTCTTATAATGCAGCTAAGAGACAAGAGATTTTGATACATCAAGAAATAACAGCCATAGGTATTTCTAAACTTACACAGTCAATGATCAAAATAACTTTGAGTATTCCCACTACATTCCGAATCTTCCCAAGGAGTTAACTGTAAGGTTCGAAGGGAACATGTATATTTATATAAAAGTATATTTTAAAAATGTGCTAGTTTATTCTACGTCCAAGTCGTAGTTTCTACTAAATAAACGGAAATAAAATTTAAACAGGTATACCAATATAGAAAATATAAATATTGCAAGAGTGGGTCGTATACACAAACTAATGTAGTTGTAAACTTAACTATGTAGGTAGTTATTATAAATAGATAGATATCTGATATAAATAAAAAGTTCGTTCAACGAGTAACATTTTATAAAAAATACCAAAATACCAACTTAAAAAACCATTCCTTCCAAAATCATCCGTTTCATTTTTTTTTCAATTTCTTAACGGAATAATCACTAGATACAATAATTATTGTAATTAGTCACACTTATATTCGGCTTCGATTTGTCCTTCAAGGATGTATAGGTAAATGACTAACCTAGGAACTATTCCGTTGGTAGATAGGAATTTATACACGAAACTCTAGAATAAATATTTTATGTTAAAATAACTAAAAATAGGTGTACATTTATTTGCTTTATTGATAGTATCGATTATTATCATCATTATTGATTAAATAACATGTCCAGGACACCGGACTTCTAGAATAATTTAAATTTATAATTAACGTCAGTTAAACGTTAAACAAGTTTTAAGACCGGAGTTCCCATTGCGTGCATCAATTTTTGTAATTTACCTACGTAAAAAACCGTCTATACGTAACTGATATCTTATAATTTAATCATTAATCTTTTTATTATTTTTTCCAAATAATATGTTTTGGAATGCAAAATATTTTGCACCTGATAAACACAATGAAAGTAAACAGTATGTTTCATAAGATCAAAAGGAAGACCGTCTTTAACATAGTAGCATTGAACTTGTCAGAAAATGTTAAAAAATTTTAATTACTATATACAAACATTTAAAAATAGATTAAAAAAAAAAACTATCGTTTTGTTAATTACCTCTGCACGTTAAACAAGATCGCATCAGAATGCTTTTTAAAATGAATACTTTGACAATTGTCAAATTAACCTGTTGCGAAAGTAATTATTTTATTCGGAGCAAATGTACTTCTAGTAACTCACTGAAAAAAGTTCAACATTTGTTCATACTATAACAATATACTATTTTTCATCAACTTTCTTCTAAATTTCCTTTTTTTTCTTTCGAAAACGTTGAAAATTTCCCAAGATCTCTCAGAATTTCCTAACGTATTTCATTTCTTGGATTTTCTCAAATTTCCCCAACGATCCCTTCTAGAAACCTAACTTTATCATTCAATTGACAAACTTAAAGATTCATTTTTTCGCCACAGTAATAATTTTACTTTACTGCCGGCTTCTAGCGGGGGGAAGAATCCAGAAAGATCAAAATGTGATTCGTTGAAGAGTTTGAATTTATAAATAACAAATCTGTCAAAATAACTGATAAAATTTAGAATACAAATCAATAGCTTGAGCTTCTACAAAGATTTTAAATTTTCTCAGAATTTTAGACAAATAATAATTATTGTTAAAATCACAAAATATTTCTAGATTCAGTTTTCTATAGGGATTTTTATGTTCAAACAATTGAAAAGTTAAATTGTTTAAACTGATGTCCTTAATGTCCTTAATTATAAAAACAAAGGAACGCTTACCTTATTTATAGTTGTCTTGTTTAAATCTTAATAATAATTCTATTACAATGATTATATCAAACGACTGGGGGGTATTTCATACCCCCCAGACCCCCCGGTCTGTGATGGTTTCACCATCTTCCTTTTCTTCTTCTTTTAGATCAAAACCTTTAGACCAGCAGTGAGCAAACTACAGTTTGCTACATCGTTTTATGCGGTCCGAGACAAAAAGAAAAAATTATTATAAATTACAATATAATTAAAAATATTTTTTTGAAAATTATAATTAGTAAATCTGAGCATCGTATTTGCCTTTCACTAAACTGAACTTCTTTTTAAATTTTCTTAATAACTGATAATATACAGCAGCTTCCAATGTAAATTGTCCAGTACGAAGACTTTGTTGTTTCATTTCCTTCAGTTTTGTTCAACGACGGCACCAGCTTTTTTGAAATGGGTGGGCACAAATTCAGGGCCTATTTTTAACTGAGTTAGGCCCTAGGCTTTGGAAGATTTTAGGGCCCCAATTTTTGGGTTATTTTATCACTACTTGATTTTTATTTTACGATTTTATGTTCTTTCTTTTTGAGCCCATCTGCCCTGAAGGGCCCTGGGTTTAATTTTAAGCAATAAAAACTGGTTCCGCTACCAAGCCACACAAGTAATATTACCTAATAATTGAGCTTCAAAGCAGCTATTGGTAAAAATTGGTAAACCCAGTGCATAGTTTACTGTTTAGAATCTAAAGTCTTACATATTTTTTACTATTTTGGTTATTTTTTAGAAATAACCCTCCATAGTCAGGGAATTTGCTTTGGAAAATTTAGTGGGAACCCTGAATGGTTGTACGGCCTTCTAGCATTGAGGATATTTGAATAGAAAAAAAGATGCACTGGGGGGTGTTCCACACCTTTTTGTTTTTTTTTTAATTTTGCACCTTGATCTGGTTTGCGCCCTAGGTAGTTGCTTAGTTTCCCTAGTGCCTAGCGCTGTCCCTGATCCTAACGAATAGTATGGTTTTCGCTCAGGACACCCCACAATCAAAAATACCAGGCATTGTGCATAGCAGGGTCAGAATTTTAATCTACTCTCTGACTTCCCTGGGCCTATTTTTAACTGAGTTGGGCCCTAGGCTTTAGAAAATTTATTATTTTATCAGTATGGGGGCGTCCATTAATTACGTGAGGCTTTTAGGGAGGAGGGGGTCGAGCAAAATCTCACCCAATCTCACGTGGGGGAGAGGGGGGTCTCGTCAAATATCACATAAGATTACGAAGGGAGGGAGGGGGTCAACCCAAATCTCACGACATCTCACCATGGGGGGAGGGGGGGTCTAAAAATCGTCAAATTCGCCTCACGTAATTAATGGACGCCCCTATTTGATTTTTATTTTACGATTTTATGTTCTTTCTTTTCGGGCCTCTCTGGCCATTGGGCCCCAGGCGCGTGCCTAATATGCCTAGTGGTAAAATAGGCCCTGCACAAATTGGGCCCAATATATTTGGGGTGGGCAGGAGCACACAAAATTTAATAAACTCAAAAAAATACGTTATTAAAACGAGTACCTAAAAAATTTGGGCCAATCAACAGTGCCTACCCTGGCCCACCCCTAGCGCCGTCACTGGTTTTGTTTATATACACATTTTTCTATTTCGTCACACCGTCTCCGAGATACAGTGACTTAAAAAAGACTCCGTAAAACTGTTAACAAAATCAATATTAGTATCATTAATCATTATCTCACATCTGATGTGATCAAATTGACTCTAAGCTTTCCGAATCGAGACATAATTAATTGCCCAATCTGTCACTCTCTCTCCGTAGCATGCAGCGGATGCAGGAAACCTGTCTAGGTGTGCGATCACAGTGGCAGTTGATTTTCTGCTTAATTTATAATAATTTTTTCTTTTTGTCGCGGGTCGCATAAAACGACGCTGCGGGCCGCAGGGGGCATTTACCCCAGGACCGACTTAACAAGTTTCAGCGTCTTGGGCTGAAACATTTGACACATTAAACCTAGAAATAATTAAATAATGCTTATTTTCCCTAGCCAGAAAAGCTAAACCAGCAAAGAAAATGCATTTTCGGAGATTTATTTCTAGGATTTCTAGGATAAACAAAAAATGTAATCCATAGCATTTTTCCAGATTTTCCCTAGCAGTTTTCCAATTCCAGTAAATGTAAAACATTTGAATCCAGAAAACTGTTAAAGACAAGGACACCCTGTATAAAGAATTTAGTCATTTCAATATTCCACATGATACAGATACCGTAATTGCTTATTATAAATATTTTTTTTATCACGCGAGATATTATTAAATATTTTTTGGAATAACTCGAAAACGTATGGGCCGATTAAATTGTTCTCTCCATGAATAGTTCACTATTAATTTTTTGATTTTTGGAGTGAGGGAGGAGGGTAAACTTTTCAGTTTTGGAATTTCTCCTCCAATTCTCTCTCATGTTTTTCGTAGACATATGTAACGTGGGCCAAAAAAACACATGAGATAGGACAGTCAGAATAAAATTTGATACCAATCCGGTCTTGAACCAGATACCTCGTCATTAGTATATCACAAGAATGAATCACGTTGCCGAATTTGTACAAAACTTAGCATCGACTAATGTAATGTGAAAAAGGTGCCTTGGGGTATCAATATCCGGTTCCAAGTTTTGTATTTAATTTTTTTTAAATATGACGGAGTTCTAGTTGATTGTTTTTAGATTTTAAATAACTATTTCTAGTCCGGATCCGGATCTACGGTAAAAACATTTTTTTTTCTCTTATTGGATCTCTCTGAAATGTGGTTGAAGAAAATCGAGAATTAACTTAGGGAGTAAATGAGACCCTAACCCTACTTATTAGTATTTTTGTCCCTGGAAAAATCTTAAGGGTCTACTCGGATGGCGCGTAAAACAACAAAGTAGTAGACGAAAGAAATTGGGATTTTATTAATCTGGTCTATTCTGTATTACAAAAACTGTACGCAATAGAGAAAATCCGATTTAATTTAAGTATCAACGTCTATAAATATCTTTTAAAAGTATTCATAGTCCAAAATTTCTTTTTATAATAATAGCAGGTAATCGAGGCGGACAAAGTAACTATTTTACAACATTGTAAATACTCAATTAAAACTTATCAATAAAAAATCACATAAACTAAACGGGGGATATCCCTATAAGGTATTACAATGCAATACCGCTTCAACATTTACGATCCGCAATAACTGGTGGAATCAGTTAAAGATCGAAGAATTCGAATTTAACTAATCAGGGAATCAGTTGACTTTATTACATTTGATAATAATTTGTCAAAAATTTGCAGTGGATTCAATACTGAACAAAGCAGATTTACAATTTATTTTGGCAACAGATTTTTTTATTTGCGGTCTATTGGAAGCTGAAAAATAGAACGAAGATATTTCAAAACTTTTGCTTTCCCCACAGAAAATTTTAATTTACCTCTCCAATTTAAATCGGCCGGTTATTAATAGCAAAATTATTAATTGCTCGGAGTTTATTATTTTTTAAAATATTTATTTGGTTACTTATTTTATTTGCTCATCCAGCCTCGTCTACATACATAAATATAGATGTAGGTTATTGGAGTCCCAGGATGTAATTTGAAGGAAAATACAATATTAATATTTAAAGGTTGAAAACAGGAAATAATGTAGCATGTGAATAAATTGATTATTGGGCCCTTGCTACATTAACCTGAAAAGAAAAAATATTATCCCGAAAATGTAACGAAGCATGATGAAGTGCCGCAAAGACGAAGGTTGCGGCGCTGCATCCTGCCCAGCTGCATTATGTAAACTTTTACAAAAATTAAAATAATCACCTTTTAGCGCGTTTAAGAATTTATTTAACCAACTGTAAAAGGAATCTTCGGTTTGGGAAATCCCCGAGTGGATTTTTTCCCGGGTTTTTTACAGGTTTGTCGCCAAAATGTTTTTTTAAATTTGTTATAATCCAATCCACTGTTAGAAAGAAAACAAAAAATTAAAAAAATTAGTGATGCCTTGGAGGTACGCGAGGAATTTTTATTATTCACAGATTCTGATCGAAAGTTCAACGCCTACCCAATTTAAGTTTCCCATATATTAAAAATTTCTTTTGATGTTTATTTTGCCCATTACTAAATCTTCATTCAATCTCGGTTTTTTTGAATGAATTTTGTTCATTCAATAAATTTTTCATAACAATGGAATAACTTAAATACTTGGCAACTATTAGCAATCACTAATTATAACTTTGCTCAAACAATTCAATCATTCACTCGCACGTATTTGAGTTTTGCTCTTGCAGATGATGGAATGAAGTGGGTATAGTACTTTTTGAGATATCAATCTGTGAAGAAAGTATAAATATGGCTAACCCTGTCCGCCGTCTGCTAATGCAAATTATTTGTGATTTACCCAGCAAAATATCGAAACCGAATGATCCACTAAAATATTATGATTTTTGAATTTTTGCGCGAATCCAAATAGCTTGTAACCAGTTGAGCTTGTGTTATTAATTTGTTTTAATTGTTGCAGAAATTGGTAAGCGCTATCAAAGAAGGATGGAAGTATCTCGATTGAGATTTCCAAAAATACTAGCTCTGGACAACAACTACGTAGAACAAGTAGAACTACGGCTACTGATGCCGCCATCCCCCGAGAATACCTTACAGAAAGTAACGGTTTTCCAAATACTTGAAAACCACCGTAGACGTTTTCTGGGAGAACATGAAATATATGTGTCGAAGACTGCTTCCAAGTGGTGTGAAATAGATATTACCAGTGATAAAGACATTTTATTTAGGGGAAACCGTAGTTTTGTCCTACAATTACAGTGTTCCAGTTGTAGCAGCACGTTACATCCGTTAGGAGGAACTCTGAATGTTTTAGTGCATACGGATAAAGAACGTGTTCGTCGAGCAGCAATGTACGAAAAAATTCCAGTGAATTGTTCTGATTCTGAAGATGATCCTACGAAACAGAGGTGTTGCCGCCATAATTTTTCTATAACTTTTAAACAGTTAAGAGTTCCACATATTCGCGCAATTAAGCAACCAATTTCGTACGAAGCAGGATATTGTAAAGGCCGATGTCCTTATAATTATAATCATGCAAGCAATCACTCGCGTCTTCAAAGTTTGGTGCATAAATTGAATCGCAAAGTCGTACCCCGTCCGTGTTGTGTGCCAAGCAAATTAGCGCCAATAACAGTTTTAAGACTTGATAATTACGACCACAGTACTCTTAATTTAGAAGTATGGGAAAACATGAGGGTGTTAGAATGTTTATGTTCCTAATTAAAACCAAAGATGCATATTGTAAAGTTGTTTTACGCATTTACCTATTTATTGTACTATTTTTTTACTATTACATTTAAAAAAAAATAACTCAAGGTGATTCCTCTATTAATGAACTTTTTTAATTCAGGTACAACGATTTATTAAAAAATGTAGGATTATTAATAAATTGTGACACAGAACTAATCTGTAAGAATTTTTACGGTCCCCTGAACTACAAAATTATGCTTCCTCAAAATAGCGAGTTGTTTGGGAATAGCTCACGAACGCGGTACCTACAATAAATTTGTTATTTTTAAATCCAGTTTCTGATTGTTTAACGATACGGGTAACTTAATTATTATAACTTTTAGTACCGTAGTACTTTTCTGACGGTCCCTCGCGTCCCCCTTAATTTAGTTAAAAATTTATTTTAAACATTTACTACTCTAAATTGGTGCACACGTTTTCATAATCACTTGAATATTATATACTTAACAATATTTAAAAATTTATACTTACAAAAATTAACTTTTAAGTGTGTTATCAAAATTAACTTTCTAAGAAAGTGTAGGTGCGTGCTTATACATATTTAAGGTAAAAAACTTGTAAGATAATTAATCAATTTTCGACTTTAAGTGATTAAGTATTAAATATACCAATTATTATATTAATAATTATTTCCAGTTATTTCAACCAGTTTTCAATAATTTTCTTTAATTAGATATAATTTGAGAAATTTAAGTAAGGACGATTATGTCCTACAGAAAAATATTTGAAAAAATCACGATAATTTCGCTTTGTTCAAATATAATGAAAGCGCGCACCTGTATCTATCTAATATTTAAATTTGGATTTAAAAAAATTGGTTGCTTTAATTTTTTAATGAATAAATGTTTAGAATTAAATCAAAAATAAAAATTAATTCGATTTCCCAAATTAAATATTAAGTATTTAAAATAAATTGTTATTTTATTTTAAGTAATTTAAAACCTCGAATTACTCTTTGTAATTTGTTTCTTATGATTTGTTATTATTATTACTATTTTTGTGTTACTGTGATATTATAGATACACATTATTTATTATCTATAAGTAGTACATCATAAAAATAGTCAATTTTATGAAAATTTATGTAATACCTATCCCACCTACCTAATCATCAATGGTAAAAACCACTAATTTATTGTAAATCCAGAGACTGTTATCTCATTAGGCAATGTAATGCAGAAAAAGAAACTTATTTAAGTACTACAAACGCTAATAAACAAAGTATTATTATTTTAATTATGTAAGTTGTTTAAAAAATATTTAGTTTATTATACGCATTTGTAATAATTGTGTTTTTATTTATTAGAAAATTATTGTTGCATTAACCACAATTCCGTTACATTTAATAAGCTTTCTCCGTTATCTCATTGACACTCAACATTCAGTTCCTAAATTGGCTGAAATTAAAATTTTGGAGATTTTGGACAGAAAAAGAAAGTGAAAAAGTAAAATATTTAAATATGCTGAGTTGTTCAAATTAATTTGATTATGTAGATTTTAGAAGGACGAGCGTTGTGCAGCATCTAGAAATTCCAACTTTTTTACTTTTTACTTCCGTATATAAAATATCATGGTTTCTATTCGTTGTGGTCATACACCGCATTGCTCATCAAATTGTGCTGGATAGACTTTTTCGGAAAGCCTGGGAACAGGTACTTACTACGAAGTTCGTAATGTAGCCCTGATTTGTAAATTACCTCTCTCAATTATGGTAACACCACAAATTTTTTACTACTTGATAATTCTAGTAGGCGAAGGCCATCATTGACCTCATAAGCTAACCTAACTGTAATAAAAGCTATTTATTTATTACACAGGCCGCTTTGGGTTTGACCAAAATGTTGCCTAATTTGGTTGGTTTAAAGGACAAACGGACACACTTAAATAATTTAACTAATGAAAGCGAGTCCAAGATGGACAAAGTCAAGAAACTTTAAAACGTTACGTAGATCACTTATGGTAGTGATTCCCTTGAGTGAAGCCTTAAGGCTGAACAAGTACAGCCTTCATGTACTAAAAACAATAATAATAATATATTAAGTGAAAATATTACTACACCAATATTGAAAATTCTGAATCTGTTCAATGGAATGTGTGATTTCTACTGTATTCTTCAGTGCCCGCTTTATATATTGCTATGCTTTCCTCGAAATTAAAGGGTGCTTACTGAGAGTTGTTATAGTCTAAATGCACCAAAACCCGGTAACTGTACGAGATTATTATTCTCTTCATCCCGCGGGGAAAGTAATTTTCAAATTATTCATGTACTGAAAGTTGGGCCTGCTAGTGCATAATGAAGGTAATTTGACAAAAACATGAAAATGAAGCAAAAGTAATAAGTAATTAAGCTAGTACTATTTTCATTAAATTTTTATTTTTATATAATAACTCTCATTACAGATTATAGTAGACATTTTGCCGATTATCATGGAATAATTGTTCGTAAGTATATTTGATAGTTAATTAATTTTAATTTCTGTTAAATAAGTCAAAGTCACGATACAGTGACGGCGTCAAGGGTGGGTCAGTTAATTGGAGTGCCCCCCCAAGTGCCCACCCGAATTTTTTAGGTGCTTATTTTAATAATGTATTTTTTTGGGTTTATTTATAAATTTTGTGTGCTCCTGCCCACCCCAAATATATTGGGCCCAATTTGTGCCCACCCATTTTAAAAATGCTAGCGCCGTCTCTGTCAAGACAATACGTTAAACAGCCAAAAAATGATTTAATTAGTATTTTGATTAACTCAGTGAAACTCCTATTTTCACAAATTATTAAGATAAACTCATATGAATAAATAAAAAGCCAGAATACATAGAAAATAAATCAATAAAAGTAAAATTGTAAGTTTGGTTGCCTAACCACAGTTTTAGTTTTCGGTATAATTTGAAAAACGAAATTATTTTCAAACTTTTTTGACCAAATAAATTTAAAAATTTTTAAATAAAGCATGAGTCATTCCATATGAAATCGTTAAATCCTTGTTGCTACCAGGGCCGGATTATTAATGTATGCGTCCCTAGGCAAAAGTTTTTAAGCGCCCCCCCCCCCTCCAAATAAATGTTTCTAGAAAATTTCGAGCTTAGACTTGATATTCCTAAATTTTTTAAATTTAACTTGAAATTCTTGTCCTACAAATACATATTCATTTATCTTAAAATCAGATATCGCGGAGGCACCAATTCTTTTTTAAAAATCTAAAATTATTTTCAATTTTGCTACAGTCAGTTACACTTTTTTTCAATTGTTCTTATAATCTGTCTATAATTGCAAATAAGTGTTAATTCTCATTTCATAGTTTTCCCACCAAACCCGACTTCACCATACTTACTTTTGCCAGACTGTCTTCGTTTTTATATTCATAAATATTCGACAATTCTTTTTTTATAAGAGTTTCTCATACGAGTATACTGATCTCTTAGAGAACGAAAGTATCCTAATACTGAATTGAGAATTTGGTTGAAACAGCAATTAATTGATAAATCTGTTTCTATTTTTTGAAGAGATTTGCTGACTTTGCCACATTTATTCAAAATGACGGACCAAAATTCAGTTAAAGTTCAATAATCAATGGATTTCAATAATCCAAAATTTTTTAGTAATTTATTTGCTTAAGCCTTTAAGTGGTTTTTCAGTTTCATTATGAGGTCAAATAATTTAAGCGCCCCTTTCCTACTCGGCGCCCCTAAGCAGTTGCCTAGTTTGCCTATTGGTTAATCCGGCCCTGGTTGCTACACTATTTTAGATTTTACTTAAACTTTGTGGAAATGTTCTTTAGGGTTCCAAAGACCAAAATTATTTTAAAAGATTTTTGAAAAAAATCAAAGGTTAACCCCTTTGGTGTTTTTTGACTCCAAAAAATGAAAGTTTGAATTTGGCTAAAGTTTTTGCGGTTTCTTAATATGCTAATTGATGAGAAAATTAGAATGGCGCAGTCAGAATTTCCTCAAGTATGATATTTTTCGTTTTATGCAGCTTTAAAGTTCGAATTTTTGATTTGCATTTTAGTTGACTTTTGAGCTCTTTCGCCAGTGCCGTATCATATACAGGGTGTCCCTATGACCGTGAAGAATCTTTGAGGTGGTGATAAGGATACTTTTCTAAAACAAGTTTTTAAATAAAATTTTTGTCTAAGTCTAAACCCTTGGGAAGTACCTCCCTTTAAAGCAATATTTTGAATTTCTGATTTCAAACGACCATAGCTCCGATCAGTGCCGTAACTAGAACTTTTGGCGCCTATGGCCAACTACGAAAAACGCGCCTTAACGGAAAGGGTGGGTGCGGGGTTTATTCTCTCTCCCCAAAGAGGCGTCCAGGGTTTCCCCGGATTTTTTTTGAATTTGGCGCAAAATGGCGAATTTTGAGACATATTCTCAGTTAAAATTTATTAAATTTAAAAAACTGATTATATAGTTTTATCAAGGAGAAAATATAAATTAGGCACCTTTATTCAATCATCGCCTATTTTTAATTTAAACTTTGGAATTTCGTCGCTTTTATTTAAACGGCACCTTTATTAAAATGACATCTATATTAAATACACTATTTATAATTTAAATTTTTGAATTTCGGCTCCTTTATTTAAATCGCGCCTATATTAAATACAATATTTATAATTTAAATTTTTTAATTTTGGCGCCTTACGGCGCCTTCATTAAAAAGGCTCCTATGGCAGGGGCCATATTGGCCATACCCTAGTTACGGCACTGGCTCCGATATTGTTAATTTTTTAGGCCTAATGAATTAAAACTTTTTTTAAAGATCATTTGCTTATCTACTAATTAGGTTAACCCCTCTAATTGTCTAGAATTAACGGATTTCGAGTTATAAATTAAATTAAGCGAAAAAATGTTAAAGAAATTCAGGTTTTATCTTTTTTACTTTTCTTGCGAACCCCGTATCTCTTAAACGAAACGTCTTAGAAAAAAACTAATGATTTAAACCGGATAGGGAATTTAACGGGCTACAATTTTGGTCAAATAATTTGTTTTTGAAAACCAACTTTTTTCACAGAAATTCTGAAAATAACGAACAAGTTGTAGGTAAAAAAAATAAATTTACAAAATTTATTTTAATAAATTTTCAAAATGGCCTCCCTCATAAATTATTATCATAAATTGACAGTGTAATTAACAATAAACTAATGCGCTTTATAATAATATCGCTTAAATGTTAAACGCTACAAATTGGGATTTTTAACAATTTTGAAAATTTATTTAGTTTTACCTACACAGTGTTTATTATTTTCAGATTTTCTGTGAAAACGGTTGGTTTCCCAAAAATTTCTATTTGACCAAAGTTGAAGCCCATTAAATTCTTTATCCGGTTTGGGCCATCAGTTTTTTACTAAGACGTTTACTTTAAGAGATGCAGAGTTTGCAAGAAAAGTAAAAAAAATAAAACCTAAATTTCTTTAACAATTTTTCACTTAATTTAATTTATAACTCGAAATCCGTTGATTCTAAACGATAAGAGGTTATAACCTAATTTGTAGATAAGTAAATAATCTTGAAAAAGGTTTTAATGCATTAAGCCTAAAAAATCAATAATATCGGAGGTATGGTTGTTTGAAATCAGAAATTCAAAAATTGCTTTAAAGGGTTGCCTTTTGCCCAAGGGTTTCGACTAGGTTCTCCATGGTCATGGCCTCATGGGGACACCCTGTTTAAAGGATTTATAGTGAAAAACTTGTTTTTACGGGTTCACTTTTTTATTCTCTTATGATATATGCACCTTGATAGCAGGGAACGATTAGACTGTTATATGCAACAGCTCAGACACTGGAGTCAATTGAAAATCACAAGAAATCTATAAAATATAAGTATTTTCAGTATCATGCTATTTTTCAGGTACCTATATGAATTATGTAAATGTTTATATATTTTTCTAGAAACTACCATCTTTTAGCTTCAAAAATGCCTCCTTGGTCGAGTAGATATTTCTATAATAGAAAAATGTTTACAGCTAAAACCGCAAAACATAAAAATAAGACTTTTCAATTGTTTGATTTGGTGTGGATCGGAAGTGGCAAGTACAAAAATTAAGTCCTTCTGGATTTTGGTCTTTGGAACCCTGAAGAAAATTTCCACAAAGTTTAAGCAAAATCTATAATGGTGCAGCAACAATTTTCTTGGTTTTTTGATGATTGCAGATGGAATGACTTCTTAAATTGGGGAAAGTAATTTTATTTATTTTTGGTAAAAAAAAAATATTTTGTAATAGCTTTTCAAGCTGTGGGACACGATCTCTTTGACGGTCAAACATTCAAACATACTTTTTTTGCAGTCGGGGATTGTAAATATGAATTTCCGCTCTGTGACTAACTGGTGATCACACCAAGCCACCGACTGTTATATCAAGGTTATACTAAAATTGGAGGCAATTCAAAAATGAACTGAATATAAGTAGTGCTATTTGTTTATTAAATTTGTTTTATAATAAATTAGTGATTTATTATTACATTATTTTTACAAATGTTTTTGTTGATTGTTTCGCTTTCCTAATCGTGGATCAAAGTAGTATGTATTCATTCGTCGCCCTAAACGTGGTGCAAATGGTGGTGATCTTTGATTAACCATATCACGATTTACTTCAGGATCGCGTAACCACGCAGTTTGTTCGCTTTCTTCCTCAGATTCTCTGCCCAGGCGTGGAGTAAAGTTCACAGTTTGACGTTTTCCTTCTACAATAAATAAATAAATAAATAAATAAAGCAAATTCCGTTCGTAGCATTAGTTTTCAATAAGAAGCTATAGTTATGGAAAAATAAGTTTTAGCAAATTGAAAATGAAATGAATAGGTTAAAGCAGAAAAGGTTCCGTTTTTACATGTAACCTACCGTTAAAACTTAAAACTCCCCATGGATGTTCTTGAATAGTTTCAACTACGGTGTCAAGTGGTTCCTGTTCCAAAACAGGTGTTCTATAAGCCTCTTCATATAAAATGTTACGCTTTCTACGATTAAGTCCATCTTGCCACACTCCACTATTTTTGGTTTTATACCATTGATGAAGCCGATTAAATTGTTTATTCGATACTTGATTGTTCTAAAAATTTAAATTATGAAAACCGAGTTTTTTTCAGATTGCGTAGTAATATAAAAGATAAATTTTGATATTTGAAAACACATAAACACAGAACCAATATAACACAAGCCTACCTCATTGTAACTCTCTACTGCTATCATGGTACAGAGAAAAGTTGAAACGAGAAACACAGCACAACACTCCCAGTTAAACTGTCCCATAGTTCTGATGTACTTTTCAGTAGCTAAAAATGTTTTTATATCGTATTAAACACATCTACAACAACAGGGGGTCTTTACAATAACAACCCCCGTTGCCTATACAAATCCCGAATTAATCCGTCACGAACAAACATTTTCTAATTTAGGAGATTGATAACGCGAGCGTAATTTGGTTAAATTAAAAAATCAAAATTTAGACAAATGATACACAATTAGGAAAAATAGGAATTAGATAGTTAAAAAAAACAATGGAGATGTGTTAAACTCAACACAGACGTTCACTTGTTAGATATATAAGGGTGTGCCCGAAATTATGGAAAAGACGCCAAAAATTTCAACGCTACATTCTATTTACATTTTTTTCCAGAGTGCCCAAAACATGACAGCTGACAACTTCCAATTATTTACCCGAAATATGGTCAAAGTGTCAATTGGAACAACCCAAATCATTATGCAACATAGAACGCATTATTTTATTTTGACTTCCGAAGACTAGACGTTTCTTTTTGAAATATATATGTTTTCAAATTGCTTTAATTAAGTTTTTACAGTTAAAAAAAATTTGGATTCTATGATGATTTTAGGGTTATGATTACAGTTTATTGTAGTCGGCTATTGTTTTACAGCTATTGTTTATTTCATAACCCTACTTTTTCTTAATTTTTGGAATTTTGGATTATCTAAATTGAGGCAATTAATTTTTGATTTACATCTGTTCAGAAGTTAGAAACAAATGAAATAATATGTAGGTTGTGAAGATTGACATATTTAAAAAAAAGTTCTAATAGCTCTTGTTAAATCTTGAAAGGTTTTAAACTTGTTCACTAATTCTATTAGAGCGCAATCTTTACAAGGCAATTTAGATAAGGAAGTATTAGAGATAGAGTAACTTGATACATTAATTGAATCTTTTAAAACATATACTTTTAATAAATAAGGTATCAAGAACAAGAAGGCCTTTAACGCATGAGAGTTTTTACTAAAAGAGCAATTTTATCTATAAGCTCTTAAGTGTGTAATGGATGTGAGAATAAGAACGCTATTTGTACCATATGTTCATACCTAATCTTGTGGCGCCAATTCTGTCTGACCAATAATTCGTTCTGCAAAATGTATCTACATACATACCACATACCGGCACATACCACATTTCAAAATTTACATTTTTTATGTTTGCATACTTAATTTACCTACTTTTTACCAACAATTTTCAAAAAATATCCTGAAACCGTTTTCGAATTATTCCAAAAAAAAGAAAATTTTTCAAAAATTAGCAATTTGTTCATTTTTGATTAAAATAAAAATCCAAAATTCAATTGCAACCCAATAATTTGTAGAATCACTTGGAAAGGCACTGAACTACCTATTCGGCCAAATGACTTTCGTTCAAAAACTGCAGCCAAATGATTGACTGACAAGAGAGATTATAAACAAAAGAAAAACATACTCCAATTTTACCACAATTTTTTACCATCCTTTGTTAGCTACTTTTCGAGATCTTATCTAACAGTTTTCAAGAGCGGGGTTTAAAAAATCAGTTAATTCAAATAAAACATGGGGAATTCACTATGTTCCATTGTTTCCATTACAGTCGAAATGCTGGTAAAACCCCAAAACAATCTTAACAGCAATCGTCTCCGACAACGTTGCATTCTCTAAATCCCTGCGTACAAATAAAGGACTAACCATAATTAGTAATGACGAAATCCGTATATTTTCCAAATCCCAGTTCAACAAACCTATTGCAGCATCAATACCCGCAGTCAAACAGGATCCACTACTTCCCCCCTCAGATTGGTTGTATAAACTATAAAGAATACTTCCTTGCAGAACAGCCCTGGAAACAGTTAGCGGCCAAAACGCATTACTCTCCAAATCAACTACACGGGATCTCTCCCGAAAATAATCCGTGTACCACCTATACAAGATGATTTAGTCAAAAGACGATTGTGCACAGGCAGGGCCTGAAACAAGACTGATCAGGCGACAAAACTTATACATAAGGTGTTCTTGATTGCAAAATAGGAGTACAAGCCTCATCACTCGAAGACTAATCCCATTCAAGGCCTATTTTTAACTGAGTTAGGCTCTAGCTTAATGAAATCTTAGGGCCCTTTATATTCAAGTGTAACTAATAGCATCGAAAGCCTAATTTTTCGGTTATTTTATCAGTATTTGATTTTTATTTTACAATTTTATGTTCTTCCTTTTTGAGCCCATCAGGCCATTGGGCCCTATGCATGTGCCTAATGCGCCTAATGGTAAAATAGGCCCCGAGTTTAATTTTAAGCAATAAAAACTGGTTCCGCTACCAAGCCACACAAGTAATATTAATATTAATAATTGAGCTTCAATGTAACTACTAGTAAACCGGGGGGGGACTGGGGGGTATGGAATACCCCCCAGTGTATCTTTTGCTTTTTGTTCGCCCAGCAAAATTAATGCTAGGGGTAGTCTACGATCTCCTGGCCTCAGAAAATTTCAGAAAAAAAAATCTGGCCTTTTTGCGGCAAAAGTTGGTACAAGTGTTTGTTTAATTTTTGCACCTTGATCTGGTTTGCGCCCTAGCCAGTTACCTAGTTTCTCTAGTGCCCAGCGCTGGCCCTGATCCTAACGAATAGTATGGTATAGTATCAAAAATACCAGGCATTGTACATAACAGGGTCAGAATTTTAATCTATTCCCAGGGTCTATTTTTAACAGAGTTGGGCCCTAGACTTTAGAAAATTTTCAGGCCCCTTATATTGGAGTGTAACTAATAGCATCGAAGGCCCAATTTTTGAGTTATTTTATCAGTATTTGATTTTTATTTTACGATTTTATGTTCTTTCTTTTCGAGCCCGTCTGACCATTAGGCCCTAGGCACGTGCCTAATACGTCTAGTGGTAAAATAGGCCCTGATCCCATTCTCCAAAGCTAACTTCCAATTCTAAATCAGTCTCAGGGGTCCAGCCTGGAACAGACGGACGGACGAAGTGCGAATCGTAACACAACTATGCATATATATTTGATGAAGCATTGATTTAATTCGCTGAATTACGCTAAATAAGCTATTAATTAAACCATCGAAGAAAATGCGGCCTTCGGGCCGCATGGTTTCTTTTTACTTTTTGAAAAATTCCTTGATATTTATAATGTAAATAATCAAAATGTATTTAAATGAACCTTTAAATATAAATAAACATTCTATTTTCCTCGTTAGAAAAATTGTATATTGTTGTATGACGTCATAACTTCAAAAAAAGTTAAAGAAACAATAGACGCTTGATGTTTTTGGGAAAAGTTTCCGTAATTTGCGATTTCGCTGTAGGACAAAGACAAAGAAGGACCATGAAAGGTCGAAAATTAAAAAAATACTAAATAAACAATTTATTGTAGATAGTAGAAAATAAAGAAATGTTGAAGTTAATAAAGAAAACAAGAATTAAAATATTAATTTAAAAAAAAATAAAAAATTTAATTAATGCAATTTTATTTTTGAAAAAAGAATTAGTGGGAATTTAAAAATTGTATTAATCAAATTGAAATGATGAAATTAAGCTCAAAAAAGTAACGATTAAGATATTAAATTTAGTATTTAGTAGTACTTGATGTATTTCTGGGTACTTGATGTGTGGATTTATCTATCATCTAAAATTGGAACCATGATTACATCAAAATCCCATTACTTGATTGCGTAGTTGGTTACTAGGGGTAACAGGAAGCGTAATTCGTATTTATTATTTCTTTTTTATATTAATTACGTAGGAGGATCGTGAAAAAGTTCCGCCTACAGCTTTTATGAATGGAGGAATAATTTTCAGCTCGACAAAATTCCACGCCTTTATTTTCTTCTTCCCTTAGAAAATAACATGAAGTTAGTAAGGCCGTGTTAGTGCGTCACTTCAGTTGCGGGTTTATAGTGCAAAACTGAAACTTTTTCCAAAATTACGTTCTGGTGTTGTTGGACAGTATGAGTTTTCGACAAAATAATGTTCAAGATGTGTACGAATATTCTTATTCACAATCTTCATATGGACATCACGCATATTTAACAGGTACAATTGCTTTCAAAATTTAATAGAACCTCATATCAGTGTGCAAAAAACTTCAAGGGCTGAGTGCATAAAGGTGCTAACTTACATTATTGCAAATTCAAAGTTTACTGTTCATATTATGATGTTCAATCTGAAAAACTCAAATTTTTGGCATCCTTCTCCTTATATTAAAATTTGGAAAAGCACTTAACACCTTTATTCCCTATTTAATAGTTAATACCAATTTAATAAATATTAAATAAATCAAAGGATACTTTTCCGAAGTGCCGGGTTGCAGAAAATTCTAACCATGAAAACTCGAGTTCAGCTTTTCTCTATAACTCAAAACCGGTGAAAAGTATCACAAATATTTAAAACAGAAAATGTTTGTCTTTTCGCTATCGACATTTTTGGCTTATTTAATTTTCTTCATATTTTTCACCATTTTCGAGTTATTAAAACAACTGAGTGAGTCGTTGTCGAGCTTTACTTAATTCAAAATTTTTAATTTTAAATTTTTGATACAATTCGGGCTATAAATTTTATAATCCACTCGGGCGCATTCGAAATAATCAAGTTATTCAATATTCAAGTTCAAGTCAGGGTTTTCCAAAGTGTTTTTGTAATTATATGTATAATTTTCCCATTTATGCAAAGCTTGATCGCTTTTCCAACACTAAGGTTCGGACCAGCAGTCTGAATGAAATTTATTACAAAATATTATAGGGGTACAACATATAAAAAGATACTTCGTTCAATTGTTTCACTTTTTGCGAGAGCAATTGTTTTACTTTAGCGTTGTCCGTCGCCGACAGTAAAAGTAATGTAAATTAATTTTTTAAATTCATTTTAACATTAAAGGGGTCGAGTTTTTTTGCGTTAACAAATATTGGAAAAATAATTAAGATATTAAATCTTTAAAAGGGGTTAGTTAACTCAGGAAGTGAAATCTATCTATCAGTAAGTACAGTACGAAGCCTTATGTTCTGTTGCCGAATGGATAAAAATGCGTTTTCAGTCTCCTGAGCCCACCCTCTTTCTGATTTAATTTTTTAAACTGTTTTTCCCATTGATGTTTCCAGTCCAACTGGAGAATCCAGACTCTTCGGCCGTTAACAGTTTCAAATTCAGATATCTTTAGGCTGCCTGAAATTGCAAATGACCAGATTTGTAAAAACTTTGTTTAGAAATATCGTCGGAACAGGCAAAAGGAGATAAGCCCAAAAACTTGATTTTACTGGAAACAAAAAATCTTTTCTGGTGTTTTCGAAGTGCTGCTACCGTTAATTTTATGATAAAAATTTTGAAGCTTCCTGAATTTATAAATAGAAAACTTATGTTTTTTTACCTGCAAGTGATAGATAACGGTTCCCAATGATAAAAAATATTGTAACCCAAAATACTGAACTAAATGCATATCCCATGTGCATCGCCAAGTTTTTTGATTAGGATGGGTCAGACTGGACCAAGATAGAGCTTGAAAATTTTCAATTAAAATCTTAGATCTTGATATACAGGGCCGGACAAACCATATGGGTGCAATAAAGCCGCCGCACCCAGCGCCAAAAATCTTCTGGTAAGCTAGAGAGGTGAAAAGTTAATATTTGCAGCAAGAAAGTTGATTTGGGAGAAGATTTGTCCCCTGAAATTTTAAAAAATCATTAATAATCGAATTTTCTTTTTTTTTCTCAATTTTGTCACTTGTTTTCTACATATTTCAGCTTCTAGCCCCTCTCCCGAACACCCCCAAATAATAAATATTTTGATTTTCTTTGATTATTCGCGATTTACATTAAACGAAAGCCATTGGTATTTTGTGAACTATCATTTCACCCGGATTTACGATAATAATTCAGAAAATAAACTCAAAACAACTTCAATTATACGTAATAGAGCCGCCATGTTCTTGATATTAGGTAGCGTTATGAGCGCCACCAACGGCAAAGTAATTGCGAATATTCAATACAATATATTAAGTATTAAAGGCCAGTGGCGGCTGTTGACTTTTTCATTTGAGGAGGCTAATCATAAAGTATATTGTAAAAGTATAATGCTTCCCAATGGCGGCTTTCCATATGTAGTAGATGTAGTAATTGCACAATTGATTATCCAAAGGACATAGGCACAGAAAATAAATTTGCAATTTTTCACATCTGATTTTGAGGGTGTAAGCTACCAATGACTCATAAGGCAAATTTTTGTACACTAGATTTTCTTCTAAAAAAAAAGTTGTTTTCTTAAGATTTCTTAATTTCCCAAGACTTCCTTAAATTTCCTAAGATTTCCAAAAATTTTATAGAATTTTTAAATTTACTCGAATTTCCTAGGATTTCGAATGTTTTATTTCGTTGGATTTTTGCGAAATTCCTCAGGTACTTCTTCGCAGCAATTCTCTTCTCGGTTTCAAGTGAAGAAAAACCCGAGAAAAAATTTATGTCGTCATTCAAGTGAAAGGTTCCTACCACTTCATAACGTTGATCACAGATCATACACATAAATGATTAGTTTTGGAAACCGGGGGGTCTGGGGGGCATGGAATACCCCCCAGTGCTTCTTCATCTCTTGATGCATACTCACCTACGGTTTAATTTGTGTAATCGGAGTCAACTCGAAATTATTAGTAATACAGTCAATCCTTGCGTTCCATGTGATGACTACATCATGTATGTAGGTGCTAGGCTGAGGATTCTGCTTTTGCGGTACCTCGCGTTACATCTTGATAAGGGTTGAAGATGGAGTATCTATCTTTTGATAGTTCTCACAATCGAAAACTTACGTTTCTACTTTTTTGAAAATTTTATTAGCTTTATAAGCCGCAGTTCTTAAAGGCGCCATTTACCTAATCTGCACCCGGCTCTGAAATAGCTTGATCCGCCACTGTTCAGTTTTGTTCTTTGTATTTTGATGTACAAGGACATCTGACTGCTGTAAGTTTACTAAATGACATTTATATAACTGACAACCCATCACTGTCTTGATGAGCTTGATGTTACCCTCCCACTTGAATAAGCTTGCTCATTTCAAATTTTCCGCTCCATGGATAATCTTGCAAAATATAAGATTTATAGAAAAAAAAATGTCGACGGTTAAATCCGTCGGATTTGCTTAGCCGACTTGCAAACTCAAGCCAAACCAAAAATGAAAAACAAAAGATGACTTGGGTTTTAAGTTTGTCGACTTGAGTTCGGGCAAAATAAAAATTTTATTCTAACCGTCGGCGTCGGAACGCAATTACAAATTAAAATAAAAAAGTTTTTATTAAGGTTACGATGCTACCCTCAAGAAGCAGCTAGTCACTAGCGGCTTTCAAGTCCAAAACCAGTTGTTCAAAATTGCTAATTTAATTTAATTAATACATATTTTTGATTTTGAAATAAATTTTCCAGCTTCACATGTCAACAGGTGTGCAAATGTCACACCTACCACATATGGAAAGCCGACAGTGTTCAGTGTTTTTTTAGTAAAGGCGGGTTTTAAGCAATCAAACCCTACTGTTGCTTAAACCAGATTGGGGAATGCGCCTGTAATCCTGTTTTATCGTTGACCGCCAGCCGACGAAGGCAGTTGGCATCAAATATAATTTTATTATCAAACAAATTCCTTTTATAAGATTGGAAAAACTTGAGATTATATAATTTAATCAACTTGAAGTTTCACTTCTTTGTGAAAGCAATAATAATAATTGTATTTTTTTCTACCGGCGATGGACGGCGCTAATAAGGCTGTTTAGTGCTGCCTGCTATCTTTTTGCATAACTTTTAGTGCCGCTTGCTGCCGGTTGTAAAAGTAATGTTAATTAAAAATAAAAAACACAGACCGATCAATTACAGCTGTTTTTTTCACCCTTTCGCTTTACATCCAAATAATTTTTTGGTTATATTTTGGAACTTTGATCTCGGCAGTCGATCGCTCTATCACTGGGTTAACCGCACAGGTTTTTGAATTTCCTGCGTTGAAGCATTATTTTTCGAGTGAAAAGAAACTAAAAATCTGCCCTATCGTATGCAACTGCAAAATTTTGGATAGCTGAAGTTAAGCGTGATCGAACAAGAAGAAAAGATTAATTTCAATTGCAATGAATAAAAGTATAAATTGCTACTAGTGTAAAGGGAACTGCTCTAGATCGGCGGTTTGGGGGATATGGAATATCCTTAGTATTGTGTTGATGCTAAGTTGAGTTACTTGAATGCTTGCAGTGGCCAGCGGCAGTAAAGTCAAACAATTCCTTTAACAGGCGTAAAATAAAAAATGTCAGTTTATAGAATTGACGGACAAGCAGAGAGACGGGAGTCAAACAATTACAAACAAGTTGCCAAAAGTATATTTGCTCCGAATAAAGCATATATTTATTTTTCGTCAAACGTAAAAATAAATAAATTATTACCGGTCAGAGTCCTAAAGCCCCCATGAGAATTTTTACAATATAATTATATTTTCTGAATTTTATGAGAATAATTATTTTATATTTTTATAAACAAATAAATGCAAAAACTTCGCACATATAATTTTGGAACATATAAACAGTGAAGTATATAAATTTAGTGTTTGAAATGAAAAATAGGAGCTACCATTTTTCGTTACAGTTCGACAATATAAATAAACAGACTTAGTTAAATGTAAACAAAATGTGTTAATATGGATACTGTATATTCATTTACTTACACATAATTGCCTCTAAAATGAGAAATTTGATAGATGTTAATTTTTAGTGCCAGTAATAACAGTAATTTATTTATTTCAGATGGGAATAGTCTTTGTGTGGGAGAAGACTCCAATTTTTGGACAAATGTAATTCCGCGGTCCGATAGCAATTCCTCCAATATTATTGGAAGGAATACATACCATACCTTCACCAATAATTTATCCTTTGGTTCAGATGATATGTGCCGCTCGCAATACAGATCAGGTATCATACGATTAACTCCAAAATTAATTTGAGATACATTTTTTGTAAATTTATAGGATACAATATAGGCTCAGAGGCGGACGTCGGATCCCAACTAACGACGGTTCCGTTTGTTCGCGTCGTGAAACGAAGAACCACAGCCAATAAAAAGGAACGCCGTAGGACACAATCAATTAACAACGCTTATTCAGAATTAAGAGATTGCATACCCAATGTACCAGCAGATACAAAATTATCTAAAGTAAGTAAAAAGATTTTTTTCAAAATTATTCACACCCCCCCCCGTTTTGAATACTTATAAATTTTAAACATGCTGATCCCCCCCCCCTTTTGAATCTCAAATTATAATAGTAGTTTTTTGAATTTGCAGATCAAAACGTTGAGATTGGCCACTTCGTATATATCTTATCTAACAGCAGTTTTAGAAACAAACGAGCCGGTTGGTGGTTTTAAAGTAGAATTAAATAGTAACAGTAGAAGAATAACATCCACCCCTATTCAGACGAATGATTGTTCCGGAGTGCCTTCCGAGTGTGACATTTCGGTAAGTGTAGGATGATGGAGAAATAGAAAAAAACCAATATCATAATATGAACCATAATTGTTATTTATGCTGTGATTATGAAGATAATACTTTTGTGGGTGCGCTTATTAGATTAAATAATTGAGTTAACGACTTTGCGATTAGGGGATGGAGATAATAAGTGTCAAGGGAGGGCGTCTGTTTACATTCATTTCGCATTATCACATCACAGATCAGGGAAGCGATTCAAATGTTGTATTAATTTAATTTTGGTATTCATTACTTAATGACAGATTTTTTAAACAGGATGATGGTGGATGTAATTTGCGGCGAGTTAAGGGACGTACAGGATGGCCTCAGCACGTGTGGGCCTTAGAATTGAAACAAGAACAAACCCTATAACGGGAAGTAACTTCATTTACGATCAAATCTTCGAGAACGTCTTTGCAGACATTAATATTTAGATATTTCCTCAAATTGTATATATATCTATTTTAAGTTTATGTTTAACACATGGCCCTGTAATGTATACAATTCAGCTCACCTTACTTCGAAATAAACTCGGATATAGTTTATACAATAATTGTTAAAATTATACAACTTAACAATCTACAAATTCCACCAAAATTTTTTTTAAATTTTAAATTCCATCTCTCTTTCTTCTAAATATTTATTGCGAATAACTCGCGAACATATTTTTAAAACCACCCGTGATATTTGTTATCTTGTAAACTTGATATTTTATAGCAATAACCTTTAAAATTAAACAATTTATTAAGTGAGATAAAGAACGAAAATTTATAACATTGTTTTGCTCTTATCCATGGTACTGATGGTATAACTTTGTAGGACATTTTGAATGGAACAAAGTAATACCGCACCACACCCACAATTAATTTTGTCGATAAAAGTTAACTTACAAATATTTATTATTATTTATATTAAATAAATACCACAAATATTTTTAAGTTTCTTTATTTTTTTTATTATTTATTTAACCAGAAATATATATTTCTTTTTATTTGCACGCAATAACATATTAGTATTATTTCATTGTGATCTGTTCTGAATTTATTTGGATTTTTATACAAATTTTATCAAATTCAACACAAAAAGAGAAAACAGAAAAAACGTTAATATCAAAATAATAATTAAAATAATTTAAGAAGGGCCGAAGAGGGAATCAGGGTCTGTTATTATCGAAATTTTATTTTTTATCATCCCATCCCAAATTTTATTATTAATATATTAATATCTCTTGCTTATTTAAAGCCGAGTCCGGACTGTTTTTAATTTGCAAAGAAGTATGCATTCTATGCATTTTTATTCAAAAAATCACTTTTTTCTGTTGTATTTGATTGTCCTTAATTTGTTCTTAATTATTCCGTACATATAAAATTTCTAAATCTAATAATAACCGCGAAAAACACGAAATAACGATTAGCGTCGGCTCCTCATTTTTGGAATTTAAATATTCTTCATTTTTTTATCGTTCTCAATTATTGTTCTGTAGTATACAGGTGTCCCCGTGACCGTAGAGAACCTTTGAGGTGATCCTTCAAACCCTTGGGAGATATCTCCCTTACAGCAATTTTTTGAATTTCTGATTTCATACGAACATAGCTCCGATATTATTGATTTTTTTGGCTTAATGGATTAGAACTTTTTTAAATATCATTCGTTTATCTGCAAATTAAGTTATAACCTCTTATTGTCTAGAATCCACGTATTTGGAGTTATAAATTAAATTAGGTGAAAAAATGTTAAAGAAATTCAGGTTTCATTTTTTTTACTTTTCTTGCAAACCCCATAGCTCTTAAACCAAACGTCTTAGAAAAAAACTAACGGCCTAAACCGGATAAGAAATTTAACGGGCTACAACTTTGGTCAAATAAATTTTTTTGAAAAATTAACCCTTTCCACAGAAATTTTGAAAATAATGAACAAGGTGTATAGGTAAAAAAAATAAATTTACAAAATTTATTTTAATAAATTTTCAAAATGGCCTCCTTCATAAATTATTATCTTAAATAAAACGTCAAACGCTACAATACGTTTTGACATTAAAACAAATGCTATAGGTACCTAAATGAACTTGGGATTTTTATCAATTTTGTAAAAAATTTTTTACCTACACCATTTTCATTATTTTAAAATTTCTGTGAAAACGGTTGATTTCCCAAAAAAAATTATTTGACCAAAGTTGTAGCCCGTTAAATTCCCTATCCAGTTTGGCCCATCAGTTTTTTTCTAAGACGTTTCCTTTGTTTAAGAGATACGGGGTTCGCAAGAAAAGTAAAAAAAATAGAACCTGATGTTGTTAAACATTTTTTCACTTAATTTAATTTATATCTCAAAATCCATTAATTCTAGACGATAAAAGGTTATAACTTAATTTGTAGACAAGCGAATTATCTTTGAAAAAGTTCTAATCCGTTAAACCTAAAAAGTCAATAATATCGGAGCTATGGTCGTATGAAATTAGAAATTCAAAAAATTGAAATTTTGTATTAGAAAAGTGTCCTTTATCACCACCTCAAAGGTTCTCCACGGTCACGGGGAAACCCGTATATAAAATTTCAAAATCTAATAATAAAATTTTCAGAAACCTTAAAACAAAAGAAGTTTAAGTGTAAAGTTTATCTACTTAAAATTTTATTTTGGGTTCCTTTTCTATAAAATTTTTAAATTAAAATTCTTTTTATTGTTCATCTTGATTATCTTTATTTATTATAAATAAGATTTCGTGCCAGCTCCCTTTTACTTTCAATTTTAATTTTTTTTATTCTTCTCAATTATTTTGTCTTTGTTTTTAATTGTTCAGTAAAAAAACAATTTTCAAAATCTAATAATAACCCCAAAAATCACTTAAATCACATTTTGTGCCGGTTTCTTTTTTTTAATTAAAATTTTCTTATTTTATAATTCTGGATTGTTCTTCTGCTGTATGTACTCTATGTTATAATTTGGTAAAACATTAAAAAGATATGGTATTTCCTGGGAGAGTCTAAAGCTTTCATATATCCGTCTCCATACTTCGGAGGGCACGTAAAGCAGGCCGGCGCCAGCGGTCTCCTTGGATTGATGATTGCCACCAAGGGGTAAATATCTCGAAAATTTTGTTTACACTTATTTGGAATTCTCTTGAAAATCTCTGGAATTCCTTGGAAATCATAGAAATTCTTTAGATTGAAACTAATTTGAAAATCAATGACGGATCCAGGCAAAGTACATGTAGGAGATAATTCAATATATTTTGAAATTTAAAAAAAAATTAGTAGAATTTATTGGTTTTTGTCATCAGTGGCTCCTCACAGCCACCCTTGCCAGGTAAACTTAGAAAATGGGAAATTCAAGGAAATTTAGAATATTCAGAATACTTTAGGAAGGCCAAGGAAATCTCTGAAAATAAAGCTCATCTGGAGTATTCTTAAAATTTCCTAAGATTTTTCCTTCAACAAAATATCAGAAAATGTTAGGAATTCTTTAAAATTCCAAAGAAATTTAAGAAATTCTACACCTTTTGCAGCTGTAATTTAGAAAAGATCAACTGCTATTCAGAAAACGTCAAATAAAAATCAGAAAACATCAAATGTAATTCATAAAGCATCAATTCACTGCACAATACAGCAAGCGACAGCTTTAGCAATGGACGATATGCCAGTTGACCGCTAAGTTATTCAAATTTTAACAAAATTTAGAAATTTTATTGGTTTTGATGGGTCATGGGGGGTTTACCGTTACTTTCCCCATATTGGAAATCATTGGAATTCTTTGTGAATATTTGGAATTTCATGGAAATCATTGGAATTCCGAGTCCTGCGTACAAAATTATTTTGAGATATTTACCCCTCGATTGCCACCATCGGCATTAAAAAAAGGCACATCGGGCGCCTTGAAGGGAAATAATGTTATGATATTGTAAAGGGTTTTCTTAAAACTTCAAAAAATCTTGACTTTAAGTCATTTAATAAATTGTCCAAGATAGTGGGGAAATTTTATTTTTACACAACAATTGAAAACAAATGAAGAACAGAGAATTATAAAAAAATTTAATTTCTAAAAAGGGGAGCTGGGACTAAATCTTACTTGGCAATTTTCGAGGTTATTATTAGATTTAATAATTAAAGTAAATAAAGTTCAGTTACCATGCTAGTTACTTCGACTAGCAAAAGTGTCTACTCATTCAGTAATCTGATATTTTTATGATTTTTAAAAAAATCTATAAGTATATTTGATAGAACCGTCGTTAAGATTAATAGCGTAGCGTAGCGTTTGGTATTCCTACAGGGCTAGTGCCCCAAATTAATAACATTGTTGTTTACAAGTAGAAGTAATTTTATTCTGATTTAAAAAGTCACCAATTATTATTTTGGTATTATTATAATATATTATTTTAAAATAGAAATATTTACCAAAAATAAAATACCAAAGAAGCGGATCTAGACAATTACCATAGGGAGGGGGTAAAATAAAAAGTAGTAGTAATATTAAAAATAAATTTATTGTTTGTTTTTAATAAATTAAAATTTTGTTGTTGTAAAAACTGATGTTTTTTGGCAATAGCTCGTATCGCCCCCTGGATCCGCCGCTGTTAGCTTATATTATCAAGTACACTTACCATTTATCAAATATTATTATATCATTATTGTTGATATATTTTAATAATTGTTGAAACTTGATATACAATTTCAACTTCCCACCAATAATAATATTACTCGAATATAATAAATGTATAGTATAGAAGACCAGTCAAAAAGGGTTAAAAATTTAGCGTCCAAATTCAGTTTTTTAAAATATATTTTAAAAATAAAATTGAGGGGGGGACTCAGTGACTGGTTTACTTAAGTTAAAAGAAAATAAGTAATAGATTTAGGTTATATACGTGCAATATTTTAAACTGTGATTTATTATAAGTTTTTGTGAATTTGATATTAACTAAAAATAAAAGTTTATCAATAATTTACGACTCTGGTTTTATTTCAATTTCCATACATAATACAATATTCATGTTGATAGTTTTCCAAGAATTAATAGATAGATTGTTATTTTAAATTTTTAGTTATCCATGGCATAAATGTATTTACTCGTGTATAAACTCCTGGATACTGTCCTTTACCACAGCCAATTCCCCACGAAACTATACCTACCTGGGTCCATAGTCCAGTATTGACCATGAGGGGTCCGCCACTATCTCCCTAAACATTTATTTTAAAATATATTAAAAATAGAATTATATCTGAATAATTACGCTGCAGGAATCCCTCTGATCTTGACCAGCACATAACATATGCTCCACTATTCCTCCGGGCGCTGCTGGACCATATTTTAAACGGCAATTGGTATTATCCCATATGGGAATACTAACTTCTTGAAGCACTGACGGTTGAGGACCACCTGGTAAAAATTCATTAGCCATATTATAAAGTGTTCTGCGCAGAACACTCTAAATTCGTTTCTGCGCATAAATTGCACAATTTCTTGTTTAAATAAAAAAATTGTAACCTACTTTCTCGTATACTACCCCATCCAATGACTGTAGCCGTTTTACCGGCGTACAAATCCGATGCACCATTTGAAGGCAAACATATTGGACGAATCTGTTGCGAGAATGTTACAGGAGAATCCAACGTTAAAATGGCGATATCATTGTGCTAAAATCATTTCAATTATAATCAACATAAAATTTAATTTGCTCTATTTACTAAAATACTAATATCAAATCCTCGATGTCGGACAATTCTTTTAACTCTCTTTTCTATATGGGTAATTTCAGAATTGGTTCGAATGTTGTGATCGCCCAATCGGACAGTTAATCTGGCAACGTCCAAGGATGTCATACTGTAAAGTAGAAAAAAACTCTTGTTGCATTTTGAAAAGAATGGTTATCCTTTGTTACTTACTGTGCAATACAATGTGCAGCTGATAAAATGTGTATGTTGTCTATGAGAGAGCCACCGCAAAATTGGCGTCCGCCGTTGAATAGTGCCGCTATCCAGGGCCATTCGCCTAAATCGGCGTTATGGCCTCCCACAATTCGTTCTTGATCTTGGTAACCATTTTTGGCTCCACACGATACATCGGTATGGCTAGTTTCGGTGGTGGTAGGGTAGTATGACGGTGGTTGCGAAGTTGTTGGTATAGGTAAAGGTTTTGCTGGTGTCGGATGAATTGGATAAAATGGATATAATGGTGAAGGTGGGTGTGTTGGAAGAGGAGGAATTGTATTATCCGGAGAGTGAGTGGGTAGTGGTGGAGGCCAAACCGCAGGTTGAGGATAAAATGGTTGTTTAGCACCGTCTTCTGGAATTTCGTGGGTAGAATTTGTACTTTCAATTGGTTGTATTGTAGTAGTACCATCTACGGGGGGAATGGGATTAGTGCAACATACACCAAACATCTAAAAAATTGTTTGAGTTAAAATATTATCAATCTGGTGTATTGTGCTTACTTGTCGTCCCTCTTGAGTTATATAGCTGCAAGTATCATACATTCCTAAAACCCAACTATCTGGGTAATTTAAATTGGGAACTTTGAAGAAAGGGTAACATTGTCTAAAGGACATACATCGGCCCAAAATTCCTTTACTCGTAAGGCAGTGCCCAATTAAAACAGCCGGATAATCTTGGACGGGTTGATCGGAGGATAAATCTGGATCCGAAATAATTTGCCGTTTTGGCCGGTGCAATGCATCTTCACTTTCGGTAGCTATAAAAAAAATTTAGATAAAGGTAGGTAGACTGCAATTCACAGACTAAATCTATTTTTAATCCAATGTTTTTGTATTCAAGCAAGTACAACGACACTGTTTTGATAGAATACCAACAACATTTATCGATTCTTACTGTCGATCCGGTAAAACAGGTGAATGTTCTGCACGACCTTGGCAATGGTATTAACTTTTGTATACCTACATTTAATTTATAATAAAACTAATTTTCTTCTGGGTAGTACAGTTAAAAATGGTAAATAAAAATATTGTTCAAGGAACCCAAAAAACGGTAAAAAAAAATTTGCATATTTTTTAAGAAAAATTCCACCACCAGTTTTAAAAATTGGGCTCCCTTCAAAAATGTTATTCTGAGGCTGCTAAAAATAGAACTCTTAACTTTTTGATGGATGATATATTTAAAGTTTTGGATCGCTAATCCGATTTTTTCACGTTCCAAGGTCATTTATTATATTAGAGCTAAAGACTAAATAAAAAAAAAAATAACAGTTAATTTATTTTTATTTTTAATATTAAATCAACTTTGTTGGATTTCTGTTTTTTGAAAATTTGTTTTTTGAAAAAATTAGATAATTTTTAATAAATAAACGCAGAACATTAGGAAAGAAATAAATTAATAAATTAATTAATTAATTAATTAAATAAATAATTAATTAAATAATTAATTAATTATAAAATAATAAAAAAATTATTTTTTTTTTAAATAAATTCCTTACCCTCAATAACTATGGCATCGAAGTATTCTGGAATATCACAAATTGTAGCACCACATAAAATTAAAAAGTATACACAAATAAAAATTTGACGAACCATCTTGTTACACCAAGAGGGTAGCACGTTGGTCACTTAATGCAGAATATTTTATAAGGACTTGTTATAAAATATATTCTTGTAACATCTCCCTCTACCTTTTACCTGTGATTTTTAATTAACCACAACCGATCAACGAATATTGCAATTTCAAGTTCACCAAAACAAATCACGATAAACCAAAGTGGTCTGGATTGCAAAAGCTAATTCATCACTAATTTTCAAAACTCAATTTTTAGTAATTACCCAGCAGCATTCCATCTTCCTAAATTAAATTTTTTTTCAAATTTGGAATTGGACCTGTAAGTCAAAAAACAAAATTTGGTGCTTCTGTATAGTTTGCATTTGTTTATGAAACAATTTGTTTCCAACCCAAAATGGGTTTGGGGTTCAAAATGAAAAGCTTCGTTTTTGTTAATATTAAAATATAGAAAAATAGGAAAAATCTATACTTTCATGTGCCGTAGTCTACACCTATGAGATAATATTTGTAAACGAGTTTTTTATATACCGGTATTTTGATTACTTACAAACCGCAAAAGGTCAACTCAGGGCATTTAAAATTACCGAACAAGCATGGATAGTCGCAATTAAGAAATAACCTTAACATTGTTACATTTTACAAAAAAGTTTTTTCCCTCTACATTATTAGGTAGATCCCTTTTCTTTTGTTACGTCGGATTTTTCCCACCTAGGTGAACAGTTAGGTTTGAAGGCTTTCCTAATTTGGGAATGGCAAACAAAAATTTGTTAAAATCAAAAAATAGTCGAAACTGAAATTCCTATTTAACAAATTTGTTTGCTCTAAAAAAGTATTCAAACAAAATGTTTTCTTTTGTTTACAAGTCAAACAAACAAAACATCCAAGAGGGCAAAAAAATTTTTATCCAGGGATCAACTCATCACATAATTGGAATTTTTTTGGAGCTTCCTTTTTTCGTTTTTTTTCTTAATGCAGATATACTGCATGATTGCAGATATACTGCATGATTGCAGATTGCACAATGAGTAGATCAAATTTCCAACAAAATCACTTTTTGGTTCATTTCCTAGGACGAAAATTAGGCGCCATTCGCGTTTTGGCCGGTTTTTCGAAAAATTCAAATATTTTTTTAAAATTGGAAAAATTCAAACTCGGCATAGAAACTTTTATTTCGCTCGAGAAATCATAAAATTTGAATTTTTCGAAAAACTAGCAAAAACGCCAGCAGAAACGCGAATGGCGCCTGCGGCTTTAATTTTCGTCCTAGGAAATGAACCAAAAAGTCATTTTGTAGGAAATTTTATCTACTTTGTTTGCTCATACTTTTGATTTTTCTGAAAAATCAATAGATTGCCCAAATTTTTGAGTTTTTTTTGCAAAAAAAAACGTGATTTGGCAACGTTTTTTCAATATGGCCGCTTTGGCACAAGGAAATTTTGTTCGCAAACCTCAAATTTGGATTCTACGACCAAAATTACATAGGAATCAGTTTTCAATCCTTTGCCACAGATATTTGTCAGCTAGACCCCCTTTTTTCGACGTGGTTACTGGACTATATATTGCTAGATTTATGTTTATAGTAAGTAGGATAGTAAAGAGTTGACTCTTAGGTAATACATCCCAACAAAACATAAAATTTGTAAATTAATTTATTTTAAGAAGATGGGACCTGCGAGTCGCTCCACCCATTAAAAACATTCCTGAAGCGGTTCCAGCTTGAAAAAATTTAGATCTAGAAAGACTGGATCTTCAAGAAGCCACTCATTAAAAGCATTTACTTATTTAAATTTGGCCTCAATTTCTTTTGGTCAAATTGAAAAATTTTACTTGAAATAAAAAAAAATTTCGGGGTAAGATAAGCCCCCCCCAATTCTTCTTTAGTTGAGAAGTAGAATTATATACATTAGTAATAATTAAATAATATTTAAGTAAACTATATTATGTAGCAAAACTAGTACCACGCAATGCTGCAACCAATAATACACAATTCCAAAATTTGGTGTAAACAACCATGAATTCCAATTTCTGAAGTGTTTTATAACATAAATCGTCGTTAAACACAGGGCCTATTTTTAACTGGGTTGGGCCCTAGGCTTTAGCAAATTTTCGGGCTCCTGATATTCGAGTGTAACTAATAACATTAAAGGCTCAATTTTTGGGTTATTTTATGTTCTCTCTTTTCGGGCCCCTCTAGCCATTGGGCCTTAGGCACGTGCCTATTGCCTCTAATGTTAAATAGGCCCTGTTGAGAGGTTGAGTAGATGTCTCTTACACTTAAATTCAAAATTTAATAAGTTTGTTGTTGAGGTCCCACAATGTGTTTAAAGCTTTGGGCATCGAACAAGATAGATCCACTGCTGGGCGCATATGTAAGTAATTTTATTTTTGCATAGTACCCGAGAGTTGAATATCTTCGATCAATGGCAGAAACCGTAATAAAACGGGCCCGAGGTTACACGTATTTATTTATTATTATAATTTCAAATATTGATTGACCTTAAGTATAGCCATTGCAAACCCGGTGGGGGAGTCTTTATTTATGGACCATTAGTATTAGTTCTAATTCTAATGCTGTTCTGTAATCCAGTTCTAATGCTGGGATCCTTGATTGTGAGCGCCGAATTTGGAAGTCGCAGTTATGAGAAGCAGAGGGAAGGATGTGAAAGGGAAAAAAAGAGGGGTGGGGTATATTTTTAACTGGGTCAAAAAACACCAAAGGGGTTAGCCTTAAGTTTTTTTAAAATTCTAAAAAAATTTAGGTGGCCTTTTTATTACTTAAATGGACGTACTTAGATACCTACTGCTGGATATAGCCCTCAGAGCCTCGCGAAATCAATCAAAACTGTGTAAAATCGCCAACCAAATGGAGGGCAAATTGACTCCGAATGTGTTACGTTTAAAGCCAAATAAAATAAAAAATATCATACTTACGAGAAATCTGACTGCGCCATTCGAATTTTCTAATCAAAATACGTAAGAAAAGTGAAAGAAGCTGCCGAATTCCACTTTTCATTTTTTGGGGTCAAAAAACACCAAACGTTGTTTTCAAAAATCTTAAAAAATTTAGGAGGCCTTTTTATAACTTAAATCGACGTACTTAGATCCCTACTACTGGATACAGCCGTCAGAACTTCGCGGAATCAATCAAAATTGTGCAAAATCGCGAAACGAATGGAGGGCAAATTGACCCCGAATGTGTTACGTTTAAAGCCAAATAAAAAAAAAAAATATCATACTTACGAGAAATCTGACTGCGCCTTCGGAATTTTCTGATCACAATACGTAAGAAACAGTGAAAGAATCTGCCGAATTCCACTTTTCATTTTTTGGGGTCAAAAAACACCAAAGGGGGTTTACGTTTTTGTCAAAAATCTTAAAAAATTTAGGTGGCCTTTTTATTACTTAAATCGACGTACTTAGATCCCTACTACTGGATACTGCCTTCAGAACCTCGCGGAATCAATCAAAACTGTATAAAATCGCGAAACAAATTTAGGTCAAATTGGCCCCGAATGTGTTACGTTTAAAGCCAAATAAAATAAAAAATGTCATACTTACGAGAAATCTGACTGCGCCATTCGAATTTTCTAATCAAAATACGTAAGAAAAGTGAAAGAAGCTGCCGAATTCCACTTTTCATTTTTTGGGGTCAAAAAACACCCAAGCCCTAAGGTTTAGCAAATGTTTGGGCACCTGATATTCGAGTGTAACTAATAGCATCGAAGACCCAATTTTCGGGTTATTTTATCAAAATTTGATTTTTAGTTTACGATTTTATGTTCTCTCATTTCGGGCCCCTTTAGCCATTGTACTAAACTAGAAAAAATTAATTTTTTTATTGTGGTTTCTTTAGTTATATTTTTAATTTAAACAAATTTTTGTTTGATGAAAAATATTAAATAAAATTAGTTTGTTTTAAAAAAATTGAAAAAATCAAGAACAATTTTGATTTAAATGTAATGTGATGCATACACAAAACTTAAAATATAAATTCAAACATAGAAAGAATTAAAATTTTCGAAATATTTAAAATAACCCCCTTTAAAAATTTCTTGTAACGGCACTGTAACAAATGTTTGGCGCATGCTTACAATAGGCGTAGCCTACGGTGTCCAGGTTTATGTTTATCAAAATCGGTTAATTTGTAATTTGTATGTGGATTAAATTAAAGCAGTTCCGTATTTATAGAAATTCATGTATTTCAAGTAAATATTCTCCTTTGTTACATATGATGTAATTGTCGTTATTTGTTGGTGTTGTTAGTTTTAAGTAAACTTAACCTAACTTTTGCGTTGTTATTACAGAATCGTTTCAAGTTATTTTAAATAAATGCAATTATTGAAATCGGAGAATTGTGTTTGATGAAGTTCTGAGGGATTGGAACCACCATTTAATATACATGCGGGCTACCATGACTACTCCAACCAAGAGTAACCGTGGACAATTAAGTAAAGTATTTCTTTAGTTATTTTTAGTTAAATTCATGTTTATTTATCAAATTTACTTTACCTATATGCTAATAAGTTACCATAATGGTAATCAAAGCTGATTTTAGGTTGCAAACGAAGGTACAGCTCAACGAGTGATTTAATTTCACTCTGCAAAGAGGCTGACCAAGGTAATACAAAATTTGACGTTAACAGGTTTTTCAAATTGTTATTTGATTTTAGAAAGAAACATGAATTCTGCTACCACAATTAGTGTTAATTCAGATTTAGATCCAATATTTTCCATAAGTTCAGAAGACGTTTTTAGGAACGAAGCTGCGGGAAATTATGGAATTAATTCTGAAGCAGTAATTATTGGATCTTCAGATGACGATATGGGAATGACTACGCACTATAAAGGAATTGAAATGGAGAAGTAAGATAAATTTTCATATTAATTTTGATATGTTAACATATGACACTCATATGTTTAGCAATGTAAATTGTATCTTTTGAAGACTGTCATAATTGTAATTTCCGAGTTATTATCATGCAAAACTTTGACAGTCTTTAAGTTATTTAATTTTTTAAATATTTTGAATAGTAAGGAAGAAATCCACACTATTCATTTGCTTTTATAAAGTTGGTAAAGAGTATGTGAAAGTTTGTATCATTGATATTTTTATTTTTTAATTAATGTAAATGTAACAAATTATTTTAGGGCAAATTTGTGTGACGAAGAAGTGCAAATCACGAAGAATTTAACAATGGTAAAGAAAGCAATTGAATTTTGATGATTTTCTAATTTTTTTAATTACAGTCCAAAACCACGATGCCTTCTAAATCAACTCAACGTGTTCGATTTTATGTGGAAGCTACCTACTCGGAACATTCTTCTACAAAGTACGAGTTGATGAATTTGATTTGTCAGCCGATAACAAATCAAACGCCACAAAGAGATTCGTTGTCATCAGGTTACCTAGGAGATGGTTCTAAAACTGGGTCCCCTACAAGCTCTTCTTCTTTAAGTCACTTACCCCCACTGCCAATTCATTTAACGAGAATGTCATTGGCTTCAACATCTAGCAGTTCTAGTACTATTCCGACTAGCGCCGCCGCACTAGTCAATCAATCCAATAAAAAAGGTTGTGTGCATAAGGAAACTGTAAATAAACTAAAGAAGAAATGGAAAAATTCGGAACTAGTATACAGCATTCTCGAACGTCTCGATCAACTTCTCGGCGATGGACAAATCACGCATAACACTAATAGTATGCCGATGAGAACTCGAAAAAGATCAGGTTCAAACGAAAAAGAAAATGATAAGAAAAAGAAGTTGAAAACGTCGGGAGTGATGTCAACATTAAGCGAAACTCAAGGTCAAAAAGTATTTGCCAAATGGAAAAACCGAAAATATTATTTTGGTTATATCTTGGAAACTTTTAATGATAACCGTGTGAAAATAGTTTATTTGGATAAATCGTCAAACGTGGTGAATCAAAATCACATCATAACAGACTTCACGTCGCTAATTGGAAATACCGTAATGGTGAGTAAAGATGGCCAAGAATACTATCCGGGTATCATAACATCATTTGACGTTGAAAACGGTGCGTTTAAATATATGGTGGCAACCAACAATGGAGATTTTCCTGTCGATGTTGCTAATATTTATTTTACTGAACTGCAAGCAAAATCCATGCGAGTGAATCAACCGAGCGTGCCTTTAACTGATAATACCTTCTCTGATGAGTTGCGTCCAAGCTGTTCTGGAACGCAACGGCTTAAGTCAAATATGAATGTCGGCTCGACCACCGATTCGACAGATTCAAAACAGTGCGAAGAAGGTGATTATGTTTTTGGGTGCGACATAGAAACGAATGAACCTCAAAATTTAAATTCTTCCCTTAAGTTGAAAAATTTGCAAGGCAAAGTGCCAAAGCGTACTAATAAAAATGAGGATTTACTGTTGGGCCCCTTAGACGTCCAGGGTGACTGGTTTAGGGGTTATAACTTCTTAATTACCTGCAGTGTTAGTCCACCTACTAATAAACCTGCAGAAGAAGTGCACACAGACAGTGAAGATTTTCCATTTACAACAATACCGTTTATTAATGATCGTTTGTTGCAGCAAATAAGATTAGGCAATGGAAGAATAGTAAATACGCTGGAAGACGTACCAGCATGCGAATATGACAAGACATACTTGATCACTAATCGTCCCTGTTTGACGCCTAAGTATATAATATGTTTGGCATTTGGTATTAAAATATTGTGCCATCAATGGATTGTATTGTGTACACTTAAACGGGAGCTTGTTCCATTGCAAGAATTACCCGCAGGCTGGTCTATCGAAAAATCGCGTTTTGTAAGTATGTTTGAACGGAAAAGCTCTTTACCCTTAAGTAATTTGAATATACGAGTAGCACAATATGACAATCCAAATTTTAGTAAGTTTTGGGTACACATTTGCAATGCACTCGGTGCTACCACAACAACATTTGTTGGAACTTTTGAGAACACAGATGTTATTGTGGTAGAAGATAATATGAAATGCCAAAAATTGACGGCAGCTCATTGTGTTGGAGTTCCTCTTGTTTCCTCATCTTGGATTGTTCAAACAATGATTCATGGAGAAGCTCGTACATATAATGGTCATCCTTCGTATAATTATTTATACCACGAATGCAATAATTAAGTATTATTTCTGTTTAGGTTATTATGTTATTTGCCTTATTATTTACTCTTATTTTATTATCAACCATATTCTCAATTTCTCATTCATATAGTAAAATTCATATTAACTCTCAAATGACTACAGCATTATTTTAACACAACTGACTAAGGTGGGCTTCTGAGGCCCAGATATAAAATGAAAAATGCAATTATATAGTCTTTAAATATTCTATAAATAAATAATTTAGTTACTTTCTAAATATTAGGAAAAATAAATAAATCAAGAATACGAAGATAATATATCTATAAATAAATAATTTAACATCGGAGGCTCCTGCACCCGCTTGGTTCTTTGAGGGTTAATATTTATTTTAATCAAATGTTCATCGAATATTTCATGAGACTGATTTTATGGTTATCGTTTTAGATAACTTCCTAAAATGTTAGGATGCGATGGGTATGTGCTTGATAAAAGTTACTTCAATTCTCTGAATGTTTTGACCTTAATTTGTTGTTTTTTTTACATTATTTACTTAATTGTGTTAGATTTTTGTTTATTTTTGATTAGCATGCTTATTGTTTAAATTGACTCTAAAAATAAATAATTTTTATTTTGTGTTGCATGTAATAAAATTTTATAAGGTTAATAATCCGAGTTTTATAAATTAAAAAATGTGCAATACAAGTTGGAATGCCAAAAATTCTATTATAGGCTGATATGCATATTTTATTTCAATACCACTATATGTATAAGCCTGTATAAAGTAATTATATTATCAATATAAATATATTTTTGTAGATTTATGTTTGTTACATAAACTTGAGGCTGTGTAATAATATACTTGTCAAAATGTAATATAGTAACTTTTATAGATTGTTGTATGGTTGAATGAGTAACAATTTTTGCTATTGTATAATATAAAGTACAAAAATGATCTTACAAAATTTGTATTAGTAAATTTTAAATTTATGTATTTTTTATTAATAACTGAAACCCCGTACTTAAGTAGTCGTAATTTTAACAAATATTTTGGACTTGTTACTTGTTTCCATTTAAAATATTTATCCGTTAATTATTTAAAATTTGTCATTTGTGTTATGTTATGATATTTGAAAATATAAGTTTTACAAACAATTATTGTATACTCGAGTTTTTACCCAGGCGGTTTTCGCCTTAATGAGTTTTTGACTCATCTCGCAAGTCAGTGAGTAAAACTCTGTGGCCGATTGAAGCTGTTCAATAATATTTTTTGTTAATATGAACACTCGGAAAAATTTAAAATTAAAAATTTACAACAATATGTTATTTAAATTTGACTCAATTAAGATTTTTTCTGTTATAACAAAAAATGTCGGTATTGGCAACAGAAATATTAGTTGAATCAACTAATTTTGTGTTAGGGGAACAAAATACTTTTTACTAATAGCGTTTTTGCTAGAACAAAAGCATTTTTTCAAATGAATATTTTAAATAACAGGTGTAGTCTAGTCACATAGCCCAAGTGACCCTGATGTCATGTTTAATCTTCAAAGAGCATTAAAAATTAATTGAAAAATGGCTGTAAGAAAGTTTGGTTCTATTTTGTGCCATAATTCTGGACTATTAAGTAAACTATTAAAATTTTCAAAAAAGCAAAAGAGGGGATTTTTGATTGTGAGAACTATGAAAAGATAGATACTTCTTCCAAAATACGTATCCAAAAATATAAGAAAGAATTTGCTAAACCTGAGACGTTCTCTGCAGATTGGCAGATACATTTCATATGCGGAAAATAGTGTAGGCTTATTACATCATAAGAGAGGTAACCAATTATTGTATAAACTTGCCTCACCTAAGCGAGACATTAAAGAAAGTTTTTACCCAAAACTAAACAAAAAAACTGTGTAACAATCCGAATAAATGCTGCCATGACCTTTGAAATTCATTTTTTGTTGTAGCTATGTGAAATCTTTTGTTGTAATTTGATAATAGCTTTGTTATGAAATCATTTGTTAATTGTTAAAAAAGTACCATAGTTAATTTTATGCAAAAACTTAAAACCACTTCAAGTTATAGTAGTTTTGAATATATCATAAAAAAAATTATATAAAATATTTTGAATTAAATAAAAATTACTTTCGTTATGAAGTCACAGACAGACAAACATACGCGTCAAACTTATAACTGCTGTCTTTTAGCTCGGGGGTTAACAAGAACCTTACGGAATAGCATGTTTGGATCTTATTAGCATCAGATCCGTACTTGAAAAATTAAACGTCTATTTTCTAAATTCAGAAATTTTAAATGATTAAGCATTTAATAGGAATACTACAGTTTTGATTACAAGACATCTTAAAACTAAAAGTGTACTGAAAGAAAGAGAAAAAATTTTATGTAGACTTAATAAAAAATTTGTATTCGCATGTATGGTGATACATTTCTCCTGGATTGAGTACAGCTTTGGGAAAATTAGTCTGCAAAAAATATAGTAAGCTAGTGCCAATTTTGGTTTGAATATCCTTACGTGATTAATTGCATCTGGCCAATTTTGGGTTTCCAAACAAAATGATCCATGTTTGTAATAAGCAGTATGAGTTTTTCCTTCAATTTTTGGCAACGTTTTGATATCCTAAAATTAATTATTTATTGAATGAAAAACCTCAAAATGGTTAATATTTTTACTCCTTGGTAATCGATTGGATTTTCCGGTATAGAATTTGATGTATAAAATTGTACACCTGGTTGATTACTGTAAACTTCTAAAATTCTTCCACTGGGTGGGTGAATAACCCTGAAAATTAAGTTTGATAGTAAAAATTATCCAATTGCTTGGTTGTATTTTACTTGGCAACAAAAGCATTTCCTTGATCTGAACCTTTATTGACACAGAAGTTATGGTCGTAACCGATATAACCAGGAATTTTATCGATGACTTCTCCTAATACTTTAGGAACTTGCAAGTCAAAAATTGTATCAGCTACGGGTAACAGTTTTCCACTCGGAATGGAATTTTCATCCACATCAGTTGTTTTATCTGCGTTAATACAAACGACATGCTTGTATAATTCTCGAGCACCACTGCCATGTCCAGCTAGATTGAAATACGAATGGTTTGTTAGATTAATAAACGTTGGTTTAGTCGTAGTTGCAGCAAAATCAATTAAAAATCTGTTGTCACTTGTGAGCTCAAATGAAACGTGGACCAAGACATCTCCGGGAAATCCCTCATCTTTATCTGGCGAATTATAACTCATCGTCACTTTGGTTCCATCTTGGTAATGCTCCCAATTAACCTATCCAATTAAATGTAATATTTAGAGCTGACAGGAAATAATTATATTATACCTTGTCGAAACCCTTAAAACCACCATGAAGTTGATGTTGACCTAAATTTGCATTTAAATTGTAAACTGTTCCACCTATTGTAATTTTGCTGTATCCAATTCTGTTTGCAACTCTTCCAACGGTTGCTCCAAAATAAGGGTTAAGAGGAGTCAAATATCCTGCAAGAAATATAATATCATAGGTATCCAGCTAGTTTAAAATAAATTTTTTTTGATTCAAAAAAGTTTTCTCAAAATTTTGAAAAACTGATTCAAATTTAAAAAAGTTTTGCGACCTTTTCAACTCTTATAATAACTGACACTAATACCGGGTGTTCGTGACCTATGGCAAAAATATAAAATTTCAGAAAGTTAAGTAGTCAGTTTTTAGGTGAAAATCCATTGTCTAGAAAATGAAATTTTCTGAAAAATAGATTATACTGTGGTAACCTGGACTTCGGGGATGGAAAGTAGGCCCTCGCGGTTTTGCTGAAAATTAGCGTTATCCTACCTTTCTTCCCTTTTGTACCTGGTTATTGTTGGTATCGCTGCCACCAAGTCTAGTTTAGGATGGACACGAGATAGACCAGCTCGTTGTGTTTTGGTAACGTGAACTTACGGTAAAAAGGAGGGCGTAGGGAGAGAATAAACAAGATATTTACAACACCAAAATTAAACAATCAAAAATATTAAACTTAAATTTATTGAAAGTAAAGTAAAAATATATAGATTATTCAATACAAAAGAATCTTAAATTTATGTTTAATTAAAGAGAGTAATAAAACAAAGGGGGCGCAACAATGATTATTTAACTATAGGTTAACAATTAAAATAATATAAAAAAAGATTTCATAAATAGATTTCTTACTCAAGTATTTGCAGCTCTTCTTATGAGGATTTGTGAAATGTCACAATGTTTAATTAATTGCACAAATTGATTTTATGTTTTTAAATAAAAATATAATGAAATTTAAAAAAAAATACTAGACGAACTGATTTAAAAATATATATATAAAATAATTAAATTGAAATACTTAATTTAAATTAATTTTAAATGACATTTTAACTGATTTAATTCACAATTTTAATTTTTACACATGGTTTCATAGTCGCGACCGTCTCGCGAAGACTTCTTATGAAGACTCCCCGTCGATAACTGACTGACTGACTCTTTTGAAACTTCTTGAAAATATATATATATTTTCTCTCAAGTTTTGTTCCCATGTACTTATAATATTATTTATTTCCAAGGGGTCGTGTGAATGTCCTACGTGATTAAGATGTTTTTTTTTTAAATACTCCATCATTAACTTTTATTTATTAGTTTAAAAGTAAACAAGAAATTTACTTATTTCCACTTATAAACAACTATTTTGGGGATTTATAACTAAGAAAATGCATTTAGGTCTTAGAGATAATTGCACACTTGAGATTGAACTTAAAAATTAAGAGGCTTAAGATTTAAAGTAACAAATATTTCTTATTTTTACAAATAATGGTAGTATTAAATTTAATTAATTGATTTTCATTAGTAAAATTCACTTAACGGTAATTAGATGGATAAATAACTTAAATTATAGCAATTTGATTAATTATGGTTCTTATATTAGAAATAATTTTTATTTAAAATATTCGTTCAACTAATTGAAATTATCTATTGCAACTTAAGAGTTAATTTATATTTTGAATAGCAAATTTAACTAATGAATAAAATAATGTAAATTAAAAATATATTTGCAATTGTTGAGGGGCGAGTACTACAATACTTTGTCATTGTCTAGAGCCAATCGATTTCTAGTTATAAATTAAATTACAGAAATATTTAAAACTAGAAATTTCCTTTACTTTGTTTTTTTTATAAAATGCATTCAAATGTTATCTTATTTTTTTATAAAATGCATTGAAATGTTATCTTATCATTCCGTAAAGACTTTTGCGGTCGCTAATCCCTAAATAGCTATGTAACCAATGAGAACAAAGAAAATTTTGAAAAATTAAATTTTTTCGTAAAATATATTACTTCAATTACTGTAAACATGTAATTGCGATTCTGTATTTCCTTGACCAAATTTTAGTGCGCAAGTTCAGTTAATAATCGAAGCGTGTTTCATGCGTGTTTACGTGCTAGTCAGCTGTGTGTGTTGATTGCGTAAAGTGTATGTGCTGGATAAAATAGATACGAACCAAAAGTGATTTTTTCAAAAAACATACACAATTAAAAACCTATAAGATATTTCAGGAAATAGTAACTATTTATTTTCAAGGTATGAATTTTGATATTAAATAATTTATTTATAATAGATTAATTACATTTTTATTAGCAATTATTTAAAAATTTTCCCGGTTTCTTAAATATTTTCTCGATTTTATATTGTGTATCTACATAAAACTATTAATTTTATATTTTTGATTTTGCATTTGCGATTATAGTTTTATAAAATTTATCAGTTTTCAACATTATCACAATATTAAGTCATCGAATGCCAATTATATCAATTTAAGTATAATTAATCATCTCAATGTACTATTAACAATAAAACTTTAATTTCTAGTTTTAAAGATAAATTAATCAATTAAAAATTTAATTAATCAATATTATTTACTAAATAAATAAATTTTTTTAATCAGAAAATAATTTTCTAGCGGGCAGGTGTGTACGCACCTTTAATTATCTAATATAGCAGAACCCCATAGGTTCCATGGAATAAACCAAGGGTTCCGCCAAAAAAAAATTCAAAAAGGCCAAAAACTAATTTTTTTTTCAAAAAATTTCAAAATCGGGGTTTTGCCAAATGTTTAACAATTGAATACCGCTGGCCTCTCTAGATTAATTATTTTCTATTATTTGTTATTATTTCCCAAGTTACTTTGAACCCACTTCCAGTGAATCTGATAATATTTTTCTTTGTATTGTGATGACAAAGGCATTATTATGTCCAACAATTTTACTTTTGTAAATAAATTTTTTTTAAATTCAAACAATTTGGTATATCTACCTTTAAATATTTTATAAATTAATTTAATCCATAACTCGAAAACCGTTAATTTTATACAATAAAGCCCGAGTTCGGGCTCTCTAAAACAGTGCTTAACTATTTACCCTAAAAAGTCAATAATAAATTGCTGGGAGAGCCGGTTATTCCCCAATGTTTTCAAATAAGAAAAAAAATTATTTTTCTTTTTTTGACTTGAATGTTAATTGCACAGAAGAACATTTTTTCTTTGAATTAAAAAAAAATAATTTGTTTATTGGGGTCAACTTAGTTTATTTAGTAAATTATTTTAAGGGGCAGCTCTAATGTGAACAAGCGTAAAATATTATGAATTTTGGAAAAACTTTTTCAATAATTAACGAAAAAAGTTTTTTCATTTTTGTCAGATCCACCCAGATTTTGAATAAAATTTATATGCTTCAAAAAAATTATTCAAACAAAATGGTTTTCTTGATTTAAAGAAAAACGTTTTTACTGTGTATCCCGATGAAGAAGATACAGTCTTCGTTATCTTGACTTTCTTAAAAATCTGATCTTTTATCCTTCTTAAGGCAGGACACAACAACTCGGGTGTACTTGCCAAATAATTTTTTCCACTTGTGAAACCAGTGTACTGGTACAAATGAAAATTTAGAATCATGTTCACTCTCTCCGTAAACATCATTTCAATTTTTTTGCTCAGATTTTCAATTAACAAATGCAATGAGTAAGTTTTTAACAGAAAGAATAAATTCTAACGTTGCATTAGGCAATTACAATTAGATTACTCCAATTAAGCAAATCATGAAATTGAATTATATTAATTGCAATTAAAGTTTGGTCTAATTTCTATGTACGTTAAGGTTCAAACTGATTTTCAAAATTATCAATTTAAATAACGATTAACCCGGTTCATGGACTTCAATCCAATAAAAAATTAATCTCTACAATTTTGGTTCCCTTTTTTTTCAAAAACAAGAAAGAGAAAAAAAACTAAAATGCTAGCGATACCAGTTCAAAATTATGCATTAATTTTTTAATTTGGGTTTTCAAAATTGTGGTAAAAGTAGGAGACTAGGAAATTTTAAGGAAATACCCAACTCCAAATTTGCCAGCTAAGAAACCAGGCCTGGTAATATATATATATATTAATAGCTTAGTATTTTATTTTGGGAAGGCAGGGTAATCCCCCATCGTCCCTCCCGGATCAGCCGCCACTGGTAAAACTAGTTACCTCGGACTGTCTTTTTTTTCAATTAAAATTGCAAAAGATTTTACCTTTCATGTCATCAAAACCCATTACTATATCCTCCACTGTTCCATTTTTATCTGGCATTTTAATTGCAGTTATTGTGGCACCGTAAGTTATCACTTGAACAGTCATATTATTGGTATTTCTCCATGTAAACCTTTTAACAGAATTGGATGCATTTTTTGCATCAATAAATGTGCCAAATTCATCTACTTCCAATTCGACCCCCTGATTTTGATAATATTTATTCCCCGAGCACGAACCTTCGATTTGATCCATTTTAATTATTTTTGGTTATGTTTAAACTAAACTATTGTTGTTGAAACCTGATAAACAACTACTGGAATGTCAAAGATAATATATCCTATATAACAGCTGTACTTATCTGTTTCAAGATTTGTTTTTGATGATTAGTAGACAACACTTTAACCACATCCTATTTTTATTGATAATTTATATATTGGAGAAAAATAAATAATAGATAACTTCATAAAAAAATCGATAAAGTATCTGTACTAGTAGAATTTATAGTTTATTAATAATTGATTGTAGCTAATAATTATTACTATGGATAATTTAATGCTTTTATTACTTAATCTCCAATAAACATTACTTGCAGAATATAATTATTATCTACTTATTGCAACAGTTTCTTTTATTAGCTAATAGGGGTCAAATACCTGCAATGAGTAAATAATACAATAGTACAATTTTTATTTGAAAATATTATATTATTTATTATGTTTTCTGAATAAAACACAGCTAGAATAAGAAAATATATCAATATAAATGCGTAGGGCTATTACAGATCTTAAACTGTGCTGTTGAGCAATGAAAATCTACCGAGAAAAAATTAGTTATCAGCACAGTCTGTGCATTTAAAGAAAAATTCATTTTTTCACAATTTTAAACAATTCACTGGATACATCAGTGGAGAGAAAAGTTTACTAACCTGAATTGCTGCTAAACTCACGACGTGGACCCTACCTGCAATAATAAAAAAAATTGTTAGTTATCATTTCAGATGAGAATGGTTTTTGTCAAATTACCTTTTACACTGTAGTCCTTTCGTGTTATTCGTCTTGACCACAACAGCTTCTCCATCGTCCTCAAGTCCATCTCCTTAACCACTCGGACACCGGAGGTCTAAAACTTTAGGCTTGCTTTTCTTCATCTTCTTTGACCTTTTCATTCCTGTTTAGTTCTTTCAACTGAACCCTAAAATATTTCTTTGATATATCCTTGAAATTTGCAACTCCAAATTAAATTGTTTTTTTTTATTGCAGATACTCTTCATAAAATAATGAACGTAAAGTTATAAAAGAAATGACAAAAAATTTGAAATGGTATGAAAAGATTTCATACTATATAGTTACATCGATAGAACAATTTTATTACAAGTAAGTATAGTCAATTTTCACCTTATTATGACATAATTTTAACTGGACCGTGTAGTTTAGGTTATAAAGTAGCTTCTCATCCATGGAAAACTATAGGATTATGTTGGACAATTGTAGCAATAAGTGCTTTAGGATATCTAAGATTTTATCAAGAAAAAAATCCTTTAAAATTATGGGTACCTCGAAATTCACAGTTTCTGGAGGATACCAATTGGCTCATGAGCAAGTTTCAAAACGGAATTCGCATGGAACGTGTTCTTATAGAAGCTCCAGATGTTTTAACTCCTGATGTCTTAGGTGAAGTAAGTATCTACTCCGTATTATGTACCTGTTTCGGGACAGAACTATTATTATTATTGTTGAACGGGTTGTGGTTCTAGACCCACTTGCTCTGAAGCTCTAGGCTTATTGCACCCCATTACTCCATCAGCTTAGTTTCTTCAATGAAATTGAAAACCAAAGTATCTTAGCTTCTTCGAGTCTAGGGCTAGAGTTTCTTCCTCCTCTCCTACACGAAGGATCTTCTGCGACCCCAATAATTTTGGGTAGTTTATTATCTTCCTCGACTGTTTTGTTGCTCTTTTGTCCCTGAACAAAATCTGCACTCAGGTGTTCTACATCCACTGATTCCTGCTTCAGTGCTAACTTCCGTGGTTGCAATAAATTGTATGAGCCTACGAGCAAGAACCCAATCAAAAAAATCCGCATCATATTAATTTAATTTTGGTTTTATTAGTTAGTAAATGTTGACCAACTCGTTAAAAATATAGTCACTGTAGAAGGAATTACATGGCCGGATGTGTGTTTTAAGTTGAGTATGTATTTATTTACTGTTGAATTGTTTTAATAATTTTTTTTTAGAATTCCCGATGTACATTTAGATATGATGAAATCATTAACTTCTAGCAGTAATAAAACGAACGCGGAATATGACCCCAGTGTTGGTATGCCAGCATCTATGTATTGTTCCTTTGTGGAATCGTTCAAACAGACGTGTTTTCAAAATAGCATACTGCAATTTTGGAATTATAATGAAAAAAAAATAAGACAAACTACAAAACAAGATATTTTGAATAAGTTGGATAAATATAAAAATGAGTTAGTATTTTTTTATAATTCAACCCAAATTCAACTAACCAGTAGACACCTCAAGATGCCAACCGAGTTTTGCAACAAAACGTGAAAGGAATAAAAAGAAAAAGAACTAGTGCTGGGACATCGATGTTATTGTCTATTAGTTTAAATCAAGGAAAAAAAACATCATAAAACACTTAAAACAGTTATTTAGTAATTAGTAATAGTAATTTTTACAAAATTACAATTACAAGTCCCAAAACTTTTTATCAAGGCCGACAAAAAAAATTGGTATAATACCAACCGCCGTGTATTTGACGTGAATTTATTTTATTTTAGAAATTCTCTGTAACATCGAATGCAGCGATAACATCGCAAGGCAAACGTCAATAGTTTTGATATATCGATACGTCTGCCATCGATGGCAAAACATTGAAACATCGATGAACATCACCCAGCACTAAAAAGAACAGATACTCTGATTCTGATGCACTGTTAAGCTTCCAGTCTCAATTTCTTGGAAACGGCTGAGAATCCACCTCAAATATTTTTATCGGTAACCGATTCCACTGCAAACCTGCCAAGTCTCATCCCAAAACTCAGTTGACATCTGCCTGTGACATTTAATTAACAAAACCAAGTTATTCCAAATGATACCTAATGAATTTTAGCCCTCTATTAGGAGAACTTAGAAATTTTGAACAACTGCTAGGAGGTGTCAAGCGAAATGAAACCGGCCATATCGTAGCCGCAAGTGCCTTAAAAAGTTTTTATGCTGTTTACATTAATTTCTCTGCTGTTGATATGAACAAGGCGGGCAACATAGCAGGAACAGCAGATTGGGTAAGTTGGAAAACAGTTCTGATAGTCATTTTGTGGTAGTCGGGAAAATTTGCTCCATCAAGGAGTGCATTTTTTCATTTTGTTATCAAATTTATGAAATTTATTATTTTAGGCATCAGAAGAAGTTTTATTATGGGAAACTGAATTCAATAATGTGCTGGAAGAGGCGAGACATCATGTAAAAAATTTCAGTATTTATTATTCGGCGGAAAGAAGGTAATTAACTACAAGGGTTATATTGGTTAGTAAACCGGTTTCGACTACGTTATCATCAGCATATATTTTTACTAACCAATATAACAGTATCCCTAAAATATATTAGAATACATTTTATTTATTAGGTTTTTGCTTTTGGTTAGGTTATAAGTGAAAATAATTTTAGCTTTGGAGATCTAACCGCAGCTAGTATGTTTCAAGATATTTATATCTTAATGATAGGATGCGTGTTGATGGTAATTTACGTCCAATTTGTTATATCCAAATTTAATTGTGTGGAAGCCAAGGTATATAATTAATATAATTTATTTTAAACTACTTAAGTATTTCTATTCAGATTGCATTAGCATGTATTGGATTGCTTTCGGTTGGCATGGCATTCGTAACGGCCTGTGGATTTTGTTTTATTATTGGTATACCATACGGACCTGTTCACACCTCCTTGCCATTTTTGCTAATGGGTTTAGGTGTTGATGACATGTTTGTTATTTGTGCCTGTTGGGAAGAACTATCGCAAGAAGAGAAACTTCCTTTGAACGAACAAGTTGGCCACATGCTGAAGCACGCAGGAGTTTCCATTACAGTTACATCGTTCACTGATGTTGTGGCGTTCTTAATTGGTGCATCTACGGTGAGTTGCTCTCACTTAAATGGGTGACCGATTTAAGAACCACATAATATTCATATTTTGTTTGTAGATCTTACCCAGTTTGGAGTCATTTTGTTTGTATGCTGCCATGGGAGTCCTAATGACGTTTATATTTGTTGTTACATTTTTTATCGCTTGCTTCACTCTAGACCAGCAGAGAATAATGCAAAATCGAAATGGTGCATTATTTTGCTATGTACACAACAACTTTAAGCCAAATAAGTGCAGCCAAAATAATTGGTCTAATAGAATCCTGAATTATTTGTATTCCAAAGTTATCTTTACACTTCCTGGAAAGGTAAGGCCATATGTTTATTTTACCTAAACTTCTTCTCCAAACAAAACTTTATGAATTAATTCTACTAACTCTCCATTTTACTTATTTTAGTTGAATGCTAAGTTAACTATTGGTGGACTAAAGGGTTTTCCTTTCTTTGTAACACTGTAAGGTCCAGCTTTTTTACTTTTGTGATTATTTCCAGTTAGAGCACATTGCGGAATACTCCCATGCACACATTTACAAACGTTTCAACATAGGCCAATCAAAAACCCAATTTGTTAATTTGGTTGCTTGAAAACAGTCTATTTTCATAATGGTACGAACAAAAGGAAAAATAATTGTTGGATCCTTGGAAGATTCAAAGATTCAGAAAAGATCTTGCCCATCATTTTTCTGTGAAGATTTCTAATTTCCAAAACTGGTTTTGGATTGAACTCGATTATAGATATATTTACCAAAGAATATGAAAACCCCATGCCTCTACGCGAAGTCTTGATAAGAAGTTGCTCGACTTCAAAAACCCCATGTCGCTGCCAGGAGCAAAGGAATTAGAGAAGAACTTTAGGCTGAAAATGAAATTCTATAAATCAAATTACAAATTCTTCTAAAAAATATTATTTAAAAATAAAAATGTTATAAAGAAAAGAAAATCTTAAGTGAGTTTGAAAATTAATCTAATAAACTGCACTTGATAGGAGCAATTTATAATCAGTTTCTTACTATTTTGCGTCCTAGTAACTTAGGAAATTAAAGCTGTACGTCTCGGGCGCTATTCTTACTTCTAGTAGAATCGTAGGAAATTCCCATAATATAATTTTTATTTTATTTATAGATAATAGTCCTGTTAATTACAATTGTTTGCATGAGCGTTAGCATAGAGAGTGCAATAAAGTTAGAACAAAGATTTAGTCCAACATGGATGATACCGAAAGATACATTTTTATCCACATTTATCGATAAAAGTTTAGAATATTTTCCATATGCTGGATTTGAAGGGGGTATATATCTGGGTTCTCTGAACTATAGTCAAGAAATAAAAAACATACACAAAATTGTTGAAAATTTAGAAAATAGTAGCGATATTTTAACTAGTGTTCAATCATGGGTAGATCCGTTCCAACGATATGTGAAACGGAATTTCAGGAAAGGTATATCAACCCATCACTATATTTATAAATATTAATTGCTACATTTTTAGATATTTATGATGATGTTCTCAGTACGAATGAGTTTAATTTATTTTTGTCTAAATTTTTATTTAGTCCAAAAGGTGCAAGATATCAAGCTAATTTCAGGTTTACTTCAGATCTTGAATGCGGTATTCCAGTTTCAAATATAACGGTAAGTTGTACGGAATCCCCAAACTAGGATACTCAAGGATTTGCTTTTATTTTTATTAGATGTCTAGTATCAATGTCCAGCTGAAACACTTTGATGGGCCTGAAAGCTATATACCTGCGATGCACAGGTTAACCGATATAGCAAAAGATAATCATTTTACAACTGGAGATAAATTTGGAACTGCTTGGTCAAAAATATTTGCTACTTGGGTAACGGATGAGGTAAAATATGAGTAAAGAACTTGCATTGGAGTTCTTAATTTAAAGATTTTAGCTAATCGATGTAGAGGTGATGAGAAATTTGCAGTTAGCCCTTTTATGCGTAATGCTATGTACAATTCTGTTGGTTACTAATCTCCAAGCATGTTTTTGGATATTTGTTTGTGTGCTTCTCACTATGATCAATGTGTGTGGGTTTATGCAAAAATGGGGAGTTACAATAGATATGGTATCATGTATTGGACTGGAATTGGGTATTGGATTATGTGTTGACTATGCTACTCATATAGGTCATACATTTTTGACAATTGAACAAGGCTCTCGACAAGAAAGATCTCTAAAAACTGTAACATCTATAGGCTCTGCAGTATTATATGGGGGTATATCGACTTTCATTGGAGTATCTATGCTAGGATTAACTAAAGCATATACCTTTCAAGTATTTTTCAAGGTAATACATTATAAATTTAAAGTTTATGGGGGGGAAATATTACTTTACTTATATATATATATATATATATATTGTTTTAGATATTTTTCCTGGTGATTTTCTTTGGATTATTTCACGGCCTATTATTTATGCCTGTTATTTTGAGCTGGATTGGTCCACAGCCGTACCGTTTTCACCAACCCCTTAAACAAACAGATATACACATGGAAGTTACTTAGCTAATTTTAATTAATTTAAATGAAATATGGGTGATAAACGAAGATGCTCTTTTAAAATTTATGATTGAAATTAACGTTAGTGAATTGAAACGGATTATTCCACAAATAAAGAAAATCTGAGATGTTCACCAATCTAGATTTTTCTGTTGATAAATGAATCTAGAGCCTTGTATAGAGCGATAAAGGAGAAACATATCCTTAAATTTCGTTTGGGAGATTAATAAAAACATTTTAATTAGGCCAGTAAATACAATTTGAGAAAAAATTCGTTATCACCCTATCCATGTTCAATTTTACACAATTATAGTTTTTAATAAATTTCCTACGTCTTTTTTGATATTGATTCTTAATATTCCCTAGATTCGTATAATAGACTAACTATAAGAGTCAGCAACCGCCAGACATTGTACGTTATAGTATGAAAACTTTTTTTGTGTCTGAACACTAGATAACGTTTCGGTAATATGAAAAAAAAATACCTGCATTTTATTTTCTCCAATTTTATTTTGTAATCCAAAATATAAACTGCGCTCGCACCTATTTAACAATAGAGAATTTACATGTTGATGAGAAAAAAAGAGAATGAGCTTCTGAAACAAAACAAGATTAAAAAATTGCATAATTTGAAAACTACAACTCCTAGCGACCTATGGAGAAGTGATCTTAATGCTTTTTCATTTTCCAAAGTTTCAATCACATATTTTTATGCGGAGGTTTACGACCATGCATTAGCAAAATGGGGGGGTGAAAATGTTCTTTTTTTCTCTTATCCGATCGGACGATTTGATAAGAGAAAAAAGAAACTTTTTCACCACCAATTCAGTGCTAATGCATGGTCGTAAACCTCCGCATAAAAGTATGTAATTGAAACTTTGGAAAATGAAGAAGTATACCATGTCCTCTTTTGGAACTCATTTGAAGGGTCAGTGAGGGTCCTTTTTACAGGCCTCTGTAATTGTATGCAATAAATTGCAAATAATTCGTTTGTCGGCCTATTACAAAAGTTCACAATATAAACAAGTGCAAACTGTAATGTAAAAATAATATATATTTGGATAACAAACTTTAAAGTATTTCCAAAGCTAACAAAAATCAATATAAAACAATAAACTACACAAAGGACAAACAATTCCCTCATGGGATGTACTGTGACAAAACATATTTCAAAAATAAAATATTAATAGTCTGCTAAAAAGCAACCCACCTTCAGATCCAAATACAAATTTCTGGTAATGAATGATTTTAACAACGAATTTTATATACACATACGTATTTTATTCTAAACTTTTGTCCAATGCTTCTGGTAAAGTAGATCCACACTTTCCAGGGAAGTGTAATCTGGTAGAAAAAAGCAAATAATTTTAATTAAATAAAAAATAATATTAAAATTACTAACGTAAATTCAGGAGATTCTGGTTCTTCATTAATGTTAAATTCCACCACAGGTTTTCCTCTTTGTAATACCATATGGGCCATGGCAGCTGCTGGAAAAACAAGAGAGGATGTTCCAATCACAAAGAATAAGTCACACGAATCAACCAAAAAACCTAAAAATCATCATTTTGTTGAAATCTTATAGAATAAAAATTAGATATATTTACGTGCTCTATCTAAAACATCTGAGTTTAAATTTTCCCCAAACCACACTATGAACGGTCTAGCTAATGCTTTACACTTCTTACACCTAGGTAAATCTGATAGGGGAATAAAAGATGTATTTTCTTCGTCAATATTAGGGTCTCTAAAATTTGAGCTTTAAAAAATAGTACACAAATTTCTCAAGCTTACCCTCTTCCTTTAAGTGCCTCGCAGACTGGTACTCGATTATCTTCTTCAACAAATTTACATTTAGTACACATAATTTTTGCTAGAGAGCCGTGAAGTTCAACAACACGTTCAGAACCGGCTCTTTGGTGAAGTCCATCAACGTTCTGAGTTATCACAGTGAAGTTTTTATTATGATTTTTACATTTTTCTTCAAATTGAGCTAAAGCAATATGAGCCTACAATAAATTAGTTATTAATCAAAATATTATAATAAGAAGAAATTACATTGTTCGGTTTAGCGTTTAAAGCAATTTCACGTCTCCACTGATAAAACTCCCATACAAGACCTGGATTACTAGCAAATGCACTCGGTGTTGCTAAATCTAAAGCCCTATGAGTCCTCCATAATCCAGAGGGCCCTCTAAAAGTTGGAATTCCAGATTCGGCAGAAACACCAGCACCGGTGAGTGCTACGATGTTGTTCGAGGCTTGAATAAGTTTATGAAATTCGACATAATTACTCATATATCGATGATCCATTTTTCCAAATTTATAAATCAATTTTAAAGAATTTAATGCGTTCATGAAAGTTACAGAATAAGCTGGATGTTTGAAAATATTCAAGGTTATGTTGACTTTCTGTCGAAGCGGTCAAAATCAATTTTGAAAATCTGCAAATAGTAAACATTTATTTAAAAGGAAATTTAGAATATTCTCGTTTTAGTTATCTTTACCTTCAAGATATCAGCAAGAATGATTTACAGATTTTATTTCTTGTATAATATACAGTATGTTTTAGAATATTATAAATAGGAAAACTTTGGAAAACTTATGTAATGTGCAGCTCCATCTACACTTCATATAGATAATCACCTTATGGAACGTATGTCCAAAACGTATGTGTGTGACATTCATAAAAATTTAATGTCGTTTGTTGACGCTTCGTAAGCGTGGTGTGTTTGATTGGAATTTTGCCGGAAAAATAGTGTGAAAAACTAATAAATCGTGATGGCTTCTGCACCTTCTCCGAAAAAACTGAAAAAGGCGGATTCGACGGCTCATCCAGAACTTGAAGCCCGAGATTTTGATGCCGAAACCCAAAAATCATTGGAAGAGATTGACAGCTGCCAAAACGAAATTGAAACTTTAGACGTACAAGCTAGCGAAGAGATTTTAACAGTCGAACAAAAATTTAATAAACTAAGGAAACCACATTTTACTAGAAGGGCCGAAATCATAAGTAAAATCCCTCACTTCTGGAACACAGCGGTATGTATTTTTGTATTTTGATTTAACCGCTAATTGTACATAACCTCAATTTATCTTAACAAATATTTTAGTTTTCGAATCATCCCGATTTGAGTTCTTTGTTGGAAGATGGAGAAGAAGATTGCTTTCACCATCTCACAAAAATTGAAGTGGAAGAATTTGAGGATATCAAGTCGGGCTATAAAATTGACTTTTTCTTTGAAGAAAATCCATATTTTGAAAATACGATGCTAACCAAAGAGTTTCAGTTGGGATCTTTAGGTAAGTCGGATTATTTGTTTTGCAATTTTTTAAACATGATCTTTCAGGTGTTCCCACTTCGTTCAGTATTCCATTGAAATGGAAGGAAGGGATGGATTTAAGTGGAAACAATGGACCAACTTGTACACAAACAGGGTCTAAACGTCAATTGGATCAAAGGTCTTTCTTTACTTGGTATAATGATCACCTCGATCCTACCTCAGATACGATTGCAGAAATAATTAAGGACGATTTGTGGCACAATCCGCTGCAATATTTTCTTGTTCCTGATGTTACCGTTGGTAATGGTGTTGATGACGAAGAGGAAGGTGATGATGCTAGCAATGAAGAAGAGGACAAGAAGGAAAGTGTTACCGATTCTGCTGTAATAATCGAAGCTGCAGAAGGTGATCCAGAAAATGTTATTTGTTGTAAATTGGATTATTCCGATGACGACTAAATATTTTTGAAGATTCTGTGGTTATTGCACACTGATTTCATTTTTGTTTTAACTCTGTAAAAGTTAATATGACTGTGTTAATAGAGTAGGATCCAAGAGAGCTGATCTTTCCGTAAGCAATAAACTAGTCAAGTAAAAATTTAATTTGTTTAACGATTAATCAAATTTGAAAATTACATACGATTTATAGGAACGATAGTTCATCTTTCATGAATCCTACCACTATTTTTTTTATTAGAAATTTTGTGTTTTGTTTACGTACAGTTAGTTTTGCTTGGAATTTCTTTGATACCTGACCATTCGAAACAAAAAAGTTTTGAAGTCAAGCTTATGTACCTATTTTAAGTTATCTTCAACTTTTAAATATTTTTGTTTTTTAAAATTAGAAGCTGTATAGAAACTTGAAAACTAAGAATTAAAAATTCTTAATATTAAATATATTTTTTTTATAAAATTTCAGAATACGAATGAAGGGTATCAAATTATTTCTAACGAAACCTGTCTATACGAGGGCATCATTCATAAGTAGAGCTATGTTTATATCACATTTTAATTTTAAGGTTTATTTTTAAAGAATTTCATTAAAATCAGTGGGGCGGGAGCTCCCTAAAAACCAAATTAGTTATTAAAAATGAGAGATTTTACTTTTTTTTGCAATTTTAAATATACGATTCAAGTGTTACATTATTTGAAATTTTTAAAATAAAAGAATAATAAATTCTGTTGTCAATTTGTTGAGAACCAAAAGTTGTGGTGAAATCTATCTAACTGTAAAACATTTCATTTGTATGATCCTAATTTAACTATGATTCTACCACTGATTTGCAAATATACTTTTTTTTTATAAATAAATAAATGTATGTATTCTCTAATCGATTCTTTTGTCTTATAATTTTTAACGCTTGAAAAGCTACCCCGAGGTTTCCAATTTTTTGTTTTAAACCTAGAGGTAGGAAATCTAAAATTTTTATAAATACAAAGAAAAACTTGTTATTTTGAAAATTATAATAAAATTTTAATTTTTTCCATTAAATAATCTTTTTTTTTAATTATGTGTTTTAATATTTCTGTACACAGTGGTTTTAAGAAAAACGTGAAATTACCTACAAATTTTATCGTAACTCTTCATTCTCTAAAATCAATGGCTTTAGAGTTACGGAATAATTTAAAAAAAATAATTTTTAGAATATCTATCCTCCGATTTGGTTTTTTGCTAATAGAAACAAAAAAATTATTAATTTCTTTGTTTATTCTACTTTTTCCCACTTGACCCCTTCCTTAGTGATGAGATTTTTTAACCCTTTCCTTTTCGACACTACTTTTTTGTCGGGGGATAAATATTCTATATTTATTTGAATAAAATTTGTTTGAGGAAAATCAAAATGTTTAGGTTCTTGCCAAGTGGTTTTGTTTTGAATTTGATTTTTTAATGACATAAACTTTCTCGTTGCACGTAGACAAAGAGTATGTATATATAGAGGGACAGCCATTAACAAATATTTGTCACAAGTTTTTGTTAATGGCTCTGCTACGCCATCTAGTAGACGGTGTGATCTCTACGTTTTAATTTTTAATTTATGGCTGATCCTTTATATACAGGGGGATATTTTTACAAAAATAAGTTTTTACATGTTAATTTCCTATGTTCAGCTAACTCATTCAGCACCCTGTATATAGAGGACCAAAAATAAAGACGTAGAGATAACCCCCTCCACTAGATGGCGTAGCAGAGCCATCAAGAAATACTTGTGACAAGTATTCCCATAAGAGCTGTCCCTCTATATATACATACTCTTTGACGTAGATCATGATCATGTAGATTTAGCTTTATTGTAAATTTAGTGAATTTAAAAATTTATGTTGGCAATGTTAAAGTATCTTTTGTTTTTATTAATTTAAGACGTCAAATTTTAGAGAAAATTTATAACAGATCCAAAATATTATATTTTATTTATGTAGGCTTTAATATTTTACAAATTTCATATTAGAATTTAGTAATGTGTTTAGGTAAGTTTGGTTGTTTTTTATACTGTGTGTGAGTTCATAATACGAAACCTTATGGTTACAGAAAAATAAATTCTATCAACATGAATAATGATATTAACGATAATTCTGAAGATGGTGCTATGATAACTAGAGAAGAATATACGGTTCAATTAAGAAACTGGATTAGTCAAGTCAAGACACATAACGAACAAGCATTAAATGAGTTATTTCGGTCCTACGCAGCTCATTGCAATACACAAACGACCCAGACCCAAAGTCATAATACACTGACTAATATAAATCATAGCCACAATTTTGTGTTTGTGCATACTTCACGGCCATGTAATTGAAACGTAGAAGAGATCGGTAAAATTGTAACTATTTTGATTATAGCTCCTGATAACAGACCTGGTTTGTATATTTACTCGGTACCGCCCATGTGGAAACGGATTATGGCAGAATTTATCGATTTTTTGATATTATTTGTAATCAAGATGCTTCTCACCGTTGTTATTTTGGAGAGCTTCGATGTGATGTAAGTAAATCTTACTTCCGTTTCTTATTTTCTAATTTCTGTTTAATTTTAGAAATGTAGAAAATTATGGATTTAATTATATACACAAAAAATTTCAAAACCCAAAATTTGGTATGTCATTTGAAATATTACTACTAGAAGTATTGCATCGAAGTATTGTCTGCTGTTATGAGGTAAATTGCTGTTTTATTAGCATTAAACATTAGGAACAAATTTCTTGTTTGGTGGGTATTGTGGGCGCTTTTCATGTAATTTAAATCTTATTACGTCCTTTTCAATATCGAAATTATTTAAGTTATGTTCATGCAATCTCTTGAAAATTCAAATCGAGTAGGGTTGGGGTGATACTAGCCGGAATTAGTTACCTGATCTTGGGTCTTACGATAATGGCAATTCTTTTTCATCATAAGATTGTAAACCTATTGCTTCTTTTTTGATAAGTCGGTGAGGATGCTAGCTTTTTTTGTATAGAAGAACAATATTTGTTCAAAATTCAATTTTATTGTTTTTGTTTATAAGTTGAGTAAGCACTTGAAAATTATTTATATAGGTGCGTAGAATGAATTCATCCAGGCTTGGAGAAATATCATGCCAAGTATAAAAATAAAACTGAAATTTTGTCACAAGTAATTTTTAAAAAACTTTGGTGGTACAACTTGGTGCTGTTCTTTCAAATTGTTTTTATTTACTTTCCTCATGGCAACTATTAAATTTGTGCATCTTGGTATCCAAATCCAAAAAAATGTTTATTTTTGAAATTAATTGGAAAAGTATCTGCTATTTTTATAAATCGTTTTGGTTTTTTAAAGTATAATATTAACATTAATTTAAAAAAATGGGAGACCCTATACCCCCGGAATCTTCTTTTCTTCTTTATCAACCTTTCTCGGTCCACTCCTGGACATAAGCCTCTCCTAATCTGCTCCAAACCTCTCTCTCCTTGGCCCTCCGTAACCACGCTCGACTCACCACTTTCTTGACATCATCGAGCCATCTCTTCTGGGGTCTACCTCTGCTCCTTTTTGTCGTTCTTGGTTTCCAATCTCTTATCTTTACTGTCCACCTGTTGCCCGACCCAACTCCATTTCAGACTCGCAACACGCTTCATCACGTCCACAACTCCAGTTCTTTTTCTTATTTCACTATTTCTTATTTTGTCTCGTAAACTTACATTCAACATCGATCTTTCCATCGCCGTCTGCACCACCCTTAGCCTTTCTGCACTCTTGTTGGTAATAGTCATTGTCTCCAACCTGTAAGTCATCACCGGCAGTATGCACGAATCGAACACTTTTTGCCTCTGGCGCCCCATTTCGGATAAGAAATTTAACTTTTGTTTAGTAAAAATTTTTGAAAAATCAATCTGTTTAAAAAAAAATGAAAAAATACTATTTTAAATTAAAAAAAATTTGAAAAGAATACTTTAAAGTGGCCTAACTCAATGGAGTGTGTCTAAGGACACTCTGTATATTCTAGCCCGAAGGTGAGTTGCAAGACAAATTTTTGTACACTTCGACATTACGAAATTTTTCTCTTGGACTGGTTTAAGATTTCAAAAATGTTGAAAAGGCAAAAAAAAAGAAACATTTATTAATGTTCCTACGATTTCTTTTCCCTTGTACACCAGATTTCCCCAGCGATTCCTCCCTCGCCTTAGCTTTAAAGGTTAATATCTTGAATATATTTTCTTTATTTTTTGTACTAATTTTTGAACATATTTTTAGACATATTGGCTGGTGGTGCAATGTGCTACACCTGGAAAGAAGTACATGGGATTGGCTGTGGTTCATGCTGTTAACGTTTCTCACCTTCACGGTCGTCCAGAACACTTAGTTATTGCTCAACCATGTACTGCATTAACTTTAAAAGATGCTCTATATCGTGCTATTTTGAAAAACATTTTTATTGGTTTATTGCTACCAATTTGTTTTGTACTAGTATTTTTTAAATTTAATCGAACGGGCTATGATTTATTAGCGCATAGTTTAGTTGTTGACACAAACACTAATCATATGATTCAACAAAATCGTTAATTATTTTATTACAGTGTTTATTGTTATTATTTAAAATTTTTGGGGACCAAATATAAATTATTTTTTGGATTTCTTTTATTTTTTCTTTTCCGATTTTTTTAGGTAAAGAAAATATGTTATTTTATTGAACACATGATTGGCAATGAAATAATAACAATCAAACTTGAAATTTTTTAAACAAATCAAATGTCAGGGGTGGACTGGCACCTAGGTCAGTACAACACACAAAAATGGATCAACAGTAATCGGGTTGGTCTTCTGAGAACCTGGTAGAAGAAAAATATTATCAGTCTGCCTTTGCCAAATGTGAGTACAATGCTACGAATTCAAATTCTCAGATTTAATTTATTCAAAATAATTTTTTGAAAAACCATGCTGTATGTACCTACATAATATATAAATATATAATATGTACCTATGAAATGTTTACATGTACCTATTTAAATTTTTAATTACTGTCCAAAATATATATTTTTAAATGTTATTTATTTTAAATTATTGCGTTTTTACGGGATTAAATAAAATTAAGAAAACAACGTATGGCTATGACCTATGACGTATTTTATGCCTGCTTATAAAAAAAACAACTTGGGCCTGGCGGCAGAGATCCAAAGTCAACTAAAATGCAAATCTAAAATTGGAACTTTAAAGTTGCATAAAACGAAAAATATCATACTTGAGGAAATTCTGACTGCGCCATTCTAATTTTCTCAACAATTTGCATAAGAAACCGCAAAAATCTTAGCTAAATTCAAACTTTTATTTTTTGGGGTCAAAAAACCCCAAAGCTACCGTTTTTTTCAAAAATCTTAACCATTTTTTGTAGTCTTTATTAGTTTATTCGACGTATTTTAATGCCTGCATATAAAAAAAAACAACTTAGGCCTGGCGGAAGAGCTTCAAAGTCAACTAAAATGCTAAGCAAAAATTAGAACTTTAAAGCTGCATAAAAGGAAAAATATCATACTTGAGGAAATTCTGACTGCGCCATTCTAATTTTCTCTACAATTTCCATAAGAAATCGCAAAAATTTTAGCTAAATTCAAACTTTTATTTTTTGGGGTCAAAAAACCTCAAAGCTACCGTTTTTTTCAAAAATCTTAAAAAGTTTATGTGGTATTTTTATTAGTTAATTGGACGTATTTTAATGCCAGCATATAAAAAAAACAGCCTGGGACTGGCGGAAAAGCTCCAAAGGCAACTAAAACGCAAATCAAAAATTGGAACTTTAAAGCTGCATAAATCGAAAAGTATCATACTTGGGAAAATTCTGACTGCGCCATTCTAATTTTCTCATCAATTTGCATAAGAAACCACAAAAATTTTAGCGAAATTCAAACTTTCATTTTTTGGGGTCAAAAAACACCAAAGGGGTTAACCTTCCGTTTTTTTCAAAAATCTTAAAAAATTTATGTGGCCTTTTTATTAGTTAATTCGACGTAATTTTAATGCCAGCATATAAAAAAAACAGCCTGGGACTGGCGGAAGAGCTCCAAAGTCAACTAAAACGCAAACCAAAAATTGGAACTTTAAAGATGCATAAATCGAAAAGTATCATACTTGGGGAAATTTTGACTGCGCCATTCTAATTTTCTCATCAATTTGCATAAGAAACCACAAAAATTTTAGCGAAATTCAAACTTTCATTTTTTGGGGTCAAAAAACACCAAAGGGGTTTACCTTCCGTTTTTTTCAAAAATCTTAAAAAATTTATGTGGTCTTTTTATTAGTTAATTCGATGTATTTTAATGCCATCATATAAAAAAAACAGACTGGGACTGGCGGAAGAGCTCCAAAGTCAACTAAAACGCAAACCAAAAATTGGAACTTTAAAGCTGCATAAATCGAAAAGTATCATAATTGGGGAAATTCAGACTGCGCCATTCTAATTTTCTCATCAATTTGCATCAGAAACCACAAAAATTTTAGCGAAATTCAAACTTTCATTTTTTGGGGTCAAAAAACACCAAAGGGGTTTTTTTCAAAAATCTTAAAAAATTTAGGTGGCCTTTTTATTACTTAAATCGACGTACTTAGATGCCTACTGCTGGATTCAGCCCTCAGAACCTCGCGGAATCAATCAAAACAGTGTAAAATCGCGAAACAAATAGATGGCAAATTGACCCCGAATGTGTTACGTTTAAAGCCAAATAAAATAAAAAATATCATACTTACGAGAAATCTGACTGCGCCATTCGAATTTTCTGATCAAAATACATAAGAAACAGTGAAAGAAGCTGCCGAATTCCACTTTTCATTTTTTGGGGTCAAAAAACACCAAAGGGGTTAACCTTACGTTTTTTTCAAAAATCTTAAAAAATTTAGGTGGCCTTTTTATTACTTAAATCGACGTACTTAGATGCCTACTGCTGGATTCAGCCCTCAGAACCTCGCGGAATCAATCAAAACAGTGTAAAATCGCGAAACAAATCGATGGCAAATTGACCCCGAATGTGTTACGTTTAAAGCCAAGTAAAATAAAAAATATCATACTTACGAGAAATCTGACTGCGCCATTCGAATTTTCTGATCAAAATACATAAGAAACAGTGAAAGAAGCTGCCGAATTCCACTTTTCATTTTTTGGGGTCAAAAAACACCAAAGCGGTTAACCTTACGTTTTTTTCAAAAATCTTAAAAAAGTTAGGTGGCCTTTTTATTACTTAAATCGATGTGCTTAGATGCCTACTGCTGGATTCAGCCCTCAGAACCTCGCGGAATCAATCAAAACAGTGTAAAATCGCGAAACAAATGGATGGCAAATTGACCCCGAATGTGTTACGTTTAAAGCCAAATAAAATAAAAAATATCATACTTACGAGAAATCTGACTGCGCCATTCGAATTTTCCCATCAAAATACATAAGAAACAGTGAAAGAAGCTGCCGAATTACACTTTTCATTTTTTGGGGTCAAAAAACACCAAAGGGGTTAACCTTACGTTTTTTTCAAAAATCTTAAAAAATTTAGGTGGCCTTTTTATTACTTAAATCGACGTACTTAGATGCCTACTGCTGGATTCAGCCCTCAGAACCTCGCGGAATCAATCAAAACAGTGTAAAATCGCGAAACAAATGGATGGCAAATTGACCCCGAATGTGTTACGTTTAAAGCCAAATAAAATAAAAAATATCATACTTACAAGAAATCTGACTGCGCCATTCGAATTTTCTGATCAAAATACATAAGAAACAGTGAAAGAAGCTGCCGAATTCCACTTTTCATTTTTTGGGGTCAAAAAACACCAAAGGGGTTAACCTTACGTTTTTTTCAAAAATCTTAAAAAATTTAGGTGGCCTTTTTATTACTTAAATCGACGTACTTAGATGCCTACTGCTGGATTCAGCCCTCAGAACCTCGCGGAATCAATCAAAACAGTGTAAAATCGCGAAACAAATGGATGGCAAATTGACCCCGAATGTGTTACGTTTAAAGCCAAATAAAATAAAAAATATAATACTTACGAGAAATCTGACTGCGCCATTCGAATTTTCTGATCAAAATACATAAGAAACAGTGAAAGAAGCTGCCGAATTCCACTTTTCATTTTTTGGGGTCAAAAAACACCAAAGGGGTTAACCTTCCGTTTTTTTCAAAAATCTTAAAAAATTTATGTGGCCTTTTTATTAGTTAATTCGACGTAATTTTAATGCCAGCATATAAAAAAAACAGCCTGGGACTGGCGGAAAAGCTCCAAAGGCAACTAAAACGCAAATCAAAAATTGGAACTTTAAAGCTGCATAAATCGAAAAGTATCATACTTGGGAAAATTCTGACTGCGCCATTCTAATTTTCTCATCAATTTGCATAAGAAACCACAAAAATTTTAGCGAAATTCAAACTTTCATTTTTTGGGGTCAAAAAACACTAAAGGGGTTAACCTTCCGTTTTTTTCAAAAATCTTAAAAAATTTATGTGGCCTTTTTATTAGTTAATTCGACGTAATTTTAATGCCAGCATATAAAAAAAACAGCCTGGGACTGGCGGAAGAGCTCCAAAGTCAACTAAAACGCAAACCAAAAATTGGAACTTTAAAGATGCATAAATCGAAAAGTATCATACTTGGGGAAATTTTGACTGCGCCATTCTAATTTTCTCATCAATTTGCATAAGAAACCACAAAAATTTTAGCGAAATTCAAACTTTCATTTTTTGGGGTCAAAAAACACCAAAGGGGTTTACCTTCCGTTTTTTTCAAAAATCTTAAAAAATTTATGTGGTCTTTTTATTAGTTAATTCGATGTATTTTAATGCCATCATATAAAAAAACAGACTGGGACTGGCGGAAGAGCTCCAAAGTCAACTAAAACGCAAACCAAAAATTGGAACTTTAAAGCTGCATAAATCGAAAAGTATCATACTTGGGGAAATTCAGACTGCGCCATTCTAATTTTCTCATCAATTTGCATCAGAAACCACAAAAATTTTAGCGAAATTCAAACTTTCATTTTTTGGGGTCAAAAAACACCAAAGGGGTTTTTTTCAAAAATCTTAAAAAATTTAGGTGACCTTTTTATTACTTAAATCGACGTACTTAGATGCCTACTGCTGGATTCAGCCCTCAGAACCTCGCGGAATCAATCAAAACAGTGTAAAATCGCGAAACAAATAGATGGCAAATTGACCCCGAATGTGTTACGTTTAAAGCCAAATAAAATAAAAAATATCATACTTACGAGAAATCTGACTGCGCCATTCGAATTTTCTGATCAAAATACATAAGAAACAGTGAAAGAAGCTGCCGAATTCCACTTTTCATTTTTTGGGGTCAAAAAACACCAAAGGGGTTAACCTTACGTTTTTTTCAAAAATCTTAAAAAATTTAGGTGGCCTTTTTATTACTTAAATCGACGTACTTAGATGCCTACTGCTGGATTCAGCCCTCAGAACCTCGCGGAATCAATCAAAACAGTGTAAAATCGCGAAACAAATGGATGGCAAATTGACCCCGAATGTGTTACGTTTAAAGCCAAGTAAAATAAAAAATATCATACTTACGAGAAATCTGACTGCGCCATTCGAATTTTCTGATCAAAATACATAAGAAACAGTGAAAGAAGCTGCCGAATTCCACTTTTCATTTTTTGGGGTCAAAAAACACCAAAGCGGTTAACCTTACGTTTTTTTCAAAAATCTTAAAAAATTTAGGTGGCCTTTTTATTACTTAAATCGACGTGCTTAGATGCCTACTACTGGATTCAGCCCTCAGAACCTCGCGGAATCAATGAAAGCTGTGTAAAATCGCGAAACAAATGGAGGGCAAATTGACCCCGAATGTGTTACGTTTAAAGCCAAATAAAATAAAAAATATCATACTTACGAGAAATCTGACTGCGCCATTCGAATTTTCTGATCAAAATACATAAGAAACAGTGAAAGAAGCTGCCGAATTCCACTTTTCATTTTTTGGGCTCAAAAAACACCAAAGGTGTTAACCTTACGTTTTTTTCAAAAATCTTAAAAAAGTTAGGTGGCCTTTTTATTACTTAAATCGATGTGCTTAGATGCCTACTGCTGGATTCAGCCCTCAGAACCTCGCGGAATCAATCAAAACAGTGTAAAATCGCGAAACAAATGGATGGCAAATTGACCCCGAATGTGTTACGTTTAAAGCCAAATAAAATAAAAAATATCATACTTACAAGAAATCTGACTGCGCCATTCGAATTTTCTGATCAAAATACATAAGAAACAGTGAAAGAAGCTGCCGAATTCCACTTTTCATTTTTTGGGGTCAAAAAACACCAAAGGGGTTAACCTTACGTTTTTTTCAAAAATCTTAAAAAATTTAGGTGGCCTTTTTATTACTTAAATCGACGTACTTAGATGCCTACTGCTGGATTCAGCCCTCAGAACCTCGCGGAATCAATCAAAACAGTGTAAAATCGCGAAACAAATGGATGGCAAATTGACCCCGAATGTGTTACGTTTAAAGCCAAATAAAATAAAAAATATCATACTTACAAGAAATCTGACTGCGCCATTCGAATTTTCTGATCAAAATACATAAGAAACAGTGAAAGAAGCTGCCGAATTCCACTTTTCATTTTTTGGGGTCAAAAAACACCAAAGGGGTTAACCTTACGTTTTTTTCAAAAATCTTAAAAAATTTAGGTGGCCTTTTTATTACTTAAATCGACGTACTTAGATGCCTACTGCTGGATTCAGCCCTCAGAACCTCGCGGAATCAATCAAAACAGTGTAAAATCGCGAAACAAATGGATGGCAAATTGACCCCGAATGTGTTACGTTTAAAGCCAAATAAAATAAAAAATATCATACTTACAAGAAATCTGACTGCGCCATTCGAATTTTCTGATCAAAATACATAAGAAACAGTGAAAGAAGCTGCCGAATTCCACTTTTCATTTTTTGGGGTCAAAAAACACCAAAGGGGTTAACCTTACGTTTTTTTCAAAAATCTTAAAAAATTTAGGTGGCCTTTTTATTACTTAAATCGACGTACTTAGATGCCTACTGCTGGATTCAGCCCTCAGAACCTCGCGGAATCAATCAAAACAGTGTAAAATCGCGAAACAAATGGATGGCAAATTGACCCCGAAGGTGTTACGTTTAAAGCCAAATAAAATAAAAAATATCATACTTACGAGAAATCTGACTGCGCCATTCGAATTTTCTGATCAAAATACATAAGAAACAGTGAAAGAAGCTGCCGAATTCCACTTTTCATTTTTTGGGCTCAAAAAACACCAAAGGTGTTAACCTTACGTTTTTTTCAAAAATCTTAAAAAAGTTAGGTGGCCTTTTTATTACTTAAATCGACGTGCTTAGATGCCTACTGCTGGATTCAGCCCTCAGAACCTCGCGGAATCAATCAAAGCTGTGTAAAATCGCGAAACAAATGGAGGACAAATTGACCCCGAATGTGTTACGTTTAATGCCAAATAAAATAAAAAATATCATACTTACGAGAAATCTGACTGCGCCATTCGAATTTTCCCATCAAAATACATAAGAAACAGTGAAAGAAGCTGCCGAATTACACTTTTCATTTTTTGGGGTCAAAAAACACCAAAGGGGTTAACCTTACGTTTTTTTCAAAAATCTTTAAAAATTTAGGTTGCCTTTTTATTACTTAAATCGACGTGCTTAGATGCCTACTGCTGGATTCAGCCCTCAGAACCTCGCGGAATCAATCAAAGCTGTGTAAAATCGCGAAACAATTGGAGGGCAAATTGACCCCGAATGTGTTACGTTTAAAGCCAAATAAAATAAAAAATATCATACTTACGAGAAATCTGACTGCGCCATTCGAATTTTCTGATCAAAATACATAAGAAACAGTGAAAGAAGCTGCCGAATTCCACTTTTCATTTTTTGGGGTCAAAAAACACCAAAGGGGTTAACCTTACGTTTTTTTCAAAAATCTTAAAAAATTTAGGTGGCCTTTTTATTACTTAAATCGACGTGCTTAGATGCCTACTGCTGGATTCAGCCCTCAGAACCTCGCGGAATCAATCAAAGCTGTGTAAAATCGCGAAACAAATGGAGGACAAATTGACCCCGAATGTGTTACGTTTAATGCCAAATAAAATAAAAAATATCATACTTACGAGAAATCTGACTGCGCCATTCGAATTTTCCCATCAAAATGCATAAGAAACAGTGAAAGAAGCTGCCGAATTACACTTTTCATTTTTTGGGGTCAAAAAACACCAAAGGGGTTAACCTTACGTTTTTTTCAAAAATCTTTAAAAATTTAGGTTGCCTTTTTATTACTTAAATCGACGTGCTTAGATGCCTACTGCTGGATTCAGCCCTCAGAACCTCGCGGAATCAATCAAAGCTGTGTAAAATCGCGAAACAATTGGAGGGCAAATTGACCCCGAATGTGTTACGTTTAAAGCCAAATAAAATAAAAAATATCATACTTACGAGAAATCTGACTGCGCCATTCGAATTTTCTGATCAAAATACATAAGAAACAGTGAAAGAAGCTGCCGAATTCCACTTTTCATTTTTTGGGGTCAAAAAACACCAAAGGGGTTCACCTTACGTTTTTTTCAAAAATCTTAAAAAATTTAGGTGGCCTTTTTATTACTTAAATCGACGTACTTAGATGCCTACTGCTGGATTCAGCCCTCAGAACCTCGCGGAATCAATCAAAACAGTGTAAAATCGCGAAACAAATAGATGGCAAATTGACCCCGAATGTGTTACGTTTAAAGCCAAATAAAATAAAAAATATCATACTTACAAGAAATCTGACTGCGCCATTCGAATTTTCTGATCAAAATACATAAGAAACAGTGAAAGAAGCTGCCGAATTCCACTTTTCATTTTTTGGGGTCAAAAAACACCAAAGGGGTTAACCTTACGTTTTTTTCAAAAATCTTAAAAAATTTACGTGGCCTTTTTATTACTTAAATCGACGTACTAAGATGTCTACTGCTGGATTCAGCCCTCAGAACCTCGCGGAATCAATCAAAGCTGTGTAAAATCGCTAAACAAATGGAGGGCAAATTGACCCCGAATGTGTTACGTTTAAAGCCAAATAAAATAAAAAATATCATACTTACGAGAAATCTGACTGCGCCATTCGAATTTTCTGATCAAAATACATAAGAAACAGTGAAAGAAGCTGCCGAATTACACTTTTCATTTTTTGGGGTCAAAAAACACCAACCTTACGTTTTTTTCAAAAATCTTAAAAAATTTAGGTGGCCTTTTTATTACTTAAATCGACGTACTAAGATGTCTACTGCTGGATTCAGCCCTCAGAACCTCGCGGAATCAATCAAAGCTGTGTAAAATCGCTAAACAAATGGAGGGCAAATTGACCCCGAATGTGTTACGTTTAAAGCCAAATAAAATAAAAAATATCATACTTACGAGAAATCTGACTGCGCCATTCGAATTTTCCCATCAAAATACATAAGAAACAGTGAAAGAAGCTGCCGAATTCCACTTTTCATTTTTTGGGGTCAAAAAACACCAAAGGGGTTAACCTTACGTTTTTTTCAAAAATCTTAAAAATTTTAGGTGGCCTTTTTATTACTTAAATCGACGTACTTAGATGCCTACTGCTGGATTCAGCCTTCAGAACCTCGCGGAATCAATCAAAACAGTGTAAAATCGCGAAACAAATGGATGGCAAATTGACCCCGAATGTGTTACGTTTAAAGCCAAATAAAATAAAAAATATCATACTTACGAGAAATCTGACTGCGCCATTCGAATTTTCTGATCAAAATACATAAGAAACAGTGAAAGAAGCTGCCGAATTCCACTTTTCATTTTTTGGGGTCAAAAAACACCAAAGGGATTAACCTTACGTTTTTTTCAAAAATCTTAAAAAATTTAGGTGGCCTTTTTATTACTTAAATCGACGTGCTTAGATGCCTACTGCTGGATTCAGCCCTCAGAACCTCGCGGAATCAGTCAAAGCTGTGCAAAATCGCGAAACAAATGGAGGGCAAATTGACCCCGAATGTGTTACGTTTAAAGCCAAATAAAATAAAAAATATCATACTTACGAGAAATCTGACTGCGCCATTCGAATTTTCTGATCAAAATACATAAGAAACAGTGAAAGAAGCTGCCGAATTACACTTTTCATTTTTTGGGGTCAAAAAACACCAACCTTACGTTTTTTTCAAAAATCTTAAAAAATTTAGGTGGCCTTTTTATTACTTAAATCGACGTACTTAGATGCCTACTGCTGGATTCAGCCCTCAGAACCTCGCGGAATCAATCAAAACAGTGTAAAATCGCGAAACAAATGGATGGCAAATTGACCCCGAATGTGTTACGTTTAAAGCCAAATAAAATAAAAAATATCATACTTACGAGAAATCTGACTGCGCCATTCGAATTTTCCCATCAAAATCCATAAGAAACAGTGAAAGAAGCTGCCGAATTACACTTTTCATTTTTTGGGGTCAAAAAACACCAAAGGGGTTAACCTTACGTTTTTTTCAAAAATCGTTAAAAATTTAGGTTGCCTTTTTATTACTTAAATCGACGTGCTTAGATGCCTACTGCTGGATTCAGCCCTCAGAACCTCGCGGAATCAATCAAAGCTGTGTAAAATCGCGAAACAAATGGAGGGCAAATTGACCCCGAATGTGTTACGTTTAAAGCCAAATAAAATAAAAAATATCATACTTACGAGAAATCTGACTGCGCCATTCGAATTTTCCCATCAAAATACATAAGAAACAGTGAAAGAAGCTGCCGAATTCCACTTTTCATTTTTTGGGGTCAAAAAACACCAAAGGGGTTAACCTTACGTTTTTTTCAAAAATCTTAAAAATTTTAGGTGGCCTTTTTATTACTTAAATCGACGTACTTAGATGCCTACTGCTGGATTCAGCCCTCAGAACCTCGCGGAATCAATCAAAACAGTGTAAAATCACGAAACAAATGGATGGCAAATTGACCCCGAATGTGTTACGTTTAAAGCCAAATAAAATAAAAAATATCATACTTACGAGAAATCTGACTGCGCCATTCGAATTTTCTGATCAAAATACATAAGAAACAGTGAAAGAAGCTGCCGAATTCCACTTTTCATTTTTTGGGGTCAAAAAACACCAAAGGGGTTAACCTTACGTTTTTTTCAAAAATCTTAAAAAATTTAGGTGGCCTTTTTATTACTTAAATCGACGTGCTTAGATGCCTACTGCTGGATTCAGCCCTCAGAACCTCGCGGAATCAATCAAAGCTGTGTAAAATCGCGAAACAAATGGAGGGCAAATTGACCCCGAATGTGTTACGTTTAAAGCCAAATAAAATAAAAAATATCATACTTACGAGAAATCTGACTGCGCCATTCGAATTTTCTGATCAAAATACATAAGAAACAGTGAAAGAAGCTGCCGAATTACACTTTTCATTTTTTGGGGTCAAAAAACACCAAAGGGGTTAACCTTACGTTTTTTTCAAAAATCTTTAAAAATTTAGGTGACCCTTTTATTACTTAAATCGACGTACTTAGATGCCTACTGCTGGATTCAGCCCTCAGAACCTCGCGGAATCAATCAAAGCTGTGTAAAATCGCGAAACAAATGGAGGGCAAATTGACCCCGAATGTGTTACGTTTAAAGCCAAATAAAATAAAAAATATCATACTTACGAGAAATCTGACTGCGCCATTCGAATTTTCTGATCAAAATACATAAGAAACAGTGAAAGAAGCTGCCGAATTACACTTTTCATTTTTTGGGGTCAAAAAACACCAAAGGGGTTAACCTTACGTTTTTTTCAAAAATCTTAAAAAATTTAGGTGGCCTTTTTATTACTTAAATCGACGTGCTTAGATGCCTACTGCTGGATTCAGCCCTCAGAACCTCGCGGAATCAATCAAAGCTGTGTAAAATCGCGAAACAAATGGAGGGCAAATTGACCCCGAATGTGTTACGTTTAAAGCCAAATAAAATAAAAAATATCATACTTACGAGAAATCTGACTGCGCCATTCGAATTTTCTGATCAAAATACATAAGAAACAGTGAAAGAAGCTGCCGAATTACACTTTTCATTTTTTGGGGTCAAAAAACACCAAAGGGGTTAACCTTACGTTTTTTTCAAAAATCTTAAAAAATTTAGGTGGCCTTTTTATTACTTAAATCGACGTACTTAGATGCCTACTGCTGGATTCAGCCCTCAGAACCTCGCGGAATCAATCAAAACAGTGTAAAATCGCGAAACAAATGGATGGCAAATTGACCCCGAATGTGTTACGTTTAAAGCCAAATAAAATAAAAAATATCATACTTACGAGAAATCTGACTGCGCCATTCGAATTTTCTGATCAAAATACATAAGAAACAGTGAAAGAAGCTGCCGAATTCCACTTTTCATTTTTTGGGGTCAAAAAACACCAAAGGGGTTAACCTTACGTTTTTTTCAAAAATCTTAAAAAATTTAGGTGGCCTTTTTATTACTTAAATCGACGTACTTAGATGCCTACTGCTGGATTCAGCCCTCAGAACCTCGCGGAATCAATCAAAACAGTGTAAAATCGCGAAACAAATGGATGGCAAATTGACCCCGAATGTGTTACGTTTAAAGCCAAATAAAATAAAAAATATCATACTTACGAGAAATCTGACTGCGCCATTCGAATTTTCTGATCAAAATACATAAGAAACAGTGAAAGAAGCTGCCGAATTCCACTTTTCATTTTTTGGGGTCAAAAAACACCAAAGGGGTTAACCTTACGTTTTTTTCAAAAATCTTAAAAAATTTAGGTGGCCTTTTTATTACTTAAATCGACGTACTTAGATGCCTACTGCTGGATTCAGCCCTCAGAACCTCGCGGAATCAATCAAAACAGTGTAAAATCGCGAAACAAATGGATGGCAAATTGACCCCGAATGTGTTACGTTTAAAGCCAAATAAAATAAAAAATATCATACTTACGAGAAATCTGACTGCGCCATTCGAATTTTCTGATCAAAATACATAAGAAACAGTGAAAGAAGCTGCCGAATTCCACTTTTCATTTTTTGGGGTCAAAAAACACCAAAGGGGTTAACCTTACGTTTTTTTCAAAAATCTTAAAAAATTTAGGTGGCCTTTTTATTACTTAAAGCGACGTACTTAGATGCCTACTGCTGGATTCAGCCCTCAGAACCTCGCGGAATCAATCAAAACAGTGTAAAATCGCGAAACAAATGGATGGCAAATTGACCCCGAATGTGTTACGTTTAAAGCCAAATAAAATAAAAAATATCATACTTACGAGAAATCTGACTGCGCCATTCGAATTTTCTGATCAAAATACATAAGAAACAGTGAAAGAAGCTGCCGAATTCCACTTTTCATTTTTTGGGGTCAAAAAACACCAAAGGGGTTAACCTTACGTTTTTTTCAAAAATCTTAAAAAATTTAGGTGGCCTTTTTATTACTTAAATCGACGTACTTAGATGCCTACTGCTGGATTCAGCCCTCAGAACCTCGCGGAATCAATCAAAACAGTGTAAAATCGCGAAACAAATGGATGGCAAATTGACCCCGAATGTGTTACGTTTAAAGCCAAATAAAATAAAAAATATCATACTTACGAGAAATCTGACTGCGCCATTCGAATTTTCTGATCAAAATACATAAGAAACAGTGAAAGAAGCTGCCGAATTCCACTTTTCATTTTTTGGGGTCAAAAAACACCAAAGGGGTTAACCTTACGTTTTTTTCAAAAATCTTAAAAAATTTAGGTGGCCTTTTTATTACTTAAATCGACGTACTTAGATGCCTACTGCTGGATTCAGCCCTCAGAACCTCGCGGAATCAATCAAAACAGTGTAAAATCGCGAAACAAATGGATGGCAAATTGACCCCGAATGTGTTACGTTTAAAGCCAAATAAAATAAAAAATATCATACTTACGAGAAATCTGACTGCGCCATTCGAATTTTCTGATCAAAATACATAAGAAACAGTGAAAGAAGCTGCCGAATTCCACTTTTCATTTTTTGGGGTCAAAAAACACCAAAGGGGTTAACCTTACGTTTTTTTCAAAAATCTTAAAAAATTTAGGTGGCCTTTTTATTACTTAAATCGACGTACTTAGATGCCTACTGCTGGATTCAGCCCTCAGAACCTCGCGGAATCAATCAAAACAGTGTAAAATCGCGAAACAAATGGATGGCAAATTGACCCCGAATGTGTTACGTTTAAAGCCAAATAAAATAAAAAATATCATACTTACGAGAAATCTGACTGCGCCATTCGAATTTTCTGATCAAAATACATAAGAAACAGTGAAAGAAGCTGCCGAATTCCACTTTTCATTTTTTGGGGTCAAAAAACACCAAAGGGGTTAACCTTACGTTTTTTTCAAAAATCTTAAAAAATTTAGGTGGCCTTTTTATTACTTAAATCGACGTACTTAGATGCCTACTGCTGGATTCAGCCCTCAGAACCTCGCGGAATCAATCAAAACAGTGTAAAATCGCGAAACAAATGGATGGCAAATTGACCCCGAATGTGTTACGTTTAAAGCCAAATAAAATAAAAAATATCATACTTACGAGAAATCTGACTGCGCCATTCGAATTTTCTGATCAAAATACATAAGAAACAGTGAAAGAAGCTGCCGAATTCCACTTTTCATTTTTTGGGGTCAAAAAACACCAAAGGGGTTAACCTTACGTTTTTTTCAAAAATCTTAAAAAATTTAGGTGGCCTTTTTATTACTTAAATCGACGTACTTAGATGCCTACTGCTGGATTCAGCCCTCAGAACCTCGCGGAATCAATCAAAACAGTGTAAAATCGCGAAACAAATGGATGGCAAATTGACCCCGAATGTGTTACGTTTAAAGCCAAATAAAATAAAAAATATCATACTTACGAGAAATCTGACTGCGCCATTCGAATTTTCTGATCAAAATACATAAGAAACAGTGAAAGAAGCTGCCGAATTCCACTTTTCATTTTTTGGGGTCAAAAAACACCAAAGGGGTTAACCTTACGTTTTTTTCAAAAATCTTAAAAAATTTAGGTGGCCTTTTTATTACTTAAATCGACGTACTTAGATGCCTACTGCTGGATTCAGCCCTCAGAACCTCGCGGAATCAATCAAAACAGTGTAAAATCGCGAAACAAATGGATGGCAAATTGACCCCGAATGTGTTACGTTTAAAGCCAAATAAAATAAAAAATATCATACTTACGAGAAATCTGACTGCGCCATTCGAATTTTCTGATCAAAATACATAAGAAACAGTGAAAGAAGCTGCCGAATTCCACTTTTCATTTTTTGGGGTCAAAAAACACCAAAGGGGTTAACCTTACGTTTTTTTCAAAAATCTTAAAAAATTTAGGTGGCCTTTTTATTACTTAAATCGACGTACTTAGATGCCTACTGCTGGATTCAGCCCTCAGAACCTCGCGGAATCAATCAAAACAGTGTAAAATCGCGAAACAAATGGATGGCAAATTGACCCCGAATGTGTTACGTTTAAAGCCAAATAAAATAAAAAATATCATACTTACGAGAAATCTGACTGCGCCATTCGAATTTTCTGATCAAAATACATAAGAAACAGTGAAAGAAGCTGCCGAATTCCACTTTTCATTTTTTGGGGTCAAAAAACACCAAAGGGGTTAACCTTACGTTTTTTTCAAAAATCTTAAAAAATTTAGGTGGCCTTTTTATTACTTAAATCGACGTACTTAGATGCCTACTGCTGGATTCAGCCCTCAGAACCTCGCGGAATCAATCAAAACAGTGTAAAATCGCGAAACAAATGGATGGCAAATTGACCCCGAATGTGTTACGTTTAAAGCCAAATAAAATAAAAAATATCATACTTACGAGAAATCTGACTGCGCCATTCGAATTTTCTGATCAAAATACATAAGAAACAGTGAAAGAAGCTGCCGAATTCCACTTTTCATTTTTTGGGGTCAAAAAACACCAAAGGGGTTAACCTTACGTTTTTTTCAAAAATCTTAAAAAATTTAGGTGGCCTTTTTATTACTTAAATCGACGTACTTAGATGCCTACTGCTGGATTCAGCCCTCAGAACCTCGCGGAATCAATCAAAACAGTGTAAAATCGCGAAACAAATGGATGGCAAATTGACCCCGAATGTGTTACGTTTAAAGCCAAATAAAATAAAAAATATCATACTTACGAGAAATCTGACTGCGCCATTCGAATTTTCTGATCAAAATACATAAGAAACAGTGAAAGAAGCTGCCGAATTACACTTTTCATTTTTTGGGGTCAAAAAACACCAAAGGGGTTAACCTTACGTTTTTTTCAAAAATCTTTAAAAATTTAGGTGACCCTTTTATTACTTAAATCGACGTACTTAGATGCCTACTGCTGGATTCAGCCCTCAGAACCTCGCGGAATCAATCAAAGCTGTGTAAAATCGCGAAACAAATGGAGGGCAAATTGACCCCGAATGTGTTACGTTTAAAGCCAAATAAAATAAAAAATATCATACTTACGAGAAATCTGACTGCGCCATTCGAATTTTCTGATCAAAATACATAAGAAACAGTGAAAGAAGCTGCCGAATTACACTTTTCATTTTTTGGGGTCAAAAAACACCAAAGGGGTTAACCTTACGTTTTTTTCAAAAATCTTAAAAAATTTAGGTGGCCTTTTTATTACTTAAATCGACGTGCTTAGATGCCTACTGCTGGATTCAGCCCTCAGAACCTCGCGGAATCAATCAAAACAGTGTAAAATCGCGAAACAAATGGATGGCAAATTGACCCCGAATGTGTTACGTTTAAAGCCAAATAAAATAAAAAATATCATACTTACGAGAAATCTGACTGCGCCATTCGAATTTTCTGATCAAAATACATAAGAAACAGTGAAAGAAGCTGCCGAATTCCACTTTTCATTTTTTGGGGTCAAAAAACACCAAAGGGGTTAACCTTACGTTTTTTTCAAAAATCTTAAAAAATTTAGGTGGCCTTTTTATTACTTAAATCGACGTACTTAGATGCCTACTGCTGGATTCAGCCCTCAGAACCTCGCGGAATCAATCAAAACAGTGTAAAATCGCGAAACAAATGGATGGCAAATTGACCCCGAATGTGTTACGTTTAAAGCCAAATAAAATAAAAAATATCATACTTACGAGAAATCTGACTGCGCCATTCGAATTTTCTGATCAAAATACATAAGAAACAGTGAAAGAAGCTGCCGAATTCCACTTTTCATTTTTTGGGGTCAAAAAACACCAAAGGGGTTAACCTTACGTTTTTTTCAAAAATCTTAAAAAATTTAGGTGGCCTTTTTATTACTTAAATCGACGTACTTAGATGCCTACTGCTGGATTCAGCCCTCAGAACCTCGCGGAATCAATCAAAACAGTGTAAAATCGCGAAACAAATGGATGGCAAATTGACCCCGAATGTGTTACGTTTAAAGCCAAATAAAATAAAAAATATCATACTTACGAGAAATCTGACTGCGCCATTCGAATTTTCTGATCAAAATACATAAGAAACAGTGAAAGAAGCTGCCGAATTACACTTTTCATTTTTTGGGGTCAAAAAACACCAAAGGGGTTAACCTTACGTTTTTTTCAAAAATCTTTAAAAATTTAGGTGACCCTTTTATTACTTAAATCGACGTACTTAGATGCCTACTGCTGGATTCAGCCCTCAGAACCTCGCGGAATCAATCAAAGCTGTGTAAAATCGCGAAACAAATGGAGGGCAAATTGACCCCGAATGTGTTACGTTTAAAGCCAAATAAAATAAAAAATATCATACTTACGAGAAATCTGACTGCGCCATTCGAATTTTCTGATCAAAATACATAAGAAACAGTGAAAGAAGCTGCCGAATTACACTTTTCATTTTTTGGGGTCAAAAAACACCAAAGGGGTTAACCTTACGTTTTTTTCAAAAATCTTAAAAAATTTAGGTGGCCTTTTTATTACTTAAATCGACGTGCTTAGATGCCTACTGCTGGATTCAGCCCTCAGAACCTCGCGGAATCAATCAAAACAGTGTAAAATCGCGAAACAAATGGATGGCAAATTGACCCCGAATGTGTTACGTTTAAAGCCAAATAAAATAAAAAATATCATACTTACGAGAAATCTGACTGCGCCATTCGAATTTTCTGATCAAAATACATAAGAAACAGTGAAAGAAGCTGCCGAATTCCACTTTTCATTTTTTGGGGTCAAAAAACACCAAAGGGGTTAACCTTACGTTTTTTTCAAAAATCTTAAAAAATTTAGGTGGCCTTTTTATTACTTAAATCGACGTACTTAGATGCCTACTGCTGGATTCAGCCCTCAGAACCTCGCGGAATCAATCAAAACAGTGTAAAATCGCGAAACAAATGGATGGCAAATTGACCCCGAATGTGTTACGTTTAAAGCCAAATAAAATAAAAAATATCATACTTACGAGAAATCTGACTGCGCCATTCGAATTTTCTGATCAAAATACATAAGAAACAGTGAAAGAAGCTGCCGAATTCCACTTTTCATTTTTTGGGGTCAAAAAACACCAAAGGGGTTAACCTTACGTTTTTTTCAAAAATCTTAAAAAATTTAGGTGGCCTTTTTATTACTTAAATCGACGTACTTAGATGCCTACTGCTGGATTCAGCCCTCAGAACCTCGCGGAATCAATCAAAACAGTGTAAAATCGCGAAACAAATGGATGGCAAATTGACCCCGAATGTGTTACGTTTAAAGCCAAATAAAATAAAAAATATCATACTTACGAGAAATCTGACTGCGCCATTCGAATTTTCTGATCAAAATACATAAGAAACAGTGAAAGAAGCTGCCGAATTACACTTTTCATTTTTTGGGGTCAAAAAACACCAAAGGGGTTAACCTTACGTTTTTTTCAAAAATCTTTAAAAATTTAGGTGACCCTTTTATTACTTAAATCGACGTACTTAGATGCCTACTGCTGGATTCAGCCCTCAGAACCTCGCGGAATCAATCAAAGCTGTGTAAAATCGCGAAACAAATGGAGGGCAAATTGACCCCGAATGTGTTACGTTTAAAGCCAAATAAAATAAAAAATATCATACTTACGAGAAATCTGACTGCGCCATTCGAATTTTCTGATCAAAATACATAAGAAACAGTGAAAGAAGCTGCCGAATTACACTTTTCATTTTTTGGGGTCAAAAAACACCAAAGGGGTTAACCTTACGTTTTTTTCAAAAATCTTAAAAAATTTAGGTGGCCTTTTTATTACTTAAATCGACGTGCTTAGATGCCTACTGCTGGATTCAGCCCTCAGAACCTCGCGGAATCAATCAAAACAGTGTAAAATCGCGAAACAAATGGATGGCAAATTGACCCCGAATGTGTTACGTTTAAAGCCAAATAAAATAAAAAATATCATACTTACGAGAAATCTGACTGCGCCATTCGAATTTTCTGATCAAAATACATAAGAAACAGTGAAAGAAGCTGCCGAATTCCACTTTTCATTTTTTGGGGTCAAAAAACACCAAAGGGGTTAACCTTACGTTTTTTTCAAAAATCTTAAAAAATTTAGGTGGCCTTTTTATTACTTAAATCGACGTACTTAGATGCCTACTGCTGGATTCAGCCCTCAGAACCTCGCGGAATCAATCAAAACAGTGTAAAATCGCGAAACAAAAGGATGGCAAATTGACCCCGAATGTGTTACGTTTAAAGCCAAATAAAATAAAAAATATCATACTTACGAGAAATCTGACTGCGCCATTCGAATTTTCTGATCAAAATACATAAGAAACAGTGAAAGAAGCTGCCGAATTCCACTTTTCATTTTTTGGGGTCAAAAAACACCAAAGGGGTTAACCTTACGTTTTTTTCAAAAATCTTAAAAAATTTAGGTGGCCTTTTTATTACTTAAATCGACGTACTTAGATGCCTACTGCTGGATTCAGCCCTCAGAACCTCGCGGAATCAATCAAAACAGTGTAAAATCGCGAAACAAATGGATGGCAAATTGACCCCGAATGTGTTACGTTTAAAGCCAAATAAAATAAAAAATATCATACTTACGAGAAATCTGACTGCGCCATTCGAATTTTCTGATCAAAATACATAAGAAACAGTGAAAGAAGCTGCCGAATTCCACTTTTCATTTTTTGGGGTCAAAAAACACCAAAGGGGTTAACCTTACGTTTTTTTCAAAAATCTTAAAAAATTTAGGTGGCCTTTTTATTACTTAAATCGACGTACTTAGATGCCTACTGCTGGATTCAGCCCTCAGAACCTCGCGGAATCAATCAAAACAGTGTAAAATCGCGAAACAAATGGATGGCAAATTGACCCCGAATGTGTTACGTTTAAAGCCAAATAAAATAAAAAATATCATACTTACGAGAAATCTGACTGCGCCATTCGAATTTTCTGATCAAAATACATAAGAAACAGTGAAAGAAGCTGCCGAATTCCACTTTTCATTTTTTGGGGTCAAAAAACACCAAAGGGGTTAACCTTACGTTTTTTTCAAAAATCTTAAAAAATTTAGGTGGCCTTTTTATTACTTAAAGCGACGTACTTAGATGCCTACTGCTGGATTCAGCCCTCAGAACCTCGCGGAATCAATCAAAACAGTGTAAAATCGCGAAACAAATGGATGGCAAATTGACCCCGAATGTGTTACGTTTAAAGCCAAATAAAATAAAAAATATCATACTTACGAGAAATCTGACTGCGCCATTCGAATTTTCTGATCAAAATACATAAGAAACAGTGAAAGAAGCTGCCGAATTCCACTTTTCATTTTTTGGGGTCAAAAAACACCAAAGGGGTTAACCTTACGTTTTTTTCAAAAATCTTAAAAAATTTAGGTGGCCTTTTTATTACTTAAATCGACGTACTTAGATGCCTACTGCTGGATTCAGCCCTCAGAACCTCGCGGAATCAATCAAAACAGTGTAAAATCGCGAAACAAATGGATGGCAAATTGACCCCGAATGTGTTACGTTTAAAGCCAAATAAAATAAAAAATATCATACTTACGAGAAATCTGACTGCGCCATTCGAATTTTCTGATCAAAATACATAAGAAACAGTGAAAGAAGCTGCCGAATTCCACTTTTCATTTTTTGGGGTCAAAAAACACCAAAGGGGTTAACCTTACGTTTTTTTCAAAAATCTTAAAAAATTTAGGTGGCCTTTTTATTACTTAAAGCGACGTACTTAGATGCCTACTGCTGGATTCAGCCCTCAGAACCTCGCGGAATCAATCAAAACAGTGTAAAATCGCGAAACAAATGGATGGCAAATTGACCCCGAATGTGTTACGTTTAAAGCCAAATAAAATAAAAAATATCATACTTACGAGAAATCTGACTGCGCCATTCGAATTTTCTGATCAAAATACATAAGAAACAGTGAAAGAAGCTGCCGAATTCCACTTTTCATTTTTTGGGGTCAAAAAACACCAAAGGGGTTAACCTTACGTTTTTTTCAAAAATCTTAAAAAATTTAGGTGGCCTTTTTATTACTTAAATCGACGTACTTAGATGCCTACTGCTGGATTCAGCCCTCAGAACCTCGCGGAATCAATCAAAACAGTGTAAAATCGCGAAACAAATGGATGGCAAATTGACCCCGAATGTGTTACGTTTAAAGCCAAATAAAATAAAAAATATCATACTTACGAGAAATCTGACTGCGCCATTCGAATTTTCTGATCAAAATACATAAGAAACAGTGAAAGAAGCTGCCGAATTCCACTTTTCATTTTTTGGGGTCAAAAAACACCAAAGGGGTTAACCTTACGTTTTTTTTAAAAATCTTAAAAAATTTAGGTGGCCTTTTTATTACTTAAAGCGACGTACTTAGATGCCTACTGCTGGATTCAGCCCTCAGAACCTCGCGGAATCAATCAAAACAGTGTAAAATCGCGAAACAAATGGATGGCAAATTGACCCCGAATGTGTTACGTTTAAAGCCAAATAAAATAAAAAATATCATACTTACGAGAAATCTGACTGCGCCATTCGAATTTTCTGATCAAAATACATAAGAAACAGTGAAAGAAGCTGCCGAATTCCACTTTTCATTTTTTGGGGTCAAAAAACACCAAAGGGGTTAACCTTACGTTTTTTTCAAAAATCTTAAAAAATTTAGGTGGCCTTTTTATTACTTAAATCGACGTACTTAGATGCCTACTGCTGGATTCAGCCCTCAGAACCTCGCGGAATCAATCAAAACAGTGTAAAATCGCGAAACAAATGGATGGCAAATTGACCCCGAATGTGTTACGTTTAAAGCCAAATAAAATAAAAAATATCATACTTACGAGAAATCTGACTGCGCCATTCGAATTTTCTGATCAAAATACATAAGAAACAGTGAAAGAAGCTGCCGAATTCCACTTTTCATTTTTTGGGGTCAAAAAACACCAAAGGGGTTAACCTTACGTTTTTTTTAAAAATCTTAAAAAATTTAGGTGGCCTTTTTATTACTTAAAGCGACGTACTTAGATGCCTACTGCTGGATTCAGCCCTCAGAACCTCGCGGAATCAATCAAAACAGTGTAAAATCGCGAAACAAATGGATGGCAAATTGACCCCGAATGTGTTACGTTTAAAGCCAAATAAAATAAAAAATATCATACTTACGAGAAATCTGACTGCGCCATTCGAATTTTCTGATCAAAATACATAAGAAACAGTGAAAGAAGCTGCCGAATTACACTTTTCATTTTTTGGGGTCAAAAAACACCAAAGGGGTTAACCTTACGTTTTTTTCAAAAATCTTTAAAAATTTAGGTGACCCTTTTATTACTTAAATCGACGTACTTAGATGCCTACTGCTGGATTCAGCCCTCAGAACCTCGCGGAATCAATCAAAGCTGTGTAAAATCGCGAAACAAATGGAGGGCAAATTGACCCCGAATGTGTTACGTTTAAAGCCAAATAAAATAAAAAATATCATACTTACGAGAAATCTGACTGCGCCATTCGAATTTTCTGATCAAAATACATAAGAAACAGTGAAAGAAGCTGCCGAATTACACTTTTCATTTTTTGGGGTCAAAAAACACCAAAGGGGTTAACCTTACGTTTTTTTCAAAAATCTTAAAAAATTTAGGTGGCCTTTTTATTACTTAAATCGACGTGCTTAGATGCCTACTGCTGGATTCAGCCCTCAGAACCTCGCGGAATCAATCAAAACAGTGTAAAATCGCGAAACAAATGGATGGCAAATTGACCCCGAATGTGTTACGTTTAAAGCCAAATAAAATAAAAAATATCATACTTACGAGAAATCTGACTGCGCCATTCGAATTTTCTGATCAAAATACATAAGAAACAGTGAAAGAAGCTGCCGAATTCCACTTTTCATTTTTTGGGGTCAAAAAACACCAAAGGGGTTAACCTTACGTTTTTTTCAAAAATCTTAAAAAATTTAGGTGGCCTTTTTATTACTTAAATCGACGTACTTAGATGCCTACTGCTGGATTCAGCCCTCAGAACCTCGCGGAATCAATCAAAACAGTGTAAAATCGCGAAACAAATGGATGGCAAATTGACCCCGAATGTGTTACGTTTAAAGCCAAATAAAATAAAAAATATCATACTTACGAGAAATCTGACTGCGCCATTCGAATTTTCTGATCAAAATACATAAGAAACAGTGAAAGAAGCTGCCGAATTCCACTTTTCATTTTTTGGGGTCAAAAAACACCAAAGGGGTTAACCTTACGTTTTTTTCAAAAATATTAAAAAATTTAGGTGGCCTTTTTATTACTTAAATCGACGTACTTAGATGCCTACTGCTGGATTCAGCCCTCAGAACCTCGCGGAATCAATCAAAACAGTGTAAAATCGCGAAACAAATGGATGGCAAATTGACCCCGAATGTGTTACGTTTAAAGCCAAATAAAATAAAAAATATCATACTTACGAGAAATCTGACTGCGCCATTCGAATTTTCTGATCAAAATACATAAGAAACAGTGAAAGAAGCTGCCGAATTCCACTTTTCATTTTTTGGGGTCAAAAAACACCAAAGGGGTTAACCTTACGTTTTTTTCAAAAATCTTAAAAAATTTAGGTGGCCTTTTTATTACTTAAATCGACGTACTTAGATGCCTACTGCTGGATTCAGCCCTCAGAACCTCGCGGAATCAATCAAAACAGTGTAAAATCGCGAAACAAATGGATGGCAAATTGACCCCGAATGTGTTACGTTTAAAGCCAAATAAAATAAAAAATATCATACTTACGAGAAATCTGACTGCGCCATTCGAATTTTCTGATCAAAATACATAAGAAACAGTGAAAGAAGCTGCCGAATTCCACTTTTCATTTTTTGGGGTCAAAAAACACCAAAGGGGTTAACCTTACGTTTTTTTCAAAAATCTTAAAAAATTTAGGTGGCCTTTTTATTACTTAAAGCGACGTACTTAGATGCCTACTGCTGGATTCAGCCCTCAGAACCTCGCGGAATCAATCAAAACAGTGTAAAATCGCGAAACAAATGGATGGCAAATTGACCCCGAATGTGTTACGTTTAAAGCCAAATAAAATAAAAAATATCATACTTACGAGAAATCTGACTGCGCCATTCGAATTTTCTGATCAAAATACATAAGAAACAGTGAAAGAAGCTGCCGAATTCCACTTTTCATTTTTTGGGGTCAAAAAACACCAAAGGGGTTAACCTTACGTTTTTTTCAAAAATCTTAAAAAATTTAGGTGGCCTTTTTATTACTTAAATCGACGTACTTAGATGCCTACTGCTGGATTCAGCCCTCAGAACCTCGCGGAATCAATCAAAACAGTGTAAAATCGCGAAACAAATGGATGGCAAATTGACCCCGAATGTGTTACGTTTAAAGCCAAATAAAATAAAAAATATCATACTTACGAGAAATCTGACTGCGCCATTCGAATTTTCTGATCAAAATACATAAGAAACAGTGAAAGAAGCTGCCGAATTCCACTTTTCATTTTTTGGGGTCAAAAAACACCAAAGGGGTTAACCTTACGTTTTTTTCAAAAATCTTAAAAAATTTAGGTGGCCTTTTTATTACTTAAATCGACGTACTTAGATGCCTACTGCTGGATTCAGCCCTCAGAACCTCGCGGAATCAATCAAAACAGTGTAAAATCGCGAAACAAATGGATGGCAAATTGACCCCGAATGTGTTACGTTTAAAGCCAAATAAAATAAAAAATATCATACTTACGAGAAATCTGACTGCGCCATTCGAATTTTCTGATCAAAATACATAAGAAACAGTGAAAGAAGCTGCCGAATTCCACTTTTCATTTTTTGGGGTCAAAAAACACCAAAGGGGTTAACCTTACGTTTTTTTCAAAAATCTTAAAAAATTTAGGTGGCCTTTTTATTACTTAAATCGACGTACTTAGATGCCTACTGCTGGATTCAGCCCTCAGAACCTCGCGGAATCAATCAAAACAGTGTAAAATCGCGAAACAAATGGATGGCAAATTGACCCCGAATGTGTTACGTTTAAAGCCAAATAAAATAAAAAATATCATACTTACGAGAAATCTGACTGCGCCATTCGAATTTTCTGATCAAAATACATAAGAAACAGTGAAAGAAGCTGCCGAATTCCACTTTTCATTTTTTGGGGTCAAAAAACACCAAAGGGGTTAACCTTACGTTTTTTTCAAAAATCTTAAAAAATTTAGGTGGCCTTTTTATTACTTAAATCGACGTACTTAGATGCCTACTGCTGGATTCAGCCCTCAGAACCTCGCGGAATCAATCAAAACAGTGTAAAATCGCGAAACAAATGGATGGCAAATTGACCCCGAATGTGTTACGTTTAAAGCCAAATAAAATAAAAAATATCATACTTACGAGAAATCTGACTGCGCCATTCGAATTTTCTGATCAAAATACATAAGAAACAGTGAAAGAAGCTGCCGAATTCCACTTTTCATTTTTTGGGGTCAAAAAACACCAAAGGGGTTAACCTTACGTTTTTTTCAAAAATCTTAAAAAATTTAGGTGGCCTTTTTATTACTTAAATCGACGTACTTAGATGCCTACTGCTGGATTCAGCCCTCAGAACCTCGCGGAATCAATCAAAACAGTGTAAAATCGCGAAACAAATGGATGGCAAATTGACCCCGAATGTGTTACGTTTAAAGCCAAATAAAATAAAAAATATCATACTTACGAGAAATCTGACTGCGCCATTCGAATTTTCTGATCAAAATACATAAGAAACAGTGAAAGAAGCTGCCGAATTCCACTTTTCATTTTTTGGGGTCAAAAAACACCAAAGGGGTTAACCTTACGTTTTTTTCAAAAATCTTAAAAAATTTAGGTGGCCTTTTTATTACTTAAATCGACGTACTTAGATGCCTACTGCTGGATTCAGCCCTCAGAACCTCGCGGAATCAATCAAAACAGTGTAAAATCGCGAAACAAATGGATGGCAAATTGACCCCGAATGTGTTACGTTTAAAGCCAAATAAAATAAAAAATATCATACTTACGAGAAATCTGACTGCGCCATTCGAATTTTCTGATCAAAATACATAAGAAACAGTGAAAGAAGCTGCCGAATTCCACTTTTCATTTTTTGGGGTCAAAAAACACCAAAGGGGTTAACCTTACGTTTTTTTCAAAAATCTTAAAAAATTTAGGTGGCCTTTTTATTACTTAAATCGACGTACTTAGATGCCTACTGCTGGATTCAGCCCTCAGAACCTCGCGGAATCAATCAAAACAGTGTAAAATCGCGAAACAAATGGATGGCAAATTGACCCCGAATGTGTTACGTTTAAAGCCAAATAAAATAAAAAATATCATACTTACGAGAAATCTGACTGCGCCATTCGAATTTTCTGATCAAAATACATAAGAAACAGTGAAAGAAGCTGCCGAATTCCACTTTTCATTTTTTGGGGTCAAAAAACACCAAAGGGGTTAACCTTACGTTTTTTTCAAAAATCTTAAAAAATTTAGGTGGCCTTTTTATTACTTAAATCGACGTACTTAGATGCCTACTGCTGGATTCAGCCCTCAGAACCTCGCGGAATCAATCAAAACAGTGTAAAATCGCGAAACAAATGGATGGCAAATTGACCCCGAATGTGTTACGTTTAAAGCCAAATAAAATAAAAAATATCATACTTACGAGAAATCTGACTGCGCCATTCGAATTTTCTGATCAAAATACATAAGAAACAGTGAAAGAAGCTGCCGAATTCCACTTTTCATTTTTTGGGGTCAAAAAACACCAAAGGGGTTAACCTTACGTTTTTTTCAAAAATCTTAAAAAATTTAGGTGGCCTTTTTATTACTTAAATCGACGTACTTAGATGCCTACTGCTGGATTCAGCCCTCAGAACCTCGCGGAATCAATCAAAACAGTGTAAAATCGCGAAACAAATGGATGGCAAATTGACCCCGAATGTGTTACGTTTAAAGCCAAATAAAATAAAAAATATCATACTTACGAGAAATCTGACTGCGCCATTCGAATTTTCTGATCAAAATACATAAGAAACAGTGAAAGAAGCTGCCGAATTCCACTTTTCATTTTTTGGGGTCAAAAAACACCAAAGGGGTTAACCTTACGTTTTTTTCAAAAATCTTAAAAAATTTAGGTGGCCTTTTTATTACTTAAATCGACGTACTTAGATGCCTACTGCTGGATTCAGCCCTCAGAACCTCGCGGAATCAATCAAAACAGTGTAAAATCGCGAAACAAATGGATGGCAAATTGACCCCGAATGTGTTACGTTTAAAGCCAAATAAAATAAAAAATATCATACTTACGAGAAATCTGACTGCGCCATTCGAATTTTCTGATCAAAATACATAAGAAACAGTGAAAGAAGCTGCCGAATTCCACTTTTCATTTTTTGGGGTCAAAAAACACCAAAGGGGTTAACCTTACGTTTTTTTCAAAAATCTTAAAAAATTTAGGTGGCCTTTTTATTACTTAAATCGACGTACTTAGATGCCTACTGCTGGATTCAGCCCTCAGAACCTCGCGGAATCAATCAAAACAGTGTAAAATCGCGAAACAAATGGATGGCAAATTGACCCCGAATGTGTTACGTTTAAAGCCAAATAAAATAAAAAATATCATACTTACGAGAAATCTGACTGCGCCATTCGAATTTTCTGATCAAAATACATAAGAAACAGTGAAAGAAGCTGCCGAATTCCACTTTTCATTTTTTGGGGTCAAAAAACACCAAAGGGGTTAACCTTACGTTTTTTTCAAAAATCTTAAAAAATTTAGGTGGCCTTTTTATTACTTAAATCGACGTACTTAGATGCCTACTGCTGGATTCAGCCCTCAGAACCTCGCGGAATCAATCAAAACAGTGTAAAATCGCGAAACAAATGGATGGCAAATTGACCCCGAATGTGTTACGTTTAAAGCCAAATAAAATAAAAAATATCATACTTACGAGAAATCTGACTGCGCCATTCGAATTTTCTGATCAAAATACATAAGAAACAGTGAAAGAAGCTGCCGAATTCCACTTTTCATTTTTTGGGGTCAAAAAACACCAAAGGGGTTAACCTTACGTTTTTTTCAAAAATCTTAAAAAATTTAGGTGGCCTTTTTATTACTTAAAGCGACGTACTTAGATGCCTACTGCTGGATTCAGCCCTCAGAACCTCGCGGAATCAATCAAAACAGTGTAAAATCGCGAAACAAATGGATGGCAAATTGACCCCGAATGTGTTACGTTTAAAGCCAAATAAAATAAAAAATATCATACTTACGAGAAATCTGACTGCGCCATTCGAATTTTCTGATCAAAATACATAAGAAACAGTGAAAGAAGCTGCCGAATTCCACTTTTCATTTTTTGGGGTCAAAAAACACCAAAGGGGTTAACCTTACGTTTTTTTCAAAAATCTTAAAAAATTTAGGTGGCCTTTTTATTACTTAAATCGACGTACTTAGATGCCTACTGCTGGATTCAGCCCTCAGAACCTCGCGGAATCAATCAAAACAGTGTAAAATCGCGAAACAAATGGATGGCAAATTGACCCCGAATGTGTTACGTTTAAAGCCAAATAAAATAAAAAATATCATACTTACGAGAAATCTGACTGCGCCATTCGAATTTTCTGATCAAAATACATAAGAAACAGTGAAAGAAGCTGCCGAATTCCACTTTTCATTTTTTGGGGTCAAAAAACACCAAAGGGGTTAACCTTACGTTTTTTTCAAAAATCTTAAAAAATTTAGGTGGCCTTTTTATTACTTAAAGCGACGTACTTAGATGCCTACTGCTGGATTCAGCCCTCAGAACCTCGCGGAATCAATCAAAACAGTGTAAAATCGCGAAACAAATGGATGGCAAATTGACCCCGAATGTGTTACGTTTAAAGCCAAATAAAATAAAAAATATCATACTTACGAGAAATCTGACTGCGCCATTCGAATTTTCTGATCAAAATACATAAGAAACAGTGAAAGAAGCTGCCGAATTCCACTTTTCATTTTTTGGGGTCAAAAAACACCAAAGGGGTTAACCTTACGTTTTTTTCAAAAATCTTAAAAAATTTAGGTGGCCTTTTTATTACTTAAATCGACGTACTTAGATGCCTACTGCTGGATTCAGCCCTCAGAACCTCGCGGAATCAATCAAAACAGTGTAAAATCGCGAAACAAATGGATGGCAAATTGACCCCGAATGTGTTACGTTTAAAGCCAAATAAAATAAAAAATATCATACTTACGAGAAATCTGACTGCGCCATTCGAATTTTCTGATCAAAATACATAAGAAACAGTGAAAGAAGCTGCCGAATTCCACTTTTCATTTTTTGGGGTCAAAAAACACCAAAGGGGTTAACCTTACGTTTTTTTTAAAAATCTTAAAAAATTTAGGTGGCCTTTTTATTACTTAAAGCGACGTACTTAGATGCCTACTGCTGGATTCAGCCCTCAGAACCTCGCGGAATCAATCAAAACAGTGTAAAATCGCGAAACAAATGGATGGCAAATTGACCCCGAATGTGTTACGTTTAAAGCCAAATAAAATAAAAAATATCATACTTACGAGAAATCTGACTGCGCCATTCGAATTTTCTGATCAAAATACATAAGAAACAGTGAAAGAAGCTGCCGAATTCCACTTTTCATTTTTTGGGGTCAAAAAACACCAAAGGGGTTAACCTTACGTTTTTTTCAAAAATCTTAAAAAATTTAGGTGGCCTTTTTATTACTTAAATCGACGTACTTAGATGCCTACTGCTGGATTCAGCCCTCAGAACCTCGCGGAATCAATCAAAACAGTGTAAAATCGCGAAACAAATGGATGGCAAATTGACCCCGAATGTGTTACGTTTAAAGCCAAATAAAATAAAAAATATCATACTTACGAGAAATCTGACTGCGCCATTCGAATTTTCTGATCAAAATACATAAGAAACAGTGAAAGAAGCTGCCGAATTCCACTTTTCATTTTTTGGGGTCAAAAAACACCAAAGGGGTTAACCTTACGTTTTTTTTAAAAATCTTAAAAAATTTAGGTGGCCTTTTTATTACTTAAAGCGACGTACTTAGATGCCTACTGCTGGATTCAGCCCTCAGAACCTCGCGGAATCAATCAAAACAGTGTAAAATCGCGAAACAAATGGATGGCAAATTGACCCCGAATGTGTTACGTTTAAAGCCAAATAAAATAAAAAATATCATACTTACGAGAAATCTGACTGCGCCATTCGAATTTTCTGATCAAAATACATAAGAAACAGTGAAAGAAGCTGCCGAATTACACTTTTCATTTTTTGGGGTCAAAAAACACCAAAGGGGTTAACCTTACGTTTTTTTCAAAAATCTTTAAAAATTTAGGTGACCCTTTTATTACTTAAATCGACGTACTTAGATGCCTACTGCTGGATTCAGCCCTCAGAACCTCGCGGAATCAATCAAAGCTGTGTAAAATCGCGAAACAAATGGAGGGCAAATTGACCCCGAATGTGTTACGTTTAAAGCCAAATAAAATAAAAAATATCATACTTACGAGAAATCTGACTGCGCCATTCGAATTTTCTGATCAAAATACATAAGAAACAGTGAAAGAAGCTGCCGAATTACACTTTTCATTTTTTGGGGTCAAAAAACACCAAAGGGGTTAACCTTACGTTTTTTTCAAAAATCTTAAAAAATTTAGGTGGCCTTTTTATTACTTAAATCGACGTGCTTAGATGCCTACTGCTGGATTCAGCCCTCAGAACCTCGCGGAATCAATCAAAACAGTGTAAAATCGCGAAACAAATGGATGGCAAATTGACCCCGAATGTGTTACGTTTAAAGCCAAATAAAATAAAAAATATCATACTTACGAGAAATCTGACTGCGCCATTCGAATTTTCTGATCAAAATACATAAGAAACAGTGAAAGAAGCTGCCGAATTCCACTTTTCATTTTTTGGGGTCAAAAAACACCAAAGGGGTTAACCTTACGTTTTTTTCAAAAATCTTAAAAAATTTAGGTGGCCTTTTTATTACTTAAATCGACGTACTTAGATGCCTACTGCTGGATTCAGCCCTCAGAACCTCGCGGAATCAATCAAAACAGTGTAAAATCGCGAAACAAATGGATGGCAAATTGACCCCGAATGTGTTACGTTTAAAGCCAAATAAAATAAAAAATATCATACTTACGAGAAATCTGACTGCGCCATTCGAATTTTCTGATCAAAATACATAAGAAACAGTGAAAGAAGCTGCCGAATTCCACTTTTCATTTTTTGGGGTCAAAAAACACCAAAGGGGTTAACCTTACGTTTTTTTCAAAAATATTAAAAAATTTAGGTGGCCTTTTTATTACTTAAATCGACGTACTTAGATGCCTACTGCTGGATTCAGCCCTCAGAACCTCGCGGAATCAATCAAAACAGTGTAAAATCGCGAAACAAATGGATGGCAAATTGACCCCGAATGTGTTACGTTTAAAGCCAAATAAAATAAAAAATATCATACTTACGAGAAATCTGACTGCGCCATTCGAATTTTCTGATCAAAATACATAAGAAACAGTGAAAGAAGCTGCCGAATTCCACTTTTCATTTTTTGGGGTCAAAAAACACCAAAGGGGTTAACCTTACGTTTTTTTCAAAAATCTTAAAAAATTTAGGTGGCCTTTTTATTACTTAAATCGACGTACTTAGATGCCTACTGCTGGATTCAGCCCTCAGAACCTCGCGGAATCAATCAAAACAGTGTAAAATCGCGAAACAAATGGATGGCAAATTGACCCCGAATGTGTTACGTTTAAAGCCAAATAAAATAAAAAATATCATACTTACGAGAAATCTGACTGCGCCATTCGAATTTTCTGATCAAAATACATAAGAAACAGTGAAAGAAGCTGCCGAATTCCACTTTTCATTTTTTGGGGTCAAAAAACACCAAAGGGGTTAACCTTACGTTTTTTTCAAAAATCTTAAAAAATTTAGGTGGCCTTTTTATTACTTAAAGCGACGTACTTAGATGCCTACTGCTGGATTCAGCCCTCAGAACCTCGCGGAATCAATCAAAACAGTGTAAAATCGCGAAACAAATGGATGGCAAATTGACCCCGAATGTGTTACGTTTAAAGCCAAATAAAATAAAAAATATCATACTTACGAGAAATCTGACTGCGCCATTCGAATTTTCTGATCAAAATACATAAGAAACAGTGAAAGAAGCTGCCGAATTCCACTTTTCATTTTTTGGGGTCAAAAAACACCAAAGGGGTTAACCTTACGTTTTTTTCAAAAATCTTAAAAAATTTAGGTGGCCTTTTTATTACTTAAATCGACGTACTTAGATGCCTACTGCTGGATTCAGCCCTCAGAACCTCGCGGAATCAATCAAAACAGTGTAAAATCGCGAAACAAATGGATGGCAAATTGACCCCGAATGTGTTACGTTTAAAGCCAAATAAAATAAAAAATATCATACTTACGAGAAATCTGACTGCGCCATTCGAATTTTCTGATCAAAATACATAAGAAACAGTGAAAGAAGCTGCCGAATTCCACTTTTCATTTTTTGGGGTCAAAAAACACCAAAGGGGTTAACCTTACGTTTTTTTCAAAAATCTTAAAAAATTTAGGTGGCCTTTTTATTACTTAAATCGACGTACTTAGATGCCTACTGCTGGATTCAGCCCTCAGAACCTCGCGGAATCAATCAAAACAGTGTAAAATCGCGAAACAAATGGATGGCAAATTGACCCCGAATGTGTTACGTTTAAAGCCAAATAAAATAAAAAATATCATACTTACGAGAAATCTGACTGCGCCATTCGAATTTTCTGATCAAAATACATAAGAAACAGTGAAAGAAGCTGCCGAATTCCACTTTTCATTTTTTGGGGTCAAAAAACACCAAAGGGGTTAACCTTACGTTTTTTTCAAAAATCTTAAAAAATTTAGGTGGCCTTTTTATTACTTAAATCGACGTACTTAGATGCCTACTGCTGGATTCAGCCCTCAGAACCTCGCGGAATCAATCAAAACAGTGTAAAATCGCGAAACAAATGGATGGCAAATTGACCCCGAATGTGTTACGTTTAAAGCCAAATAAAATAAAAAATATCATACTTACGAGAAATCTGACTGCGCCATTCGAATTTTCTGATCAAAATACATAAGAAACAGTGAAAGAAGCTGCCGAATTCCACTTTTCATTTTTTGGGGTCAAAAAACACCAAAGGGGTTAACCTTACGTTTTTTTCAAAAATCTTAAAAAATTTAGGTGGCCTTTTTATTACTTAAATCGACGTACTTAGATGCCTACTGCTGGATTCAGCCCTCAGAACCTCGCGGAATCAATCAAAACAGTGTAAAATCGCGAAACAAATGGATGGCAAATTGACCCCGAATGTGTTACGTTTAAAGCCAAATAAAATAAAAAATATCATACTTACGAGAAATCTGACTGCGCCATTCGAATTTTCTGATCAAAATACATAAGAAACAGTGAAAGAAGCTGCCGAATTCCACTTTTCATTTTTTGGGGTCAAAAAACACCAAAGGGGTTAACCTTACGTTTTTTTCAAAAATCTTAAAAAATTTAGGTGGCCTTTTTATTACTTAAATCGACGTACTTAGATGCCTACTGCTGGATTCAGCCCTCAGAACCTCGCGGAATCAATCAAAACAGTGTAAAATCGCGAAACAAATGGATGGCAAATTGACCCCGAATGTGTTACGTTTAAAGCCAAATAAAATAAAAAATATCATACTTACGAGAAATCTGACTGCGCCATTCGAATTTTCTGATCAAAATACATAAGAAACAGTGAAAGAAGCTGCCGAATTCCACTTTTCATTTTTTGGGGTCAAAAAACACCAAAGGGGTTAACCTTACGTTTTTTTCAAAAATCTTAAAAAATTTAGGTGGCCTTTTTATTACTTAAATCGACGTACTTAGATGCCTACTGCTGGATTCAGCCCTCAGAACCTCGCGGAATCAATCAAAACAGTGTAAAATCGCGAAACAAATGGATGGCAAATTGACCCCGAATGTGTTACGTTTAAAGCCAAATAAAATAAAAAATATCATACTTACGAGAAATCTGACTGCGCCATTCGAATTTTCTGATCAAAATACATAAGAAACAGTGAAAGAAGCTGCCGAATTCCACTTTTCATTTTTTGGGGTCAAAAAACACCAAAGGGGTTAACCTTACGTTTTTTTCAAAAATCTTAAAAAATTTAGGTGGCCTTTTTATTACTTAAATCGACGTACTTAGATGCCTACTGCTGGATTCAGCCCTCAGAACCTCGCGGAATCAATCAAAACAGTGTAAAATCGCGAAACAAATGGATGGCAAATTGACCCCGAATGTGTTACGTTTAAAGCCAAATAAAATAAAAAATATCATACTTACGAGAAATCTGACTGCGCCATTCGAATTTTCTGATCAAAATACATAAGAAACAGTGAAAGAAGCTGCCGAATTCCACTTTTCATTTTTTGGGGTCAAAAAACACCAAAGGGGTTAACCTTACGTTTTTTTCAAAAATCTTAAAAAATTTAGGTGGCCTTTTTATTACTTAAATCGACGTACTTAGATGCCTACTGCTGGATTCAGCCCTCAGAACCTCGCGGAATCAATCAAAACAGTGTAAAATCGCGAAACAAATGGATGGCAAATTGACCCCGAATGTGTTACGTTTAAAGCCAAATAAAATAAAAAATATCATACTTACGAGAAATCTGACTGCGCCATTCGAATTTTCTGATCAAAATACATAAGAAACAGTGAAAGAAGCTGCCGAATTCCACTTTTCATTTTTTGGGGTCAAAAAACACCAAAGGGGTTAACCTTACGTTTTTTTCAAAAATCTTAAAAAATTTAGGTGGCCTTTTTATTACTTAAATCGACGTACTTAGATGCCTACTGCTGGATTCAGCCCTCAGAACCTCGCGGAATCAATCAAAACAGTGTAAAATCGCGAAACAAATGGATGGCAAATTGACCCCGAATGTGTTACGTTTAAAGCCAAATAAAATAAAAAATATCATACTTACGAGAAATCTGACTGCGCCATTCGAATTTTCTGATCAAAATACATAAGAAACAGTGAAAGAAGCTGCCGAATTCCACTTTTCATTTTTTGGGGTCAAAAAACACCAAAGGGGTTAACCTTACGTTTTTTTCAAAAATCTTAAAAAATTTAGGTGGCCTTTTTATTACTTAAATCGACGTACTTAGATGCCTACTGCTGGATTCAGCCCTCAGAACCTCGCGGAATCAATCAAAACAGTGTAAAATCGCGAAACAAATGGATGGCAAATTGACCCCGAATGTGTTACGTTTAAAGCCAAATAAAATAAAAAATATCATACTTACGAGAAATCTGACTGCGCCATTCGAATTTTCTGATCAAAATACATAAGAAACAGTGAAAGAAGCTGCCGAATTCCACTTTTCATTTTTTGGGGTCAAAAAACACCAAAGGGGTTAACCTTACGTTTTTTTCAAAAATCTTAAAAAATTTAGGTGGCCTTTTTATTACTTAAATCGACGTACTTAGATGCCTACTGCTGGATTCAGCCCTCAGAACCTCGCGGAATCAATCAAAACAGTGTAAAATCGCGAAACAAATGGATGGCAAATTGACCCCGAATGTGTTACGTTTAAAGCCAAATAAAATAAAAAATATCATACTTACGAGAAATCTGACTGCGCCATTCGAATTTTCTGATCAAAATACATAAGAAACAGTGAAAGAAGCTGCCGAATTCCACTTTTCATTTTTTGGGGTCAAAAAACACCAAAGGGGTTAACCTTACGTTTTTTTCAAAAATCTTAAAAAATTTAGGTGGCCTTTTTATTACTTAAATCGACGTACTTAGATGCCTACTGCTGGATTCAGCCCTCAGAACCTCGCGGAATCAATCAAAACAGTGTAAAATCGCGAAACAAATGGATGGCAAATTGACCCCGAATGTGTTACGTTTAAAGCCAAATAAAATAAAAAATATCATACTTACGAGAAATCTGACTGCGCCATTCGAATTTTCTGATCAAAATACATAAGAAACAGTGAAAGAAGCTGCCGAATTCCACTTTTCATTTTTTGGGGTCAAAAAACACCAAAGGGGTTAACCTTACGTTTTTTTCAAAAATCTTAAAAAATTTAGGTGGCCTTTTTATTACTTAAATCGACGTACTTAGATGCCTACTGCTGGATTCAGCCCTCAGAACCTCGCGGAATCAATCAAAACAGTGTAAAATCGCGAAACAAATGGATGGCAAATTGACCCCGAATGTGTTACGTTTAAAGCCAAATAAAATAAAAAATATCATACTTACGAGAAATCTGACTGCGCCATTCGAATTTTCTGATCAAAATACATAAGAAACAGTGAAAGAAGCTGCCGAATTCCACTTTTCATTTTTTGGGGTCAAAAAACACCAAAGGGGTTAACCTTACGTTTTTTTCAAAAATCTTAAAAAATTTAGGTGGCCTTTTTATTACTTAAATCGACGTACTTAGATGCCTACTGCTGGATTCAGCCCTCAGAACCTCGCGGAATCAATCAAAACAGTGTAAAATCGCGAAACAAATGGATGGCAAATTGACCCCGAATGTGTTACGTTTAAAGCCAAATAAAATAAAAAATATCATACTTACGAGAAATCTGACTGCGCCATTCGAATTTTCTGATCAAAATACATAAGAAACAGTGAAAGAAGCTGCCGAATTCCACTTTTCATTTTTTGGGGTCAAAAAACACCAAAGGGGTTAACCTTACGTTTTTTTCAAAAATCTTAAAAAATTTAGGTGGCCTTTTTATTACTTAAATCGACGTACTTAGATGCCTACTGCTGGATTCAGCCCTCAGAACCTCGCGGAATCAATCAAAACAGTGTAAAATCGCGAAACAAATGGATGGCAAATTGACCCCGAATGTGTTACGTTTAAAGCCAAATAAAATAAAAAATATCATACTTACGAGAAATCTGACTGCGCCATTCGAATTTTCTGATCAAAATACATAAGAAACAGTGAAAGAAGCTGCCGAATTCCACTTTTCATTTTTTGGGGTCAAAAAACACCAAAGGGGTTAACCTTACGTTTTTTTAAAAATCTTAAAAAATTTAGGTGGCCTTTTTATTACTTAAAGCGACGTACTTAGATGCCTACTGCTGGATTCAGCCCTCAGAACCTCGCGGAATCAATCAAAACAGTGTAAAATCGCGAAACAAATGGATGGCAAATTGACCCCGAATGTGTTACGTTTAAAGCCAAATAAAATAAAAAATATCATACTTACGAGAAATCTGACTGCGCCATTCGAATTTTCTGATCAAAATACATAAGAAACAGTGAAAGAAGCTGCCGAATTCCACTTTTCATTTTTTGGGGTCAAAAAACACCAAAGGGGTTAACCTTACGTTTTTTTCAAAAATCTTAAAAAATTTAGGTGGCCTTTTTATTACTTAAATCGACGTACTTAGATGCCTACTGCTGGATTCAGCCCTCAGAACCTCGCGGAATCAATCAAAACAGTGTAAAATCGCGAAACAAATGGATGGCAAATTGACCCCGAATGTGTTACGTTTAAAGCCAAATAAAATAAAAAATATCATACTTACGAGAAATCTGACTGCGCCATTCGAATTTTCTGATCAAAATACATAAGAAACAGTGAAAGAAGCTGCCGAATTCCACTTTTCATTTTTTGGGGTCAAAAAACACCAAAGGGGTTAACCTTACGTTTTTTTCAAAAATCTTAAAAAATTTAGGTGGCCTTTTTATTACTTAAATCGACGTACTTAGATGCCTACTGCTGGATTCAGCCCTCAGAACCTCGCGGAATCAATCAAAACAGTGTAAAATCGCGAAACAAATGGATGGCAAATTGACCCCGAATGTGTTACGTTTAAAGCCAAATAAAATAAAAAATATCATACTTACGAGAAATCTGACTGCGCCATTCGAATTTTCTGATCAAAATACATAAGAAACAGTGAAAGAAGCTGCCGAATTCCACTTTTCATTTTTTGGGGTCAAAAAACACCAAAGGGGTTAACCTTACGTTTTTTTCAAAAATCTTAAAAAATTTAGGTGGCCTTTTTATTACTTAAATCGACGTACTTAGATGCCTACTGCTGGATTCAGCCCTCAGAACCTCGCGGAATCAATCAAAACAGTGTAAAATCGCGAAACAAATGGATGGCAAATTGACCCCGAATGTGTTACGTTTAAAGCCAAATAAAATAAAAAATATCATACTTACGAGAAATCTGACTGCGCCATTCGAATTTTCTGATCAAAATACATAAGAAACAGTGAAAGAAGCTGCCGAATTCCACTTTTCATTTTTTGGGGTCAAAAAACACCAAAGGGGTTAACCTTACGTTTTTTTCAAAAATCTTAAAAAATTTAGGTGGCCTTTTTATTACTTAAATCGACGTACTTAGATGCCTACTGCTGGATTCAGCCCTCAGAACCTCGCGGAATCAATCAAAACAGTGTAAAATCGCGAAACAAATGGATGGCAAATTGACCCCGAATGTGTTACGTTTAAAGCCAAATAAAATAAAAAATATCATACTTACGAGAAATCTGACTGCGCCATTCGAATTTTCTGATCAAAATACATAAGAAACAGTGAAAGAAGCTGCCGAATTCCACTTTTCATTTTTTGGGGTCAAAAAACACCAAAGGGGTTAACCTTACGTTTTTTTCAAAAATCTTAAAAAATTTAGGTGGCCTTTTTATTACTTAAATCGACGTACTTAGATGCCTACTGCTGGATTCAGCCCTCAGAACCTCGCGGAATCAATCAAAACAGTGTAAAATCGCGAAACAAATGGATGGCAAATTGACCCCGAATGTGTTACGTTTAAAGCCAAATAAAATAAAAAATATCATACTTACGAGAAATCTGACAGCGCCATTCGAATTTTCTGATCAAAATACATAAGAAACAGTGAAAGAAGCTGCCGAATTCCACTTTTCATTTTTTGGGGTCAAAAAACACCAAAGGGGTTAACCTTACGTTTTTTTCAAAAATCTTAAAAAATTTAGGTGGCCTTTTTATTACTTAAATCGACGTACTTAGATGCCTACTGCTGGATTCAGCCCTCAGAACCTCGCGGAATCAATCAAAACAGTGTAAAATCGCGAAACAAATGGATGGCAAATTGACCCCGAATGTGTTACGTTTAAAGCCAAATAAAATAAAAAATATAATACTTACGAGAAATCTGACTGCGCCATTCGAATTTTCTGATCAAAATACATAAGAAACAGTGAAAGAAGCTGCCGAATTCCACTTTTCATTTTTTGGGGTCAAAAAACACCAAAGGGGTTAACCTTACGTTTTTTTCAAAAATCTTAAAAAATTTAGGTGGCCTTTTTATTACTTAAATCGACGTACTTAGATGCCTACTGCTGGATTCAGCCCTCAGAACCTCGCGGAATCAATCAAAACAGTGTAAAATCGCGAAACAAATGGATGGCAAATTGACCCCGAATGTGTTACGTTTAAAGCCAAATAAAATAAAAAATATAATACTTACGAGAAATCTGACTGCGCCATTCGAATTTTCTGATCAAAATACATAAGAAACAGTGAAAGAACCTGCCGAATTCCACTTTTCATTTTTTGGGGTCAAAAAACACCAAAGGGGTTAACCTTACGTTTTTTTCAAAAATCTTAAAAAATTTAGGTGGCCTTTTTATTACTTAAATCGACGTACTTAGATGCGTACTGCTGGATTCAGCCCTCAGAACCTCGCGGAATCAATCAAAACAGTGTAAAATCGCGAAACAAATGGATGGCAAATTGACCCCGAATGTGTTACGTTTAAAGCCAAATAAAATAAAAAATATAATACTTACGAGAAATCTGACTGCGCCATTCGAATTTTCTGATCAAAATACATAAGAAACAGTGAAAGAAGCTGCCGAATTCCACTTTTCATTTTTTGGGGTCAAAAAACACCAAAGGGGTTAACCTTACGTTTTTTTCAAAAATCTTAAAAAATTTAGGTGGCCTTTTTATTACTTAAATCGACGTACTTAGATGCCTACTGCTGGATTCAGCCCTCAGAACCTCGCGGAATCAATCAAAACAGTGTAAAATCGCGAAACAAATGGATGGCAAATTGACCCCGAATGTGTTACGTTTAAAGCCAAATAAAATAAAAAATATCATACTTACGAGAAATCTGACTGCGCCATTCGAATTTTCTGATCAAAATACATAAGAAACAGTGAAAGAAGCTGCCGAATTCCACTTTTCATTTTTTGGGGTCAAAAAACACCAAAGGGGTTAACCTTACGTTTTTTTCAAAAATCTTAAAAAATTTAGGTGGCCTTTTTATTACTTAAATCGACGTACTTAGATGCCTACTGCTGGATTCAGCCCTCAGAACCTCGCGGAATCAATCAAAACAGTGTAAAATCGCGAAACAAATGGATGGCAAATTGACCCCGAATGTGTTACGTTTAAAGCCAAATAAAATAAAAAATATCATACTTACGAGAAATCTGACAGCGCCATTCGAATTTTCTGATCAAAATACATAAGAAACAGTGAAAGAAGCTGCCGAATTCCACTTTTCATTTTTTGGGGTCAAAAAACACCAAAGGGGTTAACCTTACGTTTTTTTCAAAAATCTTAAAAAATTTAGGTGGCCTTTTTATTACTTAAATCGACGTACTTAGATGCCTACTGCTGGATTCAGCTCTCAGAACCTCGCGGAATCAATCAAAACAGTGTAAAATCGCGAAACAAATGGATGGCAAATTGACCCCGAATGTGTTACGTTTAAAGCCAAATAATATAAAAAATATCATACTTACGAGAAATCTGACTGCGCCATTCGAATTTTCTGATCAAAATACATAAGAAACAGTGAAAGAAGCTGCCGAATTCCACTTTTCATTTTTTGGGGTCAAAAAACACCAATGGGGTTAACCTTACGTTTTTTTCAAAAATCTTAAAAAATTTAGGTGGCCTTTTTATTACTTAAATCGACGTACTTAGATGCCTACTGCTGGATTCAGCCCTCAGAACCTCGCGGAATCAATCAAAACAGTGTAAAATCGCGAAACAAATGGATGGCAAATTGACCCCGAATGTGTTACGTTTAAAGCCAAATAAAATAAAAAATATCATACTTAAGAGAAATCTGACTGCGCCATTCGAATTTTCTGATCAAAATACATAAGAAACAGTGAAAGAAGCTGCCGAATTCCACTTTTCATTTTTTGGGGTCAAAAAACACCAAAGGGGTTAACCTTACGTTTTTTTCAAAAATCTTAAAAAATTTAGGTGGCCTTTTTATTACTTAAATCGACGTACTTAGATGCGTACTGCTGGATTCAGCCCTCAGAACCTCGCGGAATCAATCAAAACAGTGTAAAATCGCGAAACAAATGGATGGCAAATTGACCCCGAATGTGTTACGTTTAAAGCCAAATAAAATAAAAAATATAATACTTACGAGAAATCTGACTGCGCCATTCGAATTTTCTGATCAAAATACATAAGAAACAGTGAAAGAAGCTGCCGAATTCCACTTTTCATTTTTTGGGGTCAAAAAACACCAAAGGGGTTAACCTTACGTTTTTTTCAAAAATCTTAAAAAATTTAGGTGGCCTTTTTATTACTTAAATCGACGTACTTAGATGCCTACTGCTGGATTCAGCCCTCAGAACCTCGCGGAATCAATCAAAACAGTGTAAAATCGCGAAACAAATGGATGGCAAATTGACCCCGAATGTGTTACGTTTAAAGCCAAATAAAATAAAAAATATAATACTTACGAGAAATCTGACTGCGCCATTCGAATTTTCTGATCAAAATACATAAGAAACAGTGAAAGAACCTGCCGAATTCCACTTTTCATTTTTTGGGGTCAAAAAACACCAAAGGGGTTAACCTTACGTTTTTTTCAAAAATCTTAAAAAATTTAGGTGGCCTTTTTATTACTTAAATCGACGTACTTAGATGCGTACTGCTGGATTCAGCCCTCAGAACCTCGCGGAATCAATCAAAACAGTGTAAAATCGCGAAACAAATGGATGGCAAATTGACCCCGAATGTGTTACGTTTAAAGCCAAATAAAATAAAAAATATAATACTTACGAGAAATCTGACTGCGCCATTCGAATTTTCTGATCAAAATACATAAGAAACAGTGAAAGAAGCTGCCGAATTCCACTTTTCATTTTTTGGGGTCAAAAAACACCAAAGGGGTTAACCTTACGTTTTTTTCAAAAATCTTAAAAAATTTAGGTGGCCTTTTTATTACTTAAATCGACGTACTTAGATGCCTACTGCTGGATTCAGCCCTCAGAACCTCGCGGAATCAATCAAAACAGTGTAAAATCGCGAAACAAATGGATGGCAAATTGACCCCGAATGTGTTACGTTTAAAGCCAAATAAAATAAAAAATATCATACTTACGAGAAATCTGACTGCGCCATTCGAATTTTCTGATCAAAATACATAAGAAACAGTGAAAGAAGCTGCCGAATTCCACTTTTCATTTTTTGGGGTCAAAAAACACCAAAGGGGTTAACCTTACGTTTTTTTCAAAAATCTTAAAAAATTTAGGTGGCCTTTTTATTACTTAAATCGACGTACTTAGATGCCTACTGCTGGATTCAGCCCTCAGAACCTCGCGGAATCAATCAAAACAGTGTAAAATCGCGAAACAAATGGATGGCAAATTGACCCCGAATGTGTTACGTTTAAAGCCAAATAAAATAAAAAATATCATACTTACGAGAAATCTGACTGCGCCATTCGAATTTTCTGATCAAAATACATAAGAAACAGTGAAAGAAGCTGCCGAATTCCACTTTTCATTTTTTGGGGTCAAAAAACACCAAAGGGGTTAACCTTACGTTTTTTTCAAAAATCTTAAAAAATTTAGGTGGCCTTTTTATTACTTAAATCGACGTACTTAGATGCCTACTGCTGGATTCAGCCCTCAGAACCTCGCGGAATCAATCAAAACAGTGTAAAATCGCGAAACAAATGGATGGCAAATTGACCCCGAATGTGTTACGTTTAAAGCCAAATAAAATAAAAAATATCATACTTACGAGAAATCTGACTGCGCCATTCGAATTTTCTGATCAAAATACATAAGAAACAGTGAAAGAAGCTGCCGAATTCCACTTTTCATTTTTTGGGGTCAAAAAACACCAAAGGGGTTAACCTTACGTTTTTTTTAAAAATCTTAAAAAATTTAGGTGGCCTTTTTATTACTTAAAGCGACGTACTTAGATGCCTACTGCTGGATTCAGCCCTCAGAACCTCGCGGAATCAATCAAAACAGTGTAAAATCGCGAAACAAATGGATGGCAAATTGACCCCGAATGTGTTACGTTTAAAGCCAAATAAAATAAAAAATATCATACTTACGAGAAATCTGACTGCGCCATTCGAATTTTCTGATCAAAATACATAAGAAACAGTGAAAGAAGCTGCCGAATTCCACTTTTCATTTTTTGGGGTCAAAAAACACCAAAGGGGTTAACCTTACGTTTTTTTCAAAAATCTTAAAAAATTTAGGTGGCCTTTTTATTACTTAAATCGACGTACTTAGATGCCTACTGCTGGATTCAGCCCTCAGAACCTCGCGGAATCAATCAAAACAGTGTAAAATCGCGAAACAAATGGATGGCAAATTGACCCCGAATGTGTTACGTTTAAAGCCAAATAAAATAAAAAATATCATACTTACGAGAAATCTGACTGCGCCATTCGAATTTTCTGATCAAAATACATAAGAAACAGTGAAAGAAGCTGCCGAATTCCACTTTTCATTTTTTGGGGTCAAAAAACACCAAAGGGGTTAACCTTACGTTTTTTTCAAAAATCTTAAAAAATTTAGGTGGCCTTTTTATTACTTAAATCGACGTACTTAGATGCCTACTGCTGGATTCAGCCCTCAGAACCTCGCGGAATCAATCAAAACAGTGTAAAATCGCGAAACAAATGGATGGCAAATTGACCCCGAATGTGTTACGTTTAAAGCCAAATAAAATAAAAAATATCATACTTACGAGAAATCTGACTGCGCCATTCGAATTTTCTGATCAAAATACATAAGAAACAGTGAAAGAAGCTGCCGAATTCCACTTTTCATTTTTTGGGGTCAAAAAACACCAAAGGGGTTAACCTTACGTTTTTTTCAAAAATCTTAAAAAATTTAGGTGGCCTTTTTATTACTTAAATCGACGTACTTAGATGCCTACTGCTGGATTCAGCCCTCAGAACCTCGCGGAATCAATCAAAACAGTGTAAAATCGCGAAACAAATGGATGGCAAATTGACCCCGAATGTGTTACGTTTAAAGCCAAATAAAATAAAAAATATCATACTTACGAGAAATCTGACTGCGCCATTCGAATTTTCTGATCAAAATACATAAGAAACAGTGAAAGAAGCTGCCGAATTCCACTTTTCATTTTTTGGGGTCAAAAAACACCAAAGGGGTTAACCTTACGTTTTTTTCAAAAATCTTAAAAAATTTAGGTGGCCTTTTTATTACTTAAATCGACGTACTTAGATGCCTACTGCTGGATTCAGCCCTCAGAACCTCGCGGAATCAATCAAAACAGTGTAAAATCGCGAAACAAATGGATGGCAAATTGACCCCGAATGTGTTACGTTTAAAGCCAAATAAAATAAAAAATATCATACTTACGAGAAATCTGACAGCGCCATTCGAATTTTCTGATCAAAATACATAAGAAACAGTGAAAGAAGCTGCCGAATTCCACTTTTCATTTTTTGGGGTCAAAAAACACCAAAGGGGTTAACCTTACGTTTTTTTCAAAAATCTTAAAAAATTTAGGTGGCCTTTTTATTACTTAAATCGACGTACTTAGATGCCTACTGCTGGATTCAGCCCTCAGAACCTCGCGGAATCAATCAAAACAGTGTAAAATCGCGAAACAAATGGATGGCAAATTGACCCCGAATGTGTTACGTTTAAAGCCAAATAAAATAAAAAATATCATACTTACGAGAAATCTGACTGCGCCATTCGAATTTTCTGATCAAAATACATAAGAAACAGTGAAAGAAGCTGCCGAATTCCACTTTTCATTTTTTGGGGTCAAAAAACACCAAAGGGGTTAACCTTACGTTTTTTTCAAAAATCTTAAAAAATTTAGGTGGCCTTTTTATTACTTAAATCGACGTACTTAGATGCCTACTGCTGGATTCAGCCCTCAGAACCTCGCGGAATCAATCAAAACAGTGTAAAATCGCGAAACAAATGGATGGCAAATTGACCCCGAATGTGTTACGTTTAAAGCCAAATAAAATAAAAAATATCATACTTACGAGAAATCTGACAGCGCCATTCGAATTTTCTGATCAAAATACATAAGAAACAGTGAAAGAAGCTGCCGAATTCCACTTTTCATTTTTTGGGGTCAAAAAACACCAAAGGGGTTAACCTTACGTTTTTTTCAAAAATCTTAAAAAATTTAGGTGGCCTTTTTATTACTTAAATCGACGTACTTAGATGCCTACTGCTGGATTCAGCTCTCAGAACCTCGCGGAATCAATCAAAACAGTGTAAAATCGCGAAACAAATGGATGGCAAATTGACCCCGAATGTGTTACGTTTAAAGCCAAATAATATAAAAAATATCATACTTACGAGAAATCTGACTGCGCCATTCGAATTTTCTGATCAAAATACATAAGAAACAGTGAAAGAAGCTGCCGAATTCCACTTTTCATTTTTTGGGGTCAAAAAACACCAATGGGGTTAACCTTACGTTTTTTTCAAAAATCTTAAAAAATTTAGGTGGCCTTTTTATTACTTAAATCGACGTACTTAGATGCCTACTGCTGGATTCAGCCCTCAGAACCTCGCGGAATCAATCAAAACAGTGTAAAATCGCGAAACAAATGGTTGGCAAATTGACCCCGAATGTGTTACGTTTAAAGCCAAATAAAATAAAAAATATCATACTTAAGAGAAATCTGACTGCGCCATTCGAATTTTCTGATCAAAATACATAAGAAACAGTGAAAGAAGCTGCCGAATTCCACTTTTCATTTTTTGGGGTCAAAAAACACCAAAGGGGTTAACCTTACGTTTTTTTCAAAAATCTTAAAAAATTTAGGTGGCCTTTTTATTACTTAAATCGACGTACTTAGATGCGTACTGCTGGATTCAGCCCTCAGAACCTCGCGGAATCAATCAAAACAGTGTAAAATCGCGAAACAAATGGATGGCAAATTGACCCCGAATGTGTTACGTTTAAAGCCAAATAAAATAAAAAATATAATACTTACGAGAAATCTGACTGCGCCATTCGAATTTTCTGATCAAAATACATAAGAAACAGTGAAAGAAGCTGCCGAATTCCACTTTTCATTTTTTGGGGTCAAAAAACACCAAAGGGGTTAACCTTACGTTTTTTTCAAAAATCTTAAAAAATTTAGGTGGCCTTTTTATTACTTAAATCGACGTACTTAGATGCCTACTGCTGGATTCAGCCCTCAGAACCTCGCGGAATCAATCAAAACAGTGTAAAATCGCGAAACAAATGGATGGCAAATTGACCCCGAATGTGTTACGTTTAAAGCCAAATAAAATAAAAAATATAATACTTACGAGAAATCTGACTGCGCCATTCGAATTTTCTGATCAAAATACATAAGAAACAGTGAAAGAAGCTGCCGAATTCCACTTTTCATTTTTTGGGGTCAAAAAACACCAAAGGGGTTAACCTTACGTTTTTTTCAAAAATCTTAAAAAATTTAGGTGGCCTTTTTATTACTTAAATCGACGTACTTAGATGCCTACTGCTGGATTCAGCCCTCAGAACCTCGCGGAATCAATCAAAACAGTGTAAAATCGCGAAACAAATGGATGGCAAATTGACCCCGAATGTGTTACGTTTAAAGCCAAATAAAATAAAAAATATCATACTTACGAGAAATCTGACTGCGCCATTCGAATTTTCTGATCAAAATACATAAGAAACAGTGAAAGAAGCTGCCGAATTCCACTTTTCATTTTTTGGGGTCAAAAAACACCAAAGGGGTTAACCTTACGTTTTTTTCAAAAATCTTAAAAAATTTAGGTGGCCTTTTTATTACTTAAATCGACGTACTTAGATGCCTACTGCTGGATTCAGCCCTCAGAACCTCGCGGAATCAATCAAAACAGTGTAAAATCGCGAAACAAATGGATGGCAAATTGACCCCGAATGTGTTACGTTTAAAGCCAAATAAAATAAAAAATATCATACTTAAGAGAAATCTGACTGCGCCATTCGAATTTTCTGATCAAAATACATAAGAAACAGTGAAAGAAGCTGCCGAATTCCACTTTTCATTTTTTGGGGTCAAAAAACACCAAAGGGGTTAACCTTACGTTTTTTTCAAAAATCTTAAAAAATTTAGGTGGCCTTTTTATTACTTAAATCGACGTACTTAGATGCGTACTGCTGGATTCAGCCCTCAGAACCTCGCGGAATCAATCAAAACAGTGTAAAATCGCGAAACAAATGGATGGCAAATTGACCCCGAATGTGTTACGTTTAAAGCCAAATAAAATAAAAAATATAATACTTACGAGAAATCTGACTGCGCCATTCGAATTTTCTGATCAAAATACATAAGAAACAGTGAAAGAAGCTGCCGAATTCCACTTTTCATTTTTTGGGGTCAAAAAACACCAAAGGGGTTAACCTTACGTTTTTTTCAAAAATCTTAAAAAATTTAGGTGGCCTTTTTATTACTTAAATCGACGTACTTAGATGCGTACTGCTGGATTCAGCCCTCAGAACCTCGCGGAATCAATCAAAACAGTGTAAAATCGCGAAACAAATGGATGGCAAATTGACCCCGAATGTGTTACGTTTAAAGCCAAATAAAATAAAAAATATAATACTTACGAGAAATCTGACTGCGCCATTCGAATTTTCTGATCAAAATACATAAGAAACAGTGAAAGAAGCTGCCGAATTCCACTTTTCATTTTTTGGGGTCAAAAAACACCAAAGGGGTTAACCTTACGTTTTTTTCAAAAATCTTAAAAAATTTAGGTGGCCTTTTTATTACTTAAATCGACGTACTTAGATGCCTACTGCTGGATTCAGCCCTCAGAACCTCGCGGAATCAATCAAAACAGTGTAAAATCGCGAAACAAATGGATGGCAAATTGACCCCGAATGTGTTACGTTTAAAGCCAAATAAAATAAAAAATATCATACTTACGAGAAATCTGACTGCGCCATTCGAATTTTCTGATCAAAATACATAAGAAACAGTGAAAGAAGCTGCCGAATTCCACTTTTCATTTTTTGGGGTCAAAAAACACCAAAGGGGTTAACCTTACGTTTTTTTCAAAAATCTTAAAAAATTTAGGTGGCCTTTTTATTACTTAAATCGACGTACTTAGATGCCTACTGCTGGATTCAGCCCTCAGAACCTCACGGAATCAATCAAAACAGTGTAAAATCGCGAAACAAATGGATGGCAAATTGACCCCGAATGTGTTACGTTTAAAGCCAAATAAAATAAGAAATATAATACTTACGAGAAATCTGACTGCGCCATTCGAATTTTCTGATCAAAATACATAAAAAACAGTGAAAGAAGCTGCCGAATTCCACTTTTCATTTTTTGGGGTCAAAAAACACCAAAGGGGTTAACCTTACGTTTTTTTCAAAAATCTTAAAAAATTTAGGTGGCCTTTTTATTACTTAAATCGACGTACTTAGATGCCTACTGCTGGATTCAGCCCTCAGAACCTCGCGGAATCTATCAAAACAGTGTAAAATCGCGAAACAAATGGATGGCAAATTGACCCCGAATGTGTTACGTTTAAAGCCAAATAAAATAAAAAATATAATACTTACGAGAAATCTGACTGCGCCATTCGAATTTTCTGATCAAAATACATAAGAAACAGTGAAAGAAGCTGCCGAATTCCACTTTTCATTTTTTGGGGTCAAAAAACACCAAAGGGGTTAACCTTACGTTTTTTTCAAAAATCTTAAAAAATTTAGGTGGCCTTTTTATTACTTACATCGACGTACTTAGATGCGTACTGCTGGATTCAGCCCTCAGAACCTCGCGGAATCAATCAAAACAGTGTAAAATCGCGAAACAAATGGATGGCAAATTGACCCCGAATGTGTTACGTTTAAAGCCAAATAAAATAAAAAATATAATACTTACGAGAAATCTGACTGCGCCATTCGAATTTTCTGATCAAAATACATAAGAAACAGTGAAAGAAGCTGCCGAATTCCACTTTTCATTTTTTGGGGTCAAAAAACACCAAAGGGGTTAACCTTACGTTTTTTTCAAAAATCTTAAAAAATTTAGGTGGCCTTTTTATTACTTAAATCGACGTACTTAGATGCCTACTGCTGGATTCAGCCCTCAGAACCTCGCGGAATCAATCAAAACAGTGTAAAATCGCGAAACAAATGGATGGCAAATTGACCCCGAATGTGTTACGTTTAAAGCCAAATAAAATAAAAAATATAATACTTACGAGAAATCTGACTGCGCCATTCGAATTTTCTGATCAAAATACATAAGAAACAGTGAAAGAAGCTGCCGAATTCCACTTTTCATTTTTTGGGGTCAAAAAACACCAAAGGGGTTAACCTTACGTTTTTTTCAAAAATCTTAAAAAATTTAGGTGGCCTTTTTATTACTTAAATCGACGTACTTAGATGCCTACTGCTGGATTCAGCCCTCAGAACCTCGCGGAATCAATCAAAACAGTGTAAAATCGCGAAACAAATGGATGGCAAATTGACCCCGAATGTGTTACGTTTAAAGCCAAATAAAATAAATAATATCATACTTACGAGAAATCTGACTGCGCCATTCGAATTTTCTGATCAAAATACATAAGAAACAGTGAAAGAAGCTGCCGAATTCCACTTTTCATTTTTTGGGGTCAAAAAACACCAAAGGGGTTAACCTTACGTTTTTTTCAAAAATCTTAAAAAATTTAGGTGGCCTTTCTATTACTTAAATCGACGTACTTAGATGCCTACTGCTGGATTCAGCCCTCAGAACCTCACGGAATCAATCAAAACAGTGTAAAATCGCGAAACAAATGGATGGCAAATTGACCCCGAATGTGTTACGTTTAAAGCCAAATAAAATAAGAAATATAATACTTACGAGAAATCTGACTGCGCCATTCGAATTTTCTGATCAAAATACATAAGAAACAGTGAAAGAAGCTGCCGAATTCCACTTTTCATTTTTTGGGGTCAAAAAACACCAAAGGGGTTAACCTTACGTTTTTTTCAAAAATCTTAAAAAATTTAGGTGGCCTTTTTATTACTTAAATCGACGTACTTAGATGCCTACTGCTGGATTCAGCCCTCAGAACCTCGCGGAATCAATCAAAACAGTGTAAAATCGCGAAACAAATGGATGGCAAATTGACCCCGAATGTGTTACGTTTAAAGCCAAATAAAATAAAAAATATCATACTTACGAGAAATCTGACTGCGCCATTCGAATTTTCTGATCAAAATACATAAGAAACAGTGAAAGAAGCTGCCGAATTCCACTTTTCATTTTTTGGGGTCAAAAAACACCAAAGGGGTTAACCTTACGTTTTTTTCAAAAATCTTAAAAAATTTAGGTGGCCTTTTTATTACTTAAATCGACGTACTTAGATGCCTACTGCTGGATTCAGCCCTCAGAACCTCGCGGAATCAATCAAAACAGTGTAAAATCGCGAAACAAATGGATGGCAAATTGACCCCGAATGTGTTACGTTTAAAGCCAAATAAAATAAAAAATATCATACTTACGAGAAATCTGACTGCGCCATTCGAATTTTCTGATCAAAATACATAAGAAACAGTGAAAGAAGCTGCCGAATTCCACTTTTCATTTTTTGGGGTCAAAAAACACCAAAGGGGTTAACCTTACGTTTTTTTCAAAAATCTTAAAAAATTTAGGTGGCCTTTTTATTACTTAAATCGACGTACTTAGATGCCTACTGCTGGATTCAGCCCTCAGAACCTCGCGGAATCAATCAAAACAGTGTAAAATCGCGAAACAAATGGATGGCAAATTGACCCCGAATGTGTTACGTTTAAAGCCAAATAAAATAAAAAATATCATACTTACGAGAAATCTGACTGCGCCATTCGAATTTTCTGATCAAAATACATAAGAAACAGTGAAAGAAGCTGCCGAATTCCACTTTTCATTTTTTGGGGTCAAAAAACACCAAAGGGGTTAACCTTACGTTTTTTTCAAAAATCTTAAAAAATTTAGGTGGCCTTTTTATTACTTAAATCGACGTACTTAGATGCCTACTGCTGGATTCAGCCCTCAGAACCTCGCGGAATCAATCAAAACAGTGTAAAATCGCGAAACAAATGGATGGCAAATTGACCCCGAATGTGTTACGTTTAAAGCCAAATAAAATAAAAAATATCATACTTACGAGAAATCTGACAGCGCCATTCGAATTTTCTGATCAAAATACATAAGAAACAGTGAAAGAAGCTGCCGAATTCCACTTTTCATTTTTTGGGGTCAAAAAACACCAAAGGGGTTAACCTTACGTTTTTTTCAAAAATCTTAAAAAATTTAGGTGGCCTTTTTATTACTTAAATCGACGTACTTAGATGCCTACTGCTGGATTCAGCTCTCAGAACCTCGCGGAATCAATCAAAACAGTGTAAAATCGCGAAACAAATGGATGGCAAATTGACCCCGAATGTGTTACGTTTAAAGCCAAATAATATAAAAAATATCATACTTACGAGAAATCTGACTGCGCCATTCGAATTTTCTGATCAAAATACATAAGAAACAGTGAAAGAAGCTGCCGAATTCCACTTTTCATTTTTTGGGGTCAAAAAACACCAAAGGGGTTAACCTTACGTTTTTTTCAAAAATCTTAAAAAATTTAGGTGGCCTTTTTATTACTTAAATCGACGTACTTAGATGCCTACTGCTGGATTCAGCCCTCAGAACCTCGCGGAATCAATCAAAACAGTGTAAAATCGCGAAACAAATGGATGGCAAATTGACCCCGAATGTGTTACGTTTAAAGCCAAATAAAATAAAAAATATAATACTTACGAGAAATCTGACTGCGCCATTCGAATTTTCTGATCAAAATACATAAGAAACAGTGAAAGAACCTGCCGAATTCCACTTTTCATTTTTTGGGGTCAAAAAACACCAAAGGGGTTAACCTTACGTTTTTTTCAAAAATCTTAAAAAATTTAGGTGGCCTTTTTATTACTTAAATCGACGTACTTAGATGCGTACTGCTGGATTCAGCCCTCAGAACCTCGCGGAATCAATCAAAACAGTGTAAAATCGCGAAACAAATGGATGGCAAATTGACCCCGAATGTGTTACGTTTAAAGCCAAATAAAATAAAAAATATAATACTTACGAGAAATCTGACTGCGCCATTCGAATTTTCTGATCAAAATACATAAGAAACAGTGAAAGAAGCTGCCGAATTCCACTTTTCATTTTTTGGGGTCAAAAAACACCAAAGGGGTTAACCTTACGTTTTTTTCAAAAATCTTAAAAAATTTAGGTGGCCTTTTTATTACTTAAATCGACGTACTTAGATGCCTACTGCTGGATTCAGCCCTCAGAACCTCGCGGAATCAATCAAAACAGTGTAAAATCGCGAAACAAATGGATGGCAAATTGACCCCGAATGTGTTACGTTTAAAGCCAAATAAAATAAAAAATATCATACTTACGAGAAATCTGACTGCGCCATTCGAATTTTCTGATCAAAATACATAAGAAACAGTGAAAGAAGCTGCCGAATTCCACTTTTCATTTTTTGGGGTCAAAAAACACCAAAGGGGTTAACCTTACGTTTTTTTCAAAAATCTTAAAAAATTTAGGTGGCCTTTTTATTACTTAAATCGACGTACTTAGATGCCTACTGCTGGATTCAGCCCTCAGAACCTCGCGGAATCAATCAAAACAGTGTAAAATCGCGAAACAAATGGATGGCAAATTGACCCCGAATGTGTTACGTTTAAAGCCAAATAAAATAAAAAATATCATACTTACGAGAAATCTGACTGCGCCATTCGAATTTTCTGATCAAAATACATAAGAAACAGTGAAAGAAGCTGCCGAATTCCACTTTTCATTTTTTGGGGTCAAAAAACACCAAAGGGGTTAACCTTACGTTTTTTTCAAAAATCTTAAAAAATTTAGGTGGCCTTTTTATTACTTAAATCGACGTACTTAGATGCCTACTGCTGGATTCAGCCCTCAGAACCTCGCGGAATCAATCAAAACAGTGTAAAATCGCGAAACAAATGGATGGCAAATTGACCCCGAATGTGTTACGTTTAAAGCCAAATAAAATAAAAAATATCATACTTACGAGAAATCTGACTGCGCCATTCGAATTTTCTGATCAAAATACATAAGAAACAGTGAAAGAAGCTGCCGAATTCCACTTTTCATTTTTTGGGGTCAAAAAACACCAAAGGGGTTAACCTTACGTTTTTTTTAAAAATCTTAAAAAATTTAGGTGGCCTTTTTATTACTTAAAGCGACGTACTTAGATGCCTACTGCTGGATTCAGCCCTCAGAACCTCGCGGAATCAATCAAAACAGTGTAAAATCGCGAAACAAATGGATGGCAAATTGACCCCGAATGTGTTACGTTTAAAGCCAAATAAAATAAAAAATATCATACTTACGAGAAATCTGACTGCGCCATTCGAATTTTCTGATCAAAATACATAAGAAACAGTGAAAGAAGCTGCCGAATTCCACTTTTCATTTTTTGGGGTCAAAAAACACCAAAGGGGTTAACCTTACGTTTTTTTCAAAAATCTTAAAAAATTTAGGTGGCCTTTTTATTACTTAAATCGACGTACTTAGATGCCTACTGCTGGATTCAGCCCTCAGAACCTCGCGGAATCAATCAAAACAGTGTAAAATCGCGAAACAAATGGATGGCAAATTGACCCCGAATGTGTTACGTTTAAAGCCAAATAAAATAAAAAATATCATACTTACGAGAAATCTGACTGCGCCATTCGAATTTTCTGATCAAAATACATAAGAAACAGTGAAAGAAGCTGCCGAATTCCACTTTTCATTTTTTGGGGTCAAAAAACACCAAAGGGGTTAACCTTACGTTTTTTTCAAAAATCTTAAAAAATTTAGGTGGCCTTTTTATTACTTAAATCGACGTACTTAGATGCCTACTGCTGGATTCAGCCCTCAGAACCTCGCGGAATCAATCAAAACAGTGTAAAATCGCGAAACAAATGGATGGCAAATTGACCCCGAATGTGTTACGTTTAAAGCCAAATAAAATAAAAAATATCATACTTACGAGAAATCTGACTGCGCCATTCGAATTTTCTGATCAAAATACATAAGAAACAGTGAAAGAAGCTGCCGAATTCCACTTTTCATTTTTTGGGGTCAAAAAACACCAAAGGGGTTAACCTTACGTTTTTTTCAAAAATCTTAAAAAATTTAGGTGGCCTTTTTATTACTTAAATCGACGTACTTAGATGCCTACTGCTGGATTCAGCCCTCAGAACCTCGCGGAATCAATCAAAACAGTGTAAAATCGCGAAACAAATGGATGGCAAATTGACCCCGAATGTGTTACGTTTAAAGCCAAATAAAATAAAAAATATCATACTTACGAGAAATCTGACTGCGCCATTCGAATTTTCTGATCAAAATACATAAGAAACAGTGAAAGAAGCTGCCGAATTCCACTTTTCATTTTTTGGGGTCAAAAAACACCAAAGGGGTTAACCTTACGTTTTTTTCAAAAATCTTAAAAAATTTAGGTGGCCTTTTTATTACTTAAATCGACGTACTTAGATGCCTACTGCTGGATTCAGCCCTCAGAACCTCGCGGAATCAATCAAAACAGTGTAAAATCGCGAAACAAATGGATGGCAAATTGACCCCGAATGTGTTACGTTTAAAGCCAAATAAAATAAAAAATATCATACTTACGAGAAATCTGACTGCGCCATTCGAATTTTCTGATCAAAATACATAAGAAACAGTGAAAGAAGCTGCCGAATTCCACTTTTCATTTTTTGGGGTCAAAAAACACCAAAGGGGTTAACCTTACGTTTTTTTTAAAAATCTTAAAAAATTTAGGTGGCCTTTTTATTACTTAAAGCGACGTACTTAGATGCCTACTGCTGGATTCAGCCCTCAGAACCTCGCGGAATCAATCAAAACAGTGTAAAATCGCGAAACAAATGGATGGCAAATTGACCCCGAATGTGTTACGTTTAAAGCCAAATAAAATAAAAAATATCATACTTACGAGAAATCTGACTGCGCCATTCGAATTTTCTGATCAAAATACATAAGAAACAGTGAAAGAAGCTGCCGAATTCCACTTTTCATTTTTTGGGGTCAAAAAACACCAAAGGGGTTAACCTTACGTTTTTTTCAAAAATCTTAAAAAATTTAGGTGGCCTTTTTATTACTTAAATCGACGTACTTAGATGCCTACTGCTGGATTCAGCCCTCAGAACCTCGCGGAATCAATCAAAACAGTGTAAAATCGCGAAACAAATGGATGGCAAATTGACCCCGAATGTGTTACGTTTAAAGCCAAATAAAATAAAAAATATCATACTTACGAGAAATCTGACTGCGCCATTCGAATTTTCTGATCAAAATACATAAGAAACAGTGAAAGAAGCTGCCGAATTCCACTTTTCATTTTTTGGGGTCAAAAAACACCAAAGGGGTTAACCTTACGTTTTTTTCAAAAATCTTAAAAAATTTAGGTGGCCTTTTTATTACTTAAATCGACGTACTTAGATGCCTACTGCTGGATTCAGCCCTCAGAACCTCGCGGAATCAATCAAAACAGTGTAAAATCGCGAAACAAATGGATGGCAAATTGACCCCGAATGTGTTACGTTTAAAGCCAAATAAAATAAAAAATATCATACTTACGAGAAATCTGACTGCGCCATTCGAATTTTCTGATCAAAATACATAAGAAACAGTGAAAGAAGCTGCCGAATTCCACTTTTCATTTTTTGGGGTCAAAAAACACCAAAGGGGTTAACCTTACGTTTTTTTCAAAAATCTTAAAAAATTTAGGTGGCCTTTTTATTACTTAAATCGACGTACTTAGATGCCTACTGCTGGATTCAGCCCTCAGAACCTCGCGGAATCAATCAAAACAGTGTAAAATCGCGAAACAAATGGATGGCAAATTGACCCCGAATGTGTTACGTTTAAAGCCAAATAAAATAAAAAATATCATACTTACGAGAAATCTGACTGCGCCATTCGAATTTTCTGATCAAAATACATAAGAAACAGTGAAAGAAGCTGCCGAATTCCACTTTTCATTTTTTGGGGTCAAAAAACACCAAAGGGGTTAACCTTACGTTTTTTTCAAAAATCTTAAAAAATTTAGGTGGCCTTTTTATTACTTAAATCGACGTACTTAGATGCCTACTGCTGGATTCAGCCCTCAGAACCTCGCGGAATCAATCAAAACAGTGTAAAATCGCGAAACAAATGGATGGCAAATTGACCCCGAATGTGTTACGTTTAAAGCCAAATAAAATAAAAAATATCATACTTACGAGAAATCTGACTGCGCCATTCGAATTTTCTGATCAAAATACATAAGAAACAGTGAAAGAAGCTGCCGAATTCCACTTTTCATTTTTTGGGGTCAAAAAACACCAAAGGGGTTAACCTTACGTTTTTTTCAAAAATCTTAAAAAATTTAGGTGGCCTTTTTATTACTTAAATCGACGTACTTAGATGCCTACTGCTGGATTCAGCCCTCAGAACCTCGCGGAATCAATCAAAACAGTGTAAAATCGCGAAACAAATGGATGGCAAATTGACCCCGAATGTGTTACGTTTAAAGCCAAATAAAATAAAAAATATCATACTTACGAGAAATCTGACAGCGCCATTCGAATTTTCTGATCAAAATACATAAGAAACAGTGAAAGAAGCTGCCGAATTCCACTTTTCATTTTTTGGGGTCAAAAAACACCAAAGGGGTTAACCTTACGTTTTTTTCAAAAATCTTAAAAAATTTAGGTGGCCTTTTTATTACTTAAATCGACGTACTTAGATGCGTACTGCTGGATTCAGCCCTCAGAACCTCGCGGAATCAATCAAAACAGTGTAAAATCGCGAAACAAATGGATGGCAAATTGACCCCGAATGTGTTACGTTTAAAGCCAAATAAAATAAAAAATATAATACTTACGAGAAATCTGACTGCGCCATTCGAATTTTCTGATCAAAATACATAAGAAACAGTGAAAGAAGCTGCCGAATTCCACTTTTCATTTTTTGGGGTCAAAAAACACCAAAGGGGTTAACCTTACGTTTTTTTCAAAAATCTTAAAAAATTTAGGTGGCCTTTTTATTACTTAAATCGACGTACTTAGATGCCTACTGCTGGATTCAGCCCTCAGAACCTCGCGGAATCAATCAAAACAGTGTAAAATCGCGAAACAAATGGATGGCAAATTGACCCCGAATGTGTTACGTTTAAAGCCAAATAAAATAAAAAATATAATACTTACGAGAAATCTGACTGCGCCATTCGAATTTTCTGATCAAAATACATAAGAAACAGTGAAAGAACCTGCCGAATTCCACTTTTCATTTTTTGGGGTCAAAAAACACCAAAGGGGTTAACCTTACGTTTTTTTCAAAAATCTTAAAAAATTTAGGTGGCCTTTTTATTACTTAAATCGACGTACTTAGATGCGTACTGCTGGATTCAGCCCTCAGAACCTCGCGGAATCAATCAAAACAGTGTAAAATCGCGAAACAAATGGATGGCAAATTGACCCCGAATGTGTTACGTTTAAAGCCAAATAAAATAAAAAATATAATACTTACGAGAAATCTGACTGCGCCATTCGAATTTTCTGATCAAAATACATAAGAAACAGTGAAAGAAGCTGCCGAATTCCACTTTTCATTTTTTGGGGTCAAAAAACACCAAAGGGGTTAACCTTACGTTTTTTTCAAAAATCTTAAAAAATTTAGGTGGCCTTTTTATTACTTAAATCGACGTACTTAGATGCCTACTGCTGGATTCAGCCCTCAGAACCTCGCGGAATCAATCAAAACATTGTAAAATCGCGAAACAAATGGATGGCAAATTGACCCCGAATGTGTTACGTTTAAAGCCAAATAAAATAAAAAATATCATACTTACGAGAAATCTGACTGCGCCATTCGAATTTTCTGATCAAAATACATAAGAAACAGTGAAAGAAGCTGCCGAATTCCACTTTTCATTTTTTGGGGTCAAAAAACACCAAAGGGGTTAACCTTACGTTTTTTTCAAAAATCTTAAAAAATTTAGGTGGCCTTTTTATTACTTAAATCGACGTACTTAGATGCCTACTGCTGGATTCAGCCCTCAGAACCTCACGGAATCAATCAAAACAGTGTAAAATCGCGAAACAAATGGATGGCAAATTGACCCCGAATGTGTTACGTTTAAAGCCAAATAAAATAAGAAATATAATACTTACGAGAAATCTGACTGCGCCATTCGAATTTTCTGATCAAAATACATAAGAAACAGTGAAAGAAGCTGCCGAATTCCACTTTTCATTTTTTGGGGTCAAAAAACACCAAAGGGGTTAACCTTACGTTTTTTTCAAAAATCTTAAAAAATTTAGGTGGCCTTTTTATTACTTAAATCGACGTACTTAGATGCCTACTGCTGGATTCAGCCCTCAGAACCTCGCGGAATCAATCAAAACAGTGTAAAATCGCGAAACAAATGGATGGCAAATTGACCCCGAATGTGTTACGTTTAAAGCCAAATAAAATAAAAAATATCATACTTACGAGAAATCTGACTGCGCCATTCGAATTTTCTGATGAAAATACATAAGAAACAGTGAAAGAAGCTGCCGAATTCCACTTTTCATTTTTTGGGGTCAAAAAACACCAAAGGGGTTAACCTTACGTTTTTTTCAAAAATCTTAAAAAATTTAGGTGGCCTTTTTATTACTTAAATCGACGTACTTAGATGCCTACTGCTGGATTCAGCCCTCAGAACCTCGCGGAATCAATCAAAACAGTGTAAAATCGCGAAACAAATGGATGGCAAATTGACCCCGAATGTGTTACGTTTAAAGCCAAATAAAATAAAAAATATCATACTTACGAGAAATCTGACTGCGCCATTCGAATTTTCTGATCAAAATACATAAGAAACAGTGAAAGAAGCTGCCGAATTCCACTTTTCATTTTTTGGGGTCAAAAAACACCAAAGGGGTTAACCTTACGTTTTTTTTAAAAATCTTAAAAAATTTAGGTGGCCTTTTTATTACTTAAAGCGACGTACTTAGATGCCTACTGCTGGATTCAGCCCTCAGAACCTCGCGGAATCAATCAAAACAGTGTAAAATCGCGAAACAAATGGATGGCAAATTGACCCCGAATGTGTTACGTTTAAAGCCAAATAAAATAAAAAATATCATACTTACGAGAAATCTGACTGCGCCATTCGAATTTTCTGATCAAAATACATAAGAAACAGTGAAAGAAGCTGCCGAATTCCACTTTTCATTTTTTGGGGTCAAAAAACACCAAAGGGGTTAACCTTACGTTTTTTTCAAAAATCTTAAAAAATTTAGGTGGCCTTTTTATTACTTAAATCGACGTACTTAGATGCCTACTGCTGGATTCAGCCCTCAGAACCTCGCGGAATCAATCAAAACAGTGTAAAATCGCGAAACAAATGGATGGCAAATTGACCCCGAATGTGTTACGTTTAAAGCCAAATAAAATAAAAAATATCATACTTACGAGAAATCTGACTGCGCCATTCGAATTTTCTGATCAAAATACATAAGAAACAGTGAAAGAAGCTGCCGAATTCCACTTTTCATTTTTTGGGGTCAAAAAACACCAAAGGGGTTAACCTTACGTTTTTTTCAAAAATCTTAAAAAATTTAGGTGGCCTTTTTATTACTTAAATCGACGTACTTAGATGCCTACTGCTGGATTCAGCCCTCAGAACCTCGCGGAATCAATCAAAACAGTGTAAAATCGCGAAACAAATGGATGGCAAATTGACCCCGAATGTGTTACGTTTAAAGCCAAATAAAATAAAAAATATCATACTTACGAGAAATCTGACTGCGCCATTCGAATTTTCTGATCAAAATACATAAGAAACAGTGAAAGAAGCTGCCGAATTCCACTTTTCATTTTTTGGGGTCAAAAAACACCAAAGGGGTTAACCTTACGTTTTTTTCAAAAATCTTAAAAAATTTAGGTGGCCTTTTTATTACTTAAATCGACGTACTTAGATGCCTACTGCTGGATTCAGCCCTCAGAACCTCGCGGAATCAATCAAAACAGTGTAAAATCGCGAAACAAATGGATGGCAAATTGACCCCGAATGTGTTACGTTTAAAGCCAAATAAAATAAAAAATATCATACTTACGAGAAATCTGACTGCGCCATTCGAATTTTCTGATCAAAATACATAAGAAACAGTGAAAGAAGCTGCCGAATTCCACTTTTCATTTTTTGGGGTCAAAAAACACCAAAGGGGTTAACCTTACGTTTTTTTCAAAAATCTTAAAAAATTTAGGTGGCCTTTTTATTACTTAAATCGACGTACTTAGATGCCTACTGCTGGATTCAGCCCTCAGAACCTCGCGGAATCAATCAAAACAGTGTAAAATCGCGAAACAAATGGATGGCAAATTGACCCCGAATGTGTTACGTTTAAAGCCAAATAAAATAAAAAATATCATACTTACGAGAAATCTGACTGCGCCATTCGAATTTTCTGATCAAAATACATAAGAAACAGTGAAAGAAGCTGCCGAATTCCACTTTTCATTTTTTGGGGTCAAAAAACACCAAAGGGGTTAACCTTACGTTTTTTTCAAAAATCTTAAAAAATTTAGGTGGCCTTTTTATTACTTAAATCGACGTACTTAGATGCCTACTGCTGGATTCAGCCCTCAGAACCTCGCGGAATCAATCAAAACAGTGTAAAATCGCGAAACAAATGGATGGCAAATTGACCCCGAATGTGTTACGTTTAAAGCCAAATAAAATAAAAAATATCATACTTACGAGAAATCTGACAGCGCCATTCGAATTTTCTGATCAAAATACATAAGAAACAGTGAAAGAAGCTGCCGAATTCCACTTTTCATTTTTTGGGGTCAAAAAACACCAAAGGGGTTAACCTTACGTTTTTTTCAAAAATCTTAAAAAATTTAGGTGGCCTTTTTATTACTTAAATCGACGTACTTAGATGCCTACTGCTGGATTCAGCTCTCAGAACCTCGCGGAATCAATCAAAACAGTGTAAAATCGCGAAACAAATGGATGGCAAATTGACCCCGAATGTGTTACGTTTAAAGCCAAATAATATAAAAAATATCATACTTACGAGAAATCTGACTGCGCCATTCGAATTTTCTGATCAAAATACATAAGAAACAGTGAAAGAAGCTGCCGAATTCCACTTTTCATTTTTTGGGGTCAAAAAACACCAATGGGGTTAACCTTACGTTTTTTTCAAAAATCTTAAAAAATTTAGGTGGCCTTTTTATTACTTAAATCGACGTACTTAGATGCCTACTGCTGGATTCAGCCCTCAGAACCTCGCGGAATCAATCAAAACAGTGTAAAATCGCGAAACAAATGGATGGCAAATTGACCCCGAATGTGTTACGTTTAAAGCCAAATAAAATAAAAAATATCATACTTAAGAGAAATCTGACTGCGCCATTCGAATTTTCTGATCAAAATACATAAGAAACAGTGAAAGAAGCTGCCGAATTCCACTTTTCATTTTTTGGGGTCAAAAAACACCAAAGGGGTTAACCTTACGTTTTTTTCAAAAATCTTAAAAAATTTAGGTGGCCTTTTTATTACTTAAATCGACGTACTTAGATGCGTACTGCTGGATTCAGCCCTCAGAACCTCGCGGAATCAATCAAAACAGTGTAAAATCGCGAAACAAATGGATGGCAAATTGACCCCGAATGTGTTACGTTTAAAGCCAAATAAAATAAAAAATATAATACTTACGAGAAATCTGACTGCGCCATTCGAATTTTCTGATCAAAATACATAAGAAACAGTGAAAGAACCTGCCGAATTCCACTTTTCATTTTTTGGGGTCAAAAAACACCAAAGGGGTTAACCTTACGTTTTTTTCAAAAATCTTAAAAAATTTAGGTGGCCTTTTTATTACTTAAATCGACGTACTTAGATGCGTACTGCTGGATTCAGCCCTCAGAACCTCGCGGAATCAATCAAAACAGTGTAAAATCGCGAAACAAATGGATGGCAAATTGACCCCGAATGTGTTACGTTTAAAGCCAAATAAAATAAAAAATATAATACTTACGAGAAATCTGACTGCGCCATTCGAATTTTCTGATCAAAATACATAAGAAACAGTGAAAGAAGCTGCCGAATTCCACTTTTCATTTTTTGGGGTCAAAAAACACCAAAGGGGTTAACCTTACGTTTTTTTCAAAAATCTTAAAAAATTTAGGTGGCCTTTTTATTACTTAAATCGACGTACTTAGATGCCTACTGCTGGATTCAGCCCTCAGAACCTCGCGGAATCAATCAAAACAGTGTAAAATCGCGAAACAAATGGATGGCAAATTGACCCCGAATGTGTTACGTTTAAAGCCAAATAAAATAAAAAATATCATACTTACGAGAAATCTGACTGCGCCATTCGAATTTTCTGATCAAAATACATAAGAAACAGTGAAAGAAGCTGCCGAATTCCACTTTTCATTTTTTGGGGTCAAAAAACACCAAAGGGGTTAACCTTACGTTTTTTTCAAAAATCTTAAAAAATTTAGGTGGCCTTTTTATTACTTAAATCGACGTACTTAGATGCCTACTGCTGGATTCAGCCCTCAGAACCTCACGGAATCAATCAAAACAGTGTAAAATCGCGAAACAAATGGATGGCAAATTGACCCCGAATGTGTTACGTTTAAAGCCAAATAAAATAAGAAATATAATACTTACGAGAAATCTGACTGCGCCATTCGAATTTTCTGATCAAAATACATAAGAAACAGTGAAAGAAGCTGCCGAATTCCACTTTTCATTTTTTGGGGTCAAAAAACACCAAAGGGGTTAACCTTACGTTTTTTTCAAAAATCTTAAAAAATTTAGGTGGCCTTTTTATTACTTAAATCGACGTACTTAGATGCCTACTGCTGGATTCAGCCCTCAGAACCTCGCGGAATCTATCAAAACAGTGTAAAATCGCGAAACAAATGGATGGCAAATTGACCCCGAATGTGTTACGTTTAAAGCCAAATAAAATAAAAAATATAATACTTACGAGAAATCTGACTGCGCCATTCGAATTTTCTGATCAAAATACATAAGAAACAGTGAAAGAAGCTGCCGAATTCCACTTTTCATTTTTTGGGGTCAAAAAACACCAAAGGGGTTAACCTTACGTTTTTTTCAAAAATCTTAAAAAATTTAGGTGGCCTTTTTATTATTTAAATCGACGTACTTAGATGCCTACTGCTGGATTCAGCCCTCAGAACCTCGCGGAATCAATCAAAACAGTGTAAAATCGCGAAACAAATGGATGGCAAATTGACCCCGAATGTGTTACGTTTAAAGCCAAATAAAATAAATAATATCATACTTACGAGAAATCTGACTGCGCCATTCGAATTTTCTGATCAAAATACATAAGAAACAGTGAAAGAAGCTGCCGAATTCCACTTTTCATTTTTTGGGGTCAAAAAACACCAAAGGGGTTAACCTTACGTTTTTTTCAAAAATCTTAAAAAATTTAGGTGGCCTTTCTATTACTTAAATCGACGTACTTAGATGCCTACTGCTGGATTCAGCCCTCAGAACCTCACGGAATCAATCAAAACAGTGTAAAATCGCGAAACAAATGGATGGCAAATTGACCCCGAATGTGTTACGTTTAAAGCCAAATAAAATAAGAAATATAATACTTACGAGAAATCTGACTGCGCCATTCGAATTTTCTGATCAAAATACATAAGAAACAGTGAAAGAAGCTGCCGAATTCCACTTTTCATTTTTTGGGGTCAAAAAACACCAAAGGGGTTAACCTTACGTTTTTTTAAAAATCTTAAAAAATTTAGGTGGCCTTTTTATTACTTAAATCGACGTACTTAGATGCCTACTGCTGGATTCAGCCCTCAGAACCTCGCGGAATCAATCAAAACAGTGTAAAATCGCGAAACAAATGGATGGCAAATTGACCCCGAATGTGTTACGTTTAAAGCCAAATAAAATAAAAAATATCATACTTACGAGAAATCTGACTGCACCATTCGAATTTTCTGATCAAAATACATAAGAAACAGTGAAAGAAGCTGCCGAATTCCACTTTTCATTTTTTGGGGTCAAAAAACACCAAAGGGGTTAACCTTACGTTTTTTTCAAAAATCTTAAAAAATTTAGGTGGCCTTTTTATTACTTAAATCGACGTACTTAGATGCCTACTGCTGGATTCAGCCCTCAGAACCTCGCGGAATCTATCAAAACAGTGTAAAATCGCGAAACAAATGGATGGCAAATTGACCCCGAATGTGTTACGTTTAAAGCCAAATAAAATAAAAAATATAATACTTACGAGAAATCTGACTGCGCCATTCGAATTTTCTGATCAAAATACATAAGAAACAGTGAAAGAAGCTGCCGAATTCCACTTTTCATTTTTTGGGGTCAAAAAACACCAAAGGGGTTAACCTTACGTTTTTTTCAAAAATCTTAAAAAATTTAGGTGGCCTTTTTATTACTTAAATCGACGTACTTAGATGCGTACTGCTGGATTCAGCCCTCAGAACCTCGCGGAATCAATCAAAACAGTGTAAAATCGCGAAACAAATGGATGGCAAATTGACCCCGAATGTGTTACGTTTAAAGCCAAATAAAATAAAAAATATAATACTTACGAGAAATCTGACTGCGCCATTCGAATTTTCTGATCAAAATACATAAGAAACAGTGAAAGAAGCTGCCGAATTCCACTTTTCATTTTTTGGGGTCAAAAAACACCAAAGGGGTTAACCTTACGTTTTTTTCAAAAATCTTAAAAAATTTAGGTGGCCTTTTTATTACTTAAATCGACGTACTTAGATGCCTACTGCTGGATTCAGCCCTCAGAACCTCGCGGAATCAATCAAAACAGTGTAAAATCGCGAAACAAATGGATGGCAAATTGACCCCGAATGTGTTACGTTTAAAGCCAAATAAAATAAAAAATATAATACTTACGAGAAATCTGACTGCGCCATTCGAATTTTCTGATCAAAATACATAAGAAACAGTGAAAGAAGCTGCCGAATTCCACTTTTCATTTTTTGGGGTCAAAAAACACCAAAGGGGTTAACCTTACGTTTTTTTCAAAAATCTTAAAAAATTTAGGTGGCCTTTTTATTACTTAAATCGACGTACTTAGATGCGTACTGCTGGATTCAGCCCTCAGAACCTCGCGGAATCAATCAAAACAGTGTAAAATCGCGAAACAAATGGATGGCAAATTGACCCCGAATGTGTTACGTTTAAAGCCAAATAAAATAAAAAATATAATACTTACGAGAAATCTGACTGCGCCATTTGAATTTTCTGATCAAAATACATAAGAAACAGTGAAAGAAGCTGCCGAATTCCACTTTTCATTTTTTGGGGTCAAAAAACACCAAAGGGGTTAACCTTACGTTTTTTTCAAAAATCTTAAAAAATTTAGGTGGCCTTTTTATTACTTAAATCGACGTACTTAGATGCCTACTGCTGGATTCAGCCCTCAGAACCTCGCGGAATCAATCAAAACAGTGTAAAATCGCGAAACAAATGGATGGCAAATTGACCCCGAATGTGTTACGTTTAAAGCCAAATAAAATAAAAAATATAATACTTACGAGAAATCTGACTGCGCCATTCGAATTTTCTGATCAAAATACATAAGAAACAGTGAAAGAAGCTGCCGAATTCCACTTTTCATTTTTTGGGGTCAAAAAACACCAAAGGGGTTAACCTTACGTTTTTTTTAAAAATCTTAAAAAATTTAGGTGGCCTTTTTATTACTTAAATCGACGTACTTAGATGCCTACTGCTGGATTCAGCCCTCAGAACCTCGCGGAATCAATCAAAACAGTGTAAAATCGCGAAACAAATGGATGGCAAATTGACCCCGAATGTGTTACGTTTAAAGCCAAATAAAATAAAAAATATCATACTTACGAGAAATCTGACTGCACCATTCGAATTTTCTGATCAAAATACATAAGAAACAGTGAAAGAAGCTGCCGAATTCCACTTTTCATTTTTTGGGGTCAAAAAACACCAAAGGGGTTAACCTTACGTTTTTTTCAAAAATCTTAAAAAATTTAGGTGGCCTTTTTATTACTTAAATCGACGTACTTAGATGCCTACTGCTGGATTCAGCCCTCAGAACCTCGCGGAATCAATCAAAACAGTGTAAAATCGCGAAACAAATGGATGGCAAATTGACCCCGAATGTGTTACGTTTAAAGCCAAATAAAATAAAAAATATCATACTTAAGAGAAATCTGACTGCGCCATTCGAATTTTCTGATCAAAATACATAAGAAACAGTGAAAGAAGCTGCCGAATTCCACTTTTCATTTTTTGGGGTCAAAAAACACCAAAGGGGTTAACCTTACGTTTTTTTCAAAAATCTTAAAAAATTTAGGTGGCCTTTTTATTACTTAAATCGACGTACTTAGATGCGTACTGCTGGATTCAGCCCTCAGAACCTCGCGGAATCAATCAAAACAGTGTAAAATCGCGAAACAAATGGATGGCAAATTGACCCCGAATGTGTTACGTTTAAAGCCAAATAAAATAAAAAATATAATACTTACGAGAAATCTGACTGCGCCATTCGAATTTTCTGATCAAAATACATAAGAAACAATGAAAGAAGCTGCCGAATTCCACTTTTCATTTTTTGGGGTCAAAAAACACCAAAGGGGTTAACCTTACGTTTTTTTCAAAAATCTTAAAAAATTTAGGTGGCCTTTTTATTACTTAAATCGACGTACTTAGATGCCTACTGCTGGATTCAGCCCTCAGAACCTCGCGGAATCAATCAAAACAGTGTAAAATCGCGAAACAAATGGATGGCAAATTGACCCCGAATGTGTTACGTTTAAAGCCAAATAAAATAAAAAATATAATACTTACGAGAAATCTGACTGCGCCATTCGAATTTTCTGATCAAAATACATAAGAAACAGTGAAAGAAGCTGCCGAATTCCACTTTTCATTTTTTGGGGTCAAAAAACACCAAAGGGGTTAACCTTACGTTTTTTTCAAAAATCTTAAAAAATTTAGGTGGCCTTTTTATTACTTAAATCGACGTACTTAGATGCGTACTGCTGGATTCAGCCCTCAGAACCTCGCGGAATCAATCAAAACAGTGTAAAATCGCGAAACAAATGGATGGCAAATTGACCCCGAATGTGTTACGTTTAAAGCCAAATAAAATAAAAAATATAATACTTACGAGAAATCTGACTGCGCCATTTGAATTTTCTGATCAAAATACATAAGAAACAGTGAAAGAAGCTGCCGAATTCCACTTTTCATTTTTTGGGGTCAAAAAACACCAAAGGGGTTAACCTTACGTTTTTTTCAAAAATCTTAAAAAATTTAGGTGGCCTTTTTATTACTTAAATCGACGTACTTAGATGCGTACTGCTGGATTCAGCCCTCAGAACCTCGCGGAATCAATCAAAACAGTGTAAAATCGCGAAACAAATGGATGGCAAATTGACCCCGAATGTGTTACGTTTAAAGCCAAATAAAATAAAAAATATCATACTTACGAGAAATCTGACTGCGCCATTCGAATTTTCTGATCAAAATACATAAGAAACAGTGAAAGAAGCTGCCGAATTCCACTTTTCATTTTTTGGGGTCAAAAAACACCAAAGGGGTTAACCTTAGGTTTTTTTCAAAAATCTTAAAAACTTTAGGTTGTCTTTTTATTACTTAAATCGACGTACTTAGATGCCTACTGCTGGATTCAGCCCTCAGAACCTCGCGGAATCAATCAAAACAGTGTAAAATCGCGAAACAAATGGATGGCAAATTGACCCCGAATGTGTTACGTTTAAAGCCAAATAAAATAAAAAATATCATACTTACGAGAAATCTGACTGCGCCATTCGAATTTTCTGATCAAAATACATAAGAAACAGTGAAAGAAGCTGCCGAATTCCACTTTTCATTTTTTGGGGTCAAAAAACACCAAAGGGGTTAACCTTACGTTTTTTTCAAAAATCTTAAAAAATTTAGGTGGCCTTTTTATTACTTAAATCGACGTACTTAGATGCCTACTGCTGGATTCAGCCCTCAGAACCTCGCGGAATCAATCAAAACAGTGTAAAATCGCGAAACAAATGGATGGCAAATTGACCCCGAATGTGTTACGTTTAAAGCCAAATAATATAAAAAATATCATACTTACGAGAAATCTGACTGCGCCATTCGAATTTTCTGATCAAAATACATAAGAAACAGTGAAAGAAGCTGCCGAATTCCACTTTTCATTTTTTGGGGTCAAAAAACACCAAAGGGGTTAACCTTACGTTTTTTTCAAAAATCTTAAAAAATTTAGGTGGCCTTTTTATTACTTAAATCGACGTACTTAGATGCCTACTGCTGGATTCAGCCCTCAGAACCTCGCGGAATCAATCAAAACAGTGTAAAATCGCGAAACAAATGGATGGCAAATTGACCCCGAATGTGTTACGTTTAAAGCCAAATAAAATAAAAAATATAATACTTACGAGAAATCTGACTGCGCCATTCGAATTTTCTGATCAAAATACATAAGAAACAGTGAAAGAAGCTGCCGAATTCCACTTTTCATTTTTTGGGGTCAAAAAACACCAAAGGGGTTAACCTTACGTTTTTTTCAAAAATCTTAAAAAATTTAGGTGGCCTTTTTATTACTTAAATCGACGTACTTAGATGCCTACTGCTGGATTCAGCCCTCAGAACCTCACGGAATCAATCAAAACAGTGTAAAATCGCGAAACAAATGGATGGCAAATTGACCCCGAATGTGTTACGTTTAAAGCCAAATAAAATAAGAAATATAATACTTACGAGAAATCTGACTGCGCCATTCGAATTTTCTGATCAAAATACATAAGAAACAGTGAAAGAAGCTGCCGAATTCCACTATTCATTTTTTGGGGTCAAAAAACACCAAAGGGGTTAACCTTACGTTTTTTTTAAAAATCTTAAAAAATTTAGGTGGCCTTTTTATTACTTAAATCGACGTACTTAGATGCCTACTGCTGGATTCAGCCCTCAGAACCTCGCGGAATCAATCAAAACAGTGTAAAATCGCGAAACAAATGGATGGCAAATTGACCCCGAATGTGTTACGTTTAAAGCCAAATAAAATAAAAAATATCATACTTACGAGAAATCTGACTGCACCATTCGAATTTTCTGATCAAAATACATAAGAAACAGTGAAAGAAGCTGCCGAATTCCACTTTTCATTTTTTGGGGTCAAAAAACACCAAAGGGGTTAACCTTACGTTTTTTTCAAAAATCTTAAAAAATTTAGGAGGCCTTTTTATTACTTAAATCGACGTACTTAGATGCCTACTGCTGGATTCAGCCCTCAGAACCTCGCGGAATCAATCAAAACAGTGTAAAATCGCGAAACAAATGGATGGCAAATTGACCCCGAATGTGTTACGTTTAAAGCCAAATAAAATAAAAAATATCATACTTAAGAGAAATCTGACTGCGCCATTCGAATTTTCTGATCAAAATACATAAGAAACAGTGAAAGAAGCTGCCGAATTCCACTTTTCATTTTTTGGGGTCAAAAAACACCAAAGGGGTTAACCTTACGTTTTTTTCAAAAATCTTAAAAAATTTAGGTGGCCTTTTTATTACTTAAATCGACGTACTTAGATGCGTACTGCTGGATTCAGCCCTCAGAACCTCGCGGAATCAATCAAAACAGTGTAAAATCGCGAAACAAATGGATGGCAAATTGACCCCGAATGTGTTACGTTTAAAGCCAAATAAAATAAAAAATATAATACTTACGAGAAATCTGACTGCGCCATTCGAATTTTCTGATCAAAATACATAAGAAACAGTGAAAGAAGCTGCCGAATTCCACTTTTCATTTTTTGGGGTCAAAAAACACCAAAGGGGTTAACCTTACGTTTTTTTCAAAAATCTTAAAAAATTTAGGTGGCCTTTTTATTACTTAAATCGACGTACTTAGATGCCTACTGCTGGATTCAGCCCTCAGAACCTCGCGGAATCAATCAAAACAGTGTAAAATCGCGAAACAAATGGATGGCAAATTGACCCCGAATGTGTTACGTTTAAAGCCAAATAAAATAAAAAATATAATACTTACGAGAAATCTGACTGCGCCATTCGAATTTTCTGATCAAAATACATAAGAAACAGTGAAAGAAGCTGCCGAATTCCACTTTTCATTTTTTGGGGTCAAAAAACACCAAAGGGGTTAACCTTACGTTTTTTTCAAAAATCTTAAAAAATTTAGGTGGCCTTTTTATTACTTAAATCGACGTACTTAGATGCGTACTGCTGGATTCAGCCCTCAGAACCTCGCGGAATCAATCAAAACAGTGTAAAATCGCGAAACAAATGGATGGCAAAATGACCCCGAATGTGTTACGTTTAAAGCCAAATAAAATAAAAAATATAATACTTACGAGAAATCTGACTGCGCCATTCGAATTTTCTGATCAAAATACATAAGAAACAGTGAAAGAAGCTGCCGAATTCCACTTTTCATTTTTTGGGGTCAAAAAACACCAAAGGGGTTAACCTTACGTTTTTTTCAAAAATCTTAAAAAATTTAGGTGGCCTTTTTATTACTTAAATCGACGTACTTAGATGCCTACTGCTGGATTCAGCCCTCAGAACCTCGCGGAATCAATCAAAACAGTGTAAAATCGCGAAACAAATGGATGGCAAATTGACCCCGAATGTGTTACGTTTAAAGCCAAATAAAATAAAAAATATAATACTTACGAGAAATCTGACTGCGCCATTCGAATTTTCTGATCAAAATACATAAGAAACAGTGAAAGAAGCTGCCGAATTCCACTTTTCATTTTTTGGGGTTAAAAAACACCAAAGGGGTTAACCTTACGTTTTTTTCAAAAATCTTAAAAAATTTAGGTGGCCTTTTTATTACTTAAATCGACGTACTTAGATGCCTACTGCTGGATTCAGCCCTCAGAACCTCGCGGAATCAATCAAAACAGTGTAAAATCGCGAAACAAATGGATGGCAAATTGACCCCGAATGTGTTACGTTTAAAGCCAAATAAAATAAAAAATATCATACTTACGAGAAATCTGACTGCGCCATTCGAATTTTCTGATCAAAATACATAAGAAACAGTGAAAGAAGCTGCCGAATTCCACTTTTCATTTTTTGGGGTCAAAAAACACCAAAGGGGTTAACCTTACGTTTTTTTCAAAAATCTTAAAAAATTTAGGTGGCCTTTTTATTACTTAAATCGACGTACTTAGATGCCTACTGCTGGATTGAGCCCTCAGAACCTCGCGGAATCAATCAAAACAGTGTAAAATCGCGAAACAAATGGATGGCAAATTGACCCCGAATGTGTTACGTTTAAAGCCAAATAAAATAAAAAATATCATACTTACGAGAAATCTGACTGCGCCATTCGAATTTTCTGATCAAAATACATAAGAAACAGTGAAAGAAGCTGCCGAATTCCACTTTTCATTTTTTGGGGTCAAAAAACACCAAAGGGGTTAACCTTACGTTTTTTTCAAAAATCTTAAAAAATTTAGGTGGCCTTTTTATTACTTAAATCGACGTACTTAGATGCCTACTGCTGGATTCAGCCCTCAGAACCTCGCGGAATCAATCAAAACAGTGTAAAATCGCGAAACAAATGGATGGCAAATTGACCCCGAATGTGTTACGTTTAAAGCCAAATAAAATAAAAAATATCATACTTACGAGAAATCTGACTGCGCCATTCGAATTTTCTGATCAAAATACATAAGAAACAGTGAAAGAAGCTGCCGAATTCCACTTTTCATTTTTTGGGGTCAAAAAACACCAAAGGGGTTAACCTTACGTTTTTTTCAAAAATCTTAAAAAATTTAGGTGGCCTTTTTATTACTTAAATCGACGTACTTAGATGCCTACTGCTGGATTCAGCCCTCAGAACCTCGCGGAATCAATCAAAACAGTGTAAAATCGCGAAACAAATAGATGGCAAATTGACCCCGAATGTGTTACGTTTAAAGCCAAATAAAATAAAAAATATCATACTTACGAGAAATCTGACTGCGCCATTCGAATTTTCTGATCAAAATACATAAGAAACAGTGAAAGAAGCTGCCGAATTCCACTTTTCATTTTTTGGGGTCAAAAAACACCAAAGGGGTTAACCTTACGTTTTTTTCAAAAATCTTAAAAAATTTAGGTGGCCTTTTTATTACTTAAATCGACGTACTTAGATGCCTACTGCTGGATTCAGCCCTCAGAACCTCGCGGAATCAATCAAAACAGTGTAAAATCGCGAAACAAATGGATGGCAAATTGACCCCGAATGTGTTACGTTTAAAGCCAATTAAAATAAAAAATATAATACTTACGAGAAATCTGACTGCGCCATTCGAATTTTCTGATCAAAATACATAAGAAACAGTGAAAGAAGCTGCCGAATTCCACTTTTCATTTTTTGGGGTCAAAAAACACCAAAGGGGTTAACCTTACGTTTTTTTTAAAAATCTTAAAAAATTTAGGTGGCCTTTTTATTACTTAAATCGACGTACTTAGATGCCTACTGCTGGATTCAGCCCTCAGAACCTCGCGGAATCAATCAAAACAGTGTAAAATCGCGAAACAAATGGATGGCAAATTGACCCCGAATGTGTTACGTTTAAAGCCAAATAAAATAAAAATATCATACTTACGAGAAATCTGACTGCGCCATTCGAATTTTCTGATCAAAATACATAAGAAACAGTGAAAGAAGCTGCCGAATTCCACTTTTCATTTTTTGGGGTCAAAAAACACCAAAGGGGTTAACCTTACGTTTTTTTCAAAAATCTTAAAAAATTTAGGTGGCCTTTTTATTACTTAAATCGACGTACTTAGATGCCTACTGCTGGATTCAGCCCTCAGAACCTCGCGGAATCAATCAAAACAGTGTAAAATCGCGAAACAAATGGATGGCAAATTGACCCCGAATGTGTTACGTTTAAAGCCAAATAAAATAAAAAATATAATACTTACGAGAAATCTGACTGCGCCATTCGAATTTTCTGATCAAAATACATAAGAAACAGTGAAAGAAGCTGCCGAATTCCACTTTTCATTTTTTGGGGTCAAAAAACACCAAAGGGGTTAACCTTACGTTTTTTTCAAAAATCTTAAAAAATTTAGGTGGCCTTTTTATTACTTAAATCGACGTACTTAGATGCCTACTGCTGGATTCAGCCCTCAGAACCTCGCGGAATCAATCAAAACAGTGTAAAATCGCGAAACAAATGGATGGCAAATTGACCCCGAATGTGTTACGTTTAAAGCCAAATAAAATAAAAAATATAATACTTACGAGAAATCTGACTGCGCCATTCGAATTTTCTGATCAAAATACATAAGAAACAGTGAAAGAAGCTGCCGAATTCCACTTTTCATTTTTTGGGGTCAAAAAACACCAAAGGGGTTAACCTTACGTTTTTTTCAAAAATCTTAAAAAATTTAGGTGGCCTTTTTATTACTTAAATCGACGTACTTAGATGCCTACTGCTGGATTCAGCCCTCAGAACCTCGCGGAATCAATCAAAACAGTGTAAAATCGCGAAACAAATGGATGGCAAATTGACCCCGAATGTGTTACGTTTAAAGCCAAATAAAATAAAAAATATCATACTTACGAGAAATCTGACTGCGCCATTCGAATTTTCTGATCAAAATACATAAGAAACAGTGAAAGAAGCTGCCGAATTCCACTTTTCATTTTTTGGGGTCAAAAAACACCAAAGGGGTTAACCTTACGTTTTTTTCAAAAATCTTAAAAAATTTAGGTGGCCTTTTTATTACTTAAATCGACGTACTTAGATGCCTACTGCTGGATTCAGCCCTCAGAACCTCGCGGAATCAATCAAAACAGTGTAAAATCGCGAAACAAATGGATGGCAAATTGACCCCGAATGTGTTACGTTTAAAGCCAAATAAAATAAAAAATATCATACTTACGAGAAATCTGACTGCGCCATTCGAATTTTCTGATCAAAATACATAAGAAACAGTGAAAGAAGCTGCCGAATTCCACTTTTCATTTTTTGGGGTCAAAAAACACCAAAGGGGTTAACCTTACGTTTTTTTCAAAAATCTTAAAAAATTTAGGTGGCCTTTTTATTACTTAAATCGACGTACTTAGATGCCTACTGCTGGATTCAGCCCTCAGAACCTCGCGGAATCAATCAAAACAGTGTAAAATCGCGAAACAAATGGATGGCAAATTGACCCCGAATGTGTTACGTTTAAAGCCAAATAAAATAAAAAATATAATACTTACGAGAAATCTGACTGCGCCATTCGAATTTTCTGATCAAAATACATAAGAAACAGTGAAAGAAGCTGCCGAATTCCACTTTTCATTTTTTGGGGTCAAAAAACACCAAAGGGGTTAACCTTACGTTTTTTTTAAAAATCTTAAAAAATTTAGGTGGCCTTTTTATTACTTAAATCGACGTACTTAGATGCCTACTGCTGGATTCAGCCCTCAGAACCTCGCGGAATCAATCAAAACAGTGTAAAATCGCGAAACAAATGGATGGCAAATTGACCCCGAATGTGTTACGTTTAAAGCCAAATAAAATAAAAAATATAATACTTACGAGAAATCTGACTGCGCCATTCGAATTTTCTGATCAAAATACATAAGAAACAGTGAAAGAAGCTGCCGAATTCCACTTTTCATTTTTTGGGGTCAAAAAACACCAAAGGGGTTAACCTTACGTTTTTTTTAAAAATCTTAAAAAATTTAGGTGGCCTTTTTATTACTTAAATCGACGTACTTAGATGCCTACTGCTGGATTCAGCCCTCAGAACCTCGCGGAATCAATCAAAACAGTGTAAAATCGCGAAACAAATGGATGGCAAATTGACCCCGAATGTTTAAAGCCAAATAAAATAAAAAATATCATACTTACGAGAAATCTGACTGCGCCATTCGAATTTTCTGATCAAAATACATAAGAAACAGTGAAAGAAGCTGCCGAATTCCACTTTTCATTTTTTGGGGTCAAAAAACACCAAAGGGGTTAACCTTACGTTTTTTTTAAAAATCTTAAAAAATTTAGGTGGCCTTTTTATTACTTAAATCGACGTACTTAGATGCCTACTGCTGGATTCAGCCCTCAGAACCTCGCGGAATCAATCAAAACAGTGTAAAATCGCGAAACAAATGGATGGCAAATTGACCCCGAATGTGTTACGTTTAAAGCCAAATAAAATAAAAAATATAATACTTACGAGAAATCTGACTGCGCCATTCGAATTTTCTGATCAAAATACATAAGAAACAGTGAAAGAAGCTGCCGAATTCCACTTTTCATTTTTTGGGGTCAAAAAACACCAAAGGGGTTAACCTTACGTTTTTTTCAAAAATCTTAAAAAATTTAGGTGGCCTTTTTATTACTTAAATCGACGTACTTAAATGCCTACTGCTGGATTCAGCCCTCAGAACCTCGCGGAATCAATCAAAACAGTGTAAAATCGCGAAACAAATGGATGGCAAATTGACCCCGAATGTGTTACGTTTAAAGCCAAATAAAATAAAAAATATCATACTTACGAGAAATCTGACTGCGCCATTCGAATTTTCTGATCAAAATACATAAGAAACAGTGAAAGAAGCTGCCGAATTCCACTTTTCATTTTTTGGGGTCAAAAAACACCAAAGGGGTTAACCTTACGTTTTTTTTAAAAATCTTAAAAAATTTAGGTGGCCTTTTTATTACTTAAATCGACGTACTTAGATGCCTACTGCTGGATTCAGCCCTCAGAACCTCGCGGAATCAATCAAAACAGTGTAAAATCGCGAAACAAATGGATGGCAAATTGACCCCGAATGTGTTACGTTTAAAGCCAAATAAAATAAAAAATATCATACTTACGAGAAATCTGACTGCGCCATTCGAATTTTCTGATCAAAATACATAAGAAACAGTGAAAGAAGCTGCCGAATTCCACTTTTCATTTTTTGGGGTCAAAAAACACCAAAGGGGTTAACCTTACGTTTTTTTCAAAAATCTTAAAAAATTTAGGTGGCCTTTTTATTACTTAAATCGACGTACTTAGATGCCTACTGCTGGATTCAGCCCTCAGAACCTCGCGGAATCAATCAAAACAGTGTAAAATCGCGAAACAAATGGATGGCAAATTGACCCCGAATGTGTTACGTTTAAAGCCAAATAAAATAAAAAATATAATACTTACGAGAAATCTGACTGCGCCATTCGAATTTTCTGATCAAAATACATAAGAAACAGGGAAAGAAGCTGCCGAATTCCACTTTTCATTTTTTGGGGTCAAAAAACACCAAAGGGGTTAACCTTACGTTTTTTTCAAAAATCTTAAAAAATTTAGGTGGCCTTTTTATTACTTAAATCGACGTACTTAGATGCCTACTGCTGGATTCAGCCCTCAGAACCTCGCGGAATCAATCAAAACAGTGTAAAATCGCGAAACAAATGGATGGCAAATTGACCCCGAATGTGTTACGTTTAAAGCCAAATAAAATAAAAAATATAATACTTACGAGAAATCTGACTGCGCCATTCGAATTTTCTGATCAAAATACATAAGAAACAGTGAAAGAAGCTGCCGAATTCCACTTTTCATTTTTTGGGGTCAAAAAACACCAAAGGGGTTAACCTTACGTTTTTTTTAAAAATCTTAAAAAATTTAGGTGGCCTTTTTATTACTTAAATCGACGTACTTAGATGCCTACTGCTGGATTCAGCCCTCAGAACCTCGCGGAATCAATCAAAACAGTGTAAAATCGCGAAACAAATGGATGGCAAATTGACCCCGAATGTGTTACGTTTAAAGCCAAATAAAATAAAAAATATCATACTTACGAGAAATCTGACTGCGCCATTCGAATTTTCTGATCAAAATACATAAGAAACAGTGAAAGAAGCTGCCGAATTCCACTTTTCATTTTTTGGGGTCAAAAAACACCAAAGGGGTTAACCTTACGTTTTTTTTAAAAATCTTAAAAAATTTAGGTTGCCTTTTTATTACTTAAATCGACGTACTTAGATGCCTACTGCTGGATTCAGCCCTCAGAACCTCGCGGAATCAATCAAAACAGTGTAAAATCGCGAAACAAATGGATGGCAAATTTACCCCGAATGTGTTACGTTTAAAGCCAAATAAAATAAAAAATATAATACTTACGAGAAATCTGACTGCGCCATTCGAATTTTCTGATCAAAATACATAAGAAACAGTGAAAGAAGCTGCCGAATTCCACTTTTCATTTTTTGGGGTCAAAAAACACCAAAGGGGTTAACCTTACGTTTTTTTTAAAAATCTTAAAAAATTTAGGTGGCCTTTTTATTACTTAAATCGACGTACTTAGATGCCTACTGCTGGATTCAGCCCTCAGAACCTCGCGGAATCAATCAAAACAGTGTAAAATCGCGAAACAAATGGATGGCAAATTGACCCCGAATGTGTTACGTTTAAAGCCAAATAAAATAAAAAATATCATACTTACGAGAAATCTGACTGCGCCATTCGAATTTTCTGATCAAAATACATAAGAAACAGTGAAAGAAGCTGCCGAATTCCACTTTTCATTTTTTGGGGTCAAAAAACACCAAAGGGGTTAACCTTACGTTTTTTTCAAAAATCTTAAAAAATTTAGGTGGCCTTTTTATTACTTAAATCGACGTACTTAGATGCCTACTGCTGGATTCAGCCCTCAGAACCTCGCGGAATCAATCAAAACAGTGTAAAATCGCGAAACAAATGGATGGCAAATTGACCCCGAATGTGTTACGTTTAAAGCCAAATAAAATAAAAAATATAATACTTACGAGAAATCTGACTGCGCCATTCGAATTTTCTGATCAAAATACATAAGAAACAGTGAAAGAAGCTGCCGAATTCCACTTTTCATTTTTTGGGGTCAAAAAACACCAAAGGGGTTAACCTTACGTTTTTTTTAAAAATCTTAAAAAATTTAGGTGGCCTTTTTATTACTTAAATCGACGTACTTAGATGCCTACTGCTGGATTCAGCCCTCAGAACCTCGCGGAATCAATCAAAACAGTGTAAAATCGCGAAACAAATGGATGGCAAATTGACCCCGAATGTGTTACGTTTAAAGCCAAATAAAATAAAAAATATCATACTTACGAGAAATCTGACTGCGCCATTCGAATTTTCTGATCAAAATACATAAGAAACAGTGAAAGAAGCTGCCGAATTCCACTTTTCATTTTTTGGGGTCAAAAAACACCAAAGGGGTTAACCTTACGTTTTTTTTAAAAATCTTAAAAAATTTAGGTTGCCTTTTTATTACTTAAATCGACGTACTTAGATGCCTACTGCTGGATTCAGCCCTCAGAACCTCGCGGAATCAATCAAAACAGTGTAAAATCGCGAAACAAATGGATGGCAAATTTACCCCGAATGTGTTACGTTTAAAGCCAAATAAAATAAAAAATATAATACTTACGAGAAATCTGACTGCGCCATTCGAATTTTCTGATCAAAATACATAAGAAACAGTGAAAGAAGCTGCCGAATTCCACTTTTCATTTTTTGGGGTCAAAAAACACCAAAGGGGTTAACCTTACGTTTTTTTTAAAAATCTTAAAAAATTTAGGTGGCCTTTTTATTACTTAAATCGACGTACTTAGATGCCTACTGCTGGATTCAGCCCTCAGAACCTCGCGGAATCAATCAAAACAGTGTAAAATCGCGAAACAAATGGATGGCAAATTGACCCCGAATGTGTTACGTTTAAAGCCAAATAAAATAAAAAATATCATACTTACGAGAAATCTGACTGCGCCATTCGAATTTTCTGATCAAAATACATAAGAAACAGTGAAAGAAGCTGCCGAATTCCACTTTTCATTTTTTGGGGTCAAAAAACACCAAAGGGGTTAACCTTACGTTTTTTTTAAAAATCTTAAAAAATTTAGGTTGCCTTTTTATTACTTAAATCGACGTACTTAGATGCCTACTGCTGGATTCAGCCCTCAGAACCTCGCGGAATCAATCAAAACAGTGTAAAATCGCGAAACAAATGGATGGCAAATTTACCCCGAATGTGTTACGTTTAAAGCCAAATAAAATAAAAAATATAATACTTACGAGAAATCTGACTGCGCCATTCGAATTTTCTGATCAAAATACATAAGAAACAGTGAAAGAAGCTGCCGAATTCCACTTTTCATTTTTTGGGGTCAAAAAACACCAAAGGGGTTAACCTTACGTTTTTTTTAAAAATCTTAAAAAATTTAGGTGGCCTTTTTATTACTTAAATCGACGTACTTAGATGCCTACTGCTGGATTCAGCCCTCAGAACCTCGCGGAATCAATCAAAACAGTGTAAAATCGCGAAACAAATGGATGGCAAATTGACCCCGAATGTGTTACGTTTAAAGCCAAATAAAATAAAAAATATCATACTTACGAGAAATCTGACTGCGCCATTCGAATTTTCTGATCAAAATACATAAGAAACAGTGAAAGAAGCTGCCGAATGCCACTTTTCATTTTTTGGGGTCAAAAAACACCAAAGGGGTTAACCTTACGTTTTTTTCAAAAATCTTAAAAAATTTAGGTGGCCTTTTTATTACTTAAATCGACGTACTTAGATGCCTACTGCTGGATTCAGCCCTCAGAACCTCGCGGAATCAATCAAAACAGTGTAAAATCGCGAAACAAATGGATGGCAAATTGACCCCGAATGTGTTACGTTTAAAGCCAAATAAAATAAAAAATATCATACTTACAAGAAATCTGACTGCGCCATTCGAATTTTCTGATCAAAATACATAAGAAACAGTGAAAGAAGCTGCCGAATTCCACTTTTCATTTTTTGGGGTCAAAAAACACCAAAGGGGTTAACCTTACGTTTTTTTCAAAAATCTTAAAAAATTTAGGTGGCCTTTTTATTACTTAAATCGACGTACTTAGATGCCTACTGCTGGATTCAGCCCTCAGAACCTCGCGGAATCAATCAAAACAGTGTAAAATCGCGAAACAAATGGATGGCAAAATGACCCCGAATGTGTTACGTTTAAAGCCAAATAAAATAAAAAATATAATACTTACGAGAAATCTGACTGCGCCATTCGAATTTTCTGATCAAAATACATAAGAAACAGTGAAAGAAGCTGCCGAATTCCACTTTTCATTTTTTGGGGTCAAAAAACACCAAAGGGGTTAACCTTACGTTTTTTTTAAAAATCTTAAAAAATTTAGGTGGCCTTTTTATTACTTAAATCGACGTACTTAGATGCCTACTGCTGGATTCAGCCGTCAGAACCTCGCGGAATCAATCAAAACAGTGTAAAATCGCGAAACAAATGGATGGCAAATTGACCCCGAATGTGTTACGTTTAAAGCCAAATAAAATAAAAAATATCATACTTACGAGAAATCTGACTGCGCCATTCGAATTTTCTGATCAAAATACATAAGAAACAGTGAAAGAAGCTGCCGAATTCCACTTTTCATTTTTTGGGGTCAAAAAACACCAAAGGGGTTAACCTTACGTTTTTTTCAAAAATCTTAAAAAATTTAGGTGGCCTTTTTATTACTTAAATCGACGTACTTAGATGCCTACTGCTGGATTCAGCCCTCAGAACCTCGCGGAATCAATCAAAACAGTGTAAAATCGCGAAACAAATGGATGGCAAATTGACCCCGAATGTGTTACGTTTAAAGCCAAATAAAATAAAAAATATAATACTTACGAGAAATCTGACTGCGCCATTCGAATTTTCTGATCAAAATACATAAGAAACAGTGAAAGAAGCTGCCGAATTCCACTTTTCATTTTTTGGGGTCAAAAAACACCAAAGGGGTTAACCTTACGTTTTTTTTAAAAATCTTAAAAAATTTAGGTGGCCTTTTTATTACTTAAATCGACGTACTTAGATGCCTACTGCTGGATTCAGCCCTCAGAACCTCGCGGAATCAATCAAAACAGTGTAAAATCGCGAAACAAATGGATGGCAAATTGACCCCGAATGTGTTACGTTTAAAGCCAAATAAAATAAAAAATATCATACTTACGAGAAATCTGACTGCGCCATTCGAATTTTCTGATCAAAATACATAAGAAACAGTGAAAGAAGCTGCCGAATTCCACTTTTCATTTTTTGGGGTCAAAAAACACCAAAGGGGTTAACCTTACGTTTTTTTCAAAAATCTTAAAAAATTTAGGTGGCCTTTTTATTACTTAAATCGACGTACTTAGATGCCTACTGCTGGATTCAGCCCTCAGAACCTCGCGGAATCAATCAAAACAGTGGAAAATCGCGAAACAAATGGATGGCAAATTGACCCCGAATGTGTTACGTTTAAAGCCAAATAAAATAAAAAATATAATACTTACGAGAAATCTGACTGCGCCATTCGAATTTTCTGATCAAAATACATAAGAAACAGTGAAATAAGCTGCCGAATTCCACTTTTCATTTTTTGGGGTCAAAAAACACCAAAGGGGTTAACCTTACGTTTTTTTTAAAAATCTTAAAAAATTTAGGTTGCCTTTTTATTACTTAAATCGACGTACTTAGATGCCTACTGCTGGATTCAGCCCTCAGAACCTCGCGGAATCAATCAAAACAGTGTAAAATCGCGAAACAAATGGATGGCAAATTGACCCCGAATGTGTTACGTTTAAAGCCAAATAAAATAAAAAATATCATACTTACGAGAAATCTGACTGCGCCATTCGAATTTTCTGATCAAAATACATAAGAAACAGTGAAAGAAGCTGCCGAATTCCACTTTTCATTTTTTGGGGTCAAAAAACACCAAAGGGGTTAACCTTACGTTTTTTTCAAAAATCTTAAAAAATTTAGGTGGCCTTTTTATTACTTAAATCGACGTACTTAGATGCCTACTGCTGGATTCAGCCCTCAGAACCTCGCGGAATCAATCAAAACAGTGTAAAATCGCGAAACAAATGGATGGCAAATTGACCCCGAATGTGTTACGTTTAAAGCCAAATAAAATAAAAAATATCATACTTACGAGAAATCTGACTGCGCCATTCGAATTTTCTGATCAAAATACATAAGAAACAGTGAAAGAAGCTGCCGAATGCCACTTTTCATTTTTTGGGGTCAAAAAACACCAAAGGGGTTAACCTTACGTTTTTTTCAAAAATCTTAAAAAATTTAGGTGGCCTTTTTATTACTTAAATCGACGTACTTAGATGCCTACTGCTGGATTCAGCCCTCAGAACCTCGCGGAATCAATCAAAACAGTGTAAAATCGCGAAACAAATGGATGGCAAATTGACCCCGAATGTGTTACGTTTAAAGCCAAATAAAATAAAAAATATCATACTTACGAGAAATCTGACTGCGCCATTCGAATTTTCTGATCAAAATACATAAGAAACAGTGAAAGAAGCTGCCGAATGCCACTTTTCATTTTTTGGGGTCAAAAAACACCAAAGGGGTTAACCTTACGTTTTTTTCAAAAATCTTAAAAAATTTAGGTGGCCTTTTTATTACTTAAATCGACGTACTTAGATGCCTACTGCTGGATTCAGCCCTCAGAACCTCGCGGAATCAATCAAAACAGTGTAAAATCGCGAAACAAATGGATGGCAAATTGACCCCGAATGTGTTACGTTTAAAGCCAAATAAAATAAAAAATATCATACTTACGAGAAATCTGACTGCGCCATTCGAATTTTCTGATCAAAATACATAAGAAACAGTGAAAGAAGCTGCCGAATTCCACTTTTCATTTTTTGGGGTCAAAAAACACCAAAGGGGTTAACCTTACGTTTTTTTCAAAAATCTTAAAAAATTTAGGTGGCCTTTTTATTACTTAAATCGACGTACTTAGATGCCTACTGCTGGATTCAGCCCTCAGAACCTCGCGGAATCAATCAAAACAGTGTAAAATCGCGAAACAAATGGATGGCAAATTGACCCCGAATGTGTTACGTTTAAAGCCAAATAAAATAAAAAATATCATACTTACGAGAAATCTGACTGCGCCATTCGAATTTTCTGATCAAAATACATAAGAAACAGTGAAAGAAGCTGCCGAATGCCACTTTTCATTTTTTGGGGTCAAAAAACACCAAAGGGGTTAACCTTACGTTTTTTTCAAAAATCTTAAAAAATTTAGGTGGCCTTTTTATTACTTAAATCGACGTACTTAGATGCCTACTGCTGGATTCAGCCCTCAGAACCTCGCGGAATCAATCAAAACAGTGTAAAATCGCGAAACAAATGGATGGCAAATTGACCCCGAATGTGTTACGTTTAAAGCCAAATAAAATAAAAAATATCATACTTACGAGAAATCTGACTGCGCCATTCGAATTTTCTGATCAAAATACATAAGAAACAGTGAAAGAAGCTGCCGAATTCCACTTTTCATTTTTTGGGGTCAAAAAACACCAAAGGGGTTAACCTTACGTTTTTTTTAAAAATCTTAAAAAATTTAGGTGGCCTTTTTATTACTTAAATCGACGTACTTAGATGCCTACTGCTGGATTCAGCCGTCAGAACCTCGCGGAATCAATCAAAACAGTGTAAAATCGCGAAACAAATGGATGGCAAATTGACCCCGAATGTGTTACGTTTAAAGCCAAATAAAATAAAAAATATCATACTTACGAGAAATCTGACTGCGCCATTCGAATTTTCTGATCAAAATACATAAGAAACAGTGAAAGAAGCTGCCGAATTCCACTTTTCATTTTTTGGGGTCAAAAAACACCAAAGGGGTTAACCTTACGTTTTTTTCAAAAATCTTAAAAAATTTAGGTGGCCTTTTTATTACTTAAATCGACGTACTTAGATGCCTACTGCTGGATTCAGCCCTCAGAACCTCGCGGAATCAATCAAAACAGTGTAAAATCGCGAAACAAATGGATGGCAAATTGACCCCGAATGTGTTACGTTTAAAGCCAAATAAAATAAAAAATATAATACTTACGAGAAATCTGACTGCGCCATTCGAATTTTCTGATCAAAATACATAAGAAACAGTGAAAGAAGCTGCCGAATTCCACTTTTCATTTTTTGGGGTCAAAAAACACCAAAGGGGTTAACCTTACGTTTTTTTTAAAAATCTTAAAAAATTTAGGTGGCCTTTTTATTACTTAAATCGACGTACTTAGATGCCTACTGCTGGATTCAGCCCTCAAAACCTCGCGGAATCAATCAAAACAGTGTAAAATCGCGAAACAAATGGATGGCAAATTGACCCCGAATGTGTTACGATTAAAGCCAAATAAAATAAAAAATATCATACTTACGAGAAATCTGACTGCGCCATTCGAATTTTCTGATCAAAATACATAAGAAACAGTGAAAGAAGCTGCCGAATTCCACTTTTCATTTTTTGGGGTCAAAAAACACCAAAGGGGTTAACCTTACGTTTTTTTTAAAAATCTTAAAAAATTTAGGTGGCCTTTTTATTACTTAAATCGACGTACTTAGATGCCTACTGCTGGATTCAGCCCTCAGAACCTCGCGGAATCAATCAAAACAGTGTAAAATCGCGAAACAAATGGATGGCAAATTGACCCCGAATGTGTTACGTTTAAAGCCAAATAAAATAAAAAATATCATACTTACGAGAAATCTGACTGCGCCATTCGAATTTTCTGATCAAAATACATAAGAAACAGTGAAAGAAGCTGCCGAATGCCACTTTTCATTTTTTGGGGTCAAAAAACACCAAAGGGGTTAACCTTACGTTTTTTTCAAAAATCTTAAAAAATTTAGGTGGCCTTTTTATTACTTAAATCGACGTACTTAGATGCCTACTGCTGGATTCAGCCCTCAGAACCTCGCGGAATCAATCAAAACAGTGTAAAATCGCGAAACAAATGGATGGCAAATTGACCCCGAATGTGTTACGTTTAAAGCCAAATAAAATAAAAAATATCATACTTACGAGAAATCTGACTGCGCCATTCGAATTTTCTGATCAAAATACATAAGAAACAGTGAAAGAAGCTGCCGAATTCCACTTTTCATTTTTTGGGGTCAAAAAACACCAAAGGGGTTAACCTTACGTTTTTTTTAAAAATCTTAAAAAATTTAGGTGGCCTTTTTATAACTTAAATCGACGTACTTAGATGCCTACTGCTGGATTCAGCCGTCAGAACCTCGCGGAATCAATCAAAACAGTGTAAAATCGCGAAACAAATGGATGGCAAATTGACCCCGAATGTGTTACGTTTAAAGCCAAATAAAATAAAAAATATCATACTTACGAGAAATCTGACTGCGCCATTCGAATTTTCTGATCAAAATACATAAGAAACAGTGAAAGAAGCTGCCGAATTCCACTTTTCATTTTTTGGGTTCAAAAAACACCAAAGGGGTTAACCTTACGTTTTTTTCAAAAATCTTAAAAAATTTAGGTGGCCTTTTTATTACTTAAATCGACGTACTTAGATGCCTACTGCTGGATTCAGCCCTCAGAACCTCGCGGAATCAATCAAAACAGTGTAAAATCGCGAAACAAATGGATGGCAAATTGACCCCGAATGTGTTACGTTTAAAGCCAAATAAAATAAAAAATATAATACTTACGAGAAATCTGACTGCGCCATTCGAATTTTCTGATCAAAATACATAAGAAACAGTGAAAGAAGCTGCCGAATTCCACTTTTCATTTTTTGGGGTCAAAAAACACCAAAGGGGTTAACCTTACGTTTTTTTTTAAAATCTTAAAAAATTTAGGTGGCCTTTTTATTACTTAAATCGACGTACTTAGATGCCTACTGCTGGATTCAGCCCTCAGAACCTCGCGGAATCAATCAAAACAGTGTAAAATCGCGAAACAAATGGATGGCAAATTGACCCCGAATGTGTTACGATTAAAGCCAAATAAAATAAAAAATATCATACTTACGAGAAATCTGACTGCGCCATTCGAATTTTCTGATCAAAATACATAAGAAACAGTGAAAGAAGCTGCCGAATTCCACTTTTCATTTTTTGGGGTCAAAAAACACCAAAGGGGTTAACCTTACGTTTTTTTTAAAAATCTTAAAAAATTTAGGTGGCCTTTTTATTACTTAAATCGACGTACTTAGATGCCTACTGCTGGATTCAGCCCTCAGAACCTCGCGGAATCAATCAAAACAGTGTAAAATCGCGAAACAAATGGATGGCAAATTGACCCCGAATGTGTTACGTTTAAAGCCAAATAAAATAAAAAATATCATACTTACGAGAAATCTGACTGCGCCATTCGAATTTTCTGATCAAAATACATAAGAAACAGTGAAAGAAGCTGCCGAATTCCACTTTTCATTTTTTGGGGTCAAAAAACACCAAAGGGGTTAACCTTACGTTTTTTTCAAAAATCTTAAAAAATTTAGGTGGCCTTTTTATTACTTAAATCGACGTACTTAGATGCCTACTGCTGGATTCAGCCCTCAGAACCTCGCGGAATCAATCAAAACAGTGTAAAATCGCGAAACAAATGGATGGCAAATTGACCCCGAATGTGTTACGTTTAAAGCCAAATAAAATAAAAAATATAATACTTACGAGAATTCTGACTGCGCCATTCGAATTTTCTGATCAAAATACATAAGAAACAGTGAAAGAAGCTGCCGAATTCCACTTTTCATTTTTTGGGGTCAAAAAACACCAAAGGGGTTAACCTTACGTTTTTTTTTAAAATCTTAAAAAATTTAGGTGGCCTTTTTATTACTTAAATCGACGTACTTAGATGCCTACTGCTGGATTCAGCCCTCAGAACCTCGCGGAATCAATCAAAACAGTGTAAAATCGCGAAACAAATGGATGGCAAATTGACCCCGAATGTGTTACGTTTAAAGCCAAATAAAATAAAAAATATCATACTTACGAGAAATCTGACTGCGCCATTCGAATTTTCTGATCAAAATACATAAGAAACAGTGAAAGAAGCTGCCGAATTCCACTTTTCATTTTTTGGGGTCAAAAAACACCAAAGGGGTTAACCTTACGTTTTTTTCAAAAATCTTAAAAAATTTAGGTGGCCTTTTTATTACTTAAATCGACGTACTTAGATGCCTACTGCTGGATTCAGCCCTCAGAACCTCGCGGAATCAATCAAAACAGTGTAAAATCGCGAAACAAATGGATGGCAAATTGACCCCGAATGTGTTACGTTTAAAGCCAAATAAAATAAAAAATATAATACTTACGAGAAATCTGACTGCGCCATTCGAATTTTCTGATCAAAATACATAAGAAACAGTGAAAGAAGCTGCCGAATTCCACTTTTCATTTTTTGGGGTCAAAAAACACCAAAGGGGTTAACCTTACGTTTTTTTTAAAAATCTTAAAAAATTTAGGTGGCCTTTTTATTACTTAAATCGACGTACTTAGATGCCTACTGCTGGATTCAGCCCTCAGAACCTCGCGGAATCAATCAAAACAGTGTAAAATCGCGAATCAAATGGATGGCAAATTGACCCCGAATGTGTTACGTTTAAAGCCAAATAAAATAAAAAATATCATACTTACGAGAAATCTGACTGCGCCATTCGAATTTTCTGATCAAAATACATAAGAAACAGTGAAAGAAGCTGCCGAATTCCACTTTTCATTTTTTGAGGTCAAAAAACACCAAAAGGGTTAACCTTACGTTTTTTTCAAAAAACTTAAAAAATTTAGGTGGCCTTTTTATTACTTAAATCGACGTACTTAGATGCCTACTGCTGGATTCAGCCCTCAGAACCTCGCGGAATCAATCAAAACAGTGTAAAATCGCGAAACAAATGGATGGCAAATTGACCCCGAATGTGTTACGTTTAAAGCCAAATAAAATAAAAAATATCATACTTACGAGAAATCTGACTGCGCCATTCGAATTTTCTGATCAAAATACATAAGAAACAGTGAAAGAAGCTGCCGAATTCCACTTTTCATTTTTTGGGGTCAAAAAACACCAAAGGGGTTAACCCTACGGTTTTTTCAAAAATCTTAAAAAATTTAGGTGGCCTTTTTATTACTTAAATCGACGTACTTAGATGCCTACTGCTGGTTTCAGCCCTCAGAACCTCGCGGAATCAATCAAAACAGTGTAAAATCGCGAAACAAATGGATGGCAAATTGACCCCGAATGTGTTACGTTTAAAGCCAAATAAAATAAAAAATATCATACTTACGAGAAATCTGACTGCGCCATTCGAATTTTCTGATCAAAATACATAAGAAACAGTGAAAGAAGCTGCCGAATTCCACTTTTCATTTTTTGGGGTCAAAAAACACCAAAGGGGTTAACCTTACGTTTTTTTCAAAAATCTTAAAAAATTTAGGTGGCCTTTTTATTACTTAAATCGACGTACTTAGATGCCTACTGCTGGATTCAGCCCTCAGAACCTCGCGGAATCAATCAAAACAGTGTAAAATCGCGAAACAAATGGATGGCAAATTGACCCCGAATGTGTTACGTTTAAAGCCAAATAAAATAAAAAATATCATACTTACGAGAAATCTGACTGCGCCATTCGAATTTTCTGATGAAAATACATAAGAAACAGTGAAAGAAGCTGCCGAATTCCACTTTTCATTTTTTGGGTTCAAAAAACACCAAAGGGGTTAACCTTACGTTTTTTTCAAAAATCTTAAAAAATTTAGGTGGCCTTTTTATTACTTAAATCGACGTACTTAGATGCCTACTGCTGGATTCAGCCCTCAGAACCTCGCGGAATCAATCAAAACAGTGTAAAATCGCGAAACAAATGGATGGCAAATTGACCCCGAATGTGTTACGTTTAAAGCCAAATAAAATAAAAAATATCATACTTACGAGAAATCTGACTGCGCCATTCGAATTTTCTGATCAAAATACATAAGAAACAGTGAAAGAAGCTGCCGAATTCCACTTTTCATTTTTTGGGGTCAAAAAACACCAAAGGGGTTAACCTTACGTTTTTTTCAAAAATCTTAAAAAATTTAGGTGGCCTTTTTATTACTTAAATCGACGTACTTAGATGCCTACTGCTGGATTCAGCCCTCAGAACCTCGCGGAATCAATCAAAACAGTGTAAAATCGCGAAACAAATGGATGGCAAATTGACCCCGAATGTGTTACGTTTAAAGCCAAATAAAATAAAAAATATCATACTTACGAGAAATCTGACTGCGCCATTCGAATTTTCTGATCAAAATACATAAGAAACAGTGAAAGAAGCTGCCGAATTCCACTTTTCATTTTTTGGGGTCAAAAAACACCAAAGGGGTTAACCTTACGTTTTTTTCAAAAATCTTAAAAAATTTAGGTGGCCTTTTTATTACTTAAATCGACGTACTTAGATGCCTACTGCTGGATTCAGCCCTCAGAACCTCGCGGAATCAATCAAAACAGTGTAAAATCGCGAAACAAATGGATGGCAAATTGACCCCGAATGTGTTACGTTTAAAGCCAAATAAAATAAAAAATATCATACTTACGAGAAATCTGACTGCGCCATTCGAATTTTCTGATCAAAATACATAAGAAACAGTGAAAGAAGCTGCCGAATTCCACTTTTCATTTTTTGGGGTCAAAAAACACCAAAGGGGTTAACCTTACGTTTTTTTCAAAAATCTTAAAAAATTTAGGTGGCCTTTTTATTACTTAAATCGACGTACTTAGATGCCTACTGCTGGATTCAGCCCTCAGAACCTCGCGGAATCAATCAAAACAGTGTAAAATCGCGAAACAAATGGATGGCAAATTGACCCCGAATGTGTTACGTTTAAAGCCAAATAAAATAAAAAATATCATACTTACGAGAAATCTGACTGCGCCATTCGAATTTTCTGATCAAAATACATAAGAAACAGTGAAAGAAGCTGCCGAATTCCACTTTTCATTTTTTGGGGTCAAAAAACACCAAAGGGGTTAACCTTACGTTTTTTTTCAAAAATCTTAAAAAATTTAGGTGGCCTTTTTATTACTTAAATCGACGTACTTAGATGCCTACTGCTGGATTCAGCCCTCAGAACCTCGCGGAATCAATCAAAACAGTGTAAAATCGCGAAACAAATGGATGGCAAATTGACCCCGAATGTGTTACGTTTAAAGCCAAATAAAATAAAAAATATCATACTTACGAGAAATCTGACTGCGCCATTCGAATTTTCTGATCAAAATACATAAGAAACAGTGAAAGAAGCTGCCGAATTCCACTTTTCATTTTTTGGGGTCAAAAAACACCAAAGGGGTTAACCCTACGTTTTTTTCAAAAATCTTAAAAAATTTAGGTGGCCTTTTTATTACTTAAATCGACGTACTTAGATGCCTACTGCTGGATTCAGCCCTCAGAACCTCGCGGAATCAATCAAAACAGTGTAATATCGCGAAACAAATGGATGGCAAATTGACCCCGAATGTGTTACGTTTAAAGCCAAATAAAATAAAAAATATCATACTTACGAGAAATCTGACTGCGCCATTCGAATTTTCTGATCAAAATACATAAGAAACAGTGAAAGAAGCTGCCGAATTCCACTTTTCATTTTTTGGGGTCAAAAAACACCAAAGGGGTTAACCTTACCTTTTTTTCAAAAATCTTAAAAAATTTAGGTGGCCTTTTTATTACTTACATCGACGTACTTAGATGCCTACTGCTGGATTCAGCCCTCAGAACCTCGCGGAATCAATCAAAACAGTGTAAAATCGCGAAACAAATGGATGGCAAATTGACCCCGAATGTGTTACGTTTAAAGCCAAATAAAATAAAAAATATAATACTTACGAGAAATTTGACTGCGCCATTCGAATTTTCTGATCAAAATACATAAGAAACAGTGAAAGAAGCTGCCGAATTCCACTTTTCATTTTTTGGGGTCAAAAAACACCAAAGGGGTTAACCTTACGTTTTTTTTAAAAATCTTAAAAAATTTAGGTGGCCTTTTTATTACTTAAATCGACGTACTTAGATGCCTACTGCTGGATTCAGCCCTCAGAACCTCGCGGAATCAATCAAAACAGTGTAAAATCGCGAAACAAATGGATGGCAAATTGACCCCGAATGTGTTACGTTTAAAGCCAAATAAAATAAAAAATATCATACTTACGAGAAATCTGACTGCGCCATTCGAATTTTCTGATCAAAATACATAAGAAACTGTGAAAGAAGCTGCCGAATTCCACTTTTCATTTTTTGGGGTCACAAAACACCAAAGGGGTTAACCTTACGTTTTTTTCAAAAATCTTAAAAAATTTAGGTGGCCTTTTTATTACTTAAATCGACGTACTTAGATGCCTACTGCTGGATTCAGCCCTCAGAACCTCGCGGAATCAATCAAAACAGTGTAAAATCGCGAAACAAATGGATGGCAAATTGACCCCGAATGTGTTACGTTTAAAGCCAAATAAAATAAAAAATATCATACTTACGAGAAATCTGACTGCGCCATTCGAATTTTCTGATCAAAATACATAAGAAACAGTGAAAGAAGCTGCCGAATTCCACTTTTCATTTTTTGGGGTCAAAAAACACCAAAGGGGTTAACCTTACGTTTTTTTCAAAAATCTTAAAAAATTTAGGTGGCCTTTTTATTACTTAAATCGACGTACTTAGATGCCTACTGCTGGATTCAGCCCTCAGAACCTCGCGGAATCAATCAAAACAGTGTAAAATCGCGAAACAAATGGATGGCAAATTGACCCCGAATGTGTTACGTTTAAAGCCAAATAAAATAAAAAATATCATACTTACGAGAAATCTGACTGCGCCATTCGAATTTTCTGATCAAAATACATAAGAAACAGTGAAAGAAGCTGCCGAATTCCACTTTTCATTTTTTGGGGTCAAAAAACACCAAAGGGGTTAACCTTACGTTTTTTTCAAAAATCTTAAAAAATTTAGGTGGCCTTTTTATTACTTAAATCGACGTACTTAGATGCCTACTGCTGGATTCAGCCCTCAGAACCTCGCGGAATCAATCAAAACAGTGTAAAATCGCGAAACAAATGGATGGCAAATTGACCCCGAATGTGTTACGTTTAAAGCCAAATAAAATAAAAAAATATCATACTTACGAGAAATCTGACTGCGCCATTCGAATTTTCTGATCAAAATACATAAGAAACAGTGAAAGAAGCTGCCGAATTCCACTTTTCATTTTTTGGGGTCAAAAAACACCAAAGGGGTTAACCTTACGTTTTTTTCAAAAATCTTAAAAAATTTAGGTGGCCTTTTTATTACTTAAATCGACGTACTTAGATGCCTACTGCTGGATTCAGCCCTCAGAACCTCGCGGAATCAATCAAAACAGTGTAAAATCGCGAAACAAATGGATGGCAAATTGACCCCGAATGTGTTACGTTTAAAGCCAAATAAAATAAAAAATATAATACTTACGAGAAATCTGACTGCGCCATTCGAATTTTCTGATCAAAATACATAAGAAACAGTGAAAGAAGCTGCCGAATTCCACTTTTCATTTTTTGGGGTCAAAAAACACCAAAGGGGTTAACCTTACGTTTTTTTTAAAAATCTTAAAAAATTTAGGTGGCCTTTTTATTACTTAAATCGACGTACTTAGATGCCTACTGCTGGATTCAGCCCTCAGAACCTCGCGGAATCAATCAAAACAGTGTAAAATCGCGAAACAAATGGATGGCAAATTGACCCCGAATGTGTTACGTTTAAAGCCAAATAAAATAAAAAATATCATACTTACGAGAAATCTGACTGCGCCATTCGAATTTTCTGATCAAAATACATAAGAAACAGTGAAAGAAGCTGCCGAATTCCACTTTTCATTTTTTGGGGTCAAAAAACACCAAAGGGGTTAACCTTACGTTTTTTTCAAAAATCTTAAAAAATTTAGGTGGCCTTTTTATTACTTAAATCGACGTACTTAGATGCCTACTGCTGGATTCAGCCCTCAGAACCTCGCGGAATCAATCAAAACAGTGTAAAATCGCGAAACAAATGGATGGCAAATTGACCCCGAATGTGTTACGTTTAAAGCCAAATAAAATAAAAAATATCATACTTACGAGAAATCTGACTGCGCCATTCGAATTTTCTGATCAAAATACATAAGAAACAGTGAAAGAAGCTGCCGAATCCCACTTTTCATTTTTTGGGGTCAAAAAACACCAAAGGGGTTAACCCTACGTTTTTTTCAAAAATCTTAAAAAATTTAGGTGGCCTTTTTATTACTTAAATCGACGTACTTAGATGCCTACTGCTGGATTCAGCCCTCAGAACCTCGCGGAATCAATCAAAACAGTGTAAAATCGCGAAACAAATGGATGGCAAATTGACCCCGAATGTGTTACGTTTAAAGCCAAATAAAATAAAAAATATCATACTTACGAGAAATCTGACTGCGCCATTCGAATTTTCTGATCAAAATACATAAGAAACAGTGAAAGAAGCTGCCGAATTCCACTTTTCATTTTTTGAGGTCAAAAAACACCAAAAGGGTTAACCTTACGTTTTTTTCAAAAAACTTAAAAAATTTAGGTGGCCTTTTTATTACTTAAATGGACGTACTTAGATGCCTACTGCTGGATTCAGCCCTCAGAACCTCGCGGAATCAATCAAAACAGTGTAAAATCGCGAAACAAATGGATGGCAAATTGACCCCGAATGTGTTACGTTTAAAGCCAAATAAAATAAAAAATATCATACTTACGAGAAATCTGACTGCGCCATTCGAATTTTCTGATCAAAATACATAAGAAACAGTGAAAGAAGCTGCCGAATTCCACTTTTCATTTTTTGGGGTCAAAAAACACCAAAGGGGTTAACCTTACGTTTTTTTCAAAAATCTTAAAAAATTTAGGTGGCCTTTTTATTACTTAAATCGACGTACTTAGATGCCTACTGCTGGATTCAGCCCTCAGAACCTCGCGGAATCAATCAAAACAGTGTAAAATCGCGAAACAAATGGATGGCAAATTGACCCCGAATGTGTTACGTTTAAAGCCAAATAAAATAAAAAATATAATACTTACGAGAAATCTGACTGCGCCATTCGAATTTTCTGATCAAAATACATAAGAAACAGTGAAAGAAGCTGCCGAATTCCACTTTTCATTTTTTGGGGTCAAAAAACACCAAAGGGTAACCTTACGTTTTTTTTAAAAATCTTAAAAAATTTAGGTGGCCTTTTTATTACTTAAATCGACGTACTTAGATGCCTACTGCTGGATTCAGCCCTCAGAACCTCGCGGAATCAATCAAAACAGTGTAAAATCGCGAAACAAATGGATGGCAAATTGACCCCGAATGTGTTACGTTTAAAGCCAAATAAAATAAAAAATATCATACTTACGAGAAATCTGACTGCGCCATTCGAATTTTCTGATCAAAATACATAAGAAACAGTGAAAGAAGCTGCCGAATTCCACTTTTCATTTTTTGGGGTCAAAAAACACCAAAGGGGTTAACCTTACGTTTTTTTCAAAAATCTTAAAAAATTTAGGTGGCCTTTTTATTACTTAAATCGACGTACTTAGATGCCTACTGCTGGATTCAGCCCTCAGAACCTCGCGGAATCAATCAAAACAGTGTAAAATCGCGAAACAAATGGATGGCAAATTGACCCCGAATGTGTTACGTTTAAAGCCAAATAAAATAAAAAATATAATACTTACGAGAAATCTGACTGCGCCATTCGAATTTTCTGATCAAAATACATAAGAAACAGTGAAAGAAGCTGCCGAATTCCACTTTTCATTTTTTGGGGTCAAAAAACACCAAAGGGGTTAACCTTACGTTTTTTTTAAAAATCTTAAAAAATTTAGGTGGCCTTTTTATTACTTAAATCGACGTACTTAGATGCCTACTGCTGGATTCAGCCCTCAGAACCTCGCGGAATCAATCAAAACAGTGTAAAATCGCAAAACAAATGGATGGCAAATTGACCCCGAATGTGTTACGTTTAAAGCCAAATAAAATAAAAAATATCATACTTACGAGAAATCTGACTGCGCCATTCGAATTTTCTGATCAAAATACATAAGAAACAGTGAAAGAAGCTGCCGAATTCCACTTTTCATATTTTGGGGTCAAAAAACACCAAAGGGGTTAACCTTACGTTTTTTTCAAAAATCTTAAAAAATTTAGGTGGCCTTTTTATTACTTAAATCGACGTACTTAGATGCCTACTGCTGGATTCAGCCCTCAGAACCTCGCGGAATCAATCAAAACAGTGTAAAATCGCGAAACAAATGGATGGCAAATTGACCCCGAATGTGTTACGTTTAAAGCCAAATAAAATAAAAAATATAATACTTACGAGAAATCTGACTGCGCCATTCGAATTTTCTGATCAAAATACATAAGAAACAGTGAAAGAAGCTGCCGAATTCCACTTTTCATTTTTTGGGGTCAAAAAACACCAAAGGGGTTAACCTTACGTTTTTTTCAAAAATCTTAAAAAATTTAGGTGGCCTTTTTATTACTTAAATCGACGTACTTAGATGCCTACTGCTGGATTCAGCCCTCAGAACCTCGCGGAATCAATCAAAACAGTGTAAAATCGCGAAACAAATGGATGGCAAATTGACCCCGAATGTGTTACGTTTAAAGCCAAATAAAATAAAAAATATAATACTTACGAGAAATCTGACTGCGCTATTCGAATTTTCTGATCAAAATACATAAGAAACAGTGAAAGAAGCTGCCGAATTCCACTTTTCATTTTTTGGGGTCAAAAAACACCAAAGGGGTTAACCTTACGTTTTTTTCAAAAATCTTAAAAAATTTAGGTGGCCTTTTTATTACTTAAATCGACGTACTTAGATGCCTACTGCTGGATTCAGCCCTCAGAACCTCGCGGAATCAATCAAAACAGTGTAAAATCGCGAAACAAATGGATGGCAAATTGACCCCGAATGTGTTACGTTTAAAGCCAAATAAAATAAAAAATATAATACTTACGAGAAATCTGACTGCGCCATTCGAATTTTCTGATCAAAATACATAAGAAACAGTGAAAGAAGCTGCCGAATTCCACTTTTCATTTTTTGGGGTCAAAAAACACCAAAGGGGTTAACCTTACGTTTTTTTTAAAAATCTTAAAAAATTTAGGTGGCCTTTTTATTACTTAAATCGACGTACTTAGATGCCTACTGCTGGATTCAGCCCTCAGAACCTCGCGGAATCAATCAAAACAGTGTAAAATCGCGAAACAAATGGATGGCAAATTGACCCCGAATGTGTTACGTTTAAAGCCAAATAAAATAAAAAATATCATACTTACGAGAAATCTGACTGCGCCATTCGAATTTTCTGATCAAAATACATAAGAAACAGTGAAAGAAGCTGCCGAATTCCACTTTTCATTTTTTGGGGTCAAAAAACACCAAAGGGGTTAACCTTACGTTTTTTTTAAAAATCTTAAAAAATTTAGGTGGCCTTTTTATTACTTAAATCGACGTACTTAGATGCCTACTGCTGGATTCAGCCCTCAGAACCTCGCGGAATCAATCAAAACAGTGTAAAATCGCGAAACAAATGGAATGCAAATTGACCCCGAATGTGTTACGATTAAAGCCAAATAAAATAAAAAATATCATACTTACGAGAAATCTGACTGCGCCATTCGAATTTTCTGATCAAAATACATAAGAAACAGTGAAAGAAGCTGCCGAATTCCACTTTTCATTTTTTGGGGTCAAAAAACACCAAAGGGGTTAACCTTACGTTTTTTTTAAAAATCTTAAAAAATTTAGGTGGCCTTTTTATTACTTAAATCGACGTACTTAGATGCCTACTGCTGGATTCAGCCCTCAGAACCTCGCGGAATCAATCAAAACAGTGTAAAATCGCGAAACAAATGGATGGCAAATTGACCCCGAATGTGTTACGTTTAAAGCCAAATAAAATAAAAAATATCATACTTACGAGAAATCTGACTGCGCCATTCGAATTTTCTGATCAAAATACATAAGAAACAGTGAAAGAAGCTGCCGAATTCCACTTTTCATTTTTTGGGGTCAAAAAACACCAAAGGGGTTAACCTTACGTTTTTTTCAAAAATCTTAAAAAATTTAGGTGGCCTTTTTATTACTTAAATCGACGTACTTAGATGCCTACTGCTGGATTCAGCCCTCAGAACCTCGCGGAATCAATCAAAACAGTGTAAAATCGCGAAACAAATGGAATGCAAATTGACCCCGAATGTGTTACGATTAAAGCCAAATAAAATAAAAAATATCATACTTACGAGAAATCTGACTGCGCCATTCGAATTTTCTGATCAAAATACATAAGAAACAGTGAAAGAAGCTGCCGAATTCCACTTTTCATTTTTTGGGGTCAAAAAACACCAAAGGGGTTAACCTTACGTTTTTTTTAAAAATCTTAAAAAATTTAGGTGGCCTTTTTATTACTTAAATCGACGTACTTAGATGCCTACTGCTGGATTCAGCCCTCAGAACCTCGCGGAATCAATCAAAACAGTGTAAAATCGCGAAACAAATGGATGGCAAATTGACCCCGAATGTGTTACGTTTAAAGCCAAATAAAATAAAAAATATCATACTTACGAGAAATCTGACTGCGCCATTCGAATTTTCTGATCAAAATACATAAGAAACAGTGAAAGAAGCTGCCGAATTCCACTTTTCATTTTTTGGGGTCAAAAAACACCAAAGGGGTTAACCTTACGTTTTTTTCAAAAATCTTAAAAAATTTAGGTGGCCTTTTTATTACTTAAATCGACGTACTTAGATGCCTACTGCTGGATTCAGCCCTCAGAACCTCGCGGAATCAATCAAAACAGTGTAAAATCGCGAAACAAATGGATGGCAAATTGACCCCGAATGTGTTACGTTTAAAGCCAAATAAAATAAAAAATATAATACTTACGAGAATTCTGACTGCGCCATTCGAATTTTCTGATCAAAATACATAAGAAACAGTGAAAGAAGCTGCCGAATTCCACTTTTCATTTTTTGGGGTCAAAAAACACCAAAGGGGTTAACCTTACGTTTTTTTCAAAAATCTTAAAAAATTTAGGTGGCCTTTTTATTACTTAAATCGACGTACTTAGATGCCTACTGCTGGATTCAGCCCTCAGAACCTCGCGGAATCAATCAAAACAGTGTAAAATCGCGAAACAAATGGATGGCAAATTGACCCCGAATGTGTTACGTTTAAAGCCAAATAAAATAAAAAATATAATACTTACGAGAAATCTGACTGCGCCATTCGAATTTTCTGATCAAAATACATAAGAAACAGTGAAAGAAGCTGCCGAATTCCACTTTTCATTTTTGGGGTCAAAAAACACCAAAGGGGTTAACCTTACGTTTTTTTTAAAAATCTTAAAAAATTTAGGTGGCCTTTTTATTACTTAAATCGACGTACTTAGATGCCTACTGCTGGATTCAGCCCTCAGAACCTCGCGGAATCAATCAAAACAGTGTAAAATCGCGAATCAAATGGATGGCAAATTGACCCCGAATGTGTTACGTTTAAAGCCAAATAAAATAAAAAATATCATACTTACGAGAAATCTGACTGCGCCATTCGAATTTTCTGATCAAAATACATAAGAAACAGTGAAAGAAGCTGCCGAATTCCACTTTTCATTTTTTGAGGTCAAAAAACACCAAAAGGGTTAACCTTACGTTTTTTTCAAAAAACTTAAAAAATTTAGGTGGCCTTTTTATTACTTAAATCGACGTACTTAGATGCCTACTGCTGGATTCAGCCCTCAGAACCTCGCGGAATCAATCAAAACAGTGTAAAATCGCGAAACAAATGGATGGCAAATTGACCCCGAATGTGTTACGTTTAAAGCCAAATAAAATAAAAAATATCATACTTACGAGAAATCTGACTGCGCCATTCGAATTTTCTGATCAAAATACATAAGAAACAGTGAAAGAAGCTGCCGAATTCCACTTTTCATTTTTTGGGGTCAAAAAACACCAAAGGGGTTAACCTTACGTTTTTTTTAAAAATCTTAAAAAATTTAGGTGGCCTTTTTATTACTTAAATCGACGTACTTAGATGCCTACTGCTTGATTCAGCCCTCAGAACCTCGCGGAATCAATCAAAACAGTGTAAAATCGCGAAACAAATGGATGGCAAATTGACCCCGAATGTGTTACGATTAAAGCCAAATAAAATAAAAAATATCATACTTACGAGAAATCTGACTGCGCCATTCGAATTTTCTGATCAAAATACATAAGAAACAGTGAAAGAAGCTGCCGAATTCCACTTTTCATTTTTTGGGGTCAAAAAACACCAAAGGGGTTAACCTTACGTTTTTTTTAAAAATCTTAAAAAATTTAGGTGGCCTTTTTATTACTTAAATCGACGTACTTAGATGCCTACTGCTGGATTCAGCCCTCAGAACCTCGCGGAATCAATCAAAACAGTGTAAAATCGCGAAACAAATGGATGGCAAATTGACCCCGAATGTGTTACGTTTAAAGCCAAATAAAATAAAAAATATCATACTTACGAGAAATCTGACTGCGCCATTCGAATTTTCTGATCAAAATACATAAGAAACAGTGAAAGAAGCTGCCGAATTCCACTTTTCATTTTTTGGGGTCAAAAAACACCAAAGGGGTTAACCTTACGTTTTTTTCAAAAATCTTAAAAAATTTAGGTGGCCTTTTTATTACTTAAATCGACGTACTTAGATGCCTACTGCTGGATTCAGCCCTCAGAACCTCGCGGAATCAATCAAAACAGTGTAAAATCGCGAAACAAATGGATGGCAAATTGACCCCGAATGTGTTACGTTTAAAGCCAAATAAAATAAAAAATATAATACTTACGAGAATTCTGACTGCGCCATTCGAATTTTCTGATCAAAATACATAAGAAACAGTGAAAGAAGCTGCCGAATTCCACTTTTTATTTTTTGGGGTCAAAAAACACCAAAGGGGTTAACCTTACGTTTTTTTCAAAAATCTTAAAAAATTTAGGTGGCCTTTTTATTACTTAAATCGACGTACTTAGATGCCTACTGCTGGATTCAGCCCTCAGAACCTCGCGGAATCAATCAAAACAGTGTAAAATCGCGAAACAAATGGATGGCAAATTGACCCCGAATGTGTTACGTTTAAAGCCAAATAAAATAAAAAATATAATACTTACGAGAAATCTGACTGCGCCATTCGAATTTTCTGATCAAAATACATAAGAAACAGTGAAAGAAGCTGCCGAATTCCACTTTTCATTTTTGGGGTCAAAAAACACCAAAGGGGTTAACCTTACGTTTTTTTTAAAAATCTTAAAAAATTTAGGTGGCCTTTTTATTACTTAAATCGACGTACTTAGATGCCTACTGCTGGATTCAGCCCTCAGAACCTCGCGGAATCAATCAAAACAGTGTAAAATCGCGAATCAAATGGATGGCAAATTGACCCCGAATGTGTTACGTTTAAAGCCAAATAAAATAAAAAATATCATACTTACGAGAAATCTGACTGCGCCATTCGAATTTTCTGATCAAAATACATAAGAAACAGTGAAAGAAGCTGCCGAATTCCACTTTTCATTTTTTGGGGTCAAAAAACACCAAAGGGGTTAACCCTACGTTTTTTTCAAAAATCTTAAAAAATTTAGGTGGCCTTTTTATTACTTAAATCGACGTACTTAGATGCCTACTGCTGGATTCAGCCCTCAGAACCTCGCGGAATCAATCAAAACAGTGTAAAATCGCGAAACAAATGGATGGCAAATTGACCCCGAATGTGTTACGTTTAAAGCCAAATAAAATAAAAAATATCATACTTACGAGAAATCTGACTGCGCCATTCGAATTTTCTGATCAAAATACATAAGAAACAGTGAAAGAAGCTGCCGAATTCCACTTTTCATTTTTTGGGGTCAAAAAACACCAAAGGGGTTAACCTTACGTTTTTTTCAAAAATCTTAAAAAATTTAGGTGGCCTTTTTATTACTTAAATCGACGTACTTAGATGCCTACTGCTGGATTCAGCCCTCAGAACCTCGCGGAATCAATCAAAACAGTGTAAAATCGCGAAACAAATGGATGGCAAATTGACCCCGAATGTGTTACGTTTAAAGCCAAATAAAATAAAAAATATCATACTTACGAGAAATCTGACTGCGCCATTCGAATTTTCTGATCAAAATACATAAGAAACAGTGAAAGAAGCTGCCGAATTCCACTTTTCATTTTTTGGGGTCAAAAAACACCAAAGGGGTTAACCTTACGTTTTTTTCAAAAATCTTAAAAAATTTAGGTGGCCTTTTTATTACTTAAATCGACGTACTTAGATGCCTACTGCTGGATTCAGCCCTCAGAACCTCGCGGAATCAATCAAAACAGTGTAAAATCGCGAAACAAATGGATGGCAAATTGACCCCGAATGTGTTACGTTTAAAGCCAAATAAAATAAAAAATATCATACTTACGAGAAATCTGACTGCGCCATTCGAATTTTCTGATCAAAATACATAAGAAACAGTGAAAGAAGCTGCCGAATTCCACTTTTCATTTTTTGGGGTCAAAAAACACCAAAGGGGTTAACCTTACGTTTTTTTCAAAAATCTTAAAAAATTTAGGTGGCCTTTTTATTACTTAAATCGACGTACTTAGATGCCTACTGCTGGATTCAGCCCTCAGAACCTCGCGGAATCAATCAAAACAGTGTAAAATCGCGAAACAAATGGATGGCAAATTGACCCCGAATGTGTTACGTTTAAAGCCAAATAAAATAAAAAATATCATACTTACGAGAAATCTGACTGCGCCATTCGAATTTTCTGATCAAAATACATAAGAAACAGTGAAAGAAGCTGCCGAATTCCACTTTTCATTTTTTGGGGTCAAAAAACACCAAAGGGGTTAACCTTACGTTTTTTTCAAAAATCTTAAAAAATTTAGGTGGCCTTTTTATTACTTAAATCGACGTCCTTAGATGCCTACTGCTGGATTCAGCCCTCAGAACCTCGCGAAATCAATCAAAACAGTGTAAAATCGCGAAACAAATGGATGGCAAATTGACCCCGAATGTGTTACATTTAAAGCCAAATAAAATAAAAAATATCATACTTACGAGAAATCTGACTGCGCCATTCGAATTTTCTGATCAAAATACATAAGAAACAGTGAAAGAAGCTGCCGAATTCCACTTTTCATTTTTTGGGGTCAAAAAACACCAAAGGGGTTAACCTTACGTTTTTTTCAAAAATCTTAAAAAATTTAGGTGGCCTTTTTATTACTTAAATCGACGTACTTAGATGCCTACTGCTGGATTCAGCCCTCAGAACCTCGCGGAATCAATCAAAACAGTGTAAAATCGCGAAACAAATGGATGGCAAATTGACCCCGAATGTGTTACGTTTAAAGCCAAATAAAATCAAAAATATCATACTTACGAGAAATCTGACTGCGCCATTCGAATTTTCTGATCAAAATACATAAGAAACAGTGAAAGAAGCTGCCGAATTCCACTTTTCATTTTTTGGGGTCAAAAAACACCAAAGGGGTTAACCTTACGTTTTTTTCAAAAATCTTAAAAAATTTAGGTGGCCTTTTTATTACTTAAATCGACGTACTTAGATGCCTACTGCTGGATTGAGCCCTCAGAACCTCGCGGAATCAATCAAAACAGTGTAAAATCGCGAAACAAATGGATGGCAAATTGACCCCGAATGTGTTACGTTTAAAGCCAAATAAAATAAAAAATATCATACTTACGAGAAATCTGACTGCGCCATTCGAATTTTCTGATCAAAATACATAAGAAACAGTGAAAGAAGCTGCCGAATTCCACTTTTCATTTTTTGGGGTCAAAAAACACCAAAGGGGTTAACCTTACGTTTTTTTCAAAAATCTTAAAAAATTTAGGTGGCCTTTTTATTACTTAAATCGACGTACTTAGATGCCTACTGCTGGATTCAGCCCTCAGAACCTCGCGGAATCAATCAAAACAGTGTAAAATCACGAAACAAATGGATGGCAAATTGACCCCGAATGTGTTACGTTTAAAGCCAAATAAAATAAAAAATATCATACTTACGAGAAATCTGACTGCGCCATTCGAATTTTCTGATCAAAATACATAAGAAACAGTGAAAGAAGCTGCCGAATTCCACTTTTCATTTTTTGGTGTCAAAAAACACCAAAGGGGTTAACCTTACGTTTTTTTCAAAAATCGTAAAAAATTTAGGTGGTCTTTTTATTACTTAAATCGACGTACTTAGATGCCTACTGCTGGATTCAGCCCTCAGAACCTCGCGGAATCAATCAAAACAGTGTAAAATCGCGAAACAAATGGATGGCAAATTGACCCCGAATGTGTTACGTTTAAAGCCAATTAAAATAAAAAATATCATACTTATGAGAAATCTGACTGCGCCATTCGAATTTTCTGATCAAAATACATAAGAAACAGTGAAAGAAGCTGCCGAATTCCACTTTTCATTTTTTGGGGTCAAAAAACACCAAAGGGGTTAACCTTACGTTTTTTTCAAAAATCTTAAAAAATTTAGGTGGCCTTTTTATTACTTAAATCGACGTACTTAGATGCCTACTGCTGGATTCAGCCCTCATAACCTCGCGGAATCAATCAAAACAGTGTAAAATCGCGAAACAAATGGATGGCAAATTGACCCCGAATGTGTTACGTTTAAAGCCAAATAAAATAAAAAATATCATACTTACGAGAAATCTGACTGCGCCATTCGAATTTTCTGATCAAAATACATAAGAAACAGTGAAAGAAGCTGCCGAATTCCACTTTTCATTTTTTGGGGTCAAAAAACACCAAAGGGGTTAACCTTACGTTTTTTTCAAAAATCTTAAAAAATTTAGTTGGCCTTTTTATTACTTAAATCGACGTACTTAGATGCCTACTGCTGGATTCAGCCCTCAGAACCTCGCGGAATCAATCAAAACAGTGTAAAATCGCGAAACAAATGGATGGCAAATTGACCCCGAATGTGTTACGTTTAAAGCCAAATAAAATAAAAAATATCATACTTACGAGAAATCTGACTGCGCCATTCGAATTTTCTGATCAAAATACATAAGAAACAGTGAAAGAAGCTGCCGAATTCCACTTTTCATTTTTTGGGGTCAAAAAACACCAAAGGGGTTAACCTTACGTTTTTTTCAAAAATCTTAAAAAGTTTAGGTGGCCTTTTTATTACTTAAATCGACGTACTTAGATGCCTACTGCTGGATTCAGCCCTCAGAACCTCGCGGAATCAATCAAAACAGTGTAAAATCGCGAAACAAATGGATGGCAAATTGACCCCGAATGTGTTACGTTTAAAGCCAAATAAAATAAAAAATATCATACTTACGAGAAATCTGACTGCGCCATTCGAATTTTCTGATCAAAATACATAAGAAACAGTGAAAGAAGCTGCCGAATTCCACTTTTCATTTTTTGGGGTCAAAAACACCAAAGGGGTTAACCTTACGTTTTTTTCAAAAATCTTAAAAAATTTAGGTGGCCTTTTTATTACTTAAATCGACGTACTTAGATGCCTACTGCTGGATTCAGCCCTCAGAACCTCGCGGAATCAATCAAAACAGTGTAAAATCGCGAAACAAATGGATGGCAAATTGACCCCGAATGTGTTACGTTTAAAGCCAAATAAAATAAAAAATATCATACTTACGAGAAATCTGACTGCGCCATTCGAATTTTCTGATCAAAATACATAAGAAACAGTGAAAGAAGCTGCCGAAATCCACTTTTCATTTTTTGGGGTCAAAAAACACCAAAGGGGTTAACCTTACGTTTTTTTCAAAAATCTTAAAAAATTTAGGTGGCCTTTTTATTACTTAAATCGACGTACTTAGATGCCTACTGCTGGATTCAGCCCTCAGAACCTCGCGGAATCAATCAAAACAGTGTAAAATCGCGAAACAAATGGATGGCAAATTGACCCCGAATGTGTTACGTTTAAAGCCAAATAAAATAAAAAATATCATACTTACGAGAAATCTGACTGCGCCATTCGAATTTTCTGATCAAAATACATAAGAAACAGTGAAAGAAGCTGCCGAATTCCAATTTTCATTTTTTGGGGTCAAAAAACACCAAAGGGGTTAACCTTACGTTTTTTTCAAAAATCTTAAAAAATTTAGGTGGCCTTTTTATTACTTAAATCGACGTACTTAGATGCCTACTGCTGGATTCAGCCCTCAGAACCTCGCGGAATCAATCAAAACAGTGTAAAATCGCGAAACAAATGGATGGCAAATTGACCCCGAATGTGTTACGTTTAAAGCCAAATAAAATAAAAAATATCATACTTACGAGAAATCTGACTGCGCCATTCGAATTTTCTGATCAAAATACATAAGAAACAGTGAAAGAAGCTGCCGAATTCCACTTTCATTTTTTGGGGTCAAAAAACACCAAAGGGGTTAACCTTACGTTTTTTTCAAAAATCTTAAAAAATTTAGGTGGCCTTTTTATTACTTAAATCGACGTACTTAGATGCCTACTGCTGGATTCAGCCCTCAGAACCTCGCGGAATCAATCAAAACAGTGTAAAATCGCGAAACAAATGGATGGCAAATTGACCCCGAATGTGTTACGTTTAAAGCCAAATAAAATATAAAATATCATACTTACGAGAAATCTGACTGCGCCATTCGAATTTTCTGATCAAAATACATAAGAAACAGTGAAAGAAGCTGCCGAATTCCACTTTTCATTTTTTGGGGTCAAAAAACACCAAAGGGGCTTCCCTTACGTTTTTTTCAAAAATCTTAAAAAATTTAGGTGGCCTTTTTATTACTTAAATCGACGTACTTAGATGCCTACTGCTGGATTCAGCCCTCAGAACCTCGCGGAATCAATCAAAACAGTGTAAAATCGCGAAACAAATGGATGGCAAATTGACCCCGAATGTGTTACGTTTAAAGCCAAATAAAATAAAAAATATCATACTTACGAGAAATCTGACTGCGCCATTCGAATTTTCTGATCAAAATACATAAGAAACAGTGAAAGAAGCTGCCGAATTCCACTTTTCATTTTTTGGGGTCAAAAAACACCAAAGGGGTTAACCTTACGTTTTTTTCAAAAATCTTAAAAAGTTTAGGTGGCCTTTTTATTACTTAAATCGACGTACTTAGATGCCTACTGCTGGATTCAGCCCTCAGAACCTCGCGGAATCAATCAAAACAGTGTAAAATCGCGAAACAAATGGATGGCAAATTGACCCCGAATGTGTTACGTTTAAAGCCAAATAAAATAAAAAATATCATACTTACGAGAAATCTGACTGCGCCATTCGAATTTTCTGATCAAAATACATAAGAAACAGTGAAAGAAGCTGCCGAATTCCACTTTTCATTTTTTGGGGTCAAAAAACACCAAAGGGGTTAACCTTACGTTTTTTTCAAAAATCTTAAAAAGTTTAGGTGGCCTTTTTATTACTTAAATCGACGTACTTAGATGCCTACTGCTGGATTCAGCCCTCAGAACCTCGCGGAATCAATCAAAACAGTGTAAAATCGCGAAACAAATGGATGGCAAATTGACCCCGAATGTGTTACGTTTAAAGCCAAATAAAATAAAAAATATCATACTTACGAGAAATCTGACTGCGCCATTGAATTTTCTGATCAAAATACATAAGAAACAGTGAAAGAAGCTGCCGAATTCCACTTTTCATTTTTTGGGGTCAAAAAACACCAAAGGGGTTAACCTTACGTTTTTTTCAAAAATCTTAAAAAGTTTAGGTGGCCTTTTTATTACTTAAATCGACGTACTTAGATGCCTACTGCTGGATTCAGCCCTCAGAACCTCGCGGAATCAATCAAAACAGTGTAAAATCGCGAAACAAATGGATGGCAAATTGACCCCGAATGTGTTACGTTTAAAGCCAAATAAAATAAAAAATATCATACTTACGAGAAATCTGACTGCGCCATTCGAATTTTCTGATCAAAATACATAAGAAACAGTGAAAGAAGCTGCCGAATTCCACTTTTCATTTTTTGGGGTCAAAAACACCAAAGGGGTTAACCTTACGTTTTTTCAAAAATCTTAAAAAATTTAGGTGGCCTTTTTATTACTTAAATCGACGTACTTAGATGCCTACTGCTGGATTCAGCCCTCAGAACCTCGCGGAATCAATCAAAACAGTGTAAAATCGCGAAACAAATGGATGGCAAATTGACCCCGAATGTGTTACGTTTAAAGCCAAATAAAATAAAAAATATCATACTTACGAGAAATCTGACTGCGCCATTCGAATTTTCTGATCAAAATACATAAGAAACAGTGAAAGAAGCTGCCGAATTCCACTTTTCATTTTTTGGGGTCAAAAAACACCAAAGGGGTTAACCTTACGTTTTTTTCAAAAATCTTAAAAAGTTTAGGTGGCCTTTTTATTACTTAAATCGACGTACTTAGATGCCTACTGCTGGATTCAGCCCTCAGAACCTCGCGGAATCAATCAAAACAGTGTAAAATCGCGAAACAAATGGATGGCAAATTGACCCCGAATGTGTTACGTTTAAAGCCAAATAAAATAAAAAATATCATACTTACGAGAAATCTGACTGCGCCATTCGAATTTTCTGATCAAAATACATAAGAAACAGTGAAAGAAGCTGCCGAATTCCACTTTTCATTTTTTGGGGTCAAAAAACACCAAAGGGGTTAACCTTACGTTTTTTTCAAAAATCTTAAAAAATTTAGGTGGCCTTTTTATTACTTAAATCGACGTACTTAGATGCCTACTGCTGGATTCAGCCCTCAGAACCTCGCGGAATCAATCAAAACAGTGTAAAATCGCGAAACAAATGGATGGCAAATTGACCCCGAATGTGTTACGTTTAAAGCCAAATAAAATAAAAAATATCATACTTACGAGAAATCTGACTGCGCCATTCGAATTTTCTGATCAAAATACATAAGAAACAGTGAAAGAAGCTGCCGAAATCCACTTTTCATTTTTTGGGGTCAAAAAACACCAAAGGGGTTAACCTTACGTTTTTTTCAAAAATCTTAAAAAATTTAGGTGGCCTTTTTATTACTTAAATCGACGTACTTAGATGCCTACTGCTGGATTCAGCCCTCAGAACCTCGCGGAATCAATCAAAACAGTGTAAAATCGCGAAACAAATGGATGGCAAATTGACCCCGAATGTGTTACGTTTAAAGCCAAATAAAATAAAAAATATAATACTTACGAGAAATCTGACTGCGCCATTCGAATTTTCTGATCAAAATACATAAGAAACAGGGAAAGAAGCTGCCGAATTCCACTTTTCATTTTTTGGGGTCAAAAAACACCAAAGGGGTTAACCTTACGTTTTTTTCAAAAATCTTAAAAAATTTAGGTGGCCTTTTTATTACTTAAATCGACGTACTTAGATGCCTACTGCTGGATTCAGCCCTCAGAACCTCGCGGAATCAATCAAAACAGTGTAAAATCGCGAAACAAATGGATGGCAAATTGACCCCGAATGTGTTACGTTTAAAGCCAAATAAAATAAAAAATATCATACTTACGAGAAATCTGACTGCGCCATTCGAATTTTCTGATCAAAATACATAAGAAACAGTGAAAGAAGCTGCCGAATTCCACTTTTCATTTTTTGGGGTCAAAAAACACCAAAGGGGTTAACCTTACGTTTTTTTCAAAAATCTTAAAAAATTTAGGTGGCCTTTTTATTACTTAAATCGACGTACTTAGATGCCTACTGCTGGATTCAGCCCTCAGAACCTCGCGGAATCAATCAAAACAGTGTAAAATCGCGAAACAAATGGATGGCAAATTGACCCCGAATGTGTTACGTTTAAAGCCAAATAAAATAAAAAATATCATACTTACGAGAAATCTGACTGCGCCATTCGAATTTTCTGATCAAAATACATAAGAAACAGTGAAAGAAGCTGCCGAATTCCACTTTTCATTTTTTGGGGTCAAAAACACCAAAGGGGTTAACCTTACGTTTTTTTCAAAAATCTTAAAAAATTTAGGTGGCCTTTTTATTACTTAAATCGACGTACTTAGATGCCTACTGCTGGATTCAGCCCTCAGAACCTCGCGGAATCAATCAAAACAGTGTAAAATCGCGAAACAAATGGATGGCAAATTGACCCCGAATGTGTTACGTTTAAAGCCAAATAAAATAAAAAATATCATACTTACGAGAAATCTGACTGCGCCATTCGAATTTTCTGATTAAAATACATAAGAAACAGTGAAAGAAGCTGCCGAATTCCACTTTTCATTTTTTGGGGTCAAAAAACACCAAAGGTAACCTTACGTTTTTTTCGAAAATCTTAAAAAATTTAGGTGGCCTTTTTATTACTTAAATCGACGTACTTAGATGCCTACTGCTGGATTCAGCCCTCAGAACCTCGCGGAATCAATCAAAACAGTGTAAAATCGCGAAACAAATGGATGGCAAATTGACCCCGAATGTGTTACGTTTAAAGCCAAATAAAATAAAAAATATCATACTTACGAGAAATCTGACTGCGCCATTCGAATTTTCTGATCAAAATACATAAGAAACAGTGAAAGAAGCTGCCGAATTCCACTTTTCATTTTTTGGGGTCAAAAAACACCAAAGGGGTTAACCTTACGTTTTTTTCAAAAATCTTAAAAAATTAAGGGGGCCTTTTTATTACTTAAATCGACGTACTTAGATGCCTACTGCTGGATTCAGCCCTCAGAACCTCGCGGAATCAATCAAAACAGTGTAAAATCGCGAAACAAATGGATGGCAAATTGACCCCGAATGTGTTACGTTTAAAGCCAAATAAAATAAAAAATATCATACTTACGAGAAATCTGACTGCGCCATTCGAATTTTCTGATCAAAATACATAAGAAACAGTGAAAGAAGCTGCCGAATTCCACTTTTCATTTTTTGGGGTCAAAAAACACCAAAGGGGTTAACCTTACGTTTTTTTCAAAAATCTTAAAAAATTTAGGTGGCCTTTTTATTACTTAAATCGACGTACTTAGATGCCTACTGCTGGATTCAGCCCTCAGAACCTCGCGGAATCAATCAAAACAGTGTAAAATCGCGAAACAAATGGATGGCAAATTGACCCCGAATGTGTTACGTTTAAAGCCAAATAAAATAAAAAATATCATACTTACGAGAAATCTGACTGCGCCATTCGAATTTTCTGATCAAAATACATAAGAAACAGTGAAAGAAGCTGCCGAATTCCACTTTTCATTTTTTGGGGTCAAAAACACCAAAGGGGTTAACCTTACGTTTTTTTCAAAAATCTTAAAAAATTTAGGTGGCCTTTTTATTACTTAAATCGACGTACTTAGATGCCTACTGCTGGATTCAGCCCTCAGAACCTCGCGGAATCAATCAAAACAGTGTAAAATCGCGAAACAAATGGATGGCAAATTGACCCCGAATGTGTTACGTTTAAAGCCAAATAAAATAAAAAATATCATACTTACGAGAAATCTGACTGCGCCATTCGAATTTTCTGATCAAAATACATAAGAAACAGTGAAAGAAGCTGCCGAAATCCACTTTTCATTTTTTGGGGTCAAAAAACACCAAAGGGGTTAACCTTACGTTTTTTTCAAAAATCTTAAAAAATTTAGGTGGCCTTTTTATTACTTAAATCGACGTACTTAGATGCCTACTGCTGGATTCAGCCCTCAGAACCTCGCGGAATCAATCAAAACAGTGTAAAATCGCGAAACAAATGGATGGCAAATTGACCCCGAATGTGTTACGTTTAAAGCCAAGTAAAATAAAAAATATCATACTTACGAGAAATCTGACTGCGCCATTCGAATTTTCTGATCAAAATACATAAGAAACAGTGAAAGAAGCTGCTGAATTCCACTTTTCATTTTTTGGGGTCAAAAAACACCAAAGGGGTTAACCTTACGTTTTTTTCAAAAATCTTAAAAAATTTAGGTGGCCTTTTTATTACTTAAATCGACGTACTTAGATGCCTACTGCTGGATTCAGCCCTCAGAACCTCGCGGAATCAATCAAAACAGTGTAAAATCGCGAAACAAATGGATGGCAAATTGACCCCGAATGTGTTACGTTTAAAGCCAAATAAAATAAAAAATATCATACTTACGAGAAATCTGACTGCACCAATTGAATTTTCTGATCAAAATACATAAGAAACAGTGAAAGAAGCTGCCGAATTCCACTTTTCATTTTTTGGGGTCAAAAAATACCAAAGGGGTTAACCTTACGTTTTTTTCAAAAATTTTAAAAAATTTAGGTGGCCTTTTTATTACTTAAATCGACGTACTTAGATGCCTACTGCTGGATTCAGCCCTCAGAACCTCGCGGAATCAATCAAAACAGTGTAAAATCGCGAAACAAATGGATGGCAAATTGACCCCGAATGTGTTACGTTTAAAGCCAAATAAAATAAAAAATATCATACTTACGAGAAATCTGACTGCGCCATTCGAATTTTCTGATCAAAATACATAAGAAACAGTGAAAGAAGCTGCCGAATTCCACTTTTCATTTTTGGGGTCAAAAAACACCAAAGGGGTTAACCTTACGTTTTTTTCAAAAATCTTAAAAAATTTAGGTGGCCTTTTTATTACTTAAATCGACGTACTTAGATGCCTACTGCTGGATTCAGCCCTCAGAACCTCGCGGAATCAATCAAAACAGTGTAAAATCGCGAAACAAATGGATGGCAAATTGACCCCGAATGTGTTACGTTTAAAGCCAAATAAAATAAAAAATATCATACTTACGAGAAATCTGACTGCGCCATTCGAATTTTCTGATCAAAATACATAAGAAACAGTGAAAGAAGCTGCCGAATTCCACTTTTCATTTTTTGGGGTCAAAAACACCAAAGGGGTTAACCTTACGTTTTTTTCAAAAATCTTAAAAAATTTAGGTGGCCTTTTTATTACTTAAATCGACGTACTTAGATGCCTACTGCTGGATTCAGCCCTCAGAACCTCGCGGAATCAATCAAAACAGTGTAAAATCGCGAAACAAATGGATGGCAAATTGACCCCGAATGTGTTACGTTTAAAGCCAAATAAAATAAAAAATATCATACTTACGAGAAATCTGACTGCGCCATTCGAATTTTCTGATCAAAATACATAAGAAACAGTGAAAGAAGCTGCCGAAATCCACTTTTCATTTTTTGGGGTCAAAAAACACCAAAGGGGTTAACCTTACGTTTTTTTCAAAAATCTTAAAAAATTTAGGTGGCCTTTTTATTACTTAAATCGACGTACTTAGATGCCTACTGCTGGATTCAGCCCTCAGAACCTCGCGGAATCAATCAAAACAGTGTAAAATCGCGAAACAAATGGATGGCAAATTGACCCCGAATGTGTTACGTTTAAAGCCAAATAAAATAAAAAATATCATACTTACGAGAAATCTGACTGCGCCATTCGAATTTTCTGATCAAAATACATAAGAAACAGTGAAAGAAGCTGCTGAATTCCACTTTTCATTTTTTGGGGTCAAAAAACACCAAAGGGGTTAACCTTACGTTTTTTTCAAAAATCTTAAAAAATTTAGGTGGCCTTTTTATTACTTAAATCGACGTACTTAGATGCCTACTGCTGGATTCAGCCCTCAGAACCTCGCGGAATCAATCAAAACAGTGTAAAATCGCGAAACAAATGGATGGCAAATTGACCCCGAATGTGTTACGTTTAAAGCCAAATAAAATAAAAAATATCATACTTACGAGAAATCTGACTGCGCCATTCGAATTTTCTGATCAAAATACATAAGAAACAGTGAAAGAAGCTGCCGAATTCCACTTTTCATTTTTGGGGTCAAAAAACACCAAAGGGGTTAACCTTACGTTTTTTTCAAAAATCTTAAAAAATTTAGGTGGCCTTTTTATTACTTAAATCGACGTACTTAGATGCCTACTGCTGGATTCAGCCCTCAGAACCTCGCGGAATCAATCAAAACAGTGTAAAATCGCGAAACAAATGGATGGCAAATTGACCCCGAATGTGTTACGTTTAAAGCCAAATAAAATAAAAAATATCATACTTACGAGAAATCTGACTGCGCCATTCGAATTTTCTGATCAAAATACATAAGAAACAGTAAAAGAAGCTGCCGAATTCCACTTTTCATTTTTTGGGGTCAAAAAACACCAAAGGGGTTAACCTTACGTTTTTTTCAAAAATCTTAAAAAATTTAGGTGGCCTTTTTATTACTTAAATCGACGTACTTAGATGCCTACTGCTGGATTCAGCCCTCAGAACCTCGCGGAATCAATCAAAACAGTGTAAAATCGCGAAACAAATGGATGGCAAATTGACCCCGAATGTGTTACGTTTAAAGCCAAATAAAATAAAAAATATCATACTTACGAGAAATCTGACTGCGCCATTCGAATTTTCTGATCAAAATACATAAGAAACAGTGAAAGAAGCTGCCGAATTCCACTTTTCATTTTTTGGGGTCAAAAAACACCAAAGGGGTTAACCTTACGTTTTTTTTCAAAAATCTTAAAAAAGTTAGGTGGCCTTTTTATTACTTAAATCGACGTACTTAGATGCCTACTGCTGGATTCAGCCCTCAGAACCTCGCGGAATCAATCAAAACAGTGTAAAATCGCGAAACAAATGGATGGCAAATTGACCCCGAATGTGTTACGTTTAAAGCTAAATAAAATAAAAAATATCATACTTACGAGAAATCTGACTGCGCCATTCGAATTTTCTGATCAAAATACATAAGAAACAGTGAAAGAAGCTGCCGAATTCTACTTTTCATTTTTTGGGGTCAAAAAACACCAAAGCGGTTAACCTTACGTTTTTTTCGAAAATCTTAAAAAATTTAGGTTGCCTTTTTATTACTTAAATCGACGTACTTAGATGCCTACTGCTGGATTCAGCCCTCAGAACCTCGCGGAATCAATCAAAACAGTGTAAAATCGCGAAACAAATGGATGGCAAATTGACCCCGAATGTGTTACGTTTAAAGCCAAATAAAATAAAAAATATCATACTTACGAGAAATCTGACTGCGCCATTCGAATTTTCTGATCAAAATACATAAGAAACAGTAAAAGAAGCTGCCGAATTCCACTTTTCATTTTTTGGGGTCAAAAAACACCAAAGGGGTTAACCTTACGTTTTTTTCAAAAATCTTAAAAAATTTAGGTGGCCTTTTTATTACTTAAATCGACGTACTTAGATGCCTACTGCTGGATTCAGCCCTCAGAACCTCGCGGAATCAATCAAAACAGTGTAAAATCGCGAAACAAATGGATGGCAAATTGACCCCGAATGTGTTACGTTTAAAGCCAAATAAAATAAAAAATATCATACTTACGAGAAATCTGACTGCGCCATTCGAATTTTCTGATCAAAATACATAAGAAACAGTGAAAGAAGCTGCCGAATTCCACTTTTCATTTTTTGGGGTCAAAAAACACCAAAGGGGTTAACCTTACGTTTTTTTTCAAAAATCTTAAAAAAGTTAGGTGGCCTTTTTATTACTTAAATCGACGTACTTAGATGCCTACTGCTGGATTCAGCCCTCAGAACCTCGCGGAATCAATCAAAACAGTGTAAAGTCGCGAAACAAATGGATGGCAAATTGACCCCGAATGTGTTACGTTTAAAGCCAAATAAAATAAAAAATATCATACTTACGAGAAATCTGACTGCGCCATTCGAATTTTCTGATCAAAATACATAAGAAACAGTGAAAGAAGCTGCCGAATTCCACTTTTCATTTTTTGGGGTCAAAAAACACCAAAGGGGTTAACCTTACGTTTTTTTTCAAAAATCTTAAAAAAGTTAGGTGGCCTTTTTATTACTTAAATCGACGTACTTAGATGCCTACTGCTGGATTCAGCCCTCAGAACCTCGCGGAATCAATCAAAACAGTGTAAAATCGCGAAACAAATGGATGGCAAATTGACCCCGAATGTGTTACGTTTAAAGCTAAATAAAATAAAAAATATCATACTTACGAGAAATCTGACTGCGCCATTCGAATTTTCTGATCAAAATACATAAGAAACAGTGAAAGAAGTTGCCGAATTCCACTTTTCATTTTTTGGGGTCAAAAAACACCAAAGGGGTTAACCTTACGTTTTTTTCAAAAATCTTAAAAAATTTAGGTGGCCTTTTTATTACTTAAATCGACGTACTTAGATGCCTACTGCTGGATTCAGCCCTCAGAACCTCGCGGAATCAATCAAAACAGTGTAAAGTCGCGAAACAAATGGATGGCAAATTGACCCCGAATGTGTTACGTTTAAAGCCAAATAAAATAAAAAATATCATACTTACGAGAAATCTGACTGCGCCATTCTAATTTTCTGATCAAAATACATAAGAAACAGTGAAAGAAGCTGCCGAATTCCACTTTTCATTTTTTGGGGTCAAAAAACACCAAAGGGGTTAACCTTACGTTTTTTTTCAAAAATCTTAAAAAAGTTAGGTGGCCTTTTTATTACTTAAATCGACGTACTTAGATGCCTACTGCTGGATTCAGCCCTCAGAACCTCGCGGAATCAATCAAAACAGTGTAAAATCGCGAAACAAATGGATGGCAAATTGACCCCGAATGTGTTACGTTTAAAGCTAAATAAAATAAAAAATATCATACTTACGAGAAATCTGACTGCGCCATTCGAATTTTCTGATCAAAATACATAAGAAACAGTGAAAGAAGTTGCCGAATTCCACTTTTCATTTTTTGGGGTCAAAAAACACCAAAGGGGTTAACCTTACGTTTTTTTCAAAAATCTTAAAAAATTTAGGTGGCCTTTTTATAACTTAAATCGACGTACTTAGATGCCTACTGCTGGATTCAGCCCTCAGAACCTCGCGGAATCAATCAAAACAGTGTAAAATCGCGAAACAAATGGATGGCAAATTGACCCCGAATGTGTTACGTTTAAAGCCAAATAAAATAAAAAATATCATACTTACGAGAAATCTGACTGCGCCATTCGAATTTTCTGATCAAAATACATAAGAAACAGTGAAAGAAGCTGCCGAATTCCACTTTTCATTTTTTGGGGTCAAAAAACACCAAAGGGGTTAACCTTACGTTTTTTTCAAAAATCTTAAAAAATTTAGGTGGCCTTTTTATTACTTAAATCGACGTACTTAGATGCCTACTGCTGGATTCAGCCCTCAGAACCTCGCCGAATCAATCAAAACAGTGTAAAATCGCGAAACAAATGGATGGCAAATTGACCCCGAATGTGTTACGTTTAAAGACAAATAAAATAAAAAATATCATACTTACGAGAAATCTGACTGCGCCATTCGAATTTTCTGATCAAAATACATAAGAAACAGTGAAAGAAGCTGCCGAATTCCACTTTTCATTTTTTGGGGTCAAAAAACACCAAAGGGGTTAATCTTACGTTTTTTTCAAAAATCTTAAAAGATTTAGGTGGCCTTTTTATTACTTAAATCGACGTACTTAGATGCCTACTGCTGGATTCAGCCCTCAGAACCTCGCGGAATCAATCAAAACAGTGTAAAATCGCGAAACAAATGGATGGCAAATTGACCCCGAATGTGTTACGTTTAAAGCCAAATAAAATAAAAAATATCATACTTACGAGAAATCTGACTGCGCCATTCGAATTTTCTGATCAAAATACATAAGAAACAGTGAAAGAAGCTGCCGAATTCCACTTTTCATTTTTTGGGGTCAAAAAACACCAAAGGGGTTAACCTTACGTTTTTTTCAAAAATCTTAAAAAATTTAGGTGGCCTTTTTATTACTTAAATCGACGTACTTAGATGCCTACTGCTGGATTCAGCCCTCAGAACCTCGCGGAATCAATCAAAACAGTGTAAAATCGCGAAACAAATGGATGGCAAATTGACCCCGAATGTGTTACGTTTAAAGCCAAATAAAATAAAAAATATCATACTTACGAGAAATCTGACTGCGCCATTCGAATTTTCTGATCAAAATACATAAGAAACAGTGAAAGAAGCTGCCGAATTCCACTTTTCATTTTTTGGGGTCAAAAAACACCAAAGGGGTTAACCTTACGTTTTTTTCAAAAATCTTAAAAAATTTAGGTGGCCTTTTTATTACTTAAATCGACGTACTTAGATGCCTACTGCTGGATTCAGCCCTCAGAACTTCGCGGAATCAATCAAAACAGTGTAAAATCGCGAAACAAATGGATGGCAAATTGACCCCGAATGTGTTACGTTTAAAGCCAAATAAAATAAAAAATATCATACTTACGAGAAATCTGACTGCGCCATTCGAATTTTCTGATCAAAATACATAAGAAACAGTGAAAGAAGCTGCCGAATTCCACTTTTCATTTTTTGGGGTCAAAAAACACCAAAGGGGTTAACCTTACGTTTTTTTCAAAAATCTTAAAAAATTTAGGTGGCCTTTTTATTACTTAAATCGACGTACTTAGATGCCTACTGCTGGATTCAGCCCTCAGAACCTCGCGGAATCAATCAAAACAGTGTAAAATCGCGAAACAAATGGATGGCAAATTGACCCCGAATGTGTTACGTTTAAAGCCAAATAAAATAAAAAATATCATACTTACGAGAAATCTGACTGCGCCATTCGAATTTTCTGATCAAAATACATAAGAAACAGTGAAAGAAGCTGCCGAATTCCACTTTTCATTTTTTGGGGTCAAAAAACACCAAAGGGGTTAACCTTACGTTTTTTTCAAAAATCTTAAAAAATTTAGGTGGCCTTTTTATTACTTAAATCGACGTACTTAGATGCCTACTGCTGGATTCAGCCCTCAGAACCTCGCCGAATCAATCAAAACAGTGTAAAATCGCGAAACAAATGGATGGCAAATTGACCCCGAATGTGTTACGTTTAAAGCCAAATAAAATAAAAAATATCATACTTACGAGAAATCTGACTGCGCCATTCGAATTTTCTGATCAAAATACATAAGAAACAGTGAAAGAAGCTGCCGAATTCCACTTTTCATTTTTTGGGGTCAAAAAACACCAAAGGGGTTAACCTTACGTTTTTTTCAAAAATCTTAAAAAATTTAGGTGGCCTTTTTATTACTTAAATCGACGTACTTAGATGCCTACTGCTGGATTCAGCCCTCAGAACCTCGCGGAATCAATCAAAACAGTGTAAAATCGCGAAACAAATGGATGGCAAATTGACCCCGAATGTGTTACGTTTAAAGCCAAATAAAATAAAAAATATCATACTTACGAGAAATCTGACTGCGCCATTCGAATTTTCTGATCAAAATACATAAGAAACAGTGAAAGAAGCTGCCGAATTCCACTTTTCATTTTTTGGGGTCAAAAAACACCAAAGGGGTTAACCTTACGTTTTTTTCAAAAATCTTAAAAAATTTAGGTGGCCTTTTTATTACTTAAATCGACGTACTTAGATGCCTACTGCTGGATTCAGCCCTCAGAACTTCGCGGAATCAATCAAAACAGTGTAAAATCGCGAAACAAATGGATGGCAAATTGACCCCGAATGTGTTACGTTTAAAGCCAAATAAAATAAAAAATATCATACTTACGAGAAATCTGACTGCGCCATTCGAATTTTCTGATCAAAATACATAAGAAACAGTGAAAGAAGCTGCCGAATTCCACTTTTCATTTTTTGGGGTCAAAAAACACCAAAGGGGTTAACCTTACGTTTTTTTCAAAAATCTTAAAAAATTTAGGTGGCCTTTTTATTACTTAAATCGACGTACTTAGATGCCTACTGCTGGATTCAGCCCTCAGAACCTCGCGGAATCAATCAAAACAGTGTAAAATCGCGAAACAAATGGATGGCAAATTGACCCCGAATGTGTTACGTTTAAAGCCAAATAAAATAAAAAATATCATACTTACGAGAAATCTGACTGCGCCATTCGAATTTTCTGATCAAAATACATAAGAAACAGTGAAAGAAGCTGCCGAATTCCACTTTTCATTTTTTGGGGTCAAAAAACACCAAAGGGGTTAACCTTACGTTTTTTTTAAAAATCTTAAAAAATTTAGGTGGCCTTTTTATTACTTAAATCGACGTACTTAGATGCCTACTGCTGGATTCAGCCCTCAGAACCTCGCGGAATCAATCAAAACAGTGTAAAATCGCCAAACAAATGGATGGCAAATTGACCCCGAATGTGTTACGTTTAAAGCCAAATAAAATAAAAAATATCATACTTACGAGAAATCTGACTGCGCCATTCGAATTTTCTGATCAAAATACATAAGAAACAGTGAAAGAAGCTGCCGAATTCCACTTTTCATTTTTTGGGGTCAAAAATCACCAAAGGGGTTAACCTTACGTTTTTTTCAAAAATCTTAAAAAATTTAGGTGGCATTTTTATTACTTAAATCGACGTACTTAGATGCCTACTGCTGGATTCAGCCCTCAGAACCTCGCAGAATCAATCAAAACAGTGTAAAATCGCGAAACAAATGGATGGCAAATTGACCCCGAATGTGTTACATTTAAAGCCAAATAAAATAAAAAATATCATACTTACGAGAAATCTGACTGCGCCATTCGAATTTTCTGATCAAAATACATAAGAAACAGTGAAAGAAGCTGCCGAATTCCACTTTTCATTTTTTGGGGTCAAAAAACACCAAAGGGGTTAACCTTACGTTTTTTTTCAAAAATCTTAAAAAAGTTAGGTGGCCTTTTTATTACTTAAATCGACGTACTTTGATGCCTACTGCTGGATTCAGCCCTCAGAACCTCGCGGAATCAATCAAAACAGTGTAAAATCGCTAAACAAATGGATGGCAAATTGACCCCGAATGTGTTACGTTTAAAGCTAAATAAAATAAAAAATATCATACTTACGAGAAATCTGACTGCGCCATTCGAATTTTCTGATCAAAATACATAAGAAACAGTGAAAGAAGTTGCCGAATTCCACTTTTCATTTTTTGGGGTCAAAAATCACCAAAGGGGTTAACCTTACGTTTTTTTCAAAAATCTTAAAAAATTTAGGTGGCATTTTTATTACTTAAATCGACGTACTTAGATGCCTACTGCTGGATTCAGCCCTCAGAACCTCGCAGAATCAATCAAAACAGTGTAAAATCGCGAAACAAATGGATGGCAAATTGACCCCGAATGTGTTACATTTAAATCCAAATAAAATAAAAAATATCATACTTACGAGAAATCTGACTGCGCCATTCGAATTTTCTGATCAAAATACATAAGAAACAGTGAAAGAAGCTGCCGAATTCCACTTTTCATTTTTTGGGGTCAAAAAACACCAAAGGGGTTAACCTTACGTTTTTTTTCAAAAATCTTAAAAAAGTTAGGTGGCCTTTTTATTACTTAAATCGACGTACTTTGATGCCTACTGCTGGATTCAGCCCTCAGAACCTCGCGGAATCAATCAAAACAGTGTAAAATCGCGAAACAAATGGATGGCAAATTGACCCCGAATGTGTTACGTTTAAAGCTAAATAAAATAAAAAATATCATACTTACGAGAAATCTGACTGCGCCATTCGAATTTTCTGATCAAAATACATAAGAAACAGTGAAAGAAGTTGCCGAATTCCACTTTTCATTTTTTGGGGTCAAAAAACACCAAAGGGGTTAACCTTACGTTTTTTTCAAAAATCTTAAAAAATTTAGGTGGCCTTTTTATTACTTAAATCGACGTACTTAGATGCCTACTGCTGGATTCAGCCCTCAGAACCTCGCGGAATCAATCAAAACAGTGTAAAATCGCGAAACAAATGGATGGCAAATTGACCCCGAATGTGTTACGTTTAAAGCCAAATAAAATAAAAAATATCATACTTACGAGAAATCTGACTGCGCCATTCGAATTTTCTGATCAAAATACATAAGAAACAGTGAAAGAAGCTGCCGAATTCCACTTTTCATTTTTTGGGGTCAAGAAACACCAAAGGGGTTAACCTTACGTTTTTTTCAAAAATCTTAAAAAATTTAGGTGGCCTTTTTATTACTTAAATCGACGTACTTAGATGCCTACTGCTGGATTCAGCCCTCAGAACCTCGCCGAATCAATCAAAACAGTGTAAAATCGCGAAACAAATGGATGGCAAATTGACCCCGAATGTGTTACGTTTAAAGCCAAATAAAATAAAAAATATCATACTTACGAGAAATCTGACTGCGCCATTCGAATTTTCTGATCAAAATACATAAGAAACAGTGAAAGAAGCTGCCGAATTCCACTTTTCATTTTTTGGGGTCAAAAAACACCAAAGGGGTTAATCTTACGTTTTTTTCAAAAATCTTAAAAGATTTAGGTGGCCTTTTTATTACTTAAATCGACGTACTTAGATGCCTACTGCTGGATTCAGCCCTCAGAACCTCGCGGAATCAATCAAAACAGTGTAAAATCGCGAAACAAATGGATGGCAAATTGACCCCGAATGTGTTACGTTTAAAGCCAAATAAAATAAAAAATATCATACTTACGAGAAATCTGACTGCGCCATTCGAATTTTCTGATCAAAATACATAAGAAACAGTGAAAGAAGCTGCCGAATTCCACTTTTCATTTTTTGGGGTCAAGAAACACCAAAGGGGTTAACCTTACGTTTTTTTCAAAAATCTTAAAAAATTTAGGTGGCCTTTTTATTACTTAAATCGACGTACTTAGATGCCTACTGCTGGATTCAGCCCTCAGAACCTCGCCGAATCAATCAAAACAGTGTAAAATCGCGAAACAAATGGATGGCAAATTGACCCCGAATGTGTTACGTTTAAAGCCAAATAAAATAAAAAATATCATACTTACGAGAAATCTGACTGCGCCATTCGAATTTTCTGATCAAAATACATAAGAAACAGTGAAAGAAGCTGCCGAATTCCACTTTTCATTTTTTGGGGTCAAAAAACACCAAAGGGGTTAATCTTACGTTTTTTTCAAAAATCTTAAAAGATTTAGGTGGCCTTTTTATTACTTAAATCGACGTACTTAGATGCCTACTGCTGGATTCAGCCCTCAGAACCTCGCGGAATCAATCAAAACAGTGTAAAATCGCGAAACAAATGGATGGCAAATTGACCCCGAATGTGTTACGTTTAAAGCCAAATAAAATAAAAAATATCATACTTACGAGAAATCTGACTGCGCCATTCGAATTTTCTGATCAAAATACATAAGAAACAGTGAAAGAAGCTGCCGAATTCCACTTTTCATTTTTTGGGGTCAAAAAACACCAAAGGGGTTAACCTTACGTTTTTTTCAAAAATCTTAAAAAATTTAGGTGGCCTTTTTATTACTTAAATCGACGTACTTAGATGCCTACTGCTGGATTCAGCCCTCAGAACCTCGCGGAATCAATCAAAACAGTGTAAAATCGCGAAACAAATGGATGGCAAATTGACCCCGAATGTGTTACGTTTAAAGCCAAATAAAATAAAAAATATCATACTTACGAGAAATCTGACTGCGCCATTCGAATTTTCTGATCAAAATACATAAGAAACAGTGAAAGAAGCTGCCGAATTCCACTTTTCATTTTTTGGGGTCAAAAAACACCAAAGGGGTTAACCTTACGTTTTTTTCAAAAATCTTAAAAAATTTAGGTGGCCTTTTTATTACTTAAATCGACGTACTTAGATGCCTACTGCTGGATTCAGCCCTCAGAACTTCGCGGAATCAATCAAAACAGTGTAAAATCGCGAAACAAATGGATGGCAAATTGACCCCGAATGTGTTACGTTTAAAGCCAAATAAAATAAAAAATATCATACTTACGAGAAATCTGACTGCGCCATTCGAATTTTCTGATCAAAATACATAAGAAACAGTGAAAGAAGCTGCCGAATTCCACTTTTCATTTTTTGGGGTCAAAAAACACCAAAGGGGTTAACCTTACGTTTTTTTCAAAAATCTTAAAAAATTTAGGTGGCCTTTTTATTACTTAAATCGACGTACTTAGATGCCTACTGCTGGATTCAGCCCTCAGAACTTCGCGGAATCAATCAAAACAGTGTAAAATCGCGAAACAAATGGATGGCAAATTGACCCCGAATGTGTTACGTTTAAAGCCAAATAAAATAAAAAATATCATACTTACGAGAAATCTGACTGCGCCATTCGAATTTTCTGATCAAAATACATAAGAAACAGTGAAAGAAGCTGCCGAATTCCACTTTTCATTTTTTGGGGTCAAAAAACACCAAAGGAGTTAACCTTACGTTTTTTTCAAAAATCTTAAAAAATTTAGGTGGCCTTTTTATTACTTAAATCGACGTACTTAGATGCCTACTGCTGGATTCAGCCCTCAGAACCTCGCGGAATCAATCAAAACAGTGTAAAATCGCCAAACAAATGGATGGCAAATTGACCCCGAATGTGTTACGTTTAAAGCCAAATAAAATAAAAAATATCATACTTACGAGAAATCTGACTGCGCCATTCGAATTTTCTGATCAAAATACATAAGAAACAGTGAAAGAAGCTGCCGAATTCCACTTTTCATTTTTTGGGGTCAAAAATCACCAAAGGGGTTAACCTTACGTTTTTTTCAAAAATCTTAAAAAATTTAGGTGGCCTTTTTATTACTTAAATCGACGTACTTAGATGCCTACTGCTGGATTCAGCCCTCAGAACCTCGCAGAATCAATCAAAACAGTGTAAAATCGCGAAACAAATGGATGGCAAATTGACCCCGAATGTGTTACATTTAAAGCCAAATAAAATAAAAAATATCATACTTACGAGAAATCTGACTGCGCCATTCGAATTTTCTGATCAAAATACATAAGAAACCGTGAAAGAAGCTGCCGAATTCCACTTTTCATTTTTTAGGGTCAAAAAACACCAAAGGGGTTAACCTTACGTTTTTTTCGAAAATCGTAAAAAATTTAGGTGGCCTTTTTATTACTGAAATCGACGTACTTAGATGCCTACTGCTGGATTCAGCCCTCAGAACCTCGCGGAATCAATCAAAACAGTGTAAAATCGCGGAACAAATGGATGGCAAATTGACCTCGAATGTGTTACGTTTAAAGCCAAATAAAATAAAAAATATCATACTTACGAGAAACCTGACTGCGCCATTCGAATTTTCTGATCAAAATACATAAGAAACAGTGAAAGAAGCTGCCGAATTCCACTTTTCATTTTTTGGGGTCAAAAAACACCAAAGGGGTTAACCTTACGTTTTTTTCAAAAATCTTAAAAAATTTAGGTGGCCTTTTTATTACTTAAATCGACGTACTTAGATGCCTACTGCTGGATTCAGCCCTCAGAACCTCGCGGAATCAATCAAAACAGTGTAAAATCGCGAAACAAATGGATGGCAAATTGACCCCGAATGTGTTACGTTTAAAGCCAAATAAAATAAAAAATATCATACTTACGAGAAATCTGACTGCGCCATTCGAATTTTCTGATCAAAATACATAAGAAACAGTGAAAGAAGCTGCCGAATTCCACTTTTCATTTTTTGGGGTCAAAAAACACCAAAGGGGTTAACCTTACGTTTTTTTCAAAAATCTTAAAAAATTTAGGTGGCCTTTTTATTACTTAAATCGACGTACTTAGATGCCTACTGCTGGATTCAGCCCTCAGAACTTCGCGGAATCAATCAAAACAGTGTAAAATCGCGAAACAAATGGATGGCAAATTGACCCCGAATGTGTTACGTTTAAAGCCAAATAAAATAAAAAATATCATACTTACGAGAAATCTGACTGCGCCATTCGAATTTTCTGATCAAAATACATAAGAAACAGTGAAAGAAGCTGCCGAATTCCACTTTTCATTTTTTGGGGTCAAAAAACACCAAAGGGGTTAACCTTACGTTTTTTTCAAAAATCTTAAAAAATTTAGGTGGCCTTTTTATTACTTAAATCGACGTACTTAGATGCCTACTGCTGGATTCAGCCCTCAGAACTTCGCGGAATCAATCAAAACAGTGTAAAATCGCGAAACAAATGGATGGCAAATTGACCCCGAATGTGTTACGTTTAAAGCCAAATAAAATAAAAAATATCATACTTACGAGAAATCTGACTGCGCCATTCGAATTTTCTGATCAAAATACATAAGAAACAGTGAAAGAAGCTGCCGAATTCCACTTTTCATTTTTTGGGGTCAAAAAACACCAAAGGAGTTAACCTTACGTTTTTTTCAAAAATCTTAAAAAATTTAGGTGGCCTTTTTATTACTTAAATCGACGTACTTAGATGCCTACTGCTGGATTCAGCCCTCAGAACCTCGCGGAATCAATCAAAACAGTGTAAAATCGCCAAACAAATGGATGGCAAATTGACCCCGAATGTGTTACGTTTAAAGCCAAATAAAATAAAAAATATCATACTTACGAGAAATCTGACTGCGCCATTCGAATTTTCTGATCAAAATACATAAGAAACAGTGAAAGAAGCTGCCGAATTCCACTTTTCATTTTTTGGGGTCAAAAATCACCAAAGGGGTTAACCTTACGTTTTTTTCAAAAATCTTAAAAAATTTAGGTGGCCTTTTTATTACTTAAATCGACGTACTTAGATGCCTACTGCTGGATTCAGCCCTCAGAACCTCGCAGAATCAATCAAAACAGTGTAAAATCGCGAAACAAATGGATGGCAAATTGACCCCGAATGTGTTACATTTAAAGCCAAATAAAATAAAAAATATCATACTTACGAGAAATCTGACTGCGCCATTCGAATTTTCTGATCAAAATACATAAGAAACCGTGAAAGAAGCTGCCGAATTCCACTTTTCATTTTTTAGGGTCAAAAAACACCAAAGGGGTTAACCTTACGTTTTTTTCGAAAATCGTAAAAAATTTAGGTGGCCTTTTTATTACTGAAATCGACGTACTTAGATGCCTACTGCTGGATTCAGCCCTCAGAACCTCGCGGAATCAATCAAAACAGTGTAAAATCGCGGAACAAATGGATGGCAAATTGACCTCGAATGTGTTACGTTTAAAGCCAAATAAAATAAAAAATATCATACTTACGAGAAACCTGACTGCGCCATTCGAATTTTCTGATCAAAATACATAAGAAACAGTGAAAGAAGCTGCCGAATTCCACTTTTCATTTTTTGGGGTCAAAAAACACCAAAGGGGTTAACCTTACGTTTTTTTCAAAAATCTTAAAAAATTTAGGTGGCCTTTTTATTACTTAAATCGACGTACTTAGATGCCTACTGCTGGATTCAGCCCTCAGAACCTCGCGGAATCAATCAAAACAGTGTAAAATCGCGAAACAAATGGATGGCAAATTGACCCCGAATGTGTTACGTTTAAAGCCAAATAAAATAAAAAATATCATACTTACGAGAAATCTGACTGCGCCATTCGAATTTTCTGATCAAAATACATAAGAAACAGTGAAAGAAGCTGCCGAATTCCACTTTTCATTTTTTGGGGTCAAAAAACACCAAAGGGGTTAACCTTACGTTTTTTTCAAAAATCTTAAAAAATTTAGGTGGCCTTTTTATTACTTAAATCGACGTACTTAGATGCCTACTGCTGGATTCAGCCCTCAGAACCTCGCGGAATCAATCAAAACAGTGTAAAATCGCGAAACAAATGGATGGCAAATTGACCCCGAATGTGTTACGTTTAAAGCCAAATAAAATAAAAAATATCATACTTACGAGAAATCTGACTGCGCCATTCGAATTTTCTGATCAAAATACATAAGAAACAGTGAAAGAAGCTGCCAAATTCCACTTTTCATTTTTTGGGGTCAAAAAACACCAAAGGGGTTAACCTTACGTTTTTTTCAAAAATCTTAAAAAATTTAGGTGGCCTTTTTATTACTTAAATCGACGTACTTAGATGCCTACTACTGGATTCAGCCCTCAGAACCTCGCGGAATCAATCAAAACAGTGTAAAATCGCGAAACAAATGGATGGCAAATTGACCCCGAATGTGTTACGTTTAAAGCCAAATAAAATAAAAAATATCATACTTACGAGAAATCTGACTGCGCCATTCGAATTTTCTGATCAAAATACATAAGAAACAGTGAAAGAAGCTGCCGAATTCCACTTTTCATTTTTTGGGGTCAAAAATCACCAAAGGGGTTAACCTTACGTTTTTTTCAAAAATCTTAAAAAATTTAGGTGGCCTTTTTATTACTTAAATCGACGTACTTAGATGCCTACTGCTGGATTCAGCCCTCAGAACCTCGCAGAATCAATCAAAACAGTGTAAAATCGCGAAACAAATGGATGGCAAATTGACCCCGAATGTGTTACATTTAAAGCCAAATAAAATAAAAAATATCATACTTACGAGAAATCTGACTGCGCCATTCGAATTTTCTGATCAAAATACATAAGAAACAGTGAAAGAAGCTGCCGAATTCTACTTTTCATTTTTTAGGGTCAAAAAACACCAAAGGGGTTAACCTTACGTTTTTTTCGAAAATCGTAAAAAATTTAGGTGGCCTTTTTATTACTGAAATCGACGTACTTAGATGCCTACTGCTGGATTCAGCCCTCAGAACCTCGCGGAATCAATCAAAACAGTGTAAAATCGCGGAACAAATGGATGGCAAATTGACCCCGAATGTGTTACGTTTAAAGCCAAATAAAATAAAAAATATCATACTTACGAGAAATCTGACTGCGCCATTCGAATTTTCTGATCAAAATACATAAGAAACAGTGAAAGAAGCTGCCGAATTCCACTTTTCATTTTTTGGGGTCAAAAAACACCAAAGGGGTTAACCTTACGTTTTTTTCAAAAATCTTAAAAAATTTAGGTGGCCTTTTTATTACTTAAATCGACGTACTTAGATGCCTACTGCTGGATTCAGCCCTCAGAACCTCGCGGAATCAATCAAAACAGTGTAAAATCGCGAAACAAATGGATGGCAAATTGACCCCGAATGTGTTACGTTTAAAGCCAAATAAAATAAAAAATATCATACTTACGAGAAATCTGACTGCGCCATTCGAATTTTCTGATCAAAATACATAAGAAACAGTGAAAGAAGCTGCCGAATTCCACTTTTCATTTTTTGGGGTCAAAAAACACCAAAGGGGTTAACCTTACGTTTTTTTCAAAAATCTTAAAAAATTTAGGTGGCCTTTTTATTACTTAAATCGACGTACTTAGATGCCTACTGCTGGATTCAGCCCTCAGAACCTCGCGGAATCAATCAAAACAGTGTAAAATCGCGAAACAAATGGATGGCAAATTGACCCCGAATGTGTTACGTTTAAAGCCAAATAAAATAAAAAATATCATACTTACGAGAAATCTGACTGCGCCATTCGAATTTTCTGATCAAAATACATAAGAAACAGTGAAAGAAGCTGCCGAATTCCACTTTTCATTTTTTGGGGTCAAAAAACACCAAAGGGGTTAACCTTACGTTTTTTTCAAAAATCTTAAAAAATTTAGGTGGCCTTTTTATTACTTAAATCGACGTACTTAGATGCCTACTGCTGGATTCAGCCCTCAGAACCTCGCGGAATCAATCAAAACAGTGTAAAATCGCGAAACAAATGGATGGCAAATTGACCCCGAATGTGTTACGTTTAAAGCCAAATAAAATAAAAAATATCATACTTACGAGAAATCTGACTGCGCCATTCGAATTTTCTGATCAAAATACATAAGAAACAGTGAAAGAAGCTGCCGAATTCCACTTTTCATTTTTTGGGGTCAAAAAACACCAAAGGGGTTAACCTTACGTTTTTTTCAAAAATCTTAAAAAATTTAGGTGGCCTTTTTATTACTTAAATCGACGTACTTAGATGCCTACTGCTGGATTCAGCCCTCAGAACCTCGCGGAATCAATCAAAACAGTGTAAAATCGCGAAACAAATGGATGGCAAATTGACCCCGAATGTGTTACGTTTAAAGCCAAATAAAATAAAAAATATCATACTTACGAGAAATCTGACTGCGCCATTCGAATTTTCTGATCAAAATACATAAGAAACAGTGAAAGAAGCTGCCGAATTCCACTTTTCATTTTTTAGGGTCAAAAAACACCAAAGGGGTTAACCTTACGTTTTTTTCGAAAATCTTAAAAAATTTAGGTGGCCTTTTTATTACTGAAATCGACGTACTTAGATGCCTACTGCTGGATTCAGCCCTCAGAACCTCGCGGAATCAATCAAAACAGTGTAAAATCGCGAAACAAATGGATGGCAAATTGACCCCGAATGTGTTACGTTTAAAGCCAAATAAAATAAAAAATATCATACTTACGAGAAATCTGACTGCGCCATTCGAATTTTCTGATCAAAATACATAAGAAACAGTGAAAGAAGCTGCCGAATTCCACTTTTCATTTTTTGGGGTCAAAAAACACCAAAGGGGTTAACCTTACGTTTTTTTCAAAAATCTTAAAAAATTTAGGTGGCCTTTTTATTACTTAAATCGACGTACTTAGATGCCCACTGCTGGATTCAGCCCTCAGAACCTCGCGGAATCAATCAAAACAGTGTAAAATCGCGAAACAAATGGATGGCAAATTGACCCCGAATGTGTTACGTTTAAAGCCAAATAAAATAAAAAATATCATACTTACGAGAAATCTGACTGCGCCATTCGAATTTTCTGATCAAAATACATAAGAAACAGTGAAAGAAGCTGCCGAATTCCACTTTTCATTTTTTGGGGTCAAAAAACACCAAAGGGGTTAACCTTACGTTTTTTTCAAAAATCTTAAAAAATTTAGGTGGCCTTTTTATTACTTAAATCGACGTACTTAGATGCCTACTGCTGGATTCAGCCCTCAGAACCTCGCGGAATCAATCAAAACAGTGTAAAATCGCGAAACAAATGGATGGCAAATTGACCCCGAATGTGTTACGTTTAAAGCCAAATAAAATAAAAAATATCATACTTACGAGAAATCTGACTGCGCCATTCGAATTTTCTGATCAAAATACATAAGAAACAGTGAAAGAAGCTGCCGAATTCCACTTTTCATTTTTTGGGGTCAAAAAACACCAAAGGGGTTAACCTTACGTTTTTTTCAAAAATCTTAAAAAATTTAGGTGGTCTTTTTATTACTTAAATCGACGTACTTAGATGCCTACTGCTGGATTCAGCTCTCAGAACCTCGCGGAATCAATCAAAACAGTGTAAAATCGCGAAACAAATGGATGGCAAATTGACCCCGAATGTGTTACGTTTAAAGCCAAATAAAATAAAAAATATCATACTTACGAGAAATCTGACTGCGCCATTCGAATTTTCTGATCAAAATACGTAAGAAACAGCGAAAGAAGCTGCCGAATTCCACTTTTCATTTTTTGGGGTCAAAAAACACCAAAGGGGTTAACCTTACGTTTTTTTCAAAAATCTTAAAAAATTTAGGTGGCCTTTTTATTACTTAAATCGACGTAATTAGATGCCTACTGCTGGATTCAGCTCTCAGAACCTCGCGGAATCAATCAAAACAGTGTAAAATCTCGAAACAAATGGATGGCAAATTAACCCCGAATGTGTTACGTTTAAAGCCATATAAAATAAAAAATATCATATTTACGAGAAATCTGACTGCGCCATTCGAATTTTCTGCTCAAAATACATAAGAAACAGTGAAAGAAGCTGCCGAATTCCACTTTTCATTTTTTGGGGTCAAAAAACACCAAAGGGGTTAACCTTACGTTTTTTTCAAAAATCTTAAAAAATTTAGGTGGCCTTTTTATTACTTAAATCGACGTACTTAGAGGCCTACTGCTGGATTCAGCCCTCAGAACCTCGCGGAATCAATCAAAACAGTGTAAAATCGCGAAACAAATGGATGGCAAATTGACCCCGAATGTGTTACGTTTAAAGCCAAATAAAATAAAAAATATCATACTTACGAGAAATCTGACTGCGCCATTCGAATTTTCTGATCAAAACACATAAGAAACAGTGAAAGAAGCTGCCGAATTCCACTTTTCATTTTTTGGGGTCAAAAAACACCAAAGGGGTTAACCTTACGTTTTTTTCAAAAATCTTAAAAAATTTAGGTGGCCTTTTTATTACTTAAATCGACGTACTTAGATGCCTACTGCTGGATTCAGCCCTCAGAACCTCGCGGAATCAATCAAAACAGTGTAAAATCGCGAAACAAATGGATGGCAAATTGACCCCGAATGTGTTACGTTTAAAGCCAAATAAAATAAAAAATATCATACTTACGAGAAATCTGACTGCGCCATTCGAATTTTCTGATCAAAATACATAAGAAACAGTGAAAGCAGCTGCCGAATTCCACTTTTCATTTTTTGGGGTCAAAAAACACCAAAGGGGTTAACCTTACGTTTTTTTCAAAAATCTTAAAAAATTTAGGTGTCCTTTTTATTACTTAAATCGACGTACTTAGATGCCTACTGCTGGATTCAGCCCTCAGAACCTCGCGGAATCAATCAAAACAGTGTAAAATCGCGAAACAAATGGATGGCAAATTGACCCCGAATGTGTTACGTTTAAAGCCAAATAAAATAAAAAATATCATACTTACGAGAAATCTGACTGCGCCATTCGAATTTTCTGATCAAAATACATAAGAAACAGCGAAAGAAGCTGCCGAATTCCACTTTTCATTTTTTGGGGTCAAAAAACACCAAAGGGGTTAACCTTACGTTTTTTTCAAAAATCTTAAAAAATTTAGGTGGCCTTTTTATTACTTAAATCGACGTACTTAGATGCCTACTGCTGGATTCAGCCCTCAGAACCTCGCGGAATCAATCAAAACAGTGTAAAATCGCGAAACAAATGGATGGCAAATTGACCCCGAATGTGTTACGTTTAAAGCCAAATAAAATAAAAAATATCATACTTACGAGAAATCTGACTGCGCCATTCGAATTTTCTGATCAAAATACATAAGAAACAGTGAAAGAAGCTGCCGAATTCCACTTTTCATTTTTTGGGGTCAAAAAACACCAAAGGGGTTAACCTTACGTTTTTTTCAAAAATCTTAAAAAATTTAAGTGGCTTTTTTATTACTTAAATCGACGTACTTAGATGCCTACTGCTGGATTCAGCCCTCAGAACTTCGCGGAATCCATCAAAACAGTGTAAAATCGCGAAACAAATGGATGGCAAATTGACCCCGAATGTGTTACGTTTAAAGCCAAATAAAATAAAAAAATAATACTTACGAGAAATCTGACTGCGCCATTCGAATTTTCTGATCAAAATACATAAGAAACAGTGAAAGAAGCTGCCGAATTCCACTTTTCATTTTTTGGGGTCAAAAAACACCAAAGGGGTTAACCTTACGTTTTTTTCAAAAATCTTAAAAAATTTAGGTGGCCTTTTTATTACTTAAATCGACGTACTTAGATGCCTGCTGCTGGATTCAGCCCTCAGAACCTCGCGGAATCAATCAAAACAGTGTAAAATCGCGAAACAAATGGATGGCAAATTGACCCCGAATGTGTTACGTTTAAAGCCAAATAAAATAAAAAATATCATACTTACGAGTAATCTGACTGCGCCATTCGAATGTTCTGATCAAAATACATAAGAAACAGTGAAAGAAGCTGCCGAATTCCACTTTTCATTTTTTGGGGTCAAAAAACACCAAAGGGGTTAACCTTACGTTTTTTTCAAAAATCTTAAAAAATTTAGGTGGCCTTTTTATTACTTAAATCGACGTACTTAGATGCCTACTGCTGGATTCAGCCCTCAGAGCCTCGCGGAATCAATCAAAACAGTGTAAAATCGCGAAACAAATGGATGGCAAATTGACCCCGAATGTGTTACGTTTAAAGCCAAATAAAATAAAAAATATCATACTTACGAGTAATCTGACTGCGCCATTCGAATTTTCTGATCAAAATACATAAGAAACAGTGAAAGAAGCTGCCGAATTCCACTTTTCATTTTTTGGGGTCAAAAAACACCAAAGGGGTTAACCTTACGTTTTTTTCAAAAATCTTAAAAAATTTAAGTGGCCTTTTTATTACTTAAATCGACGTACTTAGATGCCTACTGCTGGATTCAGCCCTCAGAACCTCGCGGAATCAATCAAAACAGTGTAAAATCGCGAAACAAATGGATGGCAAATTGACCCCGAATGTGTTACGTTTAAAGCCAAATAAAATAAAAAATATCATACTTACGAGAAATCTGACTGCGCCATTCGAATTTTCTGATCAAAATACATAAGAAACAGTGAAAGAAGCTGCCGAATTCCACTTTTCATTTTTTGGGGTCAAAAAACACCAAAGGGGTTAACCTTACGTTTTTTTCAAAAATCTTAAAAAATTTAGGTGGCCTTTTTATTATTTAAATCGACGTACTTAGATGCCTACTGCTGGATTGAGCCCTCAGAAACTCGCGGAATCCATCAAAACAGTGTAAAATCGCGAAACAAATGGATGGCAAATTGACCCCGAATGTGTTACGTTTAAAGCCAAATAAAATAAAAAATATCATACTTACGAGAAATCTGACTGCGCCATTCGAATTTTCTGATCAAAATACATAAGAAACAGTGAAAGAAGCTGCCGAATTCCACTTTTCATTTTTTGGGGTCAAAAAACACCAAAGGGGTTAACCTTACGTTTTTTTCAAAAATCTTAAAAAATTTAGGTGGCCTTTTTATTACTTAAATCGACGTACTTAGATGCCTGCTGCTGGATTCAGCCCTCAGAACCTCGCGGAATCAATCAAAACAGTGTAAAATCGCGAAACAAATGGATGGCAAATTGACCCCGAATGTGTTACGTTTAAAGCCAAATAAAATAAAAAATATCATACTTACGAGAAAGCTGACTGCGCCATTCGAATTTTCTGATCAAAATACATAAGAAACAGTGAAAGAAGCTGCCGAATTCCATTTTTCATTTTTTGGGGTCAAAAAACACCAAAGGGGTTAACCTTGCGTTTTTTTCAAAAATCTTAAAAAATTTAGGTGGCCTTTTTATTACTTAAATCGACGTACTTAGATGCCTACTGCTTGATTCAGCCCTCAGAACCTCGCGGAATCAATCAAAACAGTGTAAAATCGCGAAACAAATGGATGGCAAATTGACCCCGAATGTGTTACGTTTAAAGCCAAATAAAATAAAAAATATCATACTTACGAGTAATCTGACTGCGCCATTCGAATTTTCTGATCAAAATACATAAGAAACAGTGAAAGAAGCTGCCGAATTCCACTTTTCATTTTTTGGGGTCAAAAAACACCAAAGGGGTTAACCTTACGTTTTTTTCAAAAATCTTAAAAAATTTAGGTGGCCTTTTTATTACTTAAATCGACGTACTTAGATGCCTACTGCTGGATTCAGCCCTCAGAACCTCGCGGAATCAATCAAAACAGTGTAAAATCGCGAAACAAATGGATGGCAAATTGACCCCGAATGTGTTACGTTTAAAGCCAAATAAAATAAAAAATATCATACTTACGAGTAATCTGACTGCGCCATTCGAATTTTCTGATCAAAATACATAAGAAACAGTGAAAGAAGCTGCCGAATTCCACTTTTCATTTTTTGGGGTCAAAAAACACCAAAGGGGTTAACCTTACGTTTTTTTCAAAAATCTTAAAAAATTTAGGTGGCCTTTTTATTACTTAAATCGACGTACTTAGATGCCTACTGCTGGATTCAGCCCTCAGAACCTCGCGGAATCAATCAAAACAGTGTAAAATCGCGAAACAAATGGATGGCAAATTGACCCCGAATGTGTTACGTTTAAAGCCAAATAAAATAAAAAATATCATACTTACTAGAAATCTGACTGCGCCATTCGAATTTTCTGATCAAAATACATAAGAAACAGTGAAAGAAGCTGCCGAATTCCACTTTTCATTTTTTGGGGTCAAAAAACACCAAAGGGGTTAACCTTACGTTTTTTTCAAAAATCTTAAAAAATTTAGGTGGCCTTTTTATTACTTAAATCGACGTACTTAGATGCCTACTGCTGGATTCAGCCCTCAGAACCTCGCGGAATAAATCAAAACAGTGTAAAATCGCGAAACAAATGGATGGCAAATTGACCCCGAATGTGTTACGTTTAAAGCCAAATAAAATAAAAAATATCATACTTACTAGAAATCTGACTGCGCCATTCGAATTTTCTGATCAAAATACATAAGAAACAGTGAAAGAAGCTGCCGAATTCCACTTTTCATTTTTTGGGGTCAAAAAACACCAAAGGGGTTAACCTTACGTTTTTTTCAAAAATCTTAAAAAATTTAGGTGGCCTTTTTATTACTTAAATCGACGTACTTAGATGCCTACTGCTGGATTCAGCCCTCAGAACCTCGCGGAATAAATCAAAACAGTGTAAAATCGCGAAACAAATGGATGGCAAATTGACCCCGAATGTGTTACGTTTAAAGCCAAATAAAATAAAAAATATCATACTTACTAGAAATCTGACTGCGCCATTCGAATTTTCTGATCAAAATACATAAGAAACAGTGAAAGAAGCTGCCGAATTCCACTTTTCATTTTTTGGGGTCAAAAAACACCAAAGGGGTTAACCTTACGTTTTTTTCAAAAATCTTAAAAAATTTAGGTGGCCTTTTTATTACTTAAATCGACGTACTTAGATGCCTACTGCTGGATTCAGCCCTCAGAACCTCGCGGAATCAATCAAAACAGTGTAAAATCGCGAAACAAATGGATGGCAAATTGACCCCGAATGTGTTACGTTTAAAGCCAAATAAAATAAAAAATATCATACTTACGAGAAATCTGACTGCGCCATTCGAATTTTCTGATCAAAATACATAAGAAACAGTGAAAGAAGCTGCCGAATTCCACTTTTCATTTTTTGGGGTCAAAAAACACCAAAGGGGTTAACCTTACGTTTTTTTCAAAAATCTTAAAAAATTTAAGTGGCCTTTTTATTACTTAAATCGACGTACTTAGATGCCTACTGCTGGATTCAGCCCTCAGAACCTCGCGGAATCAATCAAAACAGTGTAAAATCGCGAAACAAATGGATGGCAAATTGACCCCGAATGTGTTAGGTTTAAAGCCAAATAAAATAAAAAATATCATACTTACGAGAAATCTGACTGCGCCATTCGAATTTTCTGATCAAAATACATAAGAAACAGTGAAAGAAGCTGCCGAATTCCACTTTTCATTTTTTGGGGTCAAAAAACACCAAAGGGGTTAACCTTACGTTTTTTTCAAAAATCTTAAAAAATTTAGGTGGCCTTTTTATTACTTAAATCGACGTGCTTAGATGCCTACTGCTGGATTCAGCCCTCAGAACCTCGCGGAATCAATCAAAACAGTGTAAAATCGCGAAACAAATGGATGGCAAATTGACCCCGAATGTGTTACGTTTAAAGCCAAATAAAATAAAAAATATCATACTTACGAGAAATCTGACTGCGCCATTCGAATTTTCTGATCAAAATACATAAGAAACAGTGAAAGAAGCTGCCGAATTCCACTTTTCATTTTTTGGGGTCAAAAAACACGTAACCTTACGTTTTTTTCAAAAATCTTAAAAAATTTAGGTGGCCTTTTTATTACTTAAATCGACGTACTTAGATGCCTACTGCTGGATTCAGCCCTCAGAACCTCGCGGAATCAATCAAAACAGTGTAAAATCGCGAAACAAATGGATGGCAAATTGACCCCGAATGTGTTACGTTTAAAGCCAAATAAAATAAAAAATATCATACTTACGAGAAATCTGACTGCGCCATTCGAATTTTCTGATCAAAATACATAAGAAACAGTGAAAGAAGCTGCCGAATTCCACTTTTCATTTTTTGGGGTCAAAAAACACCAAAGGGGTTAACCTTACGTTTTTTTCAAAAATCTTAAAAAATTTAGGTGGCCTTTTTATTACTTAAATCGACGTACTTAGATGCCTACCTGCTGGATGCAGCCCTCAGAACCTCGCGGAATCAATCAAAACAGTGTAAAATCGCGAAACAAATGGATGGCAAATTGACCCCGAATGTGTTACGTTTAAAGCCAAATAAAATAAAAAATATCATACTTACTAGAAATCTGACTGCGCCATTCGAATTTTCTGATCAAAGTACATAAGAAACAGTGAAAGAAGCTGCCGAATTCCACTTTTCATTTTTTGGGGTCAAAAAACACCAAAGGGGTTAACCTTACGTTTTTTTCAAAAATCTTAAAAAATTTAGGTGGCCTTTTTATTACTTAAATCGACGTACTTAGATGCCTACTGCTGGATTGAGCCCTCAGAACCTCGCGGAATAAATCAAAACAGTGTAAAATCGCGAAACAAATGGATGGCAAATTGACCCCGAATGTGTTACGTTTAAAGCCAAATAAAATAAAAAATATCATACTTACTAGAAATCTGACTGCGCCATTCGAATTTTCTAATCAAAATACATAAGAAACAGTGAAAGAAGCTGCCGAATTCCACTTTTCATTTTTTGGGGTCAAAAAACAGCAAAGGGGTTAACCTTACGTTTTTTTCAAAAATCTTAAAAAATTTAGGTGGCCTTTTTATTACTTAAATCGACGTACTTAGATGCCTACTGCTGGATTCAGCCCTCAGAACCTCGCGGAATCAATCAAAACAGTGTAAAATCGCGAAACAAATGGATGGCAAATTGACCCCGAATGTGTTACGTTTAAAGCCAAATAAAATAAAAAATATCATACTTACGAGCAATCTGACTGCGCCATTCGAATTTTCTGATCAAAATACATAAGAAACAGTGAAAGAAGCTGCCGAATTCCACTTTTCATTTTTTGGGGTCAAAAAACACCAAAGGGGTTAACCTTACGTTTTTTTCAAAAATCTTAAAAAATTTAGGTGGCCTTTTTATTACTTAAATCGACGTACTTAGATGCCTACTGCTGGATTCAGCCCTCAGAACCTCGCGGAATCAATCAAAACAGTGTAAAATCGCGAAACAAATGGATGGCAAATTGACCCCGAATGTGTTACGTTTAAAGCCAAATAAAATAAAAAATATCATACTTACGAGTAATCTGACTGCGCCATTCGAATTTTCTGATCAAAATACATAAGAAACAGTGAAAGAAGCTGCCGAATTCCACTTTTCATTTTTTGGGGTCAAAAAACACCAAAGGGGTTAACCTTACGTTGGATGGATGGATGGCAAATTGACCCCGAATGTGTTACGTTTAAAGCCAAATAAAATAAAAAATATCATACTTACGAGCAATCTGACTGCGCCATTCGAATTTTCTGATCAAAATACATAAGAAACAGTGAAAGAAGCTGCCGAATTCCACTTTTCATTTTTTGGGGTCAAAAAACACCAAAGGGGTTAACCTTACGTTTTTTTCAAAAATCTTAAAAAATTTAGGTGGCCTTTTTATTACTTAAATCGACGTACTTAGATGCCTACTGCTGGATTCAGCCCTCAGAACCTCGCGGAATCAATCAAAACAGTGTAAAATCGCGAAACAAATGGATGGCAAATTGACCCCGAATGTGTTACGTTTAAAGCCAAATAAAATAAAAAATATCATACTTACGAGAAATCTGACTGCGCCATTCGAATTTTCTGATCAAAATACATAAGAAACAGTGAAAGAAGCTGCCGAATTCCACTTTTCATTTTTTGGGGTCAAAAAACACCAAAGGGGTTAACCTTACGTTTTTTTCAAAAATCTTAAAAAATTAAGGGGGCCTTTTTATTACTTAAATCGACGTACTTAGATGCCTACTGCTGGATTCAGCCCTCAGAACCTCGCGGAATCAATCAAAACAGTGTAAAATCGCGAAACAAATGGATGGCAAATTGACCCCGAATGTGTTACGTTTAAAGCCAAATAAAATAAAAAATATCATACTTACGAGAAATCTGACTGCGCCATTCGAATTTTCTGATCAAAATACATAAGAAACAGTGAAAGAAGCTGCCGAATTCCACTTTTCATTTTTTGGGGTCAAAAAACACCAAAGGGGTTAACCTTACGTTTTTTTCAAAAATCTTAAAAAATTTAGGTGGCCTTTTTATTACTTAAATCGACGTACTTAGATGCCTACTGCTGGATTCAGCCCTCAGAACCTCGCGGAATCAATCAAAACAGTGTAAAATCGCGAAACAAATGGATGGCAAATTGACCCCGAATGTGTTACGTTTAAAGCCAAATAAAATAAAAAATATCATACTTACGAGAAATCTGACTGCGCCATTCGAATTTTCTGATCAAAATACATAAGAAACAGTGAAAGAAGCTGCCGAATTCCACTTTTCATTTTTTGGGGTCAAAAACACCAAAGGGGTTAACCTTACGTTTTTTTCAAAAATCTTAAAAAATTTAGGTGGCCTTTTTATTACTTAAATCGACGTACTTAGATGCCTACTGCTGGATTCAGCCCTCAGAACCTCGCGGAATCAATCAAAACAGTGTAAAATCGCGAAACAAATGGATGGCAAATTGACCCCGAATGTGTTACGTTTAAAGCCAAATAAAATAAAAAATATCATACTTACGAGAAATCTGACTGCGCCATTCGAATTTTCTGATTAAAATACATAAGAAACAGTGAAAGAAGCTGCCGAATTCCACTTTTCATTTTTTGGGGTCAAAAAACACCAAAGGGGTTAACCTTACGTTTTTTTCGAAAATCTTAAAAAATTTAGGTGGCCTTTTTATTACTTAAATCGACGTACTTAGATGCCTACTGCTGGATTCAGCCCTCAGAACCTCGCGGAATCAATCAAAACAGTGTAAAATCGCGAAACAAATGGATGGCAAATTGACCCCGAATGTGTTACGTTTAAAGCCAAATAAAATAAAAAATATCATACTTACGAGAAATCTGACTGCGCCATTCGAATTTTCTGATCAAAATACATAAGAAACAGTGAAAGAAGCTGCCGAATTCCACTTTTCATTTTTTGGGGTCAAAAAACACCAAAGGGGTTAACCTTACGTTTTTTTCAAAAATCTTAAAAAATTAAGGGGGCCTTTTTATTACTTAAATCGACGTACTTAGATGCCTACTGCTGGATTCAGCCCTCAGAACCTCGCGGAATCAATCAAAACAGTGTAAAATCGCGAAACAAATGGATGGCAAATTGACCCCGAATGTGTTACGTTTAAAGCCAAATAAAATAAAAAATATCATACTTACGAGAAATCTGACTGCGCCATTCGAATTTTCTGATCAAAATACATAAGAAACAGTGAAAGAAGCTGCCGAATTCCACTTTTCATTTTTTGGGGTCAAAAAACACCAAAGGGGTTAACCTTACGTTTTTTTCAAAAATCTTAAAAAATTTAGGTGGCCTTTTTATTACTTAAATCGACGTGCTTAGATGCCTACTGCTGGATTCAGCCCTCAGAACCTCGCGGAATCAATCAAAACAGTGTAAAATCGCGAAACAAATGGATGGCAAATTGACCCCGAATGTGTTACGTTTAAAGCCAAATAAAATAAAAAATATCATACTTACGAGAAATCTGACTGCGCCATTCGAATTTTCTGATCAAAATACATAAGAAACAGTGAAAGAAGCTGCCGAATTCCACTTTTCATTTTTTGGGGTCAAAAAACACGTAACCTTACGTTTTTTTCAAAAATCTTAAAAAATTTAGGTGGCCTTTTTATTACTTAAATCGACGTACTTAGATGCCTACTGCTGGATTCAGCCCTCAGAACCTCGCGGAATCAATCAAAACAGTGTAAAATCGCGAAACAAATGGATGGCAAATTGACCCCGAATGTGTTACGTTTAAAGCCAAATAAAATAAAAAATATCATACTTACGAGAAATCTGACTGCGCCATTCGAATTTTCTGATCAAAATACATAAGAAACAGTGAAAGAAGCTGCCGAATTCCACTTTTCATTTTTTGGGGTCAAAAAACACCAAAGGGGTTAACCTTACGTTTTTTTCAAAAATCTTAAAAAATTTAGGTGGCCTTTTTATTACTTAAATCGACGTACTTAGATGCCTACTGCTGGATTCAGCCCTCAGAACCTCGCGGAATCAATCAAAACAGTGTAAAATCGCGAAACAAATGGATGGCAAATTGACCCCGAATGTGTTACGTTTAAAGCCAAATAAAATAAAAAATATCATACTTACGAGTAATCTGACTGCGCCATTCGAATTTTCTGATCAAAGTACATAAGAAACAGTGAAAGAAGCTGCCGAATTCCACTTTTTATTTTTTGGGGTCAAAAAACACCAAAGGGGTTAACCTTACGTTTTTTTCAAAAATCTTAAAAAATTTAGGTGGCCTTTTTATTACTTAAATCGACGTACTTAGATGCCTACCTGCTGGATGCAGCCCTCAGAACCTCGCGGAATCAATCAAAACAGTGTAAAATCGCGAAACAAATGGATGGCAAATTGACCCCGAATGTGTTACGTTTAAAGCCAAATAAAATAAAAAATATCATACTTACTAGAAATCTGACTGCGCCATTCGAATTTTCTGATCAAAATACATAAGAAACAGTGAAAGAAGCTGCCGAATTCCACTTTTCATTTTTTGGGGTCAAAAAACACCAAAGGGGTTAACCTTACGTTTTGTTCAAAAATCTTAAAAAATTTAGGTGGCCTTTTTATTACTTAAATCGACGTACTTAGATGCCTACTGCTGGATTGAGCCCTCAGAACCTCGCGGAATAAATCAAAACAGTGTAAAATCGCGAAACAAATGGATGGCAAATTGACCCCGAATGTGTTACGTTTAAAGCCAAATAAAATAAAAAATATCATACTTACTAGAAATCTGACTGCGCCATTCGAATTTTCTGATCAAAATACATAAGAAACAGTGAAAGAAGCTGCCGAATTCCACTTTTCATTTTTTGGGGTCAAAAAACAGCAAAGGGGTTAACCTTACGTTTTTTTCAAAAATCTTAAAAAATTTAGGTGGCCTTTTTATTACTTAAATCGACGTACTTAGATGCCTACTGCTGGATTCAGCCCTCAGAACCTCGCGGAATCAATCAAAACAGTGTAAAATCGCGAAACAAATGGATGGCAAATTGACCCCGAATGTGTTACGTTTAAAGCCAAATAAAATAAAAAATATCATACTTACGAGAAATCTGACTGCGCCATTCGAATTTTCTGATCAAAATACATAAGAAACAGTGAAAGAAGCTGCCGAATTCCACTTTTCATTTTTTGGGGTCAAAAAACACCAAAGGGGTTAACCTTACGTTGGATGGATGGATGGCAAATTGACCCCGAATGTGTTACGTTTAAAGCTAAATAAAATAAAAAATATCATACTTACGAGCAATCTGACTGCGCCATTCGAATTTTCTGATCAAAATACATAAGAAACAGTGAAAGAAGCTGCCGAATTCCACTTTTCATTTTTTGGGGTCAAAAAACACCAAAGGGGTTAACCTTACGTTTTTTTCAAAAATCTTAAAAAATTTAGGTGGCCTTTTTATTACTTAAATCGACGTACTTAGATGCCTACTGCTGGATTCAGCCCTCAGAACCTCGCGGAATCAATCAAAACAGTGTAAAATCGCGAAACAAATGGATGGCAAATTGACCCCGAATGTGTTACGTTTAAAGCCAAATAAAATAAAAAATATCATACTTACGAGTAATCTGACTGCGCCATTCGAATTTTCTGATCAAAATACATAAGAAACAGTGAAAGAAGCTGCCGAATTCCACTTTTCATTTTTTGGGGTCAAAAAACACCAAAGGGGTTGGATGGATGGATGGCAAATTGACCCCGAATGTGTTACGTTTAAAGCCAAATAAAATAAAAAATATCATACTTACGAGCAATCTGACTGCGCCATTCGAATTTGCTGATCAAAATACATAAGAAACAGTGAAAGAAGCTGCCGAATTCCACTTTTCATTTTTTGGGGTCAAAAAACACCAAAGGGGTTAACCTTACGTTTTTTTCAAAAATCTTAAAAAATTTAGGTGGCCTTTTTATTACTTAAATCGACGTACTTAGATGCCTACTGCTGGATTCAGCCCTCAGAACCTCGCGGAATCAATCAAAACAGTGTAAAATCGCGAAACAAATGGATGGCAAATTGACCCCGAATGTGTTACGTTTAAAGCCAAATAAAATAAAAATTATCATACTTACGAGAAATCTGACTGCGCCATTCGAATTTTCTGATCAAAATACATAAGAAACAGTGAAAGAAGCTGCCGAATTCCACTTTTCATTTTTTGGGGTCAAAAAACACCAAAGGGGTTAACCTTACGTTTTTTTCAAAAATCTTAAAAAATTTAGGTGGCCTTTTTATTACTTAAATCGACGTACTTAGATGCCTACTGCTGGATTGAGCCCTCAGAACCTCGCGGAATCAATCAAAACAGTGTAAAATCGCGAAACAAATGGATGGCAAATTGACCCCGAATGTGTTACGTTTAAAGCTAAATAAAATAAAAAATATCATACTTACGAGAAATCTGACTGCGCCATTCGAATTTTCTGATCAAAATACATAAGAAACAGTGAAAGAAGCTGCCGAATTCCACTTTTCATTTTTTGGGGTCAAAAAACACCAAAGGGGTTAACCTTACGTTTTTTTCAAAAATCTTAAAAAATTTAGGTGGCCGTTTTATTACTTAAATCGACGTACGTAGATGCCTACTGCTGGATTCAGCCCTCAGAACCTCGCGGAATCAATCAAAACAGTGTAAAATCGCGAAACAAATGGATGGCAAATTGACCCCGAATGTGTTACGTTTAAAGCCAAATAAAATAAAAAATATCATACTTACGAGAAATCTGACTGCGCCATTCGAATTTTCTGATCAAAATACATAAGAAACAGTGAAAGAAGCTGCCGAATTCCACTTTTCATTTTTTGGGGTCAAAAAACACCAAAGGGGTTAACCTTACGTTTTTTTCAAAAATCTTAAAAAATTTAGGTGGCCTTTTTATTACTTAAATCGACGTACTTAGATGCCTACTGCTGGATTCAGCCCTCAGAACCTCGCGGAATCAATCAAAACAGTGTAAAATCGCGAAACAAATGGATGGCAAATTGACCCCGAATGTGTTACGTTTAAAGCCAAATAAAATAAAAAATATCATACTTACGAGAAATCTGACTGCGCCATTCGAATTTTCTGATCAAAATACATAAGAAACAGTGAAAGAAGCTGCCGAATTCCACTTTTCATATTTTGGGGTCAAAAAACACCAAAGGGGTTAACCTTACGTTTTTTTCAAAAATCTTAAAATATTTAGGTGGCCTTTTTATTACTTAAATCGACGTATTTAGATGCCTACTGCTGGATTCAGCCCTCAGAACCTCGCGGAATCAATCAAAACAGTGCAAAATCGCGAAACAAATGGATGGCAAATTGACCCCGAATGTGTTACGTTTAAAGCCAAATAAAATAAAAAATATCATACTTACGAGAAATCTGACTGCGCCATTCGAATTTTCTGATCAAAATACATAAGAAACAGTGAAAGAAGCTGCCGAATTCCACTTTTCATTTTTTGGGGTCAAAAAACACCAAAGGGGTTAACCTTACGTTTTTTTCAAAAATCTTAAAAAATTTAGGTGGCCTTTTTATTACTTAAATCGACGTACTTAGATGCCTACTGCTGGATTCAGCCCTCAGAACCTCGCGGAATCAATCAAAACAGTGTAAAATCGCGAAACAAATGGATGGCAAATTGACCCCGAATGTGTGACGTTTAAAGCCAAATAAAATAAAAAATATCATACTTACGAGAAATCTGACTGCGCCATTCGAATTTTCTGATCAAAGTACATAAGAAACAGTGAAAGAAGCTGCCGAATTCCACTTTTCATTTTTTGGGGTCAAAAAACACCAAAGGGGTTAACCTTACGTTTTTTTCAAAAATCTTAAAAAATTTAGGTGGCCTTTTTATTTCTTAAATCGACGTACTTAGATGCCTACCGCTGGATTGAGCCCTCAGAACCTCGCGGAATCAATCAAAACAGTGTAAAATCGCGAAACAAATGGATGGCAAATTGACCCCGAATGTGTTACGTTTAAAGCCAAATAAAATAAAAAATATCATACTTACGAGAAATCTGACTGGGCCATTCGAATTTTCTGATCAAAATACATAAGAAACAGTGAAAGAAGCTGCCGAATTCCACTTTTCATTTTTTGGGGTCAAAAAACACCTAAGGGGTTAACCTTACCTTTTTTTTCAAAAATCTTAAAAAATTTAGGTGGCCGTTTTATTACTTAAATCGACGTACGTAGATGCCTACTGCTGGATTCAGCCCTCAGAACCTCGCGGAATCAATCAAAACAGTGTAAAATCGCGAAACAAATGGATGGCAAATTGACCCCGAATGTGTTACGTTTAAAGCCAAATAAAATAAAAAATATCATACTTACGAGAAATCTGACTGCGCCATTCGAATTTTCTGATCAAAACACATAAGAAACAGTGAAAGAAGCTGCCGAATTCAACTTTTCATTTTTTGGGGTCAAAAAACACCAAAGGGGTTAACCTTACGTTTTTTTCAAAAATCTTAAAAAATTTAGGTGGCCTTTTTATTACTTAAATCGACGTACTTAGATGCCTACTGCTGGATTCAGCCCTCAGAACCTCGCGGAATCAATCAAAACAGTGTAAAATCGCGAAACAAATGGATGGCAAATTGACCCCGAATGTGTTACGTTTAAAGCCAAATAAAATAAAAAATATCATACTTACGAGAAATCTGACTGCGCCATTCGAATTTTCTGATCAAAATACATAAGAAACAGTGAAAGAAGCTGCCGAATTCCACTTTTCATTTTTTGGGGTCAAAAAACACCAAAGGGGTTAACCTTACGTTTTTTTCAAAAATCTTAAAAAATTTAGGTGGCCTTTTTATTACTTAAATCGACGTACTTAGATGCCTACTGCTGGATTCAGCCCTCAGAACCTCGCGGAATCAATCAAAACATTGTAAAATCGCGAAACAAATGGATGGCAAATTGACCCCGAATGTGTTACGTTTAAAGCCAAATAAAATAAAAAATATCATACTTACGAGAAATCTGACTGCGCCATTCGAATTTTCTGATCAAAATACATAAGAAACAGTGAAGGAAGCTGCCGAATTCCACTTTTCATTTTTTGGGGTCAAAAAACACCAAAGGGGTTAACCTTACGTTTTTTTCAAAAATCTTAAAAAATTTAGGTGGCCTTTTTATTACTTAAATCGACGTACTTAGATGCCTACTGCTGGATTCAGCCCTCAGAACCTCGCGGAATCAATCAAAACAGTGTAAAATCGCGAAACAAATGGATGGCAAATTGACCCCGAATGTGTTACGTTTAAAGCCAAATAAAATAAAAAATATCATACTTACGAGAAATCTGACTGCGCCATTCGAATTTTCTGATCAAAATACATAAGAAACAGTGAAAGAAGCTGCCGAATTCCACTTTTCATTTTTTGGGGTCAAAAAACACCAAAGGGGTTAACCTTACGTTTTTTTCAAAAATCTTAAAAAATTTAGGTGGCCTTTTTATTACTTAAATCGACGTACTTAGATGCCTACTGCTGGATTCAGCCCTCAGAACCTCGCGGAATCAATCAAAACAATGTAAAATCGCGAAACAAATGGATGGCAAATTGACCCCGAATGTGTTACGTTTAAAGCCAAATAAAATAAAAAATATCATACTTACGAGAAATCTGACTGCGCCATGCGAATTTTCTGATCAAAATACATAAGAAACAGTGAAAGAAGCTGCCGAATTCCACTTTTCATTTTTTGGGGTCAAAAAACACCAAAGGGGTTAACCTTACGTTTTTTTCAAAAATCTTAAAAAATTTAGGTGGCCTTTTTATTACTTAAATCGACGTACTTAGATGCCTACTGCTGGATTCAGCCCTCAGAACCTCGCGGAATCAATCAAAACAGTTTAAAATCGCGAAACAAATGGATGGCAAATTGACCCCGAATGTGTTACGTTTAAAGCCAAATAAAATAAAAAATATCATACTTACGAGAAATCTGACTGCGCCATTTGAATTTTCTGATCAAAATACATAAGAAACAGTGAAAGAAGCTGCCGAATTCCACTTTTCATTTTTTGGGGTCAAAAAACACCAAAGGGGTTAACCTTACGTTTTTTTCAAAAATCTTAAAAAATTTAGGTGGCCTTTTTATTACTTAAATCGACGTACTTAGATGCCTACTGCTGGATTCAGCCCTCAGAACCTCGCGGAATCAATCAAAACAGTGTAAAATCGCGAAACAAATGGATGGCAAATTGACCCCGCATGTGTTACGTTTAAAGCCAAATAAAATAAAAAATATCATACTTACGAGAAATCTGACTGCGCCATTCGAATTTTCTGATCAAAATACATAAGAAACAGTGAAGGAAGCTGCCGAATTCCACTTTTCATTTTTTGGGGTCAAAAAACACCAAAGGGGTTAACCTTACGTTTTTTTCAAAAATCTTAAAAAATTTAGGTGGCCTTTTTATTACTTAAATCGACGTACTTAGATGCCTACTGCTGGATTCAGCCCTCAGAACCTCGCGGAATCAATCAAAACAGTGTAAAATCGCGAAACAAATGGATGGCAAATTGACCCCGAATGTGTTACGTTTAAAGCCAAATAAAATAAAAAATATCATACTTACGAGAAATCTGACTGCACCATTCGAATTTTCTGATCAAAATACATAAGAAACAGTGAAAGAAGCTGCCGAATTCCACTTTTCATTTTTTGGGGTCAAAAAACACCAAAGGGGTTAACCTTACGTTTTTTTCAAAAATCTTAAAAAATTTAGGTGGCCTTTTTATTACTTAAATCGACGTACTTAGATGCCTACTGCTGGATTCAGCCCTCAGAACCTCGCGGAATCAATCAAAACAGTGTAAAATCGCGAAACAAATGGATGGCAAATTGACCCCGAATGTGTTACGTTTAAAGCCAAATAAAATAAAAAATATCATACTTACGAGAAATCTGACTGCGCCATTCGAATTTTCTGATCAAAGTACATAAGAAACAGTGAAAGAAGCTGCCGAATTCCACTTTTCATTTTTTGGGGTCAAAAAACACCAAAGGGGTTAACCTTACGTTTTTTTCAAAAATCTTAAAAAATTTAGGTGGCCTTTTTATTACTTAAATCGACGTACTTAGATGCCTACCGCTGGATTGAGCCCTCAGAACCTCGCGGAATCAATCAAAACAGTGTAAAATCGCGAAACAAATGGATGGCAAATTGACCCCGAATGTGTTACGTTTAAAGCCAAATAAAATAAAAAATATCATACTTACGAGAAATCTGACTGCGCCATTCGAATTTTCTGATCAAAATACATAAGAAACAGTGAAGGAAGCTGCCGAATTCCACTTTTCATTTTTTGGGGTCAAAAAACACCAAAGGGGTTAACCTTACGTTTTTTTCAAAAATCTTAAAAAATTTAGGTGGCCTTTTTATTACTTAAATCGACGTACTTAGATGCCTACTGCTGGATTCAGCCCTCAGAACCTCGCGGAATCAATCAAAACAGTGTAAAATCGCGAAACAAATGGATGGCAAATTGACCCCGAATGTGTTACGTTTAAAGCCAAATAAAATAAAAAATATCATACTTACGAGAAATCTGACTGCGCCATTCGAATTTTCTGATCAAAATACATAAGAAACAGTGAAAGAAGCTGCCGAATTCCACTTTTCATTTTTTGGGGTCAAAAAACACCAAAGGGGTTAACTTTACGTTTTTTTCAAAAATCTTAAAAAATTTAGGTGGCCTTTTTATTACTTAAATCGACGTACTTAGATGCCTACTGCTGGATTCAGCCCTCAGAACCTCGCGGAATCAATCAAAACAGTGTAAAATCGCGAAACAAATGGATGGCAAATTGACCCCGAATGTGTTACGTTTAAAGCCAAATAAAATAAAAAATATCATACTTACGAGAAATCTGACTGCGCCATTCGAATTTTCTGATCAAAATACATAAGAAACAGTGAAAGAAGCTGCCGAATTCCACTTTTCATTTTTTGGGGTCAAAAAACACCAAAGGGGTTAACCTTACGTTTTTTTCAAAAATCTTAAAAAATTTAGGTGGCCTTTTTATTACTTAAATCGACGTACTTAGATGCCTACTGCTGGATTCAGCCCTCAGAACCTCGCGGAATCAATCAAAACATTGTAAAATCGCGAAACAAATGGATGGCAAATTGACCCCGAATGTGTTACGTTTAAAGCTAAATAAAATAAAAAATATCATACTTACGAGAAATCTGACTGCGCCATTCGAATTTTCTGATCAAAGTACATAAGAAAAAGTGAAAGAAGCTGCCGAATTCCACTTTTCATTTTTTGGGGTCAAAAAACACCAAAGGGGTTAACCTTACGTTTTTTTAAAAAATCTTAAAAAATTTAGGTGGCCTTTTTATTACTTAAATCGACGTACTTAGATGCCTACCGCTGGATTGAGCCCTCAGAACCTCGCGGAATCAATCAAAACAGTGTAAAATCGCGAAACAAATGGATGGCAAATTGACCCCGAATGTGTTACGTTTAAAGCCAAATAAAATAAAAAATATCATACTTACGAGAAATCTGACTGGGCCATTCGAATTTTCTGATCAAAATACATATGAAACAGTGAAAGAAGCTGCCGAATTCCACTTTTCATTTTTTGGGGTCAAAAAACACCAAAGGGGTTAACCTTACGTTTTTTTCAAAAATCTTAAAAAATTTAGGTGGCCTTTTTATTACTTAAATCGACGTACTTAGATGCCTACTGCTGGATTCAGCCCTCAGAACCTCGCGGAATCAATCAAAACAGTGTAAAATCGCGAAACAAATGGATGGCAAATTGACCCCGAATGTGTTACGTTTAAAGCCAAATAAAATAAAAAATATCATACTTACGAGAAATCTGACTGCGCCATGCGAATTTTCTGATCAAAATACATAAGAAACAGTGAAAGAAGCTGCCGAATTCCACTTTTCATTTTTTGGGGTCAAAAAACACCAAAGGGGTTAACCTTACGTTTTTTTCAAAAATCTTAAAAAATTTAGGTGGCCTTTTTATTACTTAAATCGACGTACTTAGATGCCTACTGCTGGATTCAGCCCTCAGAACTTCGCGGAATCAATCAAAACAGTTTAAAATCGCGAAACAAATGGATGGCAAATTGACCCCGAATGTGTTACGTTTAAAGCCAAATAAAATAAAAAATATCATACTTACGAGAAATCTGACTGCGCCATTTGAATTTTCTGATCAAAATACATAAGAAACAGTGAAAGAAGCTGCCGAATTCCACTTTTCATTTTTTGGGGTCAAAAAACACCAAAGGGGTTAACCTTACGTTTTTTTCAAAAATCTTAAAAAATTTAGGTGGCCTTTTTATTACTTAAATCGACGTACTTAGATGCCTACTGCTGGATTCAGCCCTCAGAACCTCGCGGAATCAATCAAAACAGTGTAAAATCGCGAAACAAATGGATGGCAAATTGACCCCGAATGTGTTACGTTTAAAGCCAAATAAAATAAAAAATATCATACTTACGAGAAATCTGACTGCGCCATTCGAATTTTCTGATCAAAATACATAAGAAACAGTGAAGGAACCTGCCGAATTCCACTTTTCATTTTTTGGGGTCAAAAAACACCAAAGGGGTTAACCTTACGTTTTTTTCAAAAATCTTAAAAAATTTAGGTGGCCTTTTTATTACTTAAATCGACGTACTTAGATGCCTACTGCTGGATTCAGCCCTCAGAACCTCGCGGAATCAATCAAAACAGTGTAAAATCGCGAAACAAATGGATGGCAAATTGACCCCGAATGTGTTACGTTTAAAGCCAAATAAAATAAAAAATATCATACTTACGAGAAATCTGACTGCGCCATTCGAATTTTCTGATCAAAGTACATAAGAAACAGTGAAAGAAGCTGCCGAATTCCACTTTTCATTTTTTGGGGTCAAAAAACACCAAAGGGGTTAACCTTACGTTTTTTTCAAAAATCTTAAAAAATTTAGGTGGCCGTTTTATTACTTAAATCGACGTACGTAGATGCCTACTGCTGGATTCAGCCCTCAGAACCTCGCGGAATCAATCAAAACAGTGTAAAATCGCGAAACAAATGGATGGCAAATTGACCCCGAATGTGTTACGTTTAAAGCCAAATAAAATAAAAAATATCATACTTACGAGAAATCTGACTGCGCCATTCGAATTTTCTGATCAAAATACATAAGAAACAGTGAAAGAAGCTGCCGAATTCCACTTTTCATTTTTTGGGGTCAAAAAACACCAAAGGGGTTAACCTTACGTTTTTTTCAAAAATCTTAAAAAATTTAGGTGGCCTTTTTATTACTTAAATCGACGTACTTAGATGCCTACTGCTGGATTCAGCCCTCAGAACCTCGCGGAATCAATCAAAACAATGTAAAATCGCGAAACAAATGGATGGCAAATTGACCCCGAATGTGTTACGTTTAAAGCCAAATAAAATAAAAAATATCATACTTACGAGAAATCTGACTGCGCCATGCGAATTTTCTGATCAAAATACATAAGAAACAGTGAAAGAAGCTGCCGAATTCCACTTTTCATTTTTTGGGGTCAAAAAACACCAAAGGGGTTAACCTTACGTTTTTTTCAAAAATCTTAAAAAATTTAGGTGGCCTTTTTATTACTTAAATCGACGTACTTAGATGCCTACTGCTGGATTCAGCCCTCAGAACCTCGCGGAATCAATCAAAACAGTTTAAAATCGCGAAACAAATGGATGGCAAATTGACCCCGAATGTGTTACGTTTAAAGCCAAATAAAATAAAAAATATCATACTTACGAGAAATCTGACTGCGCCATTTGAATTTTCTGATCAAAATACATAAGAAACAGTGAAAGAAGCTGCCGAATTCCACTTTTCATTTTTTGGGGTCAAAAAACACCAAAGGGGTTAACCTTACGTTTTTTTCAAAAATCTTAAAAAATTTAGGTGGCCTTTTTATTACTTAAATCGACGTACTTAGATGCCTACTGCTGGATTCAGCCCTCAGAACCTCGCGGAATCAATCAAAACAGTGTAAAATCGCGAAACAAATGGATGGCAAATTGACCCCGAATGTGTTACGTTTAAAGCCAAATAAAATAAAAAATATCATACTTACGAGAAATCTGACTGCGCCATTCGAATTTTCTGATCAAAATACATAAGAAACAGTGAAGGAAGCTGCCGAATTCCACTTTTCATTTTTTGGGGTCAAAAAACACCAAAGGGGTTAACCTTACGTTTTTTTCAAAAATCTTAAAAAATTTAGGTGGCCTTTTTATTACTTAAATCGACGTACTTAGATGCCTACTGCTGGATTCAGCCCTCAGAACCTCGCGGAATCAATCAAAACAGTGTAAAATCGCGAAACAAATGGATGGCAAATTGACCCCGAATGTGTTACGTTTAAAGCCAAATAAAATAAAAAATATCATACTTACGAGAAATCTGACTGCGCCATGCGAATTTTCTGATCAAAATACATAAGAAACAGTGAAAGAAGCTGCCGAATTCCACTTTTCATTTTTTGGGGTCAAAAAACACCAAAGGGGTTAACCTTACGTTTTTTTCAAAAATCTTAAAAAATTTAGGTGGCCTTTTTATTACTTAAATCGACGTACTTAGATGCCTACTGCTGGATTCAGCCCTCAGAACCTCGCGGAATCAATCAAAACAGTTTAAAATCGCGAAACAAATGGATGGCAAATTGACCCCGAATGTGTTACGTTTAAAGCCAAATAAAATAAAAAATATCATACTTACGAGAAATCTGACTGCGCCATTTGAATTTTCTGATCAAAATACATAAGAAACAGTGAAAGAAGCTGCCGAATTCCACTTTTCATTTTTTGGGGTCAAAAAACACCAAAGGGGTTAACCTTACGTTTTTTTCAAAAATCTTAAAAAATTTAGGTGGCCTTTTTATTACTTAAATCGACGTACTTAGATGCCTACTGCTGGATTCAGCCCTCAGAACCTCGCGGAATCAATCAAAACAGTGTAAAATCGCGAAACAAATGGATGGCAAATTGACCCCGAATGTGTTACGTTTAAAGCCAAATAAAATAAAAAATATCATACTTACGAGAAATCTGACTGCGCCATTCGAATTTTCTGATCAAAATACATAAGAAACAGTGAAGGAACCTGCCGAATTCCACTTTTCATTTTTTGGGGTCAAAAAACACCAAAGGGGTTAACCTTACGTTTTTTTCAAAAATCTTAAAAAATTTAGGTGGCCGTTTTATTACTTAAATCGACGTACGTAGATGCCTACTGCTGGATTCAGCCCTCAGAACCTCGCGGAATCAATCAAAACAGTGTAAAATCGCGAAACAAATGGATGGCAAATTGACCCCGAATGTGTTACGTTTAAAGCCAAATAAAATAAAAAATATCATACTTACGAGAAATCTGACTGCGCCATTCGAATTTTCTGATCAAAATACATAAGAAACAGTGAAAGAAGCTGCCGAATTCCACTTTTCATTTTTTGGGGTCAAAAAACACCAAAGGGGTTAACCTTACGTTTTTTTCAAAAATCTTAAAAAATTTAGGTGGCCTTTTTATTACTTAAATCGACGTACTTAGATGCCTACTGCTGGATTCAGCCCTCAGAACCTCGCGGAATCAATCAAAACAGTGTAAAATCGCGAAACAAATGGATGGCAAATTGACCCCGAATGTGTTACGTTTAAAGCCAAATAAAATAAAAAATATCATACTTACGAGAAATCTGACTGGGCTATTCGAATTTTCTGATCAAAATACATAAGAAACAGTGAAAGAAGCTGCCGAATTCCACTTTTCATTTTTTGGGGTCAAAAAACACCAAAGGGGTTAACCTTACGTTTTTTTCAAAAATCTTAAAAAATTTAGGTGGCCTTTTTATTACTTAAATCGACGTACTTAGATGCCTACTGCTGGATTCAGCCCTCAGAACCTCGCGGAATCAATCAAAACAGTTTAAAATCGCGAAACAAATGGATGGCAAATTGACCCCGAATGTGTTACGTTTAAAGCCAAATAAAATAAAAAATATCATACTTACGAGAAATCTGACTGCGCCATTTGAATTTTCTGATCAAAATACATAAGAAACAGTGAAAGAAGCTGCCGAATTCCACTTTTCATTTTTTGGGGTCAAAAAACACCAAAGGGGTTAACCTTACGTTTTTTTCAAAAATCTTAAAAAATTTAGGTGGCCTTTTTATTACTTAAATCGACGTACTTAGATGCCTACTGCTGGATTCAGCCCTCAGAACCTCGCGGAATCAATCAAAACAGTGTAAAATCGCGAAACAAATGGATGGCAAATTGACCCCGAATGTGTTACGTTTAAAGCCAAATAAAATAAAAAATATCATACTTACGAGAAATCTGACTGCGCCATTCGAATTTTCTGATCAAAATACATAAGAAACAGTGAAGGAAGCTGCCGAATTCCACTTTTCATTTTTTGGGGTCAAAAAACACCAAAGGGGTTAACCTTACGTTTTTTTCAAAAATCTTAAAAAATTTAGGTGGCCTTTTTATTACTTAAATCGACGTACTTAGATGCCTACTGCTGGATTCAGCCCTCAGAACCTCGCGGAATCAATCAAAACAGTGTAAAATCGCGAAACAAATGGATGGCAAATTGACCCCGAATGTGTTACGTTTAAAGCCAAATAAAATAAAAAATATCATACTTACGAGAAATCTGACTGCGCCATTCGAATTTTCTGATCAAAATACATAAGAAACAGTGAAAGAAGCTGCCGAATTCCACTTTTCATTTTTTGGGGTCAAAAAACACCAAAGGGGTTAACCTTACGTTTTTTTCAAAAATCTTAAAAAATTTAGGTGGCCTTTTTATTACTTAAATCGACGTACTTAGATGCCTACTGCTGGATTCAGCCCTCAGAACCTCGCGGAATCAATCAAAACAGTGTAAAATCGCGAAACAAATGGATGGCAAATTGACCCCGAATGTGTTACGTTTAAAGCCAAATAAAATAAAAAATATCATACTTACGAGAAATCTGACTGCGCCATTCGAATTTTCTGATCAAAGTACATAAGAAACAGTGAAAGAAGCTGCCGAATTCCACTTTTCATTTTTTGGGGTCAAAAAACACCAAAGGGGTTAACCTTACGTTTTTTTCAAAAATCTTAAAAAATTTAGGTGGCCTTTTTATTACTTAAATCGACGTACTTAGATGCCTACCGCTGGATTGAGCCCTCAGAACCTCGCGGAATCAATCAAAACAGTGTAAAATCGCGAAACAAATGGATGGCAAATTGACCCCGAATGTGTTACGTTTAAAGCCAAATAAAATAAAAAATATCATACTTACGAGAAATCTGACTGGGCCATTCGAATTTTCTGATCAAAATACATAAGAAACAGTGAAAGAAGCTGCCGAATTCCACTTTTCATTTTTTGGGGTCAAAAAACACCAAAGGGGTTAACCTTACGTTTTTTTCAAAAATCTTAAAAAATTTAGGTGGCCGTTTTATTACTTAAATCGACGTACGTAGATGCCTACTGCTGGATTCAGCCCTCAGAACCTCGCGGAATCAATCAAAACAGTGTAAAATCGCGAAACAAATGGATGGCAAATTGACCCCGAATGTGTTACGTTTAAAGCCAAATAAAATAAAAAATATCATACTTACGAGAAATCTGACTGCGCCATTCGAATTTTCTGATCAAAATACATAAGAAACAGTGAAGGAAGCTGCCGAATTCCACTTTTCATTTTTTGGGGTCAAAAAACACCAAAGGGGTTAACCTTACGTTTTTTTCAAAAATCTTAAAAAATTTAGGTGGCCTTTTTATTACTTAAATCGACGTACTTAGATGCCTACTGCTGGATTCAGCCCTCAGAACCTCGCGGAATCAATCAAAACAGTGTAAAATCGCGAAACAAATGGATGGCAAATTGACCCCGAATGTGTTACGTTTAAAGCCAAATAAAATAAAAAATATCATACTTACGAGAAATCTGACTGCGCCATTCGAATTTTCTGATCAAAATACATAAGAAACAGTGAAAGAAGCTGCCGAATTCCACTTTTCATTTTTGGGGTCAAAAAACACCAAAGGGGTTAACCTTACGTTTTTTTCAAAAATCTTAAAAAATTTAGGTGGCCGTTTTATTACTTAAATCGACGTACGTAGATGCCTACTGCTGGATTCAGCCCTCAGAACCTCGCGGAATCAATCAAAACAGTGTAAAATCGCGAAACAAATGGATGGCAAATTGACCCCGAATGTGTTACGTTTAAAGCCAAATAAAATAAAAAATATCATACTTACGAGAAATCTGACTGCGCCATTCGAATTTTCTGATCAAAATACATAAGAAACAGTGAAAGAAGCTGCCGAATTCCACTTTTCATTTTTTGGGGTCAAAAAACACCAAAGGGGTTAACCTTACGTTTTTTTCAAAAATCTTAAAAAATTTAGGTGGCCTTTTTATTACTTAAATCGACGTACTTAGATGCCTACTGCTGGATTCAGCCCTCAGAACCTCGCGGAATCAATCAAAACAGTGTAAAATCGCGAAACAAATGGATGGCAAATTGACCCCGAATGTGTTACGTTTAAAGCCAAATAAAATAAAAAATATCATACTTACGAGAAATCTGACTGGGCTATTCGAATTTTCTGATCAAAATACATAAGAAACAGTGAAAGAAGCTGCCGAATTCCACTTTTCATTTTTTGGGGTCAAAAAACACCAAAGGGGTTAACCTTACGTTTTTTTCAAAAATCTTAAAAAATTTAGGTGGCCTTTTTATTACTTAAATCGACGTACTTAGATGCCTACTGCTGGATTCAGCCCTCAGAACCTCGCGGAATCAATCAAAACAGTTTAAAATCGCGAAACAAATGGATGGCAAATTGACCCCGAATGTGTTACGTTTAAAGCCAAATAAAATAAAAAATATCATACTTACGAGAAATCTGACTGCGCCATTTGAATTTTCTGATCAAAATACATAAGAAACAGTGAAAGAAGCTGCCGAATTCCACTTTTCATTTTTTGGGGTCAAAAAACACCAAAGGGGTTAACCTTACGTTTTTTTCAAAAATCTTAAAAAATTTAGGTGGCCTTTTTATTACTTAAATCGACGTACTTAGATGCCTACTGCTGGATTCAGCCCTCAGAACCTCGCGGAATCAATCAAAACAGTGTAAAATCGCGAAACAAATGGATGGCAAATTGACCCCGAATGTGTTACGTTTAAAGCCAAATAAAATAAAAAATATCATACTTACGAGAAATCTGACTGCGCCATTCGAATTTTCTGATCAAAATACATAAGAAACAGTGAAGGAAGCTGCCGAATTCCACTTTTCATTTTTTGGGGTCAAAAAACACCAAAGGGGTTAACCTTACGTTTTTTTCAAAAATCTTAAAAAATTTAGGTGGCCTTTTTATTACTTAAATCGACGTACTTAGATGCCTACTGCTGGATTCAGCCCTCAGAACCTCGCGGAATCAATCAAAACAGTGTAAAATCGCGAAACAAATGGATGGCAAATTGACCCCGAATGTGTTACGTTTAAAGCCAAATAAAATAAAAAATATCATACTTACGAGAAATCTGACTGCGCCATTCGAATTTTCTGATCAAAATACATAAGAAACAGTGAAAGAAGCTGCCGAATTCCACTTTTCATTTTTTGGGGTCAAAAAACACCAAAGGGGTTAACCTTACGTTTTTTTCAAAAATCTTAAAAAATTTAGGTGGCCTTTTTATTACTTAAATCGACGTACTTAGATGCCTACTGCTGGATTCAGCCCTCAGAACCTCGCGGAATCAATCAAAACAGTGTAAAATCGCGAAACAAATGGATGGCAAATTGACCCCGAATGTGTTACGTTTAAAGCCAAATAAAATAAAAAATATCATACTTACGAGAAATCTGACTGCGCCATTCGAATTTTCTGATCAAAGTACATAAGAAACAGTGAAAGAAGCTGCCGAATTCCACTTTTCATTTTTTGGGGTCAAAAAACACCAAAGGGGTTAACCTTACGTTTTTTTCAAAAATCTTAAAAAATTTAGGTGGCCTTTTTATTACTTAAATCGACGTACTTAGATGCCTACCGCTGGATTGAGCCCTCAGAACCTCGCGGAATCAATCAAAACAGTGTAAAATCGCGAAACAAATGGATGGCAAATTGACCCCGAATGTGTTACGTTTAAAGCCAAATAAAATAAAAAATATCATACTTACGAGAAATCTGACTGGGCCATTCGAATTTTCTGATCAAAATACATAAGAAACAGTGAAAGAAGCTGCCGAATTCCACTTTTCATTTTTTGGGGTCAAAAAACACCAAAGGGGTTAACCTTACGTTTTTTTCAAAAATCTTAAAAAATTTAGGTGGCCGTTTTATTACTTAAATCGACGTACGTAGATGCCTACTGCTGGATTCAGCCCTCAGAACCTCGCGGAATCAATCAAAACAGTGTAAAATCGCGAAACAAATGGATGGCAAATTGACCCCGAATGTGTTACGTTTAAAGCCAAATAAAATAAAAAATATCATACTTACGAGAAATCTGACTGCGCCATTCGAATTTTCTGATCAAAATACATAAGAAACAGTGAAGGAAGCTGCCGAATTCCACTTTTCATTTTTTGGGGTCAAAAAACACCAAAGGGGTTAACCTTACGTTTTTTTCAAAAATCTTAAAAAATTTAGGTGGCCTTTTTATTACTTAAATCGACGTACTTAGATGCCTACTGCTGGATTCAGCCCTCAGAACCTCGCGGAATCAATCAAAACAGTGTAAAATCGCGAAACAAATGGATGGCAAATTGACCCCGAATGTGTTACGTTTAAAGCCAAATAAAATAAAAAATATCATACTTACGAGAAATCTGACTGCGCCATTCGAATTTTCTGATCAAAATACATAAGAAACAGTGAAAGAAGCTGCCGAATTCCACTTTTCATTTTTGGGGTCAAAAAACACCAAAGGGGTTAACCTTACGTTTTTTTCAAAAATCTTAAAAAATTTAGGTGGCCTTTTTATTACTTAAATCGACGTACTTAGATGCCTACTGCTGGATTCAGCCCTCAGAACCTCGCGGAATCAATCAAAACAGTGTAAAATCGCGAAACAAATGGATGGCAAATTGACCCCGAATGTGTTACGTTTAAAGCCAAATAAAATAAAAAATATCATACTTACGAGAAATCTGACTGCGCCATTCGAATTTTCTGATCAAAATACATAAGAAACAGTGAAAGAAGCTGCCGAATTCCACTTTTCATTTTTTGGGGTCAAAAAACACCAAAGGGGTTGACCTTACGCTTTTTTCAAAAATCTTAAAAAATTTAGGTGGCCTTTTTATTACTTAAATCGACGTACTTAGATGCCTACTGCTGGATTCAGCCCTCAGAACCTCGCGGAATCAATCAAAACAGTGTAAAATCGCGAAACAACTGGATGGCAAATTGACCCCGAATGTGTTACGTTTAAAGCCAAATAAAATAAAAAATATCATACTTACGAGAAATCCGACTGCGCCATTCGAATTTTCTGATCAAAATACATAAGAAACAGTGAAAGAAGCTGCCGAATTCCACTTTTCATTTTTTGGGGTCAAAAAACACCAAAGGGGTTAACCTTACGTTTTTTTCAAAAATCTTAAAAAATTTAGGTGGCCTTTTTATTACTTAAATCGACGTACTTAGATGCCTACTGCTGGATTCAGCCCTCAGAACCTCGCGGAATCAATCAAAACAGTGTAAAATCGCGAAACAAATGGATGGCAAATTGACCCCGAATGTGTTACGTTTAAAGCCAAATAAAATAAAAAATATCATACTTACGAGAAATCTGACTGCGCCATTCGAATTTTCTGATCAAAATACATAAGAAACAGTGAAAGAAGCTGCCGAATTCCACTTTTCATTTTTTGGGGTCAAAAAACACCAAAGGGGTTAACCTTACGTTTTTTTCAAAAATCTTAAAAAATTTAGGTGGCCTTTTTATTACTTAAATCGACGTACATAAATGCCTACTGCTGGATTCAGCCCTCAGAACCTCGCGGAATCAATCAAAACAGTGTAAAATCGCGAAACAAATGGATGGCAAATTGACCCCGAATGTGTTACGTTTAAAGCCAAATAAAATAAAAAATATCATACTTACGAGAAATCTGACTGCGCCATTCGAATTTTCTGATCAAAATACATAAGAAACAGTGAAAGAAGCTGCCGAATTCCACTTTTCATTTTTTGGGGTCAAAAAACACCAAAGGGGTTAACCTTACGTTTTTTTCAAAAATCTTAAAAAATTTAGGTGGCCGTTTTATTACTTAAATCGACGTACGTAGATGCCTACTGCTGGATTCAGCCCTCAGAACCTCGCGGAATCAATCAAAACAGTGTAAAATCGAGAAACAAATGGATGGCAAATTGACCCCGAATGTGTTACGTTTAAAGCTAAATAAAATAAAAAATATCATACTTACGAGAAATCTGACTGCGCCATTCGAATTTTCTGATCAAAATACATAAGAAACAGTGAAAGAAGCTGCCGAATTCCACTTTTCATTTTTTGGGGTCAAAAAACACCAAAGGGGTTAACCTTACGTTTTTTTCAAAAATCTTAAAAAATTTAGGTGGCCTTTTTATTACTTAAATCGACGTACTTAGATGCCTACCGCTGGATTGAGCCCTCAGAACCTCGCGGAATCAATCAAAACAGTGTAAAATCGCGAAACAAATGGATGGCAAATTGACCCCGAATGTGTTACGTTTAAAGCCAAATAAAATAAAAAATATCATACTTACGAGAAATCTGACTGGGCCATTCGAATTTTCTGATCAAAATACATAAGAAACAGTGAAAGAAGCTGCCGAATTCCACTTTTCATTTTTTGGGGTCAAAAAACACCAAAGGGGTTAACCTTACGTTTTTTTCAAAAATCTTAAAAAATTTAGGTGGCCTTTTTATTACTTAAATCGACGTACTTAGATGCCTACTGCTGGATTCAGCCCTCAGAACCTCGCGGAATCAATCAAAACAGTGTAAAATCGCGAAACAAATGGATGGCAAATTGACCCCGAATGTGTTACGTTTAAAGCCAAATAAAATAAAAAATATCATACTTACGAGAAATCTGACTGCGCCATGCGAATTTTCTGATCAAAATACATAAGAAACAGTGAAAGAAGCTGCCGAATTCCACTTTTCATTTTTTGGGGTCAAAAAACACCAAAGGGGTTAACCTTACGTTTTTTTCAAAAATCTTAAAAAATTTAGGTGGCCTTTTTATTACTTAAATCGACGTACTTAGATGCCTACTGCTGGATTCAGCCCTCAGAACCTCGCGGAATCAATCAAAACAGTTTAAAATCGCGAAACAAATGGATGGCAAATTGACCCCGAATGTGTTACGTTTAAAGCCAAATAAAATAAAAAATATCATACTTACGAGAAATCTGACTGCGCCATTTGAATTTTCTGATCAAAATACATAAGAAACAGTGAAAGAAGCTGCCGAATTCCACTTTTCATTTTTTGGGGTCAAAAAACACCAAAGGGGTTAACCTTACGTTTTTTTCAAAAATCTTAAAAAATTTAGGTGGCCTTTTTATTACTTAAATCGACGTACTTAGATGCCTACTGCTGGATTCAGCCCTCAGAACCTCGCGGAATCAATCAAAACAGTGTAAAATCGCGAAACAAATGGATGGCAAATTGACCCCGAATGTGTTACGTTTAAAGCCAAATAAAATAAAAAATATCATACTTACGAGAAATCTGACTGCGCCATTCGAATTTTCTGATCAAAATACATAAGAAACAGTGAAAGAAGCTGCCGAATTCCACTTTTCATTTTTTGGGGTCAAAAAACACCAAAGGGGTTAACCTTACGTTTTTTTCAAAAATCTTAAAAAATTTAGGTGGCCTTTTTATTACTTAAATCGACGTACTTAGATGCCTACTGCTGGATTCAGCCCTCAGAACCTCGCGGAATCAATCAAAACAGTGTAAAATCGCGAAACAAATGGATGGCAAATTGACCCCGAATGTGTTACGTTTAAAGCCAAATAAAATAAAAAATATCATACTTACGAGAAATCTGACTGCGCCATTTGAATTTTCTGATCAAAATACATAAGAAACAGTGAAAGAAGCTGCCGAATTCCACTTTTCATTTTTTGGGGTCAAAAAACACCAAAGGGGTTAACCTTACGTTTTTTTCAAAAATCTTAAAAAATTTAGGTGGCCTTTTTATTACTTAAATCGACGTACTTAGATGCCTACTGCTGGATTCAGCCCTCAGAACCTCGCGGAATCAATCAAAACAGTGTAAAATCGCGAAACAAATGGATGGCAAATTGACCCCGAATGTGTTACGTTTAAAGCCAAATAAAATAAAAAATATCATACTTACGAGAAATCTGACTGCGCCATTCGAATTTTCTGATCAAAATACATAAGAAACAGTGAAGGAAGCTGCCGAATTCCACTTTTCATTTTTTGGGGTCAAAAAACACCAAAGGGGTTAACCTTACGTTTTTTTCAAAAATCTTAAAAAATTTAGGTGGCCTTTTTATTACTTAAATCGACGTACTTAGATGCCTACTGCTTGATTCAGCCCTCAGAACCTCGCGGAATCAATCAAAACAGTGTAAAATCGCGAAACAAATGGATGGCAAATTGACCCCGAATGTGTTACGTTTAAAGCCAAATAAAATAAAAAATATCATACTTACGAGAAATCTGACTGGGCCATTCGAATTTTCTGATCAAAATACATAAGAAACAGTGAAAGAAGCTGCCGAATTCCACTTTTCATTTTTTGGGGTCAAAAAACACCAAAGGGGTTAACCTTACGTTTTTTTCAAAAATCTTAAAAAATTTAGGTGGCCTTTTTATTACTTAAATCGACGTACTTAGATGCCTACTGCTGGATTCAGCCCTCAGAACCTCGCGGAATCAATCAAAACAGTTTAAAATCGCGAAACAAATGGATGGCAAATTGACCCCGAATGTGTTACGTTTAAAGCCAAATAAAATAAAAAATATCATACTTACGAGAAATCTGACTGCGCCATTTGAATTTTCTGATCAAAATACATAAGAAACAGTGAAAGAAGCTGCCGAATTCCACTTTTCATTTTTTGGGGTCAAAAAACACCAAAGGGGTTAACCTTACGTTTTTTTCAAAAATCTTAAAAAATTTAGGTGGCCTTTTTATTACTTAAATCGACGTACTTAGATGCCTACTGCTGGATTCAGCCCTCAGAACCTCGCGGAATCAATCAAAACAGTGTAAAATCGCGAAACAAATGGATGGCAAATTGACCCCGAATGTGTTACGTTTAAAGCCAAATAAAATAAAAAATATCATACTTACGAGAAATCTGACTGCGCCATTCGAATTTTCTGATCAAAATACATAAGAAACAGTGAAGGAAGCTGCCGAATTCCACTTTTCATTTTTTGGGGTCAAAAAACACCAAAGGGGTTAACCTTACGTTTTTTTCAAAAATCTTAAAAAATTTAGGTGGCCTTTTTATTACTTAAATCGACGTACTTAGATGCCTACTGCTGGATTCAGCCCTCAGAACCTCGCGGAATCAATCAAAACAGTGTAAAATCGCGAAACAAATGGATGGCAAATTGACCCCGAATGTGTTACGTTTAAAGCCAAATAAAATAAAAAATATCATACTTACGAGAAATCTGACTGCGCCATTCGAATTTTCTGATCAAAATACATAAGAAACATTGAAAGAAGCTGCCGAATTCCACTTTTCATTTTTTGGGGTCAAAAAACACCAAAGGGGTTAACCTTACGTTTTTTTCAAAAATCTTAAAAAATCTAGGTGGCCTTTTTATTACTTAAATCGACGTACTTAGATGCCTACTGCTGGATTCAGCCCTCAGAACCTCGCGGAATCAATCAAAACAGTGTAAAATCGCGAAACAAATGGATGGCAAATTGACCCCGAATGTGTTACGTTTAAAGCCAAATAAAATAAAAAATATCATACTTACGAGAAATCTGACTGCGCCATTCGAATTTTCTGATCAAAGTACATAAGAAACAGTGAAAGAAGCTGCCGAATTCCACTTTTCATTTTTTGGGGTCAAAAAACACCAAAGGGGTTAACCTTACGTTTTTTTCAAAAATCTTAAAAAATTTAGGTGGCCTTTTTATTACTTAAATCGACGTACTTAGATGCCTACCGCTGGATTGAGCCCTCAGAACCTCGCGGAATCAATCAAAACAGTGTAAAATCGCGAAACAAATGGATGGCAAATTGACCCCGAATGTGTTACGTTTAAAGCCAAATAAAATAAAAAATATCATACTTACGAGAAATCTGACTGGGCCATTCGAATTTTCTGATCAAAATACATAAGAAACAGTGAAAGAAGCTGCCGAATTCCACTTTTCATTTTTTGGGGTCAAAAAACACCAAAGGGGTTAACCTTACGTTTTTTTCAAAAATCTTAAAAAATTTAGGTGGCCGTTTTATTACTTAAATCGACGTACGTAGATGCCTACTGCTGGATTCAGCCCTCAGAACCTCGCGGAATCAATCAAAACAGTGTAAAATCGCGAAACAAATGGATGGCAAATTGACCCCGAATGTGTTACGTTTAAAGCCAAATAAAATAAAAAATATCATACTTACGAGAAATCTGACTGCGCCATGCGAATTTTCTGATCAAAATACATAAGAAACAGTGAAAGAAGCTGCCGAATTCCACTTTTCATTTTTTGGGGTCAAAAAACACCAAAGGGGTTAACCTTACGTTTTTTTCAAAAATCTTAAAAAATTTAGGTGGCCTTTTTATTACTTAAATCGACGTACTTAGATGCCTACCGCTGGATTGAGCCCTCAGAACCTCGCGGAATCAATCAAAACAGTGTAAAATCGCGAAACAAATGGATGGCAAATTGACCCCGAATGTGTTACGTTTAAAGCCAAATAAAATAAAAAATATCATACTTACGAGAAATCTGACTGGGCCATTCAAATTTTCTGATCAAAATACATAAGAAACAGTGAAAGAAGCTGCCGAATTCCACTTTTCATTTTTTGGGGTCAAAAAACACCAAAGGGGTTAACCTTACGTTTTTTTCAAAAATCTTAAAAAATTTAGGTGGCCGTTTTATTACTTAAATCGACGTACGTAGATGCCTACTGCTGGATTCAGCCCTCAGAACCTCGCGGAATCAATCAAAACAGTGTAAAATCGCGAAACAAATGGATGGCAAATTGACCCCGAATGTGTTACGTTTAAAGCCAAATAAAATAAAAAATATCATACTTACGAGAAATTAGACTGCGCCATTCGAATTTTCTGATCAAAATACATAAGAAATAGTGAAAGTAGCTGCCGAATTCCGCTTTTCATTTTTTGGGGTCAAAAAACACCAAAGGGGTTAACCTTACGTTTTTTTCAAAAATCTTAAAAAATTTAGGTGGCCTTTTTATTACTTAAATCGACGTACTTAGATGCCTACTGCTGGATTCAGCCCTCAGAACCTCGCGGAATCAATCAAAACAGTGTAAAATCGCGAAACAAATGGATGGCAAATTGACCCCGAATGTGTTACGTTTAAAGCCAAATAAAATAAAAAATATCATACTTCCGAGAAATCTGACTGCGCCATTCGAATTTTCTGATCAAAATACATATGAAACAGTGAAAGAAGCTGCCGAATTCCACTTTTCATTTTTTGGGGTCAAAAAACACCAAAGGGGTTAATCTTACTTTTTTTCAAAAATCTTAAAAAATTTAGGTGGCCTTTTTATTACTTAAATCGACGTACGTAGATGCCTACTGCTGGATTCAGCCCTCAGAACCTCGCGGAATCAATCACAACAGTGTAAAATCGCGAAACAAATGGATGGCAAATTGACCCCGAATGTGTTACGTTTAAAGCCAAATATAATAAAAAATATCATACTTACGAGAAATCTGACTGCGCCATTCGAATTTTCTGATCAAAATACATAAGAAACAGTGAAAGAAGCTGCCGAATACCACTTTTCATTTTTTGGGGTCAAAAAACACCAAAGGGGTTAACCTTACGTTTTTTTCAAAAATCTTAAAAAATTCAGTTGGCCTTTTTATTACTTAAATCGACGTACTTAGATGCCTACTGCTGGATTCAGCCCTCAGAACCTCGCGGAATCAATCAAAACAGTGTAAAATCGCGAAACAAATGGATGGCAAATTGACCCCGAATTTGTTACGTTTAAAGCCAAATAAAATAAAAAATATCATACTTACGAGAAATCTGACTGCGCCATTCGAATTTTCTGATCAAAATACATAAGAAACAGTGAAAGAAGCTGCCGAATTCCACTTTTCATTTTTTGGGGTCAAAAAACACCAAAGGGGTTAACCTTACGTTTTTTTCAAAAATCTTAAAAAATTTAGGTGGCCTTTTTATTACTTAAATCGACGTACTTAGATGCCTACTGCTGGATTCAGCCCTCAGAACCTCGCGGAATCAATCAAAACAGTGTAAAATCGCGAAACAAATGGATGGCAAATTGACCCCGAATGTGTTACGTTTAAAGCCAAATAAAATAAAAAATATCATCCTTACGAGAAATCTGACTGCGCCATTCGAATTTTCTGATCAAAATACATAAGAAACAGTGAAAGAAGCTGCCGAATTCCACTTTTCATTGTTTGGGGTCAAAAAACACCAAAGGGGTTAACCTTACGTTTTTTTCAAAAATCTTAAAAAATTTAGGTGGCCTTTTTATGACTTAAATCGACGTACTTAGATGCCTACTGCTGGATTCAGCCCTCAGAACCTCGCGGAATCAATCAAAACAGTGTAAAATCGCGAAACAAATGGATGGCAAATTGACCCCGAATGTGTTACGTTTAAAGCCAAATAAAATAAAAAATATCATACTTACGAGAAATCTGACTGCGCCATTCGAATTTTCTGATCAAAATACATAAGAAACAGTGAAAGAAGCTGCCGCATTCCACTTTTCATTGTTTGGGGTCAAAAAACACCAAAGGGGTTAACCTTACGTTTTTTTCAAAAATCTTAAAAAATTTAGGTGGCCTTTTTATTACTTAAATCGTCGTACTTAGATGCCTACTGCTGGATTCAGCCCTCAGAACCTCGCGGAATCAATCAAAACAGTGTAAAATCGCGAAACAAATGGATGGCAAATTGACCCCGAATGTGTTACGTTTAAAGCCAAATAAAATAAAAAATATCATACTTACGAGAAATCTGACTGCGCCATTCGAATTTTTTGATCAAAATACATAAGAAACAGTGAAAGAAGCTGCCGAATTCCGCTTTTCATTTTTTGGGGTCAAAAAACACCAAAGGGGTTAACCTTACGTTTTTTTTCAAAAATCTTAAAAAATTTAGGTGGCCTTTTTATTACTTAAATCGACGTACTTAGATGCCTACTGCTGGATTCAGCCCTCAAAACCTCGCGGAATCAACAAAACATTGTAAAATCGCGAAACAAATGGATGGCAAATTGACCCCGAATGTGTTACGTTTAAAGCCAAATAAAATAAAAAATATCATACTTACGAGAAATCTGACTGCGCCATTCGAATTTTCTGATCAAAATACATAAGAAACAGTGAAAGAAGCTGCCGAATTCCACTTTTCATTTTTTGGGGTCAAAAAACACCAAAGGGGTTAACCTTACGTTTTTTTCAAAAATCCTAAAAAATTTAGGTGGCCTTTTTATTACTGAAATCGACGTACTTACATGCCTACTGCTGGATTCAGCCCTCAGAACCTCGCGGAATCAATCAAAACATTGTAAAATCGCGAAACAAATGGATGGCAAATTGACCCCGAATGTGTTACGTTTAAAGCCAAATAAAATAAAAAATATCATACTTACGAGAAATCTGACTGCGCCATTCGAATTTTCTGATCAAAATACATAAGAAACAGTGAAAGAAGCTGCCGAATTCCACTTTTCATTTTTTGGGGTCAAAAAACACCAAACCTTACGTTTTTTTCAAAAATCTTAAAAAATTTAGGTGGCCTTTTTATTACTTAAATCGACGTACGTAGATGCCTGCTGCTGGATTCAGCCCTCAGAACCTCGCGGAATCAATCAAAACAGTGTAAAATCGCGAAACAAATGGACGGCAAATTGACCCCGATGGTGTTACGTTTAAAGCCAAATAAAATAAAAAATATCATACTTACGAGAAATCTGACTGCGCCATTCGAATTTTCTGATCAAAATACATAAGAAACAGTGAAAGAAGCTGCCGAATTCCACTTTTCATTTTTTGGGGTCAAAAAACACCAAAGGGGTTAACCTTACGTTTTTTTCAAAAATCTTAAAAAATTTAGGTGGCCTTTTTATTACTTAAATCGACGTACGTAGATGCCTGCTGCTGGATTCAGCCCTCAGAACCTCGCGGAATCAATCAAAACAGTGTAAAATCGCGAAACAAATGGATGGCAAATTGACCCCGAATGTGTTACGTTTAAAGCCAAATTAAATAAAAAATATCATACTTACGAGAAATCTGACTGCGCCATTCGAATTTTCTGATCAAAATACATAAGAAACAGTGAAAGAAGCTGCCGAATTCCACTTTTCATTTTTTGGGGTCAAAAAACACCAAAGGGGTTAACCTTACGTTTTTTTCAAAAATCTTAAAAAATTTAGGTGGCCTTTTTATGACTTAAATCGACGTACTTAGATGCCTACTGCTGGATTCAGCCCTCAGAACCTCGCGGAATCAATCAAAACAGTGTAAAATCGCGAAACAAATGGATGGCAAATTGACCCCGAATGTGTTACGTTTAAAGCCAAATAAAATAAAAAATATCATACTTACGAGAAATCTGACTGCGCCATTCGAATTTTCTGATCAAAATACATAAGAAACAGTGAAAGAAGCTGCCGCATTCCACTTTTCATTGTTTGGGGTCAAAAAACACCAAAGGGGTTAACCTTACGTTTTTTTCAAAAATCTTAAAAAATTTAGGTGGCCTTTTTATTACTTAAATTGTCGTACTTAGATGCCTACTGCTGGATTCAGCCCTCAGAACCTCGCGGAATCAATCAAAACAGTGTAAAATCGCGAAACAAATGGATGGCAAATTGACCCCGAATGTGTTACGTTTAAAGCCAAATAAAATAAAAAATATCATACTTACGAGAAATCTGACTGCGCCATTCGAATTTTTTGATCAAAATACATAAGAAACAGTGAAAGAAGCTGCCGAATTCCGCTTTTCATTTTTTGGGGTCAAAAAACACCAAAGGGGTTAACCTTACGTTTTTTTTCAAAAATCTTAAAAAATTTAGGTGGCCTTTTTATTACTTAAATCGACGTACTTAGATGCCTACTGCTGGATTCAGCCCTCAAAACCTCGCGGAATCAATCAAAACATTGTAAAATCGCGAAACAAATGGATGGCAAATTGACCCCGAATGTGTTACGTTTAAAGCCAAATAAAATAAAAAATATCATACTTACGAGAAATCTGACTGCGCCATTCGAATTTTCTGATCAAAATACATAAGAAACAGTGAAAGAAGCTGCCGAATTCCACTTTTCATTTTTTGGGGTCAAAAAACACCAAAGGGGTTAACCTTACGTTTTTTTCAAAAATCCTAAAAAATTTAGGTGGCCTTTTTATTACTGAAATCGACGTACTTAGATGCCTACTGCTGGATTCAGCCCTCAGAACCTCGCGGAATCAATCAAAACATTGTAAAATCGCGAAACAAATGGATGGCAAATTGACCCCGAATGTGTTACGTTTAAAGCCAAATAAAATAAAAAATATCATACTTACGAGAAATCTGACTGCGCCATTCGAATTTTCTGATCAAAATACATAAGAAACAGTGAAAGAAGCTGCCGAATTCCACTTTTCATTTTTTGGGGTCAAAAAACACCAAACCTTACGTTTTTTTCAAAAATCTTAAAAAATTTAGGTGGCCTTTTCATTACTTAAATCGACGTACGTAGATGCCTGCTGCTGGATTCAGCCCTCAGAACCTCGCGGAATCAATCAAAACAGTGTAAAATCGCGAAACAAATGGACGGCAAATTGACCCCGATGGTGTTACGTTTAAAGCCAAATAAAATAAAAAATATCATACTTACGAGAAATCTGACTGCGCCATTCGAATTTTCTGATCAAAATACATAAGAAACAGTGAAAGAAGCTGCCGAATTCCACTTTTCATTTTTTGGGGTCAAAAAACACCAAAGGGGTTAACCTTACGTTTTTTTCAAAAATCTTAAAAAATTTAGGTGGCCTTTTTATTACTTAAATCGACGTACGTAGATGCCTGCTGCTGGATTCAGCCCTCAGAACCTCGCGGAATCAATCAAAACAGTGTAAAATCGCGAAACAAATGGATGGCAAATTGACCCCGAATGTGTTACGTTTAAAGCCAAATTAAATAAAAAATATCATACTTACGAGAAATCTGACTGCGCCATTCGAATTTTCTGATCAAAATACATAAGAAACAGTGAAAGAAGCTGCCGAATTCCACTTTTCATTTTTTGGGGTCAAAAAACACCAAAGGGGTTAACCTTACGTTTTTTTCAAAAATCTTAAAAAATTTAGGTGGCCTTTTTATTACTTAAATCGACGTACGTAGATGCCTGCTGCTGGATTCAGCCCTCAGAACCTCGCGGAATCAATCAAAACAGTGTAAAATCGCGAAACAAATGGATGGCAAATTGACCCCGAATGTGTTACGTTTAAAGCCAAATAAAATAAAAAATATCATACTTACGAGAAATCTGACTGCGCCATTCGAATTTTCTGATCAAAATACATAAGAAACAGTGAAAGAAGCTGCCGAATTCCACTTTTCATTTTAGGGGTCAAAAAACACCAAAGGGGTTAACCTTACGTTTTTTTCAAATATCTTAAAAAATTTAGGTGGCCTTTTTATTACTTAAATCGACGTACTTAGATGCCTACTGCTGGATTCAGCCCTCAGAACCTCGCGGAATCAATCAAAACAGTGTAAAATCGCGAAACAAATGGATGGCAAATTGACCCCGAATGTGTTACGTTTAAAGCCAAATAAAATAAAAAATATCATACTTACGAGAAATCTGACTGCGCCATTCGAATTTTCTGATCAAAATACATAAGAAACAGTGAAAGAAGCTGCCGAATTCCACTTTTCATTTTTTGGGGTCAAAAAACACCAAAGGGGTTAACCTTACGTTTTTTTCAAAAATCTTAAAAAATTTAGGTGGCCTTTTTATTACTGAAATCGACGTACTTAGATGCCTACTGCTGGATTCAGCCCTCAGAACCTCGCGGAATCAATCAAAACATTGTAAAATCGCGAAACAAATGGATGGCAAATTGACCCCGAATGTGTTACGTTTAAAGCCAAATAAAATAAAAAATATCATACTTACGAGAAATCTGACTGCGCCATTCGAATTTTCTGATCAAAATACATAAGAAACAGTGAAAGAAGCTGCCGAATTCCACTTTTCATTTTTTGGGGTCAAAAAACACCAAAGGGGTTAACCTTACGTTTTTTTCAAAAATCTTAAAAAATTTAGGTGGCCTTTTTATTACTTAAATCGACGTACGTAGATGCCTGCTGCTGGATTCAGCCCTCAGAACCTCGCGGAATCAATCAAAACAGTGTAAAATCGCGAAACAAATGGACGGCAAATTGACCCCGAATGTGTTACGTTTAAAGCCAAATAAAATAAAAAATATCATACTTACGAGAAATCTGACTGCGCCATTCGAATTTTCTGATCAAAATACATAAGAAACAGTGAAAGAAGCTGCCGAATTCCACTTTTCATTTTTTGGGGTCAAAAAACACCAAAGGGGTTAACCTTACGTTTTTTTCAAAAATCTTAAAAAATTTAGGTGGCCTTTTTATTACTTAAATCGACGTACGTAGATGCCTGCTGCTGGATTCAGCCCTCAGAACCTCGCGGAATCAATCAAAACAGTGTAAAATCGCGAAACAAATGGATGGCAAATTGACCCCGAATGTGTTACGTTTAAAGCCAAATTAAATAAAAAATATCATACTTACGAGAAATCTGACTGCGCCATTCGAATTTTCTGATCAAAATACATAAGAAACAGTGAAAGAAGCTGCCGCATTCCACTTTTCATTGTTTGGGGTCAAAAAACACCAAAGGGGTTAACCTTACGTTTTTTTCAAAAATCTTAAAAAATTTAGGTGGCCTTTTTATTACTTAAATCGTCGTACTTAGATGCCTACTGCTGGATTCAGCCCTCAGAACCTCGCGGAATCAATCAAAACAGTGTAAAATCGCGAAACAAATGGATGGCAAATTGACCCCGAATGTGTTACGTTTAAAGCCAAATAAAATAAAAAATATCATACTTACGAGAAATCTGACTGCGCCATTCGAATTTTTTGATCAAAATACATAAGAAACAGTGAAAGAAGCTGCCGAATTCCGCTTTTCATTTTTTGGGGTCAAAAAACACCAAAGGGGTTAACCTTACGTTTTTTTTCAAAAATCTTAAAAAATTTAGGTGGCCTTTTTATTACTTAAATCGACGTACTTAGATGCCTACTGCTGGATTCAGCCCTCAAAACCTCGCGGAATCAATCAAAACATTGTAAAATCGCGAAACAAATGGATGGCAAATTGACCCCGAATGTGTTACGTTTAAAGCCAAATAAAATAAAAAATATCATACTTACGAGAAATCTGACTGCGCCATTCGAATTTTCTGATCAAAATACATAAGAAACAGTGAAAGAAGCTGCCGAATTCCACTTTTCATTTTTTGGGGTCAAAAAACACCAAACCTTACGTTTTTTTCAAAAATCTTAAAAAATTTAGGTGGCCTTTTTATTACTTAAATCGACGTACGTAGATGCCTGCTGCTGGATTCAGCCCTCAGAACCTCGCGGAATCAATCAAAACAGTGTAAAATCGCGAAACAAATGGACGGCAAATTGACCCCGATGGTGTTACGTTTAAAGCCAAATAAAATAAAAAATATCATACTTACGAGAAATCTGACTGCGCCATTCGAATTTTCTGATCAAAATACATAAGAAACAGTGAAAGAAGCTGCCGAATTCCACTTTTCATTTTTTGGGGTCAAAAAACACCAAAGGGGTTAACCTTACGTTTTTTTCAAAAATCTTAAAAAATTTAGGTGGCCTTTTTATTACTTAAATCGACGTACGTAGATGCCTGCTGCTGGATTCAGCCCTCAGAACCTCGCGGAATCAATCAAAACAGTGTAAAATCGCGAAACAAATGGATGGCAAATTGACCCCGAATGTGTTACGTTTAAAGCCAAATTAAATAAAAAATATCATACTTACGAGAAATCTGACTGCGCCATTCGAATTTTCTGATCAAAATACATAAGAAACAGTGAAAGAAGCTGCCGAATTCCACTTTTCATTTTTTGGGGTCAAAAAACACCAAAGGGGTTAACCTTACGTTTTTTTCAAAAATCTTAAAAAATTTAGGTGGCCTTTTTATTACTTAAATCGACGTACGTAGATGCCTGCTGCTGGATTCAGCCCTCAGAACCTCGCGGAATCAATCAAAACAGTGTAAAATCGCGAAACAAATGGATGGCAAATTGACCCCGAATGTGTTACGTTTAAAGCCAAATAAAATAAAAAATATCATACTTACGAGAAATCTGACTGCGCCATTCGAATTTTCTGATCAAAATACATAAGAAACAGTGAAAGAAGCTGCCGAATTCCACTTTTCATTTTAGGGGTCAAAAAACACCAAAGGGGTTAACCTTACGTTTTTTTCAAATATCTTAAAAAATTTAGGTGGCCTTTTTATTACTTAAATCGACGTACTTAGATGCCTACTGCTGGATTCAGCCCTCAGAACCTCGCGGAATCAATCAAAACAGTGTAAAATCGCGAAACAAATGGATGGCAAATTGACCCCGAATGTGTTACGTTTAAAGCCAAATAAAATAAAAAATATCATACTTACGAGAAATCTGACTGCGCCATTCGAATTTTCTGATCAAAATACATAAGAAACAGTGAAAGAAGCTGCCGAATTCCACTTTTCATTTTTTGGGGTCAAAAAACACCAAAGGGGTTAACCTTACGTTTTTTTCAAAAATCTTAAAAAATTTAGGTGGCCTTTTTATTACTGAAATCGACGTACTTAGATGCCTACTGCTGGATTCAGCCCTCAGAACCTCGCGGAATCAATCAAAACATTGTAAAATCGCGAAACAAATGGATGGCAAATTGACCCCGAATGTGTTACGTTTAAAGCCAAATAAAATAAAAAATATCATACTTACGAGAAATCTGACTGCGCCATTCGAATTTTCTGATCAAAATACATAAGAAACAGTGAAAGAAGCTGCCGAATTCCACTTTTCATTTTTTGGGGTCAAAAAACACCAAAGGGGTTAACCTTACGTTTTTTTCAAAAATCTTAAAAAATTTAGGTGGCCTTTTTATTACTTAAATCGACGTACGTAGATGCCTGCTGCTGGATTCAGCCCTCAGAACCTCGCGGAATCAATCAAAACAGTGTAAAATCGCGAAACAAATGGACGGCAAATTGACCCCGAATGTGTTACGTTTAAAGCCAAATAAAATAAAAAATATCATACTTACGAGAAATCTGACTGCGCCATTCGAATTTTCTGATCAAAATACATAAGAAACAGTGAAAGAAGCTGCCGAATTCCACTTTTCATTTTTTGGGGTCAAAAAACACCAAAGGGGTTAACCTTACGTTTTTTTCAAAAATCTTAAAAAATTTAGGTGGCCTTTTTATTACTTAAATCGACGTACGTAGATGCCTGCTGCTGGATTCAGCCCTCAGAACCTCGCGGAATCAATCAAAACAGTGTAAAATCGCGAAACAAATGGATGGCAAATTGACCCCGAATGTGTTACGTTTAAAGCCAAATTAAATAAAAAATATCATACTTACGAGAAATCTGACTGCGCCATTCGAATTTTCTGATCAAAATACATAAGAAACAGTGAAAGAAGCTGCCGAATTCCACTTTTCATTTTTTGGGGTCAAAAAACACCAAAGGGGTTAACCTTACGTTTTTTTCAAAAATCTTAAAAAATTTAGGTGGCCTTTTTATTACTTAAATCGACGTACGTAGATGCCTGCTGCTGGATTCAGCCCTCAGAACCTCGCGGAATCAATCAAAACAGTGTAAAATCGCGAAACAAATGGATGGCAAATTGACCCCGAATGTGTTACGTTTAAAGCCAAATAAAATAAAAAATATCATACTTACGAGAAATCTGACTGCGCCATTCGAATTTTCTGATCAAAATACATAAGAAACAGTGAAAGAAGCTGCCGAATTCCACTTTTCATTTTTTGGGGTCAAAAAACACCAAAGGGGTTAACCTTACGTATTTTTCAAAAATCTTAAAAAATTTAGGTGGCCTTTTTATTACTTAAATCGACGTACTCAGATGCCTACTGCTGGATTCAGCCCTCAGAACCTCGCGGAATCAATCAAAACAGTGTAAAATCGTGAAACAAATGGATGGCAAATTGACCCCGAATGTGTTACGTTTAAAGCCAAATAAAATAAAAAATATCATACTTACGAGAAATCTGACTGCGCCATTCGAATTTTCTGATCAAAATACATAAGAAACAGTGAAAGAAGCTGCCGAATTCCACTTTTCATTTTTTGGGGTCAAAAAACACCAAAGGGGTTAACCTTACGTTTTTTTCAAAAATCTTAAAAAATTTAGGTGGCCTTTTTATTACTTAAATCGACGTACTTAGATGCCTACTGCTGGATTCAGCCCTCAGAACCTCGCGGAATCAATCAAAACAGTGTAAAATCGTGAAACAAATGGATGGCAAATTGACCCCGAATGTGTTACGTTTAAAGCCAAATAAAATAAAAAATATCATACTTACGAGAAATCTGACTGCGCCATTCGAATTTTCTGATCAAAATACATAAGAAACAGTGAAAGAAGCTGCCGAATTCCACTTTTCATTTTTTGGGGTCAAAAAACACCAAAGGGGTTAACCTTACGTTTTTTTCAAAAATCTTAAAAAATTTAGGTGGCCTTTTTATTACTTAAATCGACGTACTTAGATGCCTACTGCTGGATTCAGCCCTCAGAACCTGGCGGAATCAATCAAAACATTGTAAAATCGCGAAACAAATGGATGGCAAATTGACCCCGAATGTGTTACGTTTAAAGCCAAATAAAATAAAAAATATCATACTTACGAGAAATCTGACTGCGCCATTCGAATTTTCTGATCAAAATACATAAGAAACAGTGAAAGAAGCTGCCGAATTCCACTTTTCATTTTTTGGGGTCAAAAAACACCAAAGGGGTTAACCTTACGTTTTTTTCAAAAATCTTAAAAAATTTAGGTGGCCTTTTTATTACTTAAATCGACGTACTTAGATGCCTACTGCTGGATTCACCCTCAGAACCTGGCGGAATCAATCAAAACATTGTAAAATCGCGAAACAAATGGATGGCAAATTGACCCCGAATGTGTTACGTTTAAAGCCAAATGAAATAAAAAATATCATACTTACGAGAAATCTGACTGCGCCATTCGAATTTTCTGATCAAAATACATAAGAAACAGTGAAAGAAGCTGCCGAATTCCACTTTTCATTTTTTGGGGTCAAAAAACACCAAAGGGGTTAACCTTACGTTTTTTTCAAAAATCTTAAAAATTTAGGTGGCCTTTTTATTACTTAAATCGACGTACGTAGATGCCTACTGCTGGATTCAGCCCTCAGAACCTCGCGGAATCAATCAAAACAGTGTAAAATCGCGAAACAAATGGATGGCAAATTGACCCCGAATGTGTTACGTTTAAAGCCAAATAAAATAAAAAATATCATACTTACGAGAAATCTGACTGCGCCATTCGAATTTTCTGATCAAAATACATAAGAAACAGTGAAAGAAGCTGCCGAATTCCACTTTTCATTTTTTGGGGTCAAAAAACACCAAAGGGGTTAACCTTACGTTTTTTTCAAAAATCTTAAAAAATTTAGGTGGCCTTTTTATTACTTAAATCGACGTACGTAGATGCCTGCTGCTGGATTCAGCCCTCAGAACCTCGCGGAATCAATCAAAACAGTGTAAAATCGCGAAACAAATGGATGGCAAATTGACCCCGAATGTGTTACGTTTAAAGCCAAATTAAATAAAAAATATCATACTTACGAGAAATCTGACTGCGCCATTCGAATTTTCTGATCAAAATACATAAGAAACAGTGAAAGAAGCTGCCGAATTCCACTTTTCATTTTTTGGGGTCAAAAAACACCAAAGGGGTTAACCTTACGTTTTTTTCAAAAATCTTAAAAAATTTAGGTGGCCTTTTTATTACTTAAATCGACGTACGTAGATGCCTGCTGCTGGATTCAGCCCTCAGAACCTCGCGGAATCAATCAAAACAGTGTAAAATCGCGAAACAAATGGATGGCAAATTGACCCCGAATGTGTTACGTTTAAAGCCAAATAAAATAAAAAATATCATACTTACGAGAAATCTGACTGCGCCATTCGAATTTTCTGATCAAAATACATAAGAAACAGTGAAAGAAGCTGCCGAATTCCACTTTTCATTTTTTGGGGTCAAAAAACACCAAAGGGGTTAACCTTACGTTTTTTTCAAAAATCTTAAAAAATTTAGGTGGCCTTTTTATTACTTAAATCGACGTACGTAGATGCCTGCTGCTGGATTCAGCCCTCAGAACCTCGCGGAATCAATCAAAACAGTGTAAAATCGCGAAACAAATGGATGGCAAATTGACCCCGAATGTGTTACGTTTAAAGCCAAATTAAATAAAAAATATCATACTTACGAGAAATCTGACTGCGCCATTCGAATTTTCTGATCAAAATACATAAGAAACAGTGAAAGAAGCTGCCGAATTCCACTTTTCATTTTTTGGGGTCAAAAAACACCAAAGGGGTTAACCTTACGTTTTTTTCAAAAATCTTAAAAAATTTAGGTGGCCTTTTTATTACTTAAATCGACGTACGTAGATGCCTGCTGCTGGATTCAGCCCTCAGAACCTCGCGGAATCAATCAAAACAGTGTAAAATCGCGAAACAAATGGATGGCAAATTGACCCCGAATGTGTTACGTTTAAAGCCAAATAAAATAAAAAATATCATACTTACGAGAAATCTGACTGCGCCATTCGAATTTTCTGATCAAAATACATAAGAAACAGTGAAAGAAGCTGCCGAATTCCACTTTTCATTTTTTGGGGTCAAAAAACACCAAGGGGGTTAACTTTACGTTTTTTTCAAAAATCTTAAAAAATTTAGGTGGCCTTTTTATTACTTAAATCGACGTACTTAGATGCCTACTGCTGGATTCAGCCCTCAGAACCTCGCGGAATCAATCAAAACAGTGTAAAATCGCGAAACAAATGGATGGCAAATTGACCCCGAATTTGTTACGTTTAAAGCCAAATAAAATAAAAAATATCATACTTACGAGAAATCTGACTTCGCCATTCGAATTTTCTGATCAAAATACATAAGAAACAGTGAAAGAAGCTGCCGAATTCCACTTTTCATTTTTTGGGGTCAAAAAACACCAAAGGGGTTAACCTTACGTTTTTTTCAAAAATCTTAAAAAATTTAGGTGGCCTTTTTATTACTTAAATCGACGTACTTAGATGACTACTGCTGGATTCAGCCCTCAGAACCTCGCGGAATCAATCAAAACAGTGTAAAATCGCGAAACAAATGGATGGCAAATTGACCCCGAATGTGTTACGTTTAAAGCCAAATAAAATAAAAAATATCATACTTACGAGAAATCTGACTGCGCCATTCGAATTTTCTGATCAAAATACATAAGAAACAGTGAAAGAAGCTGCCGAATTCCACTTTTCATTTTTTGGGGTCAAAAAACACCAAAGGGGTTAACCTTACGTTTTTTTCAAAAATCTTAAAAAATTTAGGTGGCCTTTTTATTACTTAAATCGACGTACGTAGATGCCTGCTGCTGGATTCAGCCCTCAGAACCTCGCGGAATCAATCAAAACAGTGTAAAATCGCGAAACAAATGGATGGCAAATTGACCCCGAATGTGTTACGTTTAAAGCCAAATTAAATAAAAAATATCATACTTACGAGAAATCTGACTGCGCCATTCGAATTTTCTGATCAAAATACATAAGAAACAGTGAAAGAAGCTGCCGAATTCCACTTTTCATTTTTTGGGGTCAAAAAACACCAAAGGGGTTAACCTTACGTTTTTTTCAAAAATCTTAAAAAATTTAGGTGGCCTTTTTATTACTTAAATCGACGTACTTAGATGCCTACTGCTGTATTCAGCCCTCAGAACCTCGCGGAATCAATCAAAACAGTGTAAAATCGCGAAACAAATGGATGGCAAATTGACCCCGAATGTGTTACGTTTAAAGCCAAATAAAATAAAAAATATCATACTTACGAGAAATCTGACTGCGCCATTCGAATTTTCTGATCAAAATACATAAGCAACAGTGAAAGAAGCTGCCGAATTCCACTTTTCATTTTTTGGGGTCAAAAAACACCAAAGGGGTTAACCTTACGTTTTTTTCAAAAATCTTAAAAAAGTTAGGTGGCCTTTTTATTACTTAAATCGACGTACTTAGATGCCTACTGCTGGATTCAGCCCTCAGAACCTCGCGGAATCAATCAAAACAGTGTAAAATCGCAAAACAAATGGATGGCAAATTGACCCCGAATGTGTTACGTTTAAAGCCAAATAAAATAAAAAATATCATACTTACGAGAAATCTGACTGCGCCATTCGAATTTTCGGATCAAAATACATAAGAAACAGTGAAAGAAGCTGCCGAATTCCACTTTACATTTTTTGGGGTCAAAAAACACCAAAGGGGTTAACCTTACGCTTTTTTCAAAAATCTTAAAAAATTTAGGTGGCCTTTTTATTACTTAAATCGACGTACTTAGATGCCTACTGCTGGATTCAGCCCTCAGAACCTCGCGGAATCAATCAAAACAGTGTAAAATCGCGAAACAAATGGATGGCAAATTGACCCCGAATGTGTTACGTTTAAAGCCAAATAAAATAAAAAATATCATACTTACGAGAAATCTGACTGCGCCATTCGAATTTTCTGATCAAAATACATAAGAAACAGTGAAAGAAGCTGCCGAATTCCACTTTTCATTTTTTGGGGTCAAAAAACACCAAAGGGGTTAACCTTACGTTTTTTTCAAAAATCTTAAAAAATTTAGGTGGCCTTTTTATTACTTAAATCGACGTACTTAGATGCCTACTGCTGGATTCAGCCCTCAGAACCTCGCGGAATCAATCAAAACAGTGTAAAATCGCGAAACAAATGGATGGCAAATTGACCCCGAATGTGTTACGTTTAAAGCCAAATAAAATAAAAAATATCATACTTACGAGAAATCTGACTGCGCCATTCGAATTTTCTGATCAAAATACATAAGAAACAGTGAAAGAAGCTGCCGAATTCCACTTTTCATTTTTTGGGGTCAAAAAACACCAAAGGGGTTAACCTTACGTTTTTTTCAAAAATCTTAAAAAATTTAGGTGGCCTTTTTATTATTTAAATCGACGTACTTAGATGCCTGCTGCTGGATTCAGCCCTCAGAACCTCGCAGAATCAATCAAAACAGTATAAAATCGCGAAACAAATGGATGGCAAATTGACCCCGAATGTGTTACGTTTAAAGCCAAATAAAATAAAAAATAACATACTTACGAGAAATCTGACTGCGCCATTCGAATTTTCTAATCAAAATACATAAGAAACAGTGAAAGAAGCTGCCGAATTCCACTTTTTATTTTTTGGGGTCAAAAAACACCAAAGGGGTTAACCTTACGTTTTTTTCAAAAATCTTAAAAAATTTAGGTGGCCTTTTTATTACTTAAATCGACGTACTTAGATGCCTACTGCTGGATTCAGCCCTCAGAACCTCGCGGAATCAATCAAAACAGTGTAAAATCGCGAAACAAATGGATGGCAAATTGACCCCGAATGTGTTACGTTTAAAGCCAAATAAAATAAAAAATATCATACTTACGAGAAATCTGACTGCGCCATTCGAATTTTCTGATCAAAATACATAAGAAACAGTGAAAGAAGCTGCCGAATTCCACTTTTCATTTTTTGGGGTCAAAAAACACCAAAGGGGTTAACCTTACGTTTTTTTCAAAAATCTTAAAAAATTTAGGTGGCCTTTTTATTACTTAAATCGACGTACTTAGATGCCTACTGCTGGATTCAGCCCTCAGAACCTCGCGGAATCAATCAAAACAGTGTAAAATCGCGAAACAAATGGATGGCAAATTGACCCCGAATGTGTTACGTTTAAAGCCAAATAAAATAAAAAATATCATACTTACGAGAAATCTGACTGCGCCATTCGAATTTTCTGATCAAAATACATAAGAAACAGTGAAAGAAGCTGCCGAATTCCGCTTTTCATTTTTTGGGGTCAAAAAACACCAAAGGGGTTAACCTTACGTTTTTTTCAAAAATCTTAAAAAATTTAGGTGGCCTTTTTATTACTTAAATCGACGTACTTAGATGCCTACTGCTGGATTCAGCCCTCAGAACCTCGCGGAATCAATCAAAACAGTGTAAAATCGCGAAACAAATGGATGGCAAATTGACCCCGAATGTGTTACGTTTAAAGCCAAATAAAATAAAAAATATCATACTTACGAGAAATCTGACTGCGCCATTCGAATTTTCTGATCAAAATACATATGAAACAGTGAAAGAAGCTGCCGAATTCCACTTTTCATTTTTTGGGGTCAAAAAACACCAAAGGGGTTAATCTTACTTTTTTTCAAAAATCTTAAAAAATTTAGGTGGCCTTTTTATTACTTAAATCGACGTACGTAGATGCCTACTGCTGGATTCAGCCCTCAGAACCTCGCGGAATCAATCACAACAGTGTAAAATCGCGAAACAAATGGATGGCAAATTGACCCCGAATGTGTTACGTTTAAAGCCAAATAAAATAAAAAATATCATACTTACGAGAAATCTGACTGCGCCATTCGAATTTTCTGATCAAAATACATAAGAAACAGTGAAAGAAGCTGCCGAATTCCACTTTTCATTTTTTGGGGTCAAAAAACACCAAAGGTGTTAATCTTACGTTTTTTTCAAAAATCTTAAAAAATTTAGGTGGCCTTTTTATTACTTAAATCGACGTACGTAGATGCCTACTGCTGGATTCAGCCCTCAGAACCTCGCGGAATCAATCACAACAGTGTAAAATCGCGAAACAAATGGATGGCAAATTGACCCCGAATGTGTTACGTTTAAAGCCAAATAAAATAAAAAATATCATACTTACGAGAAATCTGACTGCGCCATTCGAATTTTCTGATCAAAATACATAAGAAACAGTGAAAGAAGCTGCCGAATACCACTTTTCATTTTTTGGGGTCAAAAAACACCAAAGGGGTTAACCTTACGTTTTTTTCAAAAATCTTAAAAAATTTAGTTGGCCTTTTTATTACTTAAATCGACGTACTTAGATGCCTACTGCTGGATTCAGCCCTCAGAACCTCGCGGAATCAATCAAAACAGTGAAAAATCGCGAAACAAATGGATGGCAAATTGACCCCGAATTTGTTACGTTTAAAGCCAAATAAAATAAAAAATATCATACTTACGAGAAATCTGACTGCGCCATTCGAATTTTCTGATCAAAATACATAAGAAACAGTGAAAGAAGCTGCCGAATTCCACTTTTCATTGTTTGGGGTCAAAAAACACCAAAGGGGTTAACCTTACGTTTTTTTCAAAAATCTTAAAAAATTTAGGTGGCCTTTTTATTACTTAAATCGACGTACTTAGATGCCTACTGCTGGATTCAGCCCTCAGAACCTCGCGGAATCAATCAAAACAGTGTAAAATCGCGAAACAAATGGATGGCAAATTGACCCCGAATGTGTTACGTTTAAAGCCAAATAAAATAAAAAATATCATACTTACGAGAAATCTGACTGCGCCAGTCGAATTTTCTGATCAAAATACATAAGAAACAGTGAAAGAAGCTGCCGAATTCCACTTTTCATTTTTTGGGGTCAAAAAACACCAAAGGGGTTAACCTTACGTTTTTTTCAAAAATCTTAAAAAATTTAGGTGGCCTTTTTATGACTTAAATCGACGTACTTAGATGCCTACTGCTGGATTCAGCCCTCAGAACCTCGCGGAATCAATCAAAACAGTGTAAAATCGCGAAACAAATGGATGGCAAATTGACCCCGAATGTGTTACGTTTAAAGCCAAATAAAATAAAAAATATCATACTTACGAGAAATCTGACTGCGCCATTCGAATTTTCTGATCAAAATACATAAGAAACAGTGAAAGAAGCTGCCGCATTCCACTTTTCATTGTTTGGGGTCAAAAAACACCAAAGGGGTTAACCTTACGTTTTTTTCAAAAATCTTAAAAAATTTAGGTGGCCTTTTTATTACTTAAATCGTCGTACTTAGATGCCTACTGCTGGATTCAGCCCTCAGAACCTCGCGGAATCAATCAAAACAGTGTAAAATCGCGAAACAAATGGATGGCAAATTGACCCCGAATGTGTTACGTTTAAAGCCAAATAAAATAAAAAATATCATACTTACGAGAAATCTGACTGCGCCATTCGAATTTTTTGATCAAAATACATAAGAAACAGTGAAAGAAGCTGCCGAATTCCGCTTTTCATTTTTTGGGGTCAAAAAACACCAAAGGGGTTAACCTTACGTTTTTTTTCAAAAATCTTAAAAAATTTAGGTGGCCTTTTTATTACTTAAATCGACGTACTTAGATGCCTACTGCTGGATTCAGCCCTCAAAACCTCGCGGAATCAATCAAAACATTGTAAAATCGCGAAACAAATGGATGGCAAATTGACCCCGAATGTGTTACGTTTAAAGCCAAATAAAATAAAAAATATCATACTTACGAGAAATCTGACTGCGCCATTCGAATTTTCTGATCAAAATACATAAGAAACAGTGAAAGAAGCTGCCGAATTCCACTTTTCATTTTTTGGGGTCAAAAAACACCAAAGGGGTTAACCTTACGTTTTTTTCAAAAATCCTAAAAAATTTAGGTGGCCTTTTTATTACTGAAATCGACGTACTTAGATGCCTACTGCTGGATTCAGCCCTCAGAACCTCGCGGAATCAATCAAAACATTGTAAAATCGCGAAACAAATGGATGGCAAATTGACCCCGAATGTGTTACGTTTAAAGCCAAATAAAATAAAAAATATCATACTTACGAGAAATCTGACTGCGCCATTCGAATTTTCTGATCAAAATACATAAGAAACAGTGAAAGAAGCTGCCGAATTCCACTTTTCATTTTTTGGGGTCAAAAAACACCAAACCTTACGTTTTTTTCAAAAATCTTAAAAAATTTAGGTGGCCTTTTTATTACTTAAATCGACGTACGTAGATGCCTGCTGCTGGATTCAGCCCTCAGAACCTCGCGGAATCAATCAAAACAGTGTAAAATCGCGAAACAAATGGACGGCAAATTGACCCCGATGGTGTTACGTTTAAAGCCAAATAAAATAAAAAATATCATACTTACGAGAAATCTGACTGCGCCATTCGAATTTTCTGATCAAAATACATAAGAAACAGTGAAAGAAGCTGCCGAATTCCACTTTTCATTTTTTGGGGTCAAAAAACACCAAAGGGGTTAACCTTACGTTTTTTTCAAAAATCTTAAAAAATTTAGGTGGCCTTTTTATTACTTAAATCGACGTACGTAGATGCCTGCTGCTGGATTCAGCCCTCAGAACCTCGCGGAATCAATCAAAACAGTGTAAAATCGCGAAACAAATGGATGGCAAATTGACCCCGAATGTGTTACGTTTAAAGCCAAATTAAATAAAAAATATCATACTTACGAGAAATCTGACTGCGCCATTCGAATTTTCTGATCAAAATACATAAGAAACAGTGAAAGAAGCTGCCGAATTCCACTTTTCATTTTTTGGGGTCAAAAAACACCAAAGGGGTTAACCTTACGTTTTTTTCAAAAATCTTAAAAAATTTAGGTGGCCTTTTTATTACTTAAATCGACGTACGTAGATGCCTGCTGCTGGATTCAGCCCTCAGAACCTCGCGGAATCAATCAAAACAGTGTAAAATCGCGAAACAAATGGATGGCAAATTGACCCCGAATGTGTTACGTTTAAAGCCAAATAAAATAAAAAATATCATACTTACGAGAAATCTGACTGCGCCATTCGAATTTTCTGATCAAAATACATAAGAAACAGTGAAAGAAGCTGCCGAATTCCACTTTTCATTTTAGGGGTCAAAAAACACCAAAGGGGTTAACCTTACGTTTTTTTCAAATATCTTAAAAAATTTAGGTGGCCTTTTTATTACTTAAATAGACGTACTTAGATGCCTACTGCTGGATTCAGCCCTCAGAACCTCGCGGAATCAATCAAAACAGTGTAAAATCGCGAAACAAATGGATGGCAAATTGACCCCGAATGTGTTACGTTTAAAGCCAAATAAAATAAAAAATATCATACTTACGAGAAATCTGACTGCGCCATTCGAATTTTCTGATCAAAATACATAAGAAACAGTGAAAGAAGCTGCCGAATTCCACTTTTCATTTTTTGGGGTCAAAAAACACCAAAGGGGTTAACCTTACGTTTTTTTCAAAAATCTTAAAAAATTTAGGTGGCCTTTTTATTACTGAAATCGACGTACTTAGATGCCTACTGCTGGATTCAGCCCTCAGAACCTCGCGGAATCAATCAAAACATTGTAAAATCGCGAAACAAATGGATGGCAAATTGACCCCGAATGTGTTACGTTTAAAGCCAAATAAAATAAAAAATATCATACTTACGAGAAATCTGACTGCGCCATTCGAATTTTCTGATCAAAATACATAAGAAACAGTGAAAGAAGCTGCCGAATTCCACTTTTCATTTTTTGGGGTCAAAAAACACCAAAGGGGTTAACCTTACGTTTTTTTCAAAAATCTTAAAAAATTTAGGTGGCCTTTTTATTACTTAAATCGACGTACGTAGATGCCTGCTGCTGGATTCAGCCCTCAGAACCTCGCGGAATCAATCAAAACAGTGTAAAATCGCGAAACAAATGGACGGCAAATTGACCCCGAATGTGTTACGTTTAAAGCCAAATAAAATAAAAAATATCATACTTACGAGAAATCTGACTGCGCCATTCGAATTTTCTGATCAAAATACATAAGAAACAGTGAAAGAAGCTGCCGAATTCCACTTTTCATTTTTTGGGGTCAAAAAACACCAAAGGGGTTAACCTTACGTTTTTTTCAAAAATCTTAAAAAATTTAGGTGGCCTTTTTATTACTTAAATCGACGTACGTAGATGCCTGCTGCTGGATTCAGCCCTCAGAACCTCGCGGAATCAATCAAAACAGTGTAAAATCGCGAAACAAATGGATGGCAAATTGACCCCGAATGTGTTACGTTTAAAGCCAAATTAAATAAAAAATATCATACTTACGAGAAATCTGACTGCGCCATTCGAATTTTCTGATCAAAATACATAAGAAACAGTGAAAGAAGCTGCCGAATTCCACTTTTCATTTTTTGGGGTCAAAAAACACCAAAGGGGTTAACCTTACGTTTTTTTCAAAAATCTTAAAAAATTTAGGTGGCCTTTTTATTACTTAAATCGACGTACGTAGATGCCTGCTGCTGGATTCAGCCCTCAGAACCTCGCGGAATCAATCAAAACAGTGTAAAATCGCGAAACAAATGGATGGCAAATTGACCCCGAATGTGTTACGTTTAAAGCCAAATAAAATAAAAAATATCATACTTACGAGAAATCTGACTGCGCCATTCGAATTTTCTGATCAAAATACATAAGAAACAGTGAAAGAAGCTGCCGAATTCCACTTTTCATTTTTTGGGGTCAAAAAACACCAAAGGGGTTAACCTTACGTATTTTTCAAAAATCTTAAAAAATTTAGGTGGCCTTTTTATTACTTAAATCGACGTACTCAGATGCCTACTGCTGGATTCAGCCCTCAGAACCTCGCGGAATCAATCAAAACAGTGTAAAATCGTGAAACAAATGGATGGCAAATTGACCCCGAATGTGTTACGTTTAAAGCCAAATAAAATAAAAAATATCATACTTACGAGAAATCTGACTGCGCCATTCGAATTTTCTGATCAAAATACATAAGAAACAGTGAAAGAAGCTGCCGAATTCCACTTTTCATTTTTTGGGGTCAAAAAACACCAAAGGGGTTAACCTTACGTTTTTTTCAAAAATCTTAAAAAATTTAGGTGGCCTTTTTATTACTTAAATCGACGTACTTAGATGCCTACTGCTGGATTCAGCCCTCAGAACCTGGCGGAATCAATCAAAACATTGTAAAATCGCGAAACAAATGGATGGCAAATTGACCCCGAATGTGTTACGTTTAAAGCCAAATAAAATAAAAAATATCATACTTACGAGAAATCTGACTGCGCCATTCGAATTTTCTGATCAAAATACATAAGAAACAGTGAAAGAAGCTGCCGAATTCCACTTTTCATTTTTTGGGGTCAAAAAACACCAAAGGGGTTAACCTTACGTTTTTTTCAAAAATCTTAAAAAATTTAGGTGGCCTTTTTATTACTTAAATCGACGTACTTAGATGCCTACTGCTGGATTCACCCTCAGAACCTGGCGGAATCAATCAAAACATTGTAAAATCGCGAAACAAATGGATGGCAAATTGACCCCGAATGTGTTACGTTTAAAGCCAAATGAAATAAAAAATATCATACTTACGAGAAATCTGACTGCGCCATTCGAATTTTCTGATCAAAATACATAAGAAACAGTGAAAGAAGCTGCCGAATTCCACTTTTCATTTTTTGGGGTCAAAAAACACCAAAGGGGTTAACCTTACGTTTTTTTCAAAAATCTTAAAAATTTAGGTGGCCTTTTTATTACTTAAATCGACGTACGTAGATGCCTACTGCTGGATTCAGCCCTCAGAACCTCGCGGAATCAATCAAAACAGTGTAAAATCGCGAAACAAATGGATGGCAAATTGACCCCGAATGTGTTACGTTTAAAGCCAAATAAAATAAAAAATATCATACTTACGAGAAATCTGACTGCGCCATTCGAATTTTCTGATCAAAATACATAAGAAACAGTGAAAGAAGCTGCCGAATTCCACTTTTCATTTTTTGGGGTCAAAAAACACCAAAGGGGTTAACCTTACGTTTTTTTCAAAAATCTTAAAAAATTTAGGTGGCCTTTTTATTACTTAAATCGACGTACGTAGATGCCTGCTGCTGGATTCAGCCCTCAGAACCTCGCGGAATCAATCAAAACAGTGTAAAATCGCGAAACAAATGGATGGCAAATTGACCCCGAATGTGTTACGTTTAAAGCCAAATTAAATAAAAAATATCATACTTACGAGAAATCTGACTGCGCCATTCGAATTTTCTGATCAAAATACATAAGAAACAGTGAAAGAAGCTGCCGAATTCCACTTTTCATTTTTTGGGGTCAAAAAACACCAAAGGGGTTAACCTTACGTTTTTTTCAAAAATCTTAAAAAATTTAGGTGGCCTTTTTATTACTTAAATCGACGTACGTAGATGCCTGCTGCTGGATTCAGCCCTCAGAACCTCGCGGAATCAATCAAAACAGTGTAAAATCGCGAAACAAATGGATGGCAAATTGACCCCGAATGTGTTACGTTTAAAGCCAAATAAAATAAAAAATATCATACTTACGAGAAATCTGACTGCGCCATTCGAATTTTCTGATCAAAATACATAAGAAACAGTGAAAGAAGCTGCCGAATTCCACTTTCAATCAATCAAAACAGTGTAAAATCGCGAAACAAATGGATGGCAAATTGACCCCGAATGTGTTACGTTTAAAGCCAAATAAAATAAAAAATATCATACTTACGAGAAATCTGACTGCGCCATTCGAATTTTCTGATCAAAATACATAAGAAACAGTGAAAGAAGCTGCCGCATTCCACTTTTCATTGTTTGGGGTCAAAAAACACCAAAGGGGTTAACCTTACGTTTTTTTCAAAAATCTTAAAAAATTTAGGTGGCCTTTTTATTACTTAAATCGTCGTACTTAGATGCCTACTGCTGGATTCAGCCCTCAGAACCTCGCGGAATCAATCAAAACAGTGTAAAATCGCGAAACAAATGGATGGCAAATTGACCCCGAATGTGTTACGTTTAAAGCCAAATAAAATAAAAAATATCATACTTACGAGAAATCTGACTGCGCCATTCGAATTTTTTGATCAAAATACATAAGAAACAGTGAAAGAAGCTGCCGAATTCCACTTTTCATTTTTTGGGGTCAAAAAACACCAAAGGGGTTAACCTTACGTTTTTTTTCAAAAATCTTAAAAAATTTAGGTGGCCTTTTTATTACTTAAATCGACGTACTTAGATGCCTACTGCTGGATTCAGCCCTCAAAACCTCGCGGAATCAATCAAAACATTGTAAAATCGCGAAACAAATGGATGGCAAATTGACCCCGAATGTGTTACGTTTAAAGCCAAATAAAATAAAAAATATCATACTTACGAGAAATCTGACTGCGGCATTCGAATTTTCTGATCAAAATACATAAGAAACAGTGAAAGAAGCTGCCGAATTCCACTTTTCATTTTTTGGGGTCAAAAAACACCAAAGGGGTTAACCTTACGTTTTTTTCAAAAGTCTTAAAAAATTTAGGTGGCCTTTTTATTACTGAAATCGACGTACTTAGATGCCTACTGCTGGATTCAGCCCTCAGAACCTCGCGGAATCAATCAAAACATTGTAAAATCGCGAAACAAATGGATGGCAAATTGACCCCGAATGTGTTACGTTTAAAGCCAAATAAAATAAAAAATATCATACTTACGAGAAATCTGACTGCGCCATTCGAATTTTCTGATCAAAATACATAAGAAACAGTGAAAGAAGCTGCCGAATTCCACTTTTCATTTTTTGGGGTCAAAAAACACCAAAGGGGTTAACCTTACGTTTTTTTCAAAAATCTTAAAAAATTTAGGTGGCCTTTTTATTACTTAAATCGACGTACGTAGATGCCTGCTGCTGGATTCAGCCCTCAGAACCTCGCGGAATCAATCAAAACAGTGTAAAATCGCGAAACAAATGGACGGCAAATTGACCCCGAATGTGTTACGTTTAAAGCCAAATAAAATAAAAAATATCATACTTACGAGAAATCTGACTGCGCCATTCGAATTTTCTGATCAAAATACATAAGAAACAGTGAAAGAAGCTGCCGAATTCCACTTTTCATTTTTTGGGGTCAAAAAACACCAAAGGGGTTAACCTTACGTTTTTTTCAAAAATCTTAAAAAATTTAGGTGGCCTTTTTATTACTTAAATCGACGTACGTAGATGCCTGCTGCTGGATTCAGCCCTCAGAACCTCGCGGAATCAATCAAAACAGTGTAAAATCGCGAAACAAATGGACGGCAAATTGACCCCGAATGTGTTACGTTTAAAGCCAAATAAAATAAAAAATATCATACTTACGAGAAATCTGACTGCGCCATTCGAATTTTCTGATCAAAATACATAAGAAACAGTGAAAGAAGCTGCCGAATTCCACTTTTCATTTTTTGGGGTCAAAAAACACCAAAGGGGTTAACCTTACGTTTTTTTCAAAAATCTTAAAAAATTTAGGTGGCCTTTTTATTACTTAAATCGACGTACGTAGATGCCTGCTGCTGGATTCAGCCCTCAGAACCTCGCGGAATCAATCAAAACAGTGTAAAATCGCGAAACAAATGGATGGCAAATTGACCCCGAATGTGTTACGTTTAAAGCCAAATTAAATAAAAAATATCATACTTACGAGAAATCTGACTGCGCCATTCGAATTTTCTGATCAAAATACATAAGAAACAGTGAAAGAAGCTGCCGAATTCCACTTTTCATTTTAGGGGTCAAAAAACACCAAAGGGGTTAACCTTACGTTTTTTTCAAATATCTTAAAAAATTTAGGTGGCCTTTTTATTACTTAAATCGACGTACTTAGATGCCTACTGCTGGATTCAGCCCTCAGAACCTCGCGGAATCAATCAAAACAGTGTAAAATCGCGAAACAAATGGATGGCAAATTGACCCCGAATGTGTTACGTTTAAAGCCAAATAAAATAAAAAATATCATACTTACGAGAAATCTGACTGCGCCATTCGAATTTTCTGATCAAAATACATAAGAAACAGTGAAAGAAGCTGCCGAATTCCACTTTTCATTTTTTGGGGTCAAAAAACACCAAAGGGGTTAACCTTACGTTTTTTTCAAAAATCTTAAAAAATTTAGGTGGCCTTTTTATTACTGAAATCGACGTACTTAGATGCCTACTGCTGGATTCAGCCCTCAGAACCTCGCGGAATCAATCAAAACATTGTAAAATCGCGAAACAAATGGATGGCAAATTGACCCCGAATGTGTTACGTTTAAAGCCAAATAAAATAAAAAATATCATACTTACGAGAAATCTGACTGCGCCATTCGAATTTTCTGATCAAAATTCATAAGAAACAGTGAAAGAAGCTGCCGAATTCCACTTTTCATTTTTTGGGGTCAAAAAACACCAAAGGGGTTAACCTTACGTTTTTTTCAAAAATCTTAAAAAATTTAGGTGGCCTTTTTATTACTTAAATCGACGTACGTAGATGCCTGCTGCTGGATTCAGCCCTCAGAACCTCGCGGAATCAATCAAAACAGTGTAAAATCGCGAAACAAATGGACGGCAAATTGACCCCGAATGTGTTACGTTTAAAGCCAAATAAAATAAAAAATATCATACTTACGAGAAATCTGACTGCGCCATTCGAATTTTCTGATCAAAATACATAAGAAACAGTGAAAGAAGCTGCCGAATTCCACTTTTCATTTTTTGGGGTCAAAAAACACCAAAGGGGTTAACCTTACGTTTTTTTCAAAAATCTTAAAAAATTTAGGTGGCCTTTTTATTACTTAAATCGACGTACGTAGATGCCTGCTGCTGGATTCAGCCCTCAGAACCTCGCGGAATCAATCAAAACAGTGTAAAATCGCGAAACAAATGGATGGCAAATTGACCCCGAATGTGTTACGTTTAAAGCCAAATAAAATAAAAAATATCATACTTACGAGAAATCTGACTGCGCCATTCGAATTTTCTGATCAAAATACATAAGAAACAGTGAAAGAAGCTGCCGAATTCCACTTTTCATTTTAGGGGTCAAAAAACACCAAAGGGGTTAACCTTACGTTTTTTTCAAATATCTTAAAAAATTTAGGTGGCCTTTTTATTACTTAAATCGACGTACTTAGATGCCTACTGCTGGATTCAGCCCTCAGAACCTCGCGGAATCAATCAAAACAGTGTAAAATCGCGAAACAAATGGATGGCAAATTGACCCCGAATGTGTTACGTTTAAAGCCAAATAAAATAAAAAATATCATACTTACGAGAAATCTGACTGCGCCATTCGAATTTTCTGATCAAAATACATAAGAAACAGTGAAAGAAGCTGCCGAATTCCACTTTTCATTTTTTGGGGTCAAAAAACACCAAAGGGGTTAACCTTACGTTTTTTTCAAAAATCTTAAAAAATTTAGGTGGCCTTTTTATTACTTAAATCGACGTACGTAGATGCCTGCTGCTGGATTCAGCCCTCAGAACCTCGCGGAATCAATCAAAACAGTGTAAAATCGCGAAACAAATGGACGGCAAATTGACCCCGAATGTGTTACGTTTAAAGCCAAATAAAATAAAAAATATCATACTTACGAGAAATCTGACTGCGCCATTCGAATTTTCTGATCAAAATACATAAGAAACAGTGAAAGAAGCTGCCGAATTCCACTTTTCATTTTTTGGGGTCAAAAAACACCAAAGGGGTTAACCTTACGTTTTTTTCAAAAATCTTAAAAAATTTAGGTGGCCTTTTTATTACTTAAATCGACGTACGTAGATGCCTGCTGCTGGATTCAGCCCTCAGAACCTCGCGGAATCAATCAAAACAGTGTAAAATCGCGAAACAAATGGATGGCAAATTGACCCCGAATGTGTTACGTTTAAAGCCAAATAAAATAAAAAATATCATACTTACGAGAAATCTGACTGCGCCATTCGAATTTTCTGATCAAAATACATAAGAAACAGTGAAAGAAGCTGCCGAATTCCACTTTTCATTTTAGGGGTCAAAAAACACCAAAGGGGTTAACCTTACGTTTTTTTCAAATATCTTAAAAAATTTAGGTGGCCTTTTTATTACTTAAATCGACGTACTTAGATGCCTACTGCTGGATTCAGCCCTCAGAACCTCGCGGAATCAATCAAAACAGTGTAAAATCGCGAAACAAATGGATGGCAAATTGACCCCGAATGTGTTACGTTTAAAGCCAAATAAAATAAAAAATATCATACTTACGAGAAATCTGACTGCGCCATTCGAATTTTCTGATCAAAATACATAAGAAACAGTGAAAGAAGCTGCCGAATTCCACTTTTCATTTTTTGGGGTCAAAAAACACCAAAGGGGTTAACCTTACGTTTTTTTCAAAAATCTTAAAAAATTTAGGTGGCCTTTTTATTACTGAAATCGACGTACTTAGATGCCTACTGCTGGATTCAGCCCTCAGAACCTCGCGGAATCAATCAAAACATTGTAAAATCGCGAAACAAATGGATGGCAAATTGACCCCGAATGTGTTACGTTTAAAGCCAAATAAAATAAAAAATATCATACTTACGAGAAATCTGACTGCGCCATTCGAATTTTCTGATCAAAATTCATAAGAAACAGTGAAAGAAGCTGCCGAATTCCACTTTTCATTTTTTGGGGTCAAAAAACACCAAAGGGGTTAACCTTACGTTTTTTTCAAAAATCTTAAAAAATTTAGGTGGCCTTTTTATTACTTAAATCGACGTACGTAGATGCCTGCTGCTGGATTCAGCCCTCAGAACCTCGCGGAATCAATCAAAACAGTGTAAAATCGCGAAACAAATGGACGGCAAATTGACCCCGAATGTGTTACGTTTAAAGCCAAATAAAATAAAAAATATCATACTTACGAGAAATCTGACTGCGCCATTCGAATTTTCTGATCAAAATACATAAGAAACAGTGAAAGAAGCTGCCGAATTCCACTTTTCATTTTTTGGGGTCAAAAAACACCAAAGGGGTTAACCTTACGTTTTTTTCAAAAATCTTAAAAAATTTAGGTGGCCTTTTTATTACTTAAATCGACGTACGTAGATGCCTGCTGCTGGATTCAGCCCTCAGAACCTCGCGGAATCAATCAAAACAGTGTAAAATCGCGAAACAAATGGACGGCAAATTGACCCCGAATGTGTTACGTTTAAAGCCAAATAAAATAAAAAATATCATACTTACGAGAAATCTGACTGCGCCATTCGAATTTTCTGATCAAAATACATAAGAAACAGTGAAAGAAGCTGCCGAATTCCACTTTTCATTTTTGGGGTCAAAAAACACCAAAAGGGTTAACCTTACGTTTTTATCAAAAATCTTAAAAAATTTAGGTGGCCTTTTTATTACTTAAATCGACGTACGTAGATGCCTGCTGCTGGATTCAGCCCTCAGAACCTCGCGGAATCAATCAAAACAGTGTAAAATCGCGAAACAAATGGATGGCGAATTGACCCCGAATGTGTTACGTTTAAAGCCAAATTAAATAAAAAATATCATACTTACGAGAAATCTGACTGCGCCATTCGAATTTTCTGATCAAAATACATAAGAAACAGTGAAAGAAGCTGCCGAATTCCACTTTTCATTTTTTGGGGTCAAAAAACACCAAAGGGGTTAACCTTACGTTTTTTTCAAAAATCTTAAAAAATTTAGGTGGCCTTTTTATTACTTAAATCGACGTACGTAGATGCCTGCTGCTGGATTCAGCCCTCAGAACCTCGCGGAATCAATCAAAACAGTGTAAAATCGCGAAACAAATGGATGGCAAATTGACCCCAAATGTGTTACGTTTAAAGCCAAATAAAATAAAAAATATCATACTTACGAGAAATCTGACTGCGCCATTCGAATTTTCTGATCAAAATACATAAGAAACAGTGAAAGAAGCTGCCGAATTCCACTTTTCATTTTTTGGGGTCAAAAAACACCAAAGGGGTTAACCTTACGTATTTTTCAAAAATCTTAAAAAATTTAGGTGGCCTTTTTATTACTTAAATCGACGTACTCAGATGCCTACTGCTGGATTCAGCCCTCAGAACCTCGCGGAATTAATCAAAACAGTGTAAAATCGCGAAACAAATGGATGGCAAATTGACCCCGAATGTGTTACGTTTAAAGCCAAATAAAATAAAAAATATCATACTTACGAGAAATCTGACTGCGCCATTCGAATTTTCTGATCAAAATACATAAGAAACAGTGAAAGAAGCTGCCGAATTCCACTTTTCATTTTTTGGGGTCAAAAAACACCAAAGGGGTTAACCTTACGTTTTTTTCAAAAATCTTAAAAAATTTAGGTGGCCTTTTTATTACTTAAATCGACGTACTTAGATGCCTACTGCTGGATTCAGCCCTCAGAACCTGGCGGAATCAATCAAAACATTGTAAAATCGCGAAACAAATGGATGGCAAATTGACCCCGAATGTGTTACGTTTAAAGCCAAATAAAATAAAAAATATCATACTTACGAGAAATCTGACTGCGCCATTCGAATTTTCTGATCAAAATACATAAGAAACAGTGAAAGAAGCTGCCGAATTCCACTTTTCATTTTTTGGGGTCAAAAAACACCAAAGGGGTTAACCTTACGTTTTTTTCAAAAATCTTAAAAAATTTAGGTGGCCTTTTTATTACTTAAATCGACGTACTTAGATGCCTACTGCTGGATTCACCCTCAGAACCTGGCGGAATCAATCAAAACATTGTAAAATCGCGAAACAAATGGATGGCAAATTGACCCCGAATGTGTTACGTTTAAAGCCAAATGAAATAAAAAATATCATACTTACGAGAAATCTGACTGCGCCATTCGAATTTTCTGATCAAAATACATAAGAAACAGTGAAAGAAGCTGCCGAATTCCACTTTTCATTTTTTGGGGTCAAAAAACACCAAAGGGGTTAACCTTACGTTTTTTTCAAAAATCTTAAAAAATTTAGGTGGCCTTTTTATTACTTAAATCGACGTACTCAGATGCCTACTGCTGGATTCAGCCCTCAGAACCTCGCGGAATTAATCAAAACAGTGTAAAATCGCGAAACAAATGGATGGCAAATTGACCCCGAATGTGTTACGTTTAAAGCCAAATAAAATAAAAAATATCATACTTACGAGAAATCTGACTGCGCCATTCGAATTTTCTGATCAAAATACATAAGAAACAGTGAAAGAAGCTGCCGAATTCCACTTTTCATTTTTTGGGGTCAAAAAACACCAAAGGGGTTAACCTTACGTTTTTTTCAAAAATCTTAAAAAATTTAGGTGGCCTTTTTATTACTTAAATCGACGTACTTAGATGCCTACTGCTGGATTCAGCCCTCAGAACCTCGCGGAATCAATCAAAACAGTGTAAAATCGCGAAACAAATGGATGGCAAATTGACCCCGAATGTGTTACGTTTAAAGCCAAATTAAATAAAAAATATCATACTTACGAGAAATCTGACTGCGCCATTCGAATTTTCTGATCAAAATACATAAGAAACAGTGAAAGAAGCTGCCGAATTCCACTTTTCATTTTTTGGGGTCAAAAAACACCAAAGGGGTTAACCTTACGTTTTTTTCAAAAATCTTAAAAAATTTAGGTGGCCTTTTTATTACTTAAATCGACGTACGTAGATGCCTGCTGCTGGATTCAGCCCTCAGAACCTCGCGGAATCAATCAAAACAGTGTAAAATCGCGAAACAAATGGACGGCAAATTGACCCCGAATGTGTTACGTTTAAAGCCAAATAAAATAAAAAATATCATACTTACGAGAAATCTGACTGCGCCATTCGAATTTTCTGATCAAAATACATAAGAAACAGTGAAAGAAGCTGCCGAATTCCACTTTTCATTTTTTGGGGTCAAAAAACACCAAAGGGGTTAACCTTACGTTTTTTTCAAAAATCTTAAAAAATTTAGGTGGCCTTTTTATTACTTAAATCGACGTACGTAGATGCCTGCTGCTGGATTCAGCCCTCAGAACCTCGCGGAATCAATCAAAACAGTGTAAAATCGCGAAACAAATGGATGGCAAATTGACCCCGAATGTGTTACGTTTAAAGCCAAATAAAATAAAAAATATCATACTTACGAGAAATCTGACTGCGCCATTCGAATTTTCTGATCAAAATACATAAGAAACAGTGAAAGAAGCTGCCGAATTCCACTTTTCATTTTTTGGGGTCAAAAAACACCAAAGGGGTTAACCTTACGTTTTTTTCAAAAATCTTAAAAAATTTAGGTGGCCTTTTTATTACTTAAATCGACGTACGTAGATGCCTGCTGCTGGATTCAGCCCTCAGAACCTCGCGGAATCAATCAAAACAGTGTAAAATCGCGAAACAAATGGATGGCAAATTGACCCCAAATGTGTTACGTTTAAAGCCAAATTAAATAAAAAATATCATACTTACGAGAAATCTGACTGCGCCATTCGAATTTTCTGATCAAAATACATAAGAAACAGTGAAAGAAGCTGCCGAATTCCACTTTTCATTTTTTGGGGTCAAAAAACACCAAAGGGGTTAACCTTACGTTTTTTTCAAAAATCTTAAAAAATTTAGGTGGCCTTTTTATTACTTAAATCGACGTACGTAGATGCCTGCTGCTGGATTCAGCCCTCAGAACCTCGCGGAATCAATCAAAACAGTGTAAAATCGCGAAACAAATGGATGGCAAATTGACCCCGAATGTGTTACGTTTAAAGCCAAATAAAATAAAAAATATCATACTTACGAGAAATCTGACTGCGCCATTCGAATTTTCTGATCAAAATACATAAGAAACAGTGAAAGAAGCTGCCGAATTCCACTTTTCATTTTTTGGGGTCAAAAAACACCAAAGGGGTTAACCTTACGTTTTTTTCAAAAATCTTAAAAATTTAGGTGGCCTTTTTATTACTTAAATCGACGTACGTAGATGCCTGCTGCTGGATTCAGCCCTCAGAACCTCGCGGAATCAATCAAAACAGTGTAAAATCGCGAAACAAATGGATGGCAAATTGACCCCGAATGTGTTACGTTTAAAGCCAAATTAAATAAAAAATATCATACTTACGAGAAATCTGACTGCGCCATTCGAATTTTCTGATCAAAATACATAAGAAACAGTGAAAGAAGCTGCCGAATTCCACTTTTCATTTTTTGGGGTCAAAAAACACCAAAGGGGTTAACCTTACGTTTTTTTCAAAAATCTTAAAAAATTTAGGTGGCCTTTTTATTACTTAAATCGACGTACGTAGATGCCTGCTGCTGGATTCAGCCCTCAGAACCTCGCGGAATCAATCAAAACAGTGTAAAATCGCGAAACAAATGGATGGCAAATTGACCCCGAATGTGTTACGTTTAAAGCCAAATAAAATAAAAAATATCATACTTACGAGAAATCTGACTGCGCCATTCGAATTTTCTGATCAAAATACATAAGAAACAGTGAAAGAAGCTGCCGAATTCCACTTTTCATTTTTTGGGGTCAAAAAACACCAAAGGGGTTAACCTTACGTTTTTTTCAAAAATCTTAAAAAATTTAGGTGGCCTTTTTATTACTTAAATCGACGTACTCAGATGCCTACTGCTGGATTCAGCCCTCAGAACCTCGCGGAATTAATCAAAACAGTGTAAAATCGCGAAACAAATGGATGGCAAATTGACCCCGAATGTGTTACGTTTAAAGCCAAATAAAATAAAAAATATCATACTTACGAGAAATCTGACTGCGCCATTCGAATTTTCTGATCAAAATACATAAGAAACAGTGAAAGAAGCTGCCGAATTCCACTTTTCATTTTTTGGGGTCAAAAAACACCAAAGGGGTTAACCTTACGTTTTTTTCAAAAATCTTAAAAGATTTAGGTGGCCTTTTTATTACTTAAATCGACGTACTTAGATGCCTACTGCTGGATTCAGCCCTCAGAACCTCGCGGAATCAATCAAAACAGTGTAAAATCGCGAAACAAATGGATGGCAAATTGACCCCGAATGTGTTACGTTTAAAGCCAAATAAAATAAAAAATATCATACTTACGAGAAATCTGACTGCGCCATTCGAATTTTCTGATCAAAATACATAAGAAACAGTGAAAGAAGCTGCCGAATTCCACTTTTCATTTTTTGGGGTCAAAAAACACCAAAGGGGTTAACCTTACGTTTTTTTCAAAAATCTTAAAAAATTTAGGTGGCCTTTTTATTACTTAAATCGACGTACGTAGATGCCTGCTGCTGGATTCAGCCCTCAGAACCTCGCGGAATCAATCAAAACAGTGTAAAATCGCGAAACAAATGGACGGCAAATTGACCCCGAATGTGTTACGTTTAAAGCCAAATAAAATAAAAAATATCATACTTACGAGAAATCTGACTGCGCCATTCGAATTTTCTGATCAAAATACATAAGAAACAGTGAAAGAAGCTGCCGAATTCCACTTTTCATTTTTTGGGGTCAAAAAACACCAAAGGGGTTAACCTTACGTTTTTTTCAAAAATCTTAAAAAATTTAGGTGGCCTTTTTATTACTTAAATCGACGTACGTAGATGCCTGCTGCTGGATTCAGCCCTCAGAACCTCGCGGAATCAATCAAAACAGTGTAAAATCGCGAAACAAATGGACGGCAAATTGACCCCGAATGTGTTACGTTTAAAGCCAAATAAAATAAAAAATATCATACTTACGAGAAATCTGACTGCGCCATTCGAATTTTCTGATCAAAATACATAAGAAACAGTGAAAGAAGCTGCCGAATTCCACTTTTCATTTTTTGGGGTCAAAAAACACCAAAGGGGTTAACCTTACGTTTTTATCAAAAATCTTAAAAAATTTAGGTGGCCTTTTTATTACTTAAATCGACGTACGTAGATGCCTGCTGCTGGATTCAGCCCTCAGAACCTCGCGGAATCAATCAAAACAGTGTAAAATCGCGAAACAAATGGATGGCAAATTGACCCCGAATGTGTTACGTTTAAAGCCAAATTAAATAAAAAATATCATACTTACGAGAAATCTGACTGCGCCATTCGAATTTTCTGATCAAAATACATAAGAAACAGTGAAAGAAGCTGCCGAATTCCACTTTTCATTTTTTGGGGTCAAAAAACACCAAAGGGGTTAACCTTACGTTTTTTTCAAAAATCTTAAAAAATTTAGGTGGCCTTTTTATTACTTAAATCGACGTACGTAGATGCCTGCTGCTGGATTCAGCCCTCAGAACCTCGCGGAATCAATCAAAACAGTGTAAAATCGCGAAACAAATGGATGGCAAATTGACCCCAAATGTGTTACGTTTAAAGCCAAATTAAATAAAAAATATCATACTTACGAGAAATCTGACTGCGCCATTCGAATTTTCTGATCAAAATACATAAGAAACAGTGAAAGAAGCTGCCGAATTCCACTTTTCATTTTTTGGGGTCAAAAAACACCAAAGGGGTTAACCTTACGTTTTTTTCAAAAATCTTAAAAAATTTAGGTGGCCTTTTTATTACTTAAATCGACGTACGTAGATGCCTGCTGCTGGATTCAGCCCTCAGATCCTCGCGGAATCAATCAAAACAGTGTAAAATCGCGAAACAAATGGATGGCAAATTGACCCCGAATGTGTTACGTTTAAAGCCAAATAAAATAAAAAATATCATACTTACGAGAAATCTGACTGCGCCATTCGAATTTTCTGATCAAAATACATAAGAAACAGTGAAAGAAGCTGCCGAATTCCACTTTTCATTTTTTGGGGTCAAAAAACACCAAGGGGTTAACCTTACGTTTTTTTCAAAAATCTTAAAAATTTAGGTGGCCTTTTTATTACTTAAATCGACGTACGTAGATGCCTGCTGCTGGATTCAGCCCTCAGAACCTCGCGGAATCAATCAAAACAGTGTAAAATCGCGAAACAAATGGATGGCAAATTGACCCCGAATGTGTTACGTTTAAAGCCAAATTAAATAAAAAATATCATACTTACGAGAAATCTGACTGCGCCATTCGAATTTTCTGATCAAAATACATAAGAAACAGTGAAAGAAGCTGCCGAATTCCACTTTTCATTTTTTGGGGTCAAAAAACACCAAAGGGGTTAACCTTACGTTTTTTTCAAAAATCTTAAAAAATTTAGGTGGCCTTTTTATTACTTAAATCGACGTACGTAGATGCCTGCTGCTGGATTCAGCCCTCAGAACCTCGCGGAATCAATCAAAACAGTGTAAAATCGCGAAACAAATGGATGGCAAATTGACCCCGAATGTGTTACGTTTAAAGCCAAATAAAATAAAAAATATCATACTTACGAGAAATCTGACTGCGCCATTCGAATTTTCTGATCAAAATACATAAGAAACAGTGAAAGAAGCTGCCGAATTCCACTTTTCATTTTTTGGGGTCAAAAAACACCAAAGGGGTTAACCTTACGTTTTTTTCAAAAATCTTAAAAAATTTAGGTGGCCTTTTTATTACTTAAATCGACGTACTCAGATGCCTACTGCTGGATTCAGCCCTCAGAACCTCGCGGAATTAATCAAAACAGTGTAAAATCGCGAAACAAATGGATGGCAAATTGACCCCGAATGTGTTACGTTTAAAGCCAAATAAAATAAAAAATATCATACTTACGAGAAATCTGACTGCGCCATTCGAATTTTCTGATCAAAATACATAAGAAACAGTGAAAGAAGCTGCCGAATTCCACTTTTCATTTTTTGGGGTCAAAAAACACCAAAGGGGTTAACCTTACGTTTTTTTCAAAAATCTTAAAAAATTTAGGTGGCCTTTTTATTACTTAAATCGACGTACTTAGATGCCTACTGCTGGATTCAGCCCTCAGAACCTCGCGGAATCAATCAAAACAGTGTAAAATCGCGAAACAAATGGATGGCAAATTGACCCCGAATGTGTTACGTTTAAAGCCAAATAAAATAAAAAATATCATACTTACGAGAAATCTGACTGCGCCATTCGAATTTTCTGATCAAAATACATAAGAAACAGTGAAAGAAGCTGCCGAATTCCACTTTTCATTTTTTGGGGTCAAAAAACACCAAAGGGGTTAACCTTACGTTTTTTTCAAAAATCTTAAAAGATTTAGGTGGCCTTTTTATTACTTAAATCGACGTACTTAGATGCCTACTGCTGGATTCAGCCCTCAGAACCTCGCGGAATCAATCAAAACAGTGTAAAATCGCGAAACAAATGGATGGCAAATTGACCCCGAATGTGTTACGTTTAAAGCCAAATAAAATAAAAAATATCATACTTACGAGAAATCTGACTGCGCCATTCGAATTTTCTGATCAAAATACATAAGAAACAGTGAAAGAAGCTGCCGAATTCCACTTTTCATTTTTTGGGGTCAAAAAACACCAAAGGGGTTAACCTTACGTTTTTTTCAAAAATCTTAAAAATTTAGGTGGCCTTTTTATTACTTAAATCGACGTACGTAGATGCCTACTGCTGGATTCAGCCCTCAGAACCTCGCGGAATCAATCAAAACAGTGTAAAATCGCGAAACAAATGGATGGCAAATTGACCCCAAATGTGTTACGTTTAAAGCCAAATAAAATAAAAAATATCATACTTACGAGAAATCTGACTGCGCCATTCGAATTTTCTGATCAAAATACATAAGAAACAGTGAAAGAAGCTGCCGAATTCCACTTTTCATTTTTTGGGGTCAAAAAACACCAAAGGGGTTAACCTTACGTTTTTTTCAAAAATCTTAAAAAATTTATGTGGCCTTTTTATTACTTAAATCGACGTACGTAGATGCCTACTGCTGGATTCAGCCCTCAGAACCTCGCGGAATCAATCAAAACAGTGTAAAATCGCGAAACAAATGGATGGCAAATTGACCCCGAATGTGTTACGTTTAAAGCCAAACAAAATAAAAAATATCATACTTACGAGAAATCTGACTGCGCCATTCGAATTTTCTGATCAAAATACATAAGAAACAGTGAAAGAAGCTGCCGAATTCCACTTTTCATTTTTTGGGGTCAAAAAACACCAAAGGGGTTAACCTTACGTTTTTTTCAAAAATCTTAAAAAATTTAGGTGGCCTTTTTATTACTTAAATCGACGTACGTAGATGCCTCCTGCTGGATTCAGCCCTCAGAACCTCGCGGAATCAATCAAAACAGTGTAAAATCGCGAAACAAATGGATGGCAAATTGACCCCGAATGTCTTACGTTTAAAGCCAAATAAAATAAAAAATATCATACTTACGAGAAATCTGACTGCGCCATTCGAATTTTCTGATCAAAATACATAAGAAACAGTGAAAGAAGCTGCCGAATTCCACTTTTCATTTTTTGGGGTCAAAAAACACCAAAGGGGTTAACCTTACGTTTTTTTCAAAAATCTTAAAAAATTTAGGTGGCCTTTTTATTACTTAAATCGACGTACTTAGATGCCTACTGCTGGATTCAGCCCTCAGAACCTCGCGGAATCAATCAAAACAGTGTAAAATCGCGAAACAAATGGATGGCAAATTGACCCCGAATGTGTTAGGTTTAAAGCCAAATAAAATAAAAAATATCATACTTACGAGAAATCTGACTGCGCCATTCGAATTTTCTGATCAAAATACATAAGAAACAGTGAAAGAAGCTGCCGAATTCCACTTTTCATTTTTTGGGGTCAAAAAACACCAAAGGGGTTAACCTTACGTTTTTTTCAAAAATCTTAAAAGATTTAGGTGGCCTTTTTATTACTTAAATCGACGTACTTAGATGCCTACTGCTGGATTCAGCCCTCAGAACCTCGCGGAATCAATCAAAACAGTGTAAAATCGCGAAACAAATGGATGGCAAATTGACCCCGAATGTGTTACGTTTAAAGCCAAATAAAATAAAAAATATCATACTTACGAGAAATCTGACTGCGCCATTCGAATTTTCTGATCAAAATACATAAGAAACAGTGAAAGAAGCTGCCGAATTCCACTTTTCATTTTTTGGGGTCGAAAAACACCAAAGGGGTTAACCTTACGTTTTTTTCAAAAATCTTAAAAAATTTAGGTGGCCTTTTTATTACTTAAATCGACGTACTTAGATGCCTACTGCTGGATTCAGCCCTCAGAACCTCGCGGAATCAATCAAAACAGTGTAAAATCGCGAAACAAATGGATGGCAAATTGACCCCGAATGTGTTACGTTTAAAGCCAAATAAAATAAAAAATATCACACTTACGAGAAATCTGACTGCGCCATTCGAATTTTCTGATCAAAATACATAAGAAACAGTGAAAGAAGCTGCCGAATTCCACTTTTCATTTTTTGGGGTCAAAAAACACCAAAGGGGTTAACCTTACGTTTTTTTCAAAAATCTTAAAAAATTTAGGTGGCCTTTTTATTACTTAAATCGACGTACTTAGATGCCTACTGCTGGATTCAGCCCTCAGAACCTCGCGGAATCAATCAAAACAGTGTAAAATCGCGAAACAAATGGATGGATAATTGACCCCGAATGTGTTACGTATAAAGCCAAATAAAATAAAAAATATCATACTTACGAGAAATCTGACTGCGCCATTCGAATTTTCTGATCAAAATACATAAGAAACAGTGAAAGAAGCTGCCGAATTCCACTTTTCATTTTTTGGGGTCAAAAAACACCAAAGGGGTTAACCTTACGTTTTTTTCAAAAATCTTAAAAGATTTAGGTGGCCTTTTTATTACTTAAATCGACGTACTTAGATGCCTACTGCTGGATTCAGCCCTCAGAACCTCGCGGAATCAATCAAAACAGTGTAAAATCGCGAAACAAATGGATGGCAAATTGACCCCGAATGTGTTACGTTTAAAGCCAAATAAAATAAAAAATATCATACTTACGAGAAATCTGACTGCGCCATTCGAATTTTCTGATCAAAATACATAAGAAACAGTGAAAGAAGCTGCCGAATTCCACTTTTCATTTTTTGGGGTCAAAAAACACCAAAGGGGTTAACCTTACGTTTTTTTCAAAAATCTTAAAAAATTTAGGTGGCCTTTTTATTACTTAAATCGACGTACGTAGATGCCTACTGCTGGATTCAGCCCTCAGAACCTCGCGGAATCAATCAAAACAGTGTAAAATCGCGAAACAAATGGATGGCAAATTTACCCCGAATGTGTTACGTTTAAAGCCAAATAAAATAAAAAATATCATACTTACGAGAAATCTGACTGCGCCATTCGAATTTTCTGATCAAAATACATAAGAAACAGTGAAAGAAGCTGCCGAATTCCACTTTTCATTTTTTGGGGTCAAAAAACACCAAAGGGGTTAACCTTACGTTTTTTTCAAAAATCTTAAAAAATTTAGGTGGCCTTTTTATTACTTAAATCGACGTATTTAGATGCCTACTGCTGGATTCAGCCCTCAGAACCTCGCGGAATCAATCAAAACAGTGTAAAATCGCGAAACAAATGGATAGCAAATTGACCCCGAATGTGTTACGTTTAAAGCCAAATAAAATAAAAAATATCATACTTACGAGAAATCTGACTGCGCCATTCGAATTTTCTGATCAAAATACATAAGAAACAGTGAAAGAAGCTGCCGAATTCCACTTTTCACTTTTTGGGGTCGAAAAACACCAAAGGGGTTAACCTTACGTTTTTTTCAAAAATCTTAAAAAATTTAGGTGGCCTTTTTATTACTTAAATCGACGTACTTAGATGCCTACTGCTGGATTCAGCCCTCAGAACCTCGCGGAATCAATCAAAACAGTGTAAAATCGCGAAACAAATGGATGGCAAATTGACCCCGAATGTGTTACGTTTAAAGCCAAATAAAATAAAAAATATCATACTTACGAGAAATCTGACTGCGCCATTCGAATTTTCTGATCAAAATACATAAGAAACAGTGAATTCCACTTTTCATTTTTTGGGGTCAAAAAACACCAAAGGGGTTAACCTTACGTTTTTTTCAAAAATCTTAAAAAATTTAGGTGGCCTTTTTATTACTTAAATCGACGTACTTAGATGCCTACTGCTGGATTCAGCCCTCAGAACCTCGCGGAATCAATCAAAACAGTGTAAAATCGCGAAACAAATGGATGGCAAATTGACCCCGAATGTGTTACGTTTAAAGCCAAATAAAATAAAAAATATCATTCTTACGAGAAATCTGACTGCGCCATTCGAATTTTCTGATCAAAATACATAAGAAACAGTGAAAGAAGCTGCCGAATTCCACTTTTCATTTTTTGGGGTCGAAAAACACCAAAGGGGTTAACCTTACGTTTTTTTCAAAAATCTTAAAAAATTTAGGTGGCCTTTTTATTACTTAAATCGACGTACTTAGATGCCTACTGCTGGATTCAGCCCTCAGAACCTCGCGGAATCAATCAAAACAGTGTAAAATCGCGAAACAAATGGATGGCAAATTGACCCCGAATGTGTTACGTTTAAAGCCAAATAAAATAAAAAATATCATTCTTACGAGAAATCTGACTGCGCCATTCGAATTTTCTGATCAAAATACATAAGAAACAGTGAAAGAAGCTGCCGAATTCCACTTTTCATTTTTTGGGGTCAAAAAACACCAAAGGGGTTAACCTTACGTTTTTTTCAAAAATCTTAAAAGATTTAGGTGGCCTTTTTATTACTTAAATCGACGTACTTAGATGCCTACTGCTGGATTCAGCCCTCAGAACCTCGCGGAATCAATCAAAACAGTGTAAAATCGCGAAACAAATGGATGGCAAATTGACCCCGAATGTGTTACGTTTAAAGCCAAATAAAATAAAAAATATCATACTTACGAGAAATCTGACTGCGCCATTCGAATTTTCTGATCAAAATACATAAGAAACAGTGAAAGAAGCTGCCGAATTCCACTTTTCATTTTTTGGGGTCGAAAAACACCAAAGGGGTTAACCTTACGTTTTTTTCAAAAATCTTAAAAAATTTAGGTGGCCTTTTTATTACTTAAATCGACGTACTTAGATGCCTACTGCTGGATTCAGCCCTCAGAACCTCGCGGAATCAATCAAAACAGTGTAAAATCGCGAAACAAATGGATGGCAAATTGACCCCGAATGTGTTACGTTTAAAGCCAAATAAAATAAAAAATATCATTCTTACGAGAAATCTGACTGCGCCATTCGAATTTTCTGATCAAAATACATAAGAAACAGTGAAAGAAGCTGCCGAATTCCACTTTTCATTTTTTGGGGTCAAAAAACACCAAAGGGGTTAACCTTACGTTTTTTTCAAAAATCTTAAAAGATTTAGGTGGCCTTTTTATTACTTAAATCGACGTACTTAGATGCCTACTGCTGGATTCAGCCCTCAGAACCTCGCGGAATCAATCAAAACAGTGTAAAATCGCGAAACAAATGGATGGCAAATTGACCCCGAATGTGTTACGTTTAAAGCCAAATAAAATAAAAAATATCATACTTACGAGAAATCTGACTGCGCCATTCGAATTTTCTGATCAAAATACATAAGAAACAGTGAAAGAAGCTGCCGAATTCCACTTTTCATTTATTGGGGTCGAAAAACACCAAAGGGGTTAACCTTACGTTTTTTTCAAAAATCTTAAAAGATTTAGGTGGCCTTTTTATTACTTAAATCGACGTACTTAGATGCCTACTGCTGGATTCAGCCCTCAGAACCTCGCGGAATCAATCAAAACAGTGTAAAATCGCGAAACAAATGGATGGCAAATTGACCCCGAATGTGTTACGTTTAAAGCCAAATAAAATAAAAAATATCATACTTACGAGAAATCTGACTGCGCCATTCGAATTTTCTGATCAAAATACATAAGAAACAGTGAAAGAAGCTGCCGAATTCCACTTTTCATTTTTTGGGGTCAAAAAACACCAAAGGGGTTAACCTTACGTTTTTTTCAAAAATCTTAAAAAATTTAGGTGGCCTTTTTATTACTTAAATCGACGTACTCAGATGCCTACTGCTGGATTCAGCCCTCAGAACCTCGCGGAATTAATCAAAACAGTGTAAAATCGCGAAACAAATGGATGGCAAATTGACCCCGAATGTGTTACGTTTAAAGCCAAATAAAATAAAAAATATCATACTTACGAGAAATCTGACTGCGCCATTCGAATTTTCTGATCAAAATACATAAGAAACAGTGAAAGAAGCTGCCGAATTCCACTTTTCATTTTTTGGGGTCAAAAAACACCAAAGGGGTTAACCTTACGTTTTTTTCAAAAATCTTAAAAAATTTAGGTGGCCTTTTTATTACTTAAATCGACGTACTTAGATGCCTACTGCTGGATTCAGCCCTCAGAACCTCGCGGAATCAATCAAAACAGTGTAAAATCGCGAAACAAATGGATGGCAAATTGACCCCGAATGTGTTACGTTTAAAGCCAAATAAAATAAAAAATATCATACTTACGAGAAATCTGACTGCGCCATTCGAATTTTCTGATCAAAATACATAAGAAACAGTGAAAGAAGCTGCCGAATTCCACTTTTCATTTTTTGGGGTCAAAAAACACCAAAGGGGTTAACCTTACGTTTTTTTCAAAAATCTTAAAAGATTTAGGTGGCCTTTTTATTACTTAAATCGACGTACTTAGATGCCTACTGCTGGATTCAGCCCTCAGAACCTCGCGGAATCAATCAAAACAGTGTAAAATCGCGAAACAAATGGATGGCAAATTGACCCCGAATGTGTTACGTTTAAAGCCAAATAAAATAAAAAATATCATACTTACGAGAAATCTGACTGCGCCATTCGAATTTTCTGATCAAAATACATAAGAAACAGTGAAAGAAGCTGCCGAATTCCACTTTTCATTTTTTGGGGTCAAAAAACACCAAAGGGGTTAACCTTACGTTTTTTTCAAAAATCTTAAAAATTTAGGTGGCCTTTTTATTACTTAAATCGACGTACGTAGATGCCTACTGCTGGATTCAGCCCTCAGAACCTCGCGGAATCAATCAAAACAGTGTAAAATCGCGAAACAAATGGATGGCAAAATGACCCCAAATGTGTTACGTTTAAAGCCAAATAAAATAAAAAATATCATACTTACGAGAAATCTGACTGCGCCATTCGAATTTTCTGATCAAAATACATAAGAAACAGTGAAAGAAGCTGCCGAATTCCACTTTTCATTTTTTGGGGTCAAAAAACACCAAAGGGGTTAACCTTACGTTTTTTTCAAAAATCTTAAAAAATTTATGTGGCCTTTTTATTACTTAAATCGACGTACGTAGATGCCTACTGCTGGATTCAGCCCTCAGAACCTCGCGGAATCAATCAAAACAGTGTAAAATCGCGAAACAAATGGATGGCAAATTGACCCCGAATGTGTTACGTTTAAAGCCAAACAAAATAAAAAATATCATACTTACGAGAAATCTGACTGCGCCATTCGAATTTTCTGATCAAAATACATAAGAAACAGTGAAAGAAGCTGCCGAATTCCACTTTTCATTTTTTGGGGTCAAAAAACACCAAAGGGGTTAACCTTACGTTTTTTTCAAAAATCTTAAAAAATTTAGGTGGCCTTTTTATTACTTAAATCGACGTACGTAGATGCCTCCTGCTGGATTCAGCCCTCAGAACCTCGCGGAATCAATCAAAACAGTGTAAAATCGCGAAACAAATGGATGGCAAATTGACCCCGAATGTGTTACGTTTAAAGCCAAATAAAATAAAAAATATCATACTTACGAGAAATCTGACTGCGCCATTCGAATTTTCTGATCAAAATACATAAGAAACAGTGAAAGAAGCTGCCGAATTCCACTTTTCATTTTTTGGGGTCAAAAAACACCAAAGGGGTTAACCTTACGTTTTTTTCAAAAATCTTAAAAATTTAGGTGGCCTTTTTATTACTTAAATCGACGTACTTAGATGCCTACTGCTGGATTCAGCCCTCAGAACCTCGCGGAATCAATCAAAACAGTGTAAAATCGCGAAACAAATGGATGGCAAATTGACCCCGAATGTCTTACGTTTAAAGCCAAATAAAATAAAAAATATCATACTTACGAGAAATCTGACTGCGCCATTCGAATTTTCTGATCAAAATACATAAGAAACAGTGAAAGAAGCTGCCGAATTCCACTTTTCATTTTTTGGGGTCAAAAAACACCAAAGGGGTTAACCTTACGTTTTTTTCAAAAATCTTAAAAAATTTAGGTGGCCTTTTTATTACTTAAATCGACGTACTTAGATGCCTACTGCTGGATTCAGCCCTCAGAACCTCGCGGAATCAATCAAAACAGTGTAAAATCGCGAAACAAATGGATGGCAAATTGACCCCGAATGTGTTACGTTTAAAGCCAAATAAAATAAAAAATATCATACTTACGAGAAATCTGACTGCGCCATTCGAATTTTCTGATCAAAATACATAAGAAACAGTGAAAGAAGCTGCCGAATTCCACTTTTCATTTTTTGGGGTCAAAAAACACCAAAGGGGTTAACCTTACGTTTTTTTCAAAAATCTTAAAAAATTTAGGTGGCCTTTTTATTACTTAAATCGACGTACGTAGATGCCTACTGCTGGATTCGGCCCTCAGAACCTCGCGGAATCAATCAAAACAGTGTAAAATCGCAAAACAAATGGATGGCAAATTGACCCCGAATGTGTTACGTTTAAAGCCAAATAAAATAAAAAATATCATACTTACGAGAAATCTGACTGCGCCATTCGAATTTTCTGATCAAAATACATAAGAAACAGTGAAAGAAGCTGCCGAATTCCACTTTTCATTTTTTGGGGTCGAAAAACACCAAAGGGGTTAACCTTACGTTTTTTTCAAAAATCTTAAAAAATTTAGGTGGCCTTTTTATTACTTAAATCGACGTACTTAGATGCCTACTGCTGGATTCAGCCCTCAGAACCTCGCGGAATCAATCAAAACAGTGTAAAATCGCGAAACAAATGGATGGCAAATTGACCCCGAATGTGTTACGTTTAAAGCCAAATAAAATAAAAAATATCATTCTTACGAGAAATCTGACTGCGCCATTCGAATTTTCTGATCAAAATACATAAGAAACAGTGAAAGAAGCTGCCGAATTCCACTTTTCATTTTTTGGGGTCAAAAAACACCAAAGGGGTTAACCTTACGTTTTTTTCAAAAATCTTAAAAGATTTAGGTGGCCTTTTTATTACTTAAATCGACGTACTTAGATGCCTACTGCTGGATTCAGCCCTCAGAACCTCGCGGAATCAATCAAAACAGTGTAAAATCGCGAAACAAATGGATGGCAAATTGACCCCGAATGTGTTACGTTTAAAGCCAAATAAAATAAAAAATATCATACTTACGAGAAATCTGACTGCGCCATTCGAATTTTCTGATCAAAATACATAAGAAACAGTGAAAGAAGCTGCCGAATTCCACTTTTCATTTTTTGGGGTCGAAAAACACCAAAGGGGTTAACCTTACGTTTTTTTCAAAAATCTTAAAAAATTTAGGTGGCCTTTTTATTACTTAAATCGACGTACTTAGATGCCTACTGCTGGATTCAGCCCTCAGAACCTCGCGGAATTAATCAAAACAGTGTAAAATCGCGAAACAAATGGATGGCAAATTGACCCCGAATGTGTTACGTTTAAAGCCAAATAAAATAAAAAATATCACACTTACGAGAAATCTGACTGCGCCATTCGAATTTTCTGATCAAAATACATAAGAAACAGTGAAAGAAGCTGCCGAATTCCACTTTTCATTTTTTGGGGTCAAAAAACACCAAAGGGGTTAACCTTACGTTTTTTTCAAAAATCTTAAAAAATTTAGGTGGCCTTTTTATTACTTAAATCGACGTACTTAGATGCCTACTGCTGGATTCAGCCCTCAGAACCTCGCGGAATCAATCAAAACAGTGTAAAATCGCGAAACAAATGGATGGATAATTGACCCCGAATGTGTTACGTATAAAGCCAAATAAAATAAAAAATATCATACTTACGAGAAATCTGACTGCGCCATTCGAATTTTCTGATCAAAATACATAAGAAACAGTGAAAGAAGCTGCCGAATTCCACTTTTCATTTTTTGGGGTCAAAAAACACCAAAGGGGTTAACCTTACGTTTTTTTCAAAAATCTTAAAAGATTTAGGTGGCCTTTTTATTACTTAAATCGACGTACTTAGATGCCTACTGCTGGATTCAGCCCTCAGAACCTCGCGGAATCAATCAAAACAGTGTAAAATCGCGAAACAAATGGATGGCAAATTGACCCCGAATGTGTTACGTTTAAAGCCAAATAAAATAAAAAATATCATACTTACGAGAAATCTGACTGCGCCATTCGAATTTTCTGATCAAAATACATAAGAAACAGTGAAAGAAGCTGCCGAATTCCACTTTTCATTTTTTGGGGTCAAAAAACACCAAAGGGGTTAACCTTACGTTTTTTTCAAAAATCTTAAAAAATTTAGGTGGCCTTTTTATTACTTAAATCGACGTACGTAGATGCCTACTGCTGGATTCAGCCCTCAGAACCTCGCGGAATCAATCAAAACAGTGTAAAATCGCGAAACAAATGGATGGCAAATTTACCCCGAATGTGTTACGTTTAAAGCCAAATAAAATAAAAAATATCATACTTACGAGAAATCTGACTGCGCCATTCGAATTTTCTGATCAAAATACATAAGAAACAGTGAAAGAAGCTGCCGAATTCCACTTTTCATTTTTTGGGATCAAAAAACACCAAAGGGGTTAACCTTACGTTTTTTTCAAAAATCTTAAAAAATTTAGGTGGCCTTTTTATTACTTAAATCGACGTATTTAGATGCCTACTGCTGGATTCAGCCCTCAGAACCTCGCGGAATCAATCAAAACAGTGTAAAATCGCGAAACAAATGGATAGCAAATTGACCCCGAATGTGTTACGTTTAAAGCCAAATAAAATAAAAAATATCATACTTACGAGAAATCTGACTGCGCCATTCGAATTTTCTGATCAAAATACATAAGAAACAGTGAAAGAAGCTGCCGAATTCCACTTTTCACTTTTTGGGGTCGAAAAACACCAAAGGGGTTAACCTTACGTTTTTTTCAAAAATCTTAAAAAATTTAGGTGGCCTTTTTATTACTTAAATCGACGTACTTAGATGCCTACTGCTGGATTCAGCCCTCAGAACCTCGCGGAATCAATCAAAACAGTGTAAAATCGCGAAACAAATGGATGGCAAATTGACCCCGAATGTGTTACGTTTAAAGCCAAATAAAATAAAAAATATCATACTTACGAGAAATCTGACTGCGCCATTCGAATTTTCTGATCAAAATACATAAGAAACAGTGAATTCCACTTTTCATTTTTTGGGGTCAAAAAACACCAAAGGGGTTAACCTTACGTTTTTTTCAAAAATCTTAAAAGATTTAGGTGGCCTTTTTATTACTTAAATCGACGTACTTAGATGCCTACTGCTGGATTCAGCCCTCAGAACCTCGCGGAATCAATCAAAACAGTGTAAAATCGCGAAACAAATGGATGGCAAATTGACCCCGAATGTGTTACGTTTAAAGCCAAATAAAATAAAAAATATCATACTTACGAGAAATCTGACTGCGCCATTCGAATTTTCTGATCAAAATACATAAGAAACAGTGAAAGAAGCTGCCGAATTCCACTTTTCATTTTTTTGGGTCAAAAAACACCAAAGGGGTTAACCTTACGTTTTTTTCAAAAATCTTAAAAAATTTAGGTGGCCTTTTTATTACTTAAATCGACGTACGTAGATGCCTACTGCTGGATTCAGCCCTCAGAACCTCGCGGAATCAATCAAAACAGTGTAAAATCGCGATACAAATGTATGGCAAATTGACCCCGAATGTGTTACGTTTAAAGCCAAATAAAATAAAAAATATCATACTTACGAGAAATCTGACTGCGCCATTCGAATTTTCTGATCAAAATACATAAGAAACAGTGAAAGAAGCTGCCGAATTCCACTTTTCATTTATTGGGGTCGAAAAACACCAAAGGGGTTAACCTTACGATTTTTTCAAAAATCTTAAAAGATTTAGGTGGCCTTTTTATTACTTAAATCGACGTACTTAGATGCCTACTGCTGGATTCAGCCCTCAGAACCTCGCGGAATCAATCAAAACAGTGTAAAATCGCGAAACAAATGGATGGCAAATTGACCCCGAATGTGTTACGTTTAAAGCCAAATAAAATAAAAAATATCATACTTACGAGAAATCTGACTGCGCCATTCGAATTTTCTGATCAAAATACATAAGAAACAGTGAAAGAAGCTGCCGAATTCCACTTTTCATTTTTTGGGGTCAAAAAACACCAAAGGGGTTAACCTTACGTTTTTTTCAAAAATCTTAAAAGATTTAGGTGGCCTTTTTATTACTTAAATCGACGTACTTAGATGCCTACTGCTGGATTCAGCCCTCAGAACCTCGCGGAATCAATCAAAACAGTGTAAAATCGCGAAACAAATGGATGGCAAATTGACCCCGAATGTGTTACGTTTAAAGCCAAATAAAATAAAAAATATCATACTTAGGAGAAATCTGACTGCGCCATTCGAATTTTCTGATCAAAATACATAAGAAACAGTGAAAGAAGCTGCCGAATTCCACTTTTCATTTTTTGGGGTCGAAAAACACCAAAGGGGTTAACCTTACGTTTTTTTCAAAAATCTTAAAAAATTTAGGTGGCCTTTTTATTACTTAAATCGACGTACTTAGATGCCTACTGCTGGATTCAGCCCTCAGAACCTCGCGGAATCAATCAAAACAGTGTAAAATCGCGAAACAAATGGATGGCAAATTGACCCCGAATGTGTTACGTTTAAAGCCAAATAAAATAAAAAATATCATACTTACGAGAAATCTGACTGCGCCATTCGAATTTTCTGATCAAAATACATAAGAAACAGTGAATTCCACTTTTCATTTTTTGGGGTCAAAAAACACCAAAGGGGTTAACCTTACGTTTTTTTCAAAAATCTTAAAAGATTTAGGTGGCCTTTTTATTACTTAAATCGACGTACTTAGATGCCTACTGCTGGATTCAGCCCTCAGAACCTCGCGGAATCAATCAAAACAGTGTAAAATCGCGAAACAAATGGATGGCAAATTGACCCCGAATGTGTTACGTTTAAAGCCAAATAAAATAAAAAATATCATACTTACGAGAAATCTGACTGCGCCATTCGAATTTTCTGATCAAAATACATAAGAAACAGTGAAAGAAGCTGCCGAATTCCACTTTTCATTTTTTTGGGTCAAAAAACACCAAAGGGGTTAACCTTACGTTTTTTTCAAAAATCTTAAAAAATTTAGGTGGCCTTTTTATTACTTAAATTGACGTACGTAGATGCCTACTGCTGGATTCAGCCCTCAGAACCTCGCGGAATCAATCAAAACAGTGTAAAATCGCGAAACAAATGGATGGCAAATTGACCCCGAATGTGTTACGTTTAAAGCCAAATAAAATAAAAAATATCATACTTACGAGAAATCTGACTGCGCCATTCGAATTTTCTGATCAAAATACATAAGAAACAGTGAAAGAAGCTGCCGAATTCCACTTTTCATTTATTGGGGTCGAAAAACACCAAAGGGGTTAACCTTACGTTTTTTTCAAAAATCTTAAAAGATTTAGGTGGCCTTTTTATTACTTAAATCGACGTACTTAGATGCCTACTGCTGGATTCAGCCCTCAGAACCTCGCGGAATCAATCAAAACAGTGTAAAATCGCGAAACAAATGGATGGCAAATTGACCCCGAATGTGTTACATTTAAAGCCAAATAAAATAAAAAATATCATACTTACGAGAAATCTGACTGCGCCATTCGAATTTTCTGATCAAAATACATAAGAAACAGTGAAAGAAGCTGCCGAATTCCACTTTTCATTTTTTGGGGTCAAAAAACACCAAAGGGGTTAACCTTACGTTTTTTTCAAAAATCTTAAAAGATTTAGGTGGCCTTTTTATTACTTAAATCGACGTACTTAGATGCCTACTGCTGGATTCAGCCCTCAGAACCTCGCGGAATCAATCAAAACAGTGTAAAATCGCGAAACAAATGGATGGCAAATTGACCCCGAATGTGTTACGTTTAAAGCCAAATAAAATAAAAAATATCATACTTACGAGAAATCTGACTGCGCCATTCGAATTTTCTGATCAAAATACATAAGAAACAGTGAAAGAAGCTGCCGAATTCCACTTTTCATTTTTTGGGGTCGAAAAACACCAAAGGGGTTAACCTTACGTTTTTTTCAAAAATCTTAAAAAATTTAGGTGGCCTTTTTATTACTTAAATCGACGTACTTAGATGCCTACTGCTGGATTCAGCCCTCAGAACCTCGCGGAATCAATCAAAACAGTGTAAAATCGCGAAACAAATGGATGGCAAATTGACCCCGAATGTGTTACGTTTAAAGCCAAATAAAATAAAAAATATCATACTTACGAGAAATCTGACTGCGCCATTCGAATTTTCTGATCAAAATACATAAGAAACAGTGAAAGAAGCTGCCGAATTCCTTTTTTATTACTTGGCCTTTTTATTACTTAAATCGACGTACTTAGATGCCTACTGCTGGATTCAGCCCTCAGAACCTCGCGGAATCAATCAAAACAGTGTAAAATCGCGAAACAAATGGATGGCAAATTGACCCCGAATGTGTTACGTTTAAAGCCAAATAAAATAAAAAATATCATACTTACGAGAAATCTGACTGCGCCATTCGAATTTTCTGATCAAAATACATAAGAAACAGTGAAAGAAGCTGCCGAATTCCACTTTTCATTTTTTGGGGTCAAAAAACACCAAAGGGGTTAACCTTACGTTTTTTTCAAAAATCTTAAAAAATTTAGGTGGCCTTTTTATTACTTAAATCGACGTACTTAGATGCCTACTGCTGGATTCAGCCCTCAGAACCTCGCGGAATCAATCAAAACAGGGTAAAATCGCGAAACAAATGGATGGCAAATTGACCCCGAATGTGTTACGTTTAAAGCCAAATAAAATAAAAAATATCATACTTACGAGAAATCTGACTGCGCCATTCGAATTTTCTGATCAAAATACATAAGAAACAGTGAAAGAAGCTGCCGAATTCCACTTTTCATTTTTTGGGGTCGAAAAACACCAAAGGGGTTAACCTTACGTTTTTTTCAAAAATCTTAAAAAATTTAGGTGGCCTTTTTATTACTTAAATCGACGTACTTAGATGCCTACTGCTGGATTCAGCCCTCAGAACCTCGCGGAATCAATCAAAACAGTGTAAAATCGCGAAACAAATGGATGGCAAATTGACCCCGAATGTGTTACGTTTAAAGCCAAATAAAATAAAAAATATCATACTTACGAGAAATCTGACTGCGCCATTCGAATTTTCTGATCAAAATACATAAGAAACAGTGAATTCCACTTTTCATTTTTTGGGGTCAAAAAACACCAAAGGGGTTAACCTTACGTTTTTTTCAAAAATCTTAAAAGATTTAGGTGGCCTTTTTATTACTTAAATCGACGTACTTAGATGCCTACTGCTGGATTCAGCCCTCAGAACCTCGCGGAATCAATCAAAACAGTGTAAAATCGCGAAACAAATGGATGGATAATTGACCCCGAATGTGTTACGTATAAAGCCAAATAAAATAAAAAATATCATACTTACGAGAAATCTGACTGCGCCATTCGAATTTTCTGATCAAAATACATAAGAAACAGTGAAAGAAGCTGCCGAATTCCACTTTTCATTTTTTGGGGTCAAAAAACACCAAAGGGGTTAACCTTACGTTTTTTTCAAAAATCTTAAAAAATTTAGGTGGCCTTTTTATTACTTAAATCGACGTTCTTAGATGCCTACTGCTGGATTGAGCCCTCAGAACCTCGCGGAATCAATCAAAACAGTGTAAAATCGCGAAACAAATGGATGGCAAATTGACCCCGAATGTGTTACGTTTAAAGCCAAATAAAATAAAAAATATCATACTTACGAGAAATCTGACTGCGCCATTCGAATTTTCTGATCAAAATACATAAGAAACAGTGAAAGAAGCTGCCGAATTCCACTTTTCATTTTTTGGGGTCAAAAAACACCAACCTTACGTTTTTTTCGAAAATCATAAAAAATTTAGGTGGCCTTTTTATTACTTAAATCGACGTACTTAGATGCCTACTGCTGGATTCAGCCCTCAGAACCTCGCGGAATCAATCAAAACAGTGTAAAATCGCGAAACAAATGGATGGCAAATTGACCCCGAATGTGTTACGTTTAAAGCCAAATAAAATAAAAAATATCATACTTACGAGAAATCTGACTGCGCCATTCGAATTTTCTGATCAAAATACATAAGAAACAGTGAAAGAAGCTGCCGAATTCCACTTTTCATTTTTTGGGGTCAAAAAACACCAAAGGGGTTAACCTTACGTTTTTTTCAAAAATCTTAAAAAATTTAGGTGGCCTTTTTATTACTTAAATCGACGTATTTAGATGCCTACTGCTGGATTCAGCCCTCAGAACCTCGCGGAATTAATCAAAACAGTGTAAAATCGCGAAACAAATGGATGGCAAATTGACCCCGAATGTGTTACGTTTAAAGCCAAATAAAATAAAAAATATCATACTTACGAGAAATCTGACTGCGCCATTCGAATTTTCTGATCCAAATACATAAGAAACAGTGAAAGAAGCTGCCGAATTCCACTTTTCATTTTTTGGGGTCAAAAAACACCAAAGGGGTTAACCTTACGTTTTTTTCAAAAATCTTAAAAAATTTAGGTGGCCTTTTTATTACTTAAATCGACGTACGTAGATGCCTACTGCTGGATTCAGCCCTCAGAACCTCGCGGAATCAATCAAAACAGTGTAAAATCGCGAAACAAATGGATGGCAAATTGACCCCGAATGTGTTACGTTTAAAGCCAAATAAAATAAAAAATATCATACTTACGAGAAATCTGACTGCGCCATTCGAATTTTCTGATCAAAATACATAAGAAACAGTGAAAGAAGCTGCCGAATTCCACTTTTCATTTTTTGGGGTCAAAAAACACCAAAGGGGTTAACCTTACGTTTTTTTCAAAAATCCTAAAAAATTTAGGTGGCCTTTTTATTACTTAAATCGACGTACTTAGATGCCTACTGCTGGATTCAGCCCTCAGAACCTCGCGGAATCAATCAAAACAGTGTAAAATCGCGAAAATAATGGATGGCAAATTGACCCCGAATGTGTTACGTTTAAAGCCAAATAAAAAAAAAAATATCATACTTACGAGAAATCTGACTGCGCCATTCGAATTTTCTGATCAAAATACATAAGAAACAGTGAAAGAAGCTGCCGAATTCCACTTTTCATTTTTTGGGGTCAAAAAACACCAAAGGGGTTAACCTTACGTTTTTTTCAAAAATCTTAAAAAATTTAGGTGGCCTTTTTATTACTTAAATCGACGTACATAGATGCCTACTGCTGGATTCAGCCCTCAGAACCTCGCGGAATCAATCAAAACAGTGTAAAATCGCGAAACAAATGGATGGCAAATTGCCCCGAATGTGTTACGTTTAAAGCCAAATAAAATAAAAAATATCATACTTACAAGAAATCTGACTGCGCCATTCGAATTTTCTGATCAAAATACATAAGAAACAGTGAAAGAAGCTGCCGAATTCCACTTTTCATTTTTTGGGGTCAAAAAACACCAAAGGGGTTAACCTTACGTTTTTTTCAAAAATCTTAAAAAATTTAGGTGGCCTTTTTATTACTTAAATCGACGTACTTAGATGCCTACTGCTGGATTCAGCCCTCAGAACCTCGCGGAATCAATCAAAACAGTGTAAAATCGCGAAACTAATGGATGGCAAATTGACCCCGAATGTGTTACGTTTAAAGCCAAATAAAATAAAAAATATCATACTTACGAGAAATCTGACAGCGCCATTCGAATTTTCTGATCAAAATACATAAGAAACAGTGAAAGAAGCTGCCGAATTCCGCTTTTCATTTTTTGGGGTCAAAAAACACCAAAGGGGTTAACCTTACGTTTTTTTCAAAAATCTTAAAAAATTTAAGTGGCTTTTTTATTACTTAAATCGACGTACTTAGATGCCTACTGCTGGATTCAGCCCTCAGAACCTCGCGGAATCAATCAAAACAGTGTAAAATCGCGAAACAATAGGATGGCAAATTGACCCCGAATGTGTTACGTTTAAAGCCAAATAAAATAAAAAATATCATACTTACGAGTAATCTGACTCCGCCATTCGAATTTTCTGATCAAAATACATAAGAAACAGTGAAAGAAGCTGCCGAATTCCACTTTTTATTTTTTGGGGTCAAAAAACACCAAAGGGGTTAACCTTACGTTTTTTTCAAAAATATTAAAAAATTTAAGTGGCTTTTTTATTACTTAAATCGACGTACTTAGATGCCTACTGCTGGATTCAGCCCTCAGAACCTCGCGGAATCAATCAAAACAGTGTAAAATCGCGAAACAATAGGATGGCAAATTGACCCCGAATGTGTTACGTTTAAAGCCAAATAAAATAAAAAATATCATACTTACGAGTAATCTGACTCCGCCATTCGAATTTTCTGATCAAAATACATAAGAAACAGTGAAAGAAGCTGCCGAATTCCACTTTTCATTTTTTGGGGTCAAAAAACGCCAAAGGGGTTAACCTTACGTTTTTTTCAAAAATCTTAAAAAATTTAGGTGGCCTTTTTATTACTTAAATCGACGTACTTAGATGCCTACTGCTGGATTCAGCCCTCAGAACCTCGCGGAATCAATCAAAACAGTGTAAAATCGCGAAACAAATGGATGGCAAATTGACCCCGAATGTGTTACGTTTAAAGCCAAATAAAATAAAAAATATCATACTTACGAGAAATCTGACTGCGCCATTCGAATTTTCTGATCAAAATACATAAGAAACAGTGAAAGAAGCTGCCGAATTCCACTTTTCATTTTTTGGGGTCAAAAAACACCAAAGGGGTTAACCTTACGTTTTTTTCAAAAATCTTAAAAAATTTAGGTGGCCTTTTTATTACTTAAATCGACGTACTTAGATGCCTACTGCTGGATTGAGCCCTCAGAACCTCGCGGAATCAATCAAAACAGTGTAAAAGCGCGAAACAAATGGATGGCAAATTGACCCCGAATGTGTTACGTTTAAAGCCAAATAAAATAAAAAATATCATACTTACGAGAAATCTGACTGCGCCATTCGAATTTTCTGATCGAAATACATAAGAAACAGTGAAAGAAGCTGCCGAATTCCACTTTTCATTTTTTGGGGTCAAAAAACACCAAAGGGGTTAACCTTACGTTTTTTTCAAAAATCCTAAAAAATGTAGGTGGCCTTTTTATTACTTAAATCGACGTACTTAGATGCCTCCTGCTGGATTCAGCCCTCAGAACCTCGCGGAATCAATCAAAACAGTGTAAAATCGCGAAACAAATGGATGGCAAATTGACCCCGAATGTGTTACGTTTAAAGCCAAATAAAATAAAAAATATCATACTTACGAGAAATCTGACTGCGCCATTCGAATTTTCTGATCAAAATACATAAGAAACAGTGAAAGAAGCTGCCGAATTCCACTTTTCATTTTTTGGGGTCAAAAAACACCAAAGGGGTTAACCTTACGTTTTTTTCAAAAATCTTAAAAAATTTAGGTGGCCTTTTTATTACTTAAATCGACGTACTTAGATGCCTACTGCTGGATTCAGCCCTCAGAACCTCGCGGAATCAATCAAAACAGTGTCAAATCGCGAAACTAATGGATGGCAAATTGACCCCGAATGTGTTACGTTTAAAGCCAAATAAAATAAAAAATATCATACTTACGAGAAATCTGACAGCGCCATTCGAATTTTCTGATCAAAATACATAAGAAACAGTGAAAGAAGCTGCCGAATTCCACTTTTCATTTTTTGGGGTCAAAAAACACCAAAGGGGTTAACCTTACGTTTTTTTCAAAAATCTTAAAAAATTTAGGTGGCCTTTTTATTACTTAAATCGACGTACTTAGATGCCTACTGCTGGATTCAGCCCTCAGAACCTCGCGGAATCAATCAAAACAGTGTAAAATCGCGAAACAAATGGATGGCAAATTGACCCCGAATGTGTTACGTTTAAAGCCAAGTAAAATAAAAAATATCATACTTACGAGAAATCTGACTGCGCCATTCGAATTTTCTGATCAAAATACATAAGAAACAGTGAAAGAAGCTGCCGAATTCCGCTTTTCATTTTTTGGGGTCAAAAAACACCAAAGGGGTTAACCTTACGTTTTTTTCAAAAATCTTAAAAAATTTAAGTGGCTTTTTTATTACTTAAATCGACGTACTTAGATGCCTACTGCTGGATTCAGCCCTCAGAACCTCGCGGAATCAATCAAAACAGTGTAAAATCGCGAAACAATAGGATGGCAAATTGACCCCGAATGTGTTACGTTTAAAGCCAAATAAAATAAAAAATATCATACTTACGAGTAATCTGACTCCGCCATTCGAATTTTCTGATCAAAATACATAAGAAACAGTGAAAGAAGCTGCCGAATTCCACTTTTTATTTTTTGGGGTCAAAAAACACCAAAGGGGTTAACCTTACGTTTTTTTCAAAAATATTAAAAAATTTAAGTGGCTTTTTTATTACTTAAATCGACGTACTTAGATGCCTACTGCTGGATTCAGCCCTCAGAATCTCGCGGAATCAATCAAAACAGTGTAAAATCGCGAAACAATAGGATGGCAAATTGACCCCGAATGTGTTACGTTTAAAGCCAAATAAAATAAAAAATATCATACTTACGAGTAATCTGACTCCGCCATTCGAATTTTCTGATCAAAATACATAAGAAACAGTGAAAGAAGCTGCCGAATTCCACTTTTCATTTTTTGGGGTCAAAAAACGCCAAAGGGGTTAACCTTACGTTTTTTTCAAAAATCTTAAAAAATTTAGGTGGCCTTTTTATTACTTAAATCGACGTACTTAGATGCCTACTGCTGGATTCAGCCCTCAGAACCTCGCGGAATCAATCAAAACAGTGTAAAATCGCGAAACAAATGGATGGCAAATTGACCCCGAATGTGTTACGTTTAAAGCCAAATAAAATAAAAAATATCATACTTACGAGAAATCTGACTGCGCCATTCGAATTTTCTGATCAAAATACATAAGAAACAGTGAAAGAAGCTGCCGAATTCCACTTTTCATTTTTTGGGGTCAAAAAACACCAAAGGGGTTAACCTTACGTTTTTTTCAAAAATCTTAAAAAATTTAGGTGGCCTTTTTATTACTTAAATCGACGTACTTAGATGCCTACTGCTGGATTGAGCCCTCAGAACCTCGCGGAATCAATCAAAACAGTGTAAAATCGCGAAACAAATGGATGGCAAATTGACCCCGAATGTGTTACGTTTAAAGCCAAATAAAATAAAAAATATCATACTTACGAGAAATCTGACTGCGCCATTCGAATTTTCTGATCGAAATACATAAGAAACAGTGAAAGAAGCTGCCGAATTCCACTTTTCATTTTTTGGGGTCAAAAAACACCAAAGGGGTTAACCTTACGTTTTTTTCAAAAATCCTAAAAAATGTAGGTGGCCTTTTTATTACTTAAATCGACGTACTTAGATGCCTCCTGCTGGATTCAGCCCTCAGAACCTCGCGGAATCAATCAAAACAGTGTAAAATCGCGAAACAAATGGATGGCAAATTGACCCCGAATGTGTTACGTTTAAAGCCAAATAAAATAAAAAATATCATACTTACGAGAAATCTGACTGCGCCATTCGAATTTTCTGATCAAAATACATAAGAAACAGTGAAAGAAGCTGCCGAATTCCACTTTTCATTTTTTGGGGTCAAAAAACACCAAAGGGGTTAACCTTACGTTTTTTTCAAAAATCTTAAAAAATTTAGGTGGCCTTTTTATTACTTAAATCGACGTACTTAGATGCCTGCTGCTGGATTGAGCCCTCAGAACCTCGCGGAATCAATCAAAACAGTGTAAAATCGCGAAACAAATGGATGGCAAATTGACCCCGAATGTGTTACGTTTAAAGCCAAATAAAATAAAAAATATCATACTTACGAGAAATCTGACTGCGCCATTCGAATTTTCTGATCAAAATACATAAGAAACAGTGAAAGAAGCTGCCGAATTCCACTTTTCATTTTTTGGGGTCAAAAAACACCAAAGGGGTTAACCTTACGTTTTTTTCGAAAATCTTAAAAAATTTAGGTGGCCTTTTTATTACTTAAATCGACGTACTTAGATGCCTACTGCTGGATTCAGCCCTCAGAACCTCGCGGAATCAATCAAAACAGTGTAAAATCGCGAAACAAATGGATGGCAAATTGACCCTGAATGTGTTACGTTTAAAGCCAAATAAAATAAAAAATATCATACTTACGAGTAATCTGACTACGCCATTCGAATTTTCTGATCAAAATACATAAGAAACAGTGAAAGAAGCTGCCGAATTCCACTTTTCATTTTTTGGGGTCAAAAAACACCAAAGGGGTTAACCTTACGTTTTTTTCGAAAATCTTAAAAAATTTAGGTGGCCTTTTTATTACTTAAATCGACGTACTTAGATGCCTACTGCTGGATTCAGCCCTCAGAACCTCGCGGAATCAATCAAAACAGTGTAAAATCGCGAAACAAATGGATGGCAAATTGACCCCGAATGTGTTACGTTTAAAGCCAAATAAAATAAAAAATATCATACTTACGAGTAATCTGACTGCGCCATTCGAATTTTCTGATCAAAATACATAAGAAACAGTGAAAGAAGCTGCCGAATTCCACTTTTCATTTTTTGGGGTCAAAAAACACCAAAGGGGTTAACCTTACGTTTTTTTCAAAAATCTTAAAAAATTTAGGTGGCCTTTTTATTACTTAAATCGACGTACTTAGATGCCTACTGCTGGATTCAGCCCTCAGAACCTCGCGGAATCAATCAAAACAGTGTAAAATCGCGAAACAAATGGATGGCAAATTGACCCCGAATGTGTTACGTTTAAAGCCAAATAAAATAAAAAATATCATACTTACGAGAAATCTGACTGCGCCATTCGAATTTTCTGATCAAAATACATAAGAAACAGTGAAAGAAGCTGCCGAATTCCACTTTTCATTTTTTGGGGTCAAAAAACACCAAAGGGGTTAACCTTACGTTTTTTTCAAAAATCTTAAAAAATTTAGGTGGCCTTTTTATTACTTAAATCGACGTACTTAGATGCCTACTGCTGGATTCAGCCCTCAGAACCTCGCGGAATCAATCAAAACAGTGTAAAATCGCGAAACAAATGGATGGCAAATTGACCCCGAATGTGTTACGTTTAAAGCCAAATAAAATAAAAAATATCATACTTACGAGAAATCTGACTGCGCCATTCGAATTTTCTGATCAAAATACATAAGAAACTGTGAAAGAAGCTGCCGAATTCCACTTTTCATTTTTTGGGGTCAAAAAACACCAAAGGGGTTAACCTTACGTTTTTTTCGAAAATCTTAAAAAATTTAGGTGGCCTTTTTATTACTTAAATCGACGTACTTAGATGCCTACTGCTGGATTCAGCCCTCGGAACCTCGCGGAATCAATCAAAACAGTGTAAAATCGCGAAACAAATGGATGGCAAATTGACCCCGAATGTGTTACGTTTAAAGCCAAATAAAATAAAAAATATCATACTTACGAGAAATCTGACTGCGCCATTCGAATTTTCTGATCAAAATACATAAGAAACAGTGAAAGAAGCTGCCGAATTCCACTTTTCATTTTTTGGGGTCAAAAAACACCAAAGGGGTTAACCTTACGTTTTTTTCAAAAATCTTAAAAAATTTAGGTGGCCTTTTTATTACTTAAATCGACGTACTTAGATGCCTACTGCTGGATTGAGCCCTCAGAACCTCGCGGAATCAATCAAAACAGTGTAAAATCGCGAAACAAATGGATGGCAAATTGACCCCGAATGTGTTACGTTTAAAGCCAAATAAAATAAAAAATATCATACTTACGAGAAATCTGACTGCGCCATTCGAATTTTCTGATCAAAATACATAAGAAACAGTGAAAGAAGCTGCCGAATTCCACTTTTCATTTTTTGGGGTCAAAAAACACCAAAGGGGTTAACCTTACGTTTTTTTCGAAAATCATAAAAAATTTAGGTGGCCTTTTTATTACTTAAATCGACGTACTTAGATGCCTACTGCTGGATTGAGCCCTCAGAACCTCGCGGAATCAATCAAAACAGTGTAAAATCGCGAAACAAATGGATGGCAAATTGACCCCGAATGTGTTACGTTTAAAGCCAAATAAAATAAAAAATATCATACTTACGAGAAATCTGACTGCGCCATTCGAATTTTCTGATCAAAATACATAAGAAACTGTGAAAGAAGCTGCCGAATTCCACTTTTCATTTTTTGGGGTCAAAAAACACCAAAGGGGTTAACCTTACGTTTTTTTCGAAAATCATAAAAAATTTAGGTGGCCTTTTTATTACTTAAATCGACGTACTTAGATGCCTACTGCTGGATTGAGCCCTCAGAACCTCGCGGAATCAATCAAAACAGTGTAAAATCGCGAAACAAATGGATGGCAAATTGACCCCGAATGTGTTACGTTTAAAGCCAAATAAAATAAAAAATATCATACTTACGAGAAATCTGACTGCGCCATTCGAATTTTCTGATCAAAATACATAAGAAACTGTGAAAGAAGCTGCCGAATTCCACTTTTCATTTTTTGGGGTCAAAAAACACCAAAGGGGTTAACCTTACGTTTTTTTCAAAAATCTTAAAAAATTTAGGTGGCCTTTTTATTACTTAAATCGACGTACTTAGATGCCTACTGCTGGATTCAGCCCTCAGAACCTCGCGGAATCAATCAAAACAGTGTAAAATCGCGAAACAAATGGATGGCAAATTGACCCCGAATGTGTTACGTTTAAAGCCAAATAAAATAAAAAATATCATACTTACGAGAAATCTGACTGCGCCATTCGAATTTTCTGATCAAAATACATAAGAAACAGTGTAAGAAGCTGCCGAATTCCACTTTTCATTTTTTGGGGTCAAAAAACACCAAAGGGGTTAACCTTACGTTTTTTTCAAAAATCTTAAAATATTTAGGTGGCCTTTTTATTACTTAAATCGACGTACTTAGATGCCTACTGCTGGATTCAGCCCTCAGAACCTCGCGGAATCAATCAAAACAGTGTAAAATCGCGAAACAAATGGATGGCAAATTGACCCCGAATGTGTTACGTTTAAAGCCAAATAAAATAAAAAATATCATACTTACGAGAAATCTGACTGCGCCATTCGAATTTTCTGATCAAAATACATAAGAAACAGTGAAAGAAGCTGCCGAATTCCACTTTTCTTTTTGGGGGCCAAAAAACACCAAAGGGGTTAACCTTACGTTTTTTTCAAAAATCTTAAAATATTTAGGTGGCCTTTTTATTACTTAAATCGACGTACTTAGATGCCTACTGCTGGATTCAGCCCTCAGAACCTCGCGGAATCAATCAAAACAGTGTAAAATCGCGAAACAAATGGATGGCAAATTGACCCCGAATGTGTTACGTTTAAAGCCAAATAAAATAAAAAATATCATACTTACGAGAAATCTGACTGCGCCATTCGAATTTTCTGATCAAAATACATAAGAAACAGTGAAAGAAGCTGCCGAATTCCACTTTTCATTTTTTGGGGTCAAAAAACACCAAAGGGGTTAACCTTACGTTTTTTCAAAAATCTTAAAAAATTTAGGTGGCCTTTTTATTACTTAAATCGACGTACTTAGATGCCTACTGCTGGATTGAGCCCTCAGAACCTCGCGGAATCAATCAAAACAGTGTAAAATCGCGAAACAAATGGATGGCAAATTGACCCCGAATGTGTTACGTTTAAAGCCAAATAAAATAAAAAATATCATACTTACGAGAAATCTGACTGCGCCATTCGAATTTTCTGATCAAAATACATAAGAAACAGTGAAAGAAGCTGCCGAATTCCACTTTTCTTTTTGGGGGCCAAAAAACACCAAAGGGGTTAACCTTACGTTTTTTTCAAAAATCTTAAAAAATTTAGGTGGCCTTTTTATTACTTAAATCGACGTACTTAGATGCCTACTGCTGGATTCAGCCCTCAGAACCTCGCGGAATCAATCAAAACAGTGTAAAATCGCGAAACAAATGGATGGCAAATTGACCCCGAATGTGTTACGTTTAAAGCCAAATAAAATAAAAAATATCATACTTACGAGAAATCTGACTGCGCCATTCGAATTTTCTGATCAAAATACATAAGAAACAGTGAAAGAAGCTGCCGAATTCCACTTTTCATTTTTTGGGGTCAAAAAACACCAAAGGGGTTAACCTTACGTTTTTTTCAAAAATCTTAAAAAATTTAGGTGGCCTTTTTATTACTTAAATCGACGTACTTAGATGCCTACTGCTGGATTCAGCCCTCAGAACCTCGCGGAATCAATCAAAACAGTGTAAAATCGCGAAACAAATGGATGGCAAATTGACCCCGAATGTGTTACGTTTAAAGCCAAATAAAATAAAAAATATCATACTTACGAGAAATCTGACTGCGCCATTCGAATTTTCTGATCAAAATACATAAGAAACAGTGAAAGAAGCTGCCGAATTCCACTTTTCATTTTTTGGGGTCAAAAAACACCAAAGGGGTTAACCTTACGTTTTTTCAAAAATCTTAAAAAATTTAGGTGGCCTTTTTATTACTTAAATCGACGTACTTAGATGCCTACTGCTGGATTGAGCCCTCAGAACCTCGCGGAATCAATCAAAACAGTGTAAAATCGCGAAACAAATGGATGGCAAATTGACCCCGAATGTGTTACGTTTAAAGCCAAATAAAATAAAAAATATCATACTTACGAGAAATCTGACTGCGCCATTCGAATTTTCTGATCAAAATACATAAGAAACAGTGAAAGAAGCTGCCGAATTCCACTTTTCTTTTTGGGGGCCAAAAAACACCAAAGGGGTTAACCTTACGTTTTTTTCAAAAATCTTAAAAAATTTAGGTGGCCTTTTTATTACTTAAATCGACGTACTTAGATGCCTACTGCTGGATTCAGCCCTCAGAACCTCGCGGAATCAATCAAAACAGTGTAAAATCGCGAAACAAATGGATGGCAAATTGACCCCGAATGTGTTACGTTTAAAGCCAAATAAAATAAAAAATATCATACTTACGAGAAATCTGACTGCGCCATTCGAATTTTCTGATCAAAATACATAAGAAACAGTGAAAGAAGCTGCCGAATTCCACTTTTCATTTTTTGGGGTCAAAAAACACCAAAGGGGTTAACCTTACGTTTTTTTCAAAAATCTTAAAAAATTTAGGTGGCCTTTTTATTACTTAAATCGACGTACTTAGATGCCTACTGCTGGATTCAGCCCTCAGAACCTCGCGGAATCAATCAAAACAGTGTAAAATCGCGAAACAAATGGATGGCAAATTGACCCCGAATGTGTTACGTTTAAAGCCAAATAAAATAAAAAATATCATACTTACGAGAAATCTGACTGCGCCATTCGAATTTTCTGATCAAAATACATAAGAAACAGTGAAAGAAGCTGCCGAATTCCACTTTTCATTTTTTGGGGTCAAAAAACACCAAAGGGGTTAACCTTACGTTTTTTTCAAAAATCTTAAAAAATTTAGGTGGCCTTTTTATTACTTAAATCGACGTACTTAGATGCCTACTGCTGGATTCAGCCCTCAGAACCTCGCGGAATCAATCAAAACAGTGTAAAATCGCGTAACAAATGGATGGCAAATTGACCCCGAATGTGTTACGTTTAAAGCCAAATAAAATAAAAAATATCATACTTACGAGAAATCTGACTGCGCCATTCGAATTTTCTGATCAAAATACATAAGAAACAGTGAAAGAAGCTGCCGAATTCCACTTTTCATTTTTTGGGGTCAAAAAACACCAAAGGGGTTAACCTTACGTTTTTTTCGAAAATCATAAAAAATTTAGGTGGCCTTTTTATTACTTAAATCGACGTACTTAGATGCCTACTGCTGGATTCAGCCCTCAGAACCTCGCGGAATCAATCAAAACAGTGTAAAATCGCGAAACAAATGGATGGCAAATTGACCCCGAATGTGTTACGTTTAAAGCCAAATAAAATAAAAAATATCATACTTACGAGAAATCTGACTGCGCCATTCGAATTTTCTGATCAAAATACATAAGAAACAGTGAAAGAAGCTGCCGAATTCCACTTTTCATATTTTGGGGTCAAAAAACACCAAAGGGGTTAACCTTACGTTTTTTTCAAAAATCTTAAAAAATTTAGGTGGCCTTTTTATTACTTAAATCGACGTACTTAGATGCCTACTGCTGGATTCAGCCCTCAGAACCTCGCGGAATCAATCAAAACAGTGTAAAATCGCGAAACAAATGGATGGCAAATTGACCCCGAATGTGTTACGTTTAAAGCCAAATAAAATAAAAAATATCATACTTACGAGAAATCTGACTGCGCCATTCGAATTTTCTGATCAAAATACATAAGAAACAGTGAAAGAAGCTGCCGAATTCCACTTTTCATTTTTTGGGGTCAAAAAACACCAAAGGGGTTAACCTTACGTTTTTTTCAAAAATCTTAAAAAATTTAGGTGGCCTTTTTATTACTTAAATCGACGTACTTAGATGCCTACTGCTGGATTCAGCCCTCAGAACCTCGCGGAATCAATCAAAACAGTGTAAAATCGCGAAACAAATGGATGGCAAATTGACCCCGAATGTGTTACGTTTAAAGCCAAATAAAATAAAAAATATCATACTTACGAGAAATCTGACTGCGCCATTCGAATTTTCTGATCAAAATACATAAGAAACAGTGAAAGAAGCTGCCGAATTCCACTTTTCATTTTTTGGGGTCAAAAAACACCAAAGGGGTTAACCTTACGTTTTTTTCAAAAATCTTAAAAAATTTAGGTGGCCTTTTTATTACTTAAATCGACGTACTTAGATGCCTACTGCTGGATTCAGCCCTTAGAACCTCGCGGAATCAATCAAAACAGTGTAAAATCGCGAAACAAATGGATGGCAAATTGACCCCGAATGTGTTACGTTTAAAGCCAAATAAAATAAAAAATATCATACTTACGAGAAATCTGACTGCGCCATTCGAATTTTCTGATGAAAATACATAAGAAACAGTGAAAGAAGCTGCCGAATTCCACTTTTCATTTTTTGGGTTCAAAAAACACCAAAGGGGTTAACCTTAAGTTTTTTTCAAAAATCCTAAAAAATTTAGGTGGCCTTTTTATTACTTAAATCGACGTACTTAGATGCCTACTGCTGGATTCAGCCCTCAGAACCTCGCGGAATCAATCAAAACAGTGTAAAATCGCGAAACAAATGGATGGCAAATTGACCCCGAATGTGTTACGTTTAAAGCCAAATAAAATAAAAAATATCATACTTACGAGAAATCTGACTGCGCCATTCGAATTTTCTGATCAAAATACATAAGAAACAGTGAAAGAAGCTGCCGAATTCCACTTTTCATTTTTTGGGGTCAAAAAACACCAAAGGGGTTAACCTTACGTTTTTTTCAAAAATCTTAAAAAATTTAGGTGGCCTTTTTATTACTTAAATCGACGTACTTAGATGCCTACTGCTGGATTCAGCCCTCAGAACCTCGCGGAATCAATCAAAACAGTGTAAAATCGCGAAACAAATGGATGGCAAATTGACCCCGAATGTGTTACGTTTAAAGCCAAATAAAATAAAAAATATGATACTTACGAGAAATCTGACTTCGCCATTCGAATTTTCTGATCAAAATACATAAGAAACAGTGAAAGAAGCTGCCGAATTCCACTTTTCATTTTTTGGGGTCAAAAAACACCAAAGGGGTTAACCTTACGTTTTTTTCAAAAATCTTAAAAAATTTAGGTGGCCTTTTTATTACTTAAATCGACGTACTTAGATGCCTACTGCTGGATTCAGCCCTCAGAACCTCGCGGAATCAATCAAAACAGTGTAAAATCGCGAAACAAATGGATGGCAAATTGACCCCGAATGTGTTACGTTTAAAGCCAAATAAAATAAAAAATATCATACTTACGAGAAATCTGACTGCGCCATTCGAATTTTCTGATCAAAATACATAAGAAACAGTGAAAGAAGCTGCCGAATTCCACTTTTCATTTTTTGGGGTCAAAAAACACCAAAGGGGTTAACCTTACGTTTTTTTCGAAAATCATAAAAAATTTAGGTGGCCTTTTTATTACTTAAATCGACGTACTTAGATGCCTACTGCTGCATTCAGCCCTCAGAACCTCGCGGAATCAATCAAAACAGTGTAAAATCGCGAAACAAATGGATGGCAAATTAACCCCGAATGTGTTACGTTTAAAGCCAAATAAAATAAAAAATATCATACTTACGAGAAATCTGACTGCGCCATTCGAATTTTCTGATCAAAATACATAAGAAACAGTGAAAGAAGCTGCCGAATTCCACTTTTCATTTTTTGGGGTCAAAAAACACCAAAGGGGTTAACCTTACGTTTTTTTCAAAAATCTTAAAAAATTTAGGTGGCCTTTTTATTACTTAAATCGACGTACTTAGATGCCTACTGCTGGATTCAGCCCTCAGAACCTCGCGGAATCAATCAAAACAGTGTAAAATCGCGAAACAAATGGATGGCAAATTGACCCCGAATGTGTTACGTTTAAAGCCAAATAAAATAAAAAATATCATACTTACGAGAAATCTGACTGCGCCATTCGAATTTTCTGATCAAAATACATAAGAAACAGTGAAAGAAGCTGCCGAATTCCACTTTTCATTTTTTGGGGTCAAAAAACACCAAAGGGGTTAACCTTACGTTTTTTTCGAAAATCATAAAAAATTTAGGTGGCCTTTTTATTACTTAAATCGACGTACTTAGATGCCTACTGCTGCATTCAGCCCTCAGAACCTCGCGGAATCAATCAAAACAGTGTAAAATCGCGAAACAAATGGATGGCAAATTGACCCCGAATGTGTTACGTTTAAAGCCAAATAAAATAAAAAATATCATACTTACGAGAAATCTGACTGCGCCATTCGAATTTTCTGATCAAAATACATAAGAAACAGTGAAAGAAGCTGCCGAATTCCACTTTTCATTTTTTGGGGTCAAAAAACACCAAAGGGGTTAACCTTACGTTTTTTTCAAAAATCTTAAAAAATTTAGGTGGCCTTTTTATTACTTAAATCGACGTACTTAGATGCCTACTGCTGGATTCAGCCCTCAGAACCTCGCGGAATCAATCAAAACAGTGTAAAATCGCGAAACAAATGGATGGCAAATTGACCCCGAATGTGTTACGTTTAAAGCCAAATAAAATAAAAAATATCATACTTACGAGAAATCTGACTGCGCCATTCGAATTTTCTGATCAAAATACATAAGAAACAGTGAAAGAAGCTGCCGAATTCCACTTTTCATTTTTTGGGGTCAAAAAACACCAAAGGGGTTAACCTTACTTTTTTTTCAAAAATCTTAAAAAATTTAGGTGGCCTTTTTATTACTGAAATCGACGTACTTAGATGCCTACTGCTGGATTCAGCCCTCAGAACCTCGCGGAATCAATCAAAACAGTGTAAAATCGCGAAACAAATGGATGGCAAATTGACCCCGAATGTGTTACGTTTAAAGCCAAATAAAATAAAAAATATCATACTTACGAGTAATCTGACTGCGCCATTTGAATTTTCTGATCAAAATACATAAGAAACAGTGAAAGAAGCTGCCGAATTCCACTTTTAATTTTTTGGGGTCAAAAAACACCAAAGGGGTTAACCTTACGTTTTTTTCGAAAATCTTAAGAAATTTAGGTGGCCTTTTTATTACTTAAATCGACGTACTTAGATGCCTACTGCTGGATTCATCCCTCAGAACCTCGCGGAATCAATCAAAACAGTGTAAAATCGCGAAACAAATGGATGGCAAATTGACCCCGAATGTGTTACGTTTAAAGCCAAATAAAATAAAAAATATCATACTTACGAGTAATCTGACTGCGCCATTCGAATTTTCTGATCAAAATACATAAGAAACAGTGAAAGAAGCTGCCGAATTCCACTTTTCATTTTTTGGGGTCAAAAAACACCAAAGGGGTTAACCTTACGTTTTTTTCGAAAATCTTAAAAAATTTAGGTGGCCTTTTTATTACTTAAATCGACGTACTTAGATGCCTACTGCTGGATTCAGCCCTCAGAACCTCGCGGAATCAATCAAAACAGTGTAAAATCGCGAAACAAATGGATGGCAAATTGACCCCGAATGTGTTACGTTTAAAGCCAAATAAAATAAAAAATATCATACTTACGAGTAATCTGACTGCGCCATTCGAATTTTCTGATCAAAATACATAAGAAACAGTGAAAGAAGCTGCCGAATTCCACTTTTCATTTTTTGGGGTCAAAAAACACCAAAGGGGTTAACCTTACGTTTTTTTCAAAAATCTTAAAAAATTTAGGTGGCCTTTTTATTACTTAAATCGACGTACTTAGATGCCTACTGCTGGATTCAGCCCTCAGAACCTCGCGGAATCAATCAAAACAGTGTAAAATCGCGAAACAAATGGATGGCAAATTGACCCCGAATGTGTTACGTTTAAAGCCAAATAAAATAAAAAATATCATACTTACGAGAAATCTGACTGCGCCATTCGAATTTTCTGATCAAAATACATAAGAAACAGTGAAAGAAGCTGCCGAATTCCACTTTTCATTTTTTGGGGTCAAAAAACACCAAAGGGGTTAACCTTACGTTTTTTTCGAAAATCTTAAAAAATTTAGGTGGCCTTTTTATTACTTAAATCGACGTACTTAGATGCCTACTGCTGGATTCAGCCCTCAGAACCTCGCGGAATCAATCAAAACAGTGTAAAATCGCGAAACAAATGGATGGCAAATTGACCCCGAATGTGTTACGTTTAAAGCCAAATAAAATAAAAAATATCATACTTACGAGTAATCTGACTGCGCCATTCGAATTTTCTGATCAAAATACATAAGAAACAGTGAAAGAAGCTGCCGAATTCCACTTTTCATTTTTTGGGGTCAAAAAACACCAAAGGGGTTAACCTTACGTTTTTTTCAAAAATCTTAAAAAATTTAGGTGGCCTTTTTATTACTTAAATCGACGTACTTAGATGCCTACTGCTGGATTCAGCCCTCAGAACCTCGCGGAATCAATCAAAACAGTGTAAAATCGCGAAACAAATGGATGGCAAATTGACCCCGAATGTGTTACGTTTAAAGCCAAATAAAATAAAAAATATCATACTTACGAGAAATCTGACTGCGCCATTCGAATTTTCTGATGAAAATACATAAGAAACAGTGAAAGAAGCTGCCGAATTCCACTTTTCATTTTTTGGGGTCAAAAAACACCAAAGGGGTTAACCTTACGTTTTTTTCAAAAATCTTAAAAAATTTAGGTGGCCTTTTTATTACTTAAATCGACGTACTTAGATGCCTACTGCGGGATTCAGCGCTCAGAACCTCGCGGAATCAATCAAAACAGTGTAAAATCGCGAAACAAATGGATGGCAAATTGACCCCGAATGTGTTACGTTTAAAGCCAAATAAAATAAAAAATATCATACTTACGAGAAATCTGACTGCGCCATTCGAATTTTCTGATCAAAATACATAAGAAACAGTGAAAGAAGCTGCCGAATTACACTTTTCATTTTTTGGGGTCAAAAAACACCAAAGGGGTTAACCTTACGTTTTTTTCAAAAATCTTAAAAAATTTAGGTGGCCTTTTTATTACTTAAATCGACGTACTTAGATGCCTACTGCTGGATTCAGCCCTCAGAACCTCGCGGAATCAATCAAAACAGTGTAAAATCGCGAAACAAATGGATGGCAAATTGACCCCGAATGTGTTACGTTTAAAGCCAAATAAAATAAAAAATATCATACTTACGAGTAATCTGACTGCGCCATTCGAATTTTCTGATCAAAATACATAAGAAACAGTGAAAGAAGCTGCCGAATTCCACTTTTAATTTTTGGGGTCAAAAAACACCAAAGGGGTTAACCTTACGTTTTTTTCGAAAATCTTAAAAAATTTAGGTGGCCTTTTTATTACTTAAATCGACGTACTTAGATGCCTACTGCTGGATTCAGCCCTCAGAACCTCGCGGAATCAATCAAAACAGTGTAAAATCGCGAAACAAATGGATGGCAAATTGACCCCGAATGTGTTACGTTTAAAGCCAAATAAAATAAAAAATATCATACTTACGAGTAATCTGACTGCGCCATTCGAATTTTCTGATCAAAATACATAAGAAACAGTGAAAGAAGCTGCCGAATTCCACTTTTCATTTTTTGGGGTCAAAAAACACCAAAGGGGTTAACCTTACGTTTTTTTCAAAAATCTTAAAAAATTTAGGTGGCCTTTTTATTACTTAAATCGACGTACTTAGATGCCTACTGCTGGATTCAGCCCTCAGAACCTCGCGGAATCAATCAAAACAGTGTAAAATCGCGAAACAAATAGATGGCAAATTGACCCCGAATGTGTTACGTTTAAAGCCAAATAAAATAAAAAATATCATACTTACGAGAAATCTGACTGCGCCATTCGAATTTTCTGATCAAAATACATAAGAAACAGTGAAAGAAGCTGCCGAATTCCACTTTTCATTTTTTGGGGTCAAAAAACACCAAAGGGGTTAACCTTACGTTTTTTTCGAAAATCTTAAAAAATTTAGGTGGCCTTTTTATTACTTAAATCGACGTACTTAGATGCCTACTGCTGGATTCAGCCCTCAGAACCTCGCGGAATCAATCAAAACAGTGTAAAATCGCGAAACAAATGGATGGCAAATTGACCCCGAATGTGTTACGTTTAAAGCCAAATAAAATAAAAAATATCATACTTACGAGTAATCTGACTGCGCCATTCGAATTTTCTGATCAAAATACATAAGAAACAGTGAAAGAAGCTGCCGAATTCCACTTTTCATTTTTTGGGGTCAAAAAACACCAAAGGGGTTAACCTTACGTTTTTTTCAAAAATCTTAAAAAATTTAGGTGGCCTTTTTATTACTTAAATCGACGTACTTAGATGCCTACTGCTGGATTCAGCCCTCAGAACCTCGCGGAATCAATCAAAACAGTGTAAAATCGCGAAACAAATGGATGGCAAATTGACCCCGAATGTGTTACATTTAAAGCCAAATAAAATAAAAAATATCATACTTACGAGAAATCTGACTGCGCCATTCGAATTTTCTGATCAAAATACATAAGAAACAGTGAAAGAAGCTGCCGAATTCCACTTTTCATTTTTTGGGGTCAAAAAACACCAAAGGGGTTAACCTTACGTTTTTTTCAAAAATCTTAAAAAATTTAGGTGGCCTTTTTATTACTTAAATCGACGTACTTAGATGCCTACTGCTGGATTCAGCCCTCAGAACCTCGCGGAATCAATCAAAACAGTGTAAAATCGCGAAACAAATGGATGGCAAATTGACCCCGAATGTGTTACGTTTAAAGCCAAATAAAATAAAAAATATCATACTTACGAGTAATCTGACTGCGCCATTTGAATTTTCTGATCAAAATACATAAGAAACAGTGAAAGAAGCTGCCGAATTCCACTTTTAATTTTTTGGGGTCAAAAAACACCAAAGGGGTTAACCTTACGTTTTTTTCGAAAATCTTAAAAAATTTAGGTGGCCTTTTTATTACTTAAATCGACGTACTTAGATGCCTACTGCTGGATTCAGCCCTCAGAACCTCGCGGAATCAATCAAAACAGTGTAAAATCGCGAAACAAATGGATGGCAAATTGACCCCGAATGTGTTACGTTTAAAGCCAAATAAAATAAAAAATATCATACTTACGAGTAATCTGACTGCGCCATTCGAATTTTCTGATCAAAATACATAAGAAACAGTGAAAGAAGCTGCCGAATTCCACTTTTCATTTTTTGGGGTCAAAAAACACCAAAGGGGTTAACCTTACGTTTTTTTCGAAAATCTTAAAAAATTTAGGTGGCCTTTTTATTACTTAAATCGACGTACTTAGATGCCTACTGCTGGATTCAGCCCTCAGAACCTCGCGGAATCAATCAAAACAGTGTAAAATCGCGAAACAAATGGATGGCAAATTGACCCTGAATGTGTTACGTTTAAAGCCAAATAAAATAAAAAATATCATACTTACGAGTAATCTGACTGCGCCATTCGAATTTTCTGATCAAAATACATAAGAAACAGTGAAAGAAGCTGCCGAATTCCACTTTTCATTTTTTGGAGTCAAAAAACACCAAAGGGGTTAACCTTACATTTTGTTCAAAAATCTTAAAAAATTTAGGTGGCCTTTTTATTACTTAAATCGACGTACTTAGATGCCTACTGCTGGATTCAGCCCTCAGAACCTCGCGGAATCAATCAAAACAGTGTAAAATCGCGAAACAAATGGATGGCAAATTGACCCCGAATGTGTTACGTTTAAAGCCAAATAAAATAAAAAATATCATACTTACGAGAAATCTGACTGCGCCATTCGAATTTTCTGATCAAAATACATAAGAAACAGTGAAAGAAGCTGCCGAATTCCACTTTTCATTTTTTGGGGTCAAAAAACACCAAAGGGGTTAACCTTACGTTTTTTTCAAAAATCTTAAAAAATTTAGGTGGCCTTTTTATTACTTAAATCGACGTACTTAGATGCCTACTGCTGGATTCAGCCCTCAGAACCTCGCGGAATCAATCAAAACAGTGTAAAATCGCGAAACAAATGGATGGCAAATTGACCCCGAATGTGTTACGTTTAAAGCCAAATAAAATAAAAAATATCATACTTACGAGAAATCTGACTGCGCCATTCGAATTTTCTGATCAAAATACATAAGAAACAGTGAAAGAAGCTGCCGAATTCCACTTTTCATTTTTTGGGGTCAAAAAACACCAAAGGGGTTAACCTTACGTTTTTTTCAAAAATCTTAAAAAATTTAGGTGGCCTTTTTATTACTTAAATCGACGTACTTAGATGCCTACTGCTGGATTCAGCCCTCAGAACCTCGCGGAATCAATCAAAACAGTGTAAAATCGCGAAACAAATGGATGGCAAATTGACCCCGAATGTGTTACGTTTAAAGCCAAATAAAATAAAAAATATCATACTTACGAGTAATCTGACTGCGCCATTCGAATTTTCTGATCAAAATACATAAGAAACAGTGAAAGAAGCTGCCGAATTCCACTTTTAATTTTTGGGGTCAAAAAACACCAAAGGGGTTAACCTTACGTTTTTTTCGAAAATCTTAAAAAATTTAGGTGGCCTTTTTATTACTTAAATCGACGTACTTAGATGCCTACTGCTGGATTCAGCCCTCAGAACCTCGCGGAATCAATCAAAACAGTGTAAAATCGCGAAACAAATGGATGGCAAATTGACCCCGAATGTGTTACGTTTAAAGCCAAATAAAATAAAAAATATCATACTTACGAGTAATCTGACTGCGCCATTCGAATTTTCTGATCAAAATACATAAGAAACAGTGAAAGAAGCTGCCGAATTCCACTTTTCATTTTTTGGGGTCAAAAAACACCAAAGGGGTTAACCTTACGTTTTTTTCAAAAATCTTAAAAAATTTAGGTGGCCTTTTTATTACTTAAATCGACGTACTTAGATGCCTACTGCTGGATTCAGCCCTCAGAACCTCGCGGAATCAATCAAAACAGTGTAAAATCGCGAAACAAATAGATGGCAAATTGACCCCGAATGTGTTACGTTTAAAGCCAAATAAAATAAAAAATATCATACTTACGAGAAATCTGACTGCGCCATTCGAATTTTCTGATCAAAATACATAAGAAACAGTGAAAGAAGCTGCCGAATTCCACTTTTCATTTTTTGGGGTCAAAAAACACCAAAGGGGTTAACCTTACGTTTTTTTCGAAAATCTTAAAAAATTTAGGTGGCCTTTTTATTACTTAAATCGACGTACTTAGATGCCTACTGCTGGATTCAGCCCTCAGAACCTCGCGGAATCAATCAAAACAGTGTAAAATCGCGAAACAAATGGATGGCAAATTGACCCCGAATGTGTTACGTTTAAAGCCAAATAAAATAAAAAATATCATACTTACGAGTAATCTGACTGCGCCATTCGAATTTTCTGATCAAAATACATAAGAAACAGTGAAAGAAGCTGCCGAATTCCACTTTTCATTTTTTGGGGTCAAAAAACACCAAAGGGGTTAACCTTACGTTTTTTTCAAAAATCTTAAAAAATTTAGGTGGCCTTTTTATTACTTAAATCGACGTACTTAGATGCCTACTGCTGGATTCAGCCCTCAGAACCTCGCGGAATCAATCAAAACAGTGTAAAATCGCGAAACAAATGGATGGCAAATTGACCCCGAATGTGTTACATTTAAAGCCAAATAAAATAAAAAATATCATACTTACGAGAAATCTGACTGCGCCATTCGAATTTTCTGATGAAAATACATAAGAAACAGTGAAAGAAGCTGCCGAATTCCACTTTTCATTTTTTGGGGTCAAAAAACACCAAAGGGGTTAACCTTACGTTTTTTTCAAAAATCTTAAAAAATTTAGGTGGCCTTTTTATTACTTAAATCGACGTACTTAGATGCCTACTGCTGGATTCAGCCCTCAGAACCTCGCGGAATCAATCAAAACAGTGTAAAATCGCGAAACAAATGGATGGCAAATTGACCCCGAATGTGTTACGTTTAAAGCCAAATAAAATAAAAAATATCATACTTACGAGTAATCTGACTGCGCCATTTGAATTTTCTGATCAAAATACATAAGAAACAGTGAAAGAAGCTGCCGAATTCCACTTTTAATTTTTTGGGGTCAAAAAACACCAAAGGGGTTAACCTTACGTTTTTTTCGAAAATCTTAAAAAATTTAGGTGGCCTTTTTATTACTTAAATCGACGTACTTAGATGCCTACTGCTGGATTCAGCCCTCAGAACCTCGCGGAATCAATCAAAACAGTGTAAAATCGCGAAACAAATGGATGGCAAATTGACCCCGAATGTGTTACGTTTAAAGCCAAATAAAATAAAAAATATCATACTTACGAGTAATCTGACTGCGCCATTCGAATTTTCTGATCAAAATACATAAGAAACAGTGAAAGAAGCTGCCGAATTCCACTTTTCATTTTTTGGGGTCAAAAAACACCAAAGGGGTTAACCTTACGTTTTTTTCGAAAATCTTAAAAAATTTAGGTGGCCTTTTTATTACTTAAATCGACGTACTTAGATGCCTACTGCTGGATTCAGCCCTCAGAACCTCGCGGAATCAATCAAAACAGTGTAAAATCGCGAAACAAATGGATGGCAAATTGACCCCGAATGTGTTACGTTTAAAGCCAAATAAAATAAAAAATATCATACTTACGAGTAATCTGACTGCGCCATTCGAATTTTCTGATCAAAATACATAAGAAACAGTGAAAGAAGCTGCCGAATTCCACTTTTCATTTTTTGGGGTCAAAAAACACCAAAGGGGTTAACCTTACGTTTTTTTCAAAAATGTTAAAAAATTTAGGTGGCCTTTTTATTACTTAAATCGACGTACTTAGATGCCTACTGCTGGATTCAGCCCTCAGAACCTCGCGGAATCAATCAAAACAGTGTAAAATCGCGAAACAAATGGATGGCAAATTGACCCTGAATGTGTTACGTTTAAAGCCAAATAAAATAAAAAATATCATACTTACGAGTAATCTGACTGCGCCATTCGAATTTTCTGATCAAAATACATAAGAAACAGTGATAGAAGCTGCCGAATTCCACTTTTCATTTTTTGGAGTCAAAAAACACCAAAGGGGTTAACCTTACATTTTGTTCAAAAATCTTAAAAAATTTAGGTGGCCTTTTTATTACTTAAATCGACGTACTTAGATGCCTACTGCTGGATTCAGCCCTCAGAACCTCGCGGAATCAATCAAAACAGTGTAAAATCGCGAAACAAATGGATGGCAAATTGACCCCGAATGTGTTACGTTTAAAGCCAAATAAAATAAAAAATATCATACTTACGAGAAATCTGACTGCGCCATTCGAATTTTCTGATCAAAATACATAAGAAACAGTGAAAGAAGCTGCCGAATTCCATTGGGGTCAAAAAACACCAAAGGGGTTAACCTTACGTTTTTTTCAAAAATCTTAAAAAATCTAGGTGGCCTTTTTATTACTTAAATCGACGTACTTAGATGCCTACTGCTGGATTCAGCCCTCAGAACCTCGCGGAATCAATCAAAACAGTGTAAAATCGCGAAACAAATGGATGGCAAATTGACCCCGAATGTGTTACGTTTAAAGCCAAATAAAATAAAAAATATCATACTTACGAGAAATCTGACTGCGCCATTCGAATTTTCTGATCAAAATACATAAGAAACAGTGAAAGAAGCTGCCGAATTCCACTTTTCATTTTTTGGGGTCAAAAAACACCAAAGGGGTTAACCTTCCGTTTTTTTCAAAAATCTTAAAAAATTTAGGTGGCCTTTTTATTACTTAAATCGACGTACTTAGATGCCTACTGCTGGATTCAGCCCTCAGAACCTCGCGGAATCAATCAAAACAGTGTAAAATCGCGAAACAAATGGATGGCAAATTGACCCCGAATGTGTTACGTTTAAAGCCAAATAAAATAAAAAATATCATACTTACGAGAAATCTGACTGCGCCATTCGAATTTTCTGATCAAAATACATAAGAAACAGTGAAAGAAGCTGCCGAATTCCACTTTTCATTTTTTGGGGTCAAAAAACACCAAAGGGGTTAACCTTACGTTTTTTTCAAAAATCTTAAAAAATTTAGGTGGCCTTTTTATTACTTAAATCGACGTACTTAGATGCCTACTGCTGGATTCAGCCCTCAGAACCTCGCGGAATCAATCAAAACAGTGTAAAATCGCGAAACAAATGGATGGCAAATTGACCCCGAATGTGTTACGTTTAAAGCCAAATAAAATAAAAAATATCATACTTACGAGAAATCTGACTGCGCCATTCGAATTTTCTGATCAAAATACATAAGAAACAGTGAAAGAAGCTGCCGAATTCCACTTTTCATTTTTTGGGGTCAAAAAACACCAAAGGGGTTAACCTTACGTTTTTTTCAAAAATCTTAAAAAATTTAGGTGGCCTTTTTATTACTTAAATCGACGTACTTAGATGCCTACTGCTGGATTCAGCCCTCAGAACCTCGCGGAATCAATCAAAACAGTGTAAAATCGCGAAACAAATGGATGGCAAATTGACCCCGAATGTGTTACGTTTAAAGCCAAATATAATAAAAAATATCATACTTACGAGAAATCTGACTGCACCAATTGAATTTTCTGATCAAAATACATAAGAAACAGTGAAAGAAGCTGCCGAATTCCACTTTTCATTTTTTGGGGTCAAAAAACACCAAAGGGGTTAACCTTACGTTTTTTTCAAAAATCTTAAAAAATTTAGGTGGCCTTTTTATTACTTAAATCGACGTACTTAGATGCCTACTGCTGGATTCAGCCCTCAGAACCTCGCGGAATCAATCAAAACAGTGTAAAATCGCGAAACAAATGGATGGCAAATTGACCCCGAATGTGTTACGTTTAAAGCCAAATAAAATAAAAAATATCATACTTACGAGAAATCTGACTGCGCCATTCGAATTTTCTGATCAAAATACATAAGAAACAGTGAAAGAAGCTGCCGAATTCCACTTTTCATTTTTTGGGGTCAAAAAACACCAAAGGGGTTAACCTTACGTTTTTTTCAAAAATCTTAAAAAATCTAGGTGGCCTTTTTATTACTTAAATCGACGTACTTAGATGCCTACTGCTGGATTCAGCCCTCAGAACCTCGCGGAATCAATCAAAACAGTGTAAAATCGCGAAACAAATGGATGGCAAATTGACCCCGAATGTGTTACGTTTAAAGCCAAATAAAATAAAAAATATCATACTTACGAGAAATCTGACTGCGCCATTCGAATTTTCTGATCAAAATACATAAGAAACAGTGAAAGAAGCTGCCGAATTCCACTTTTCATTTTTTGGGGTCAAAAAACACCAAAGGGGTTAACCTTACGTTTTTTTCAAAAATCTTAAAAAATCTAGGTGGCCTTTTTATTACTTAAATCGACGTACTTAGATGCCTACTGCTGGATTCAGCCCTCAGAACCTCGCGGAATCAATCAAAACAGTGTAAAATCGCGAAACAAATGGATGGCAAATTGACCCCGAATGTGTTACGTTTAAAGCCAAATAAAATAAAAAATATCATACTTACGAGAAATCTGACTGCGCCATTCGAATTTTCTGATCAAAATACATAAGAAACAGTGAAAGAAGCTGCCGAATTCCACTTTTCATTTTTTGGGGTCAAAAAACACCAAAGGGGTTAACCTTCCGTTTTTTTCAAAAATCTTAAAAAATTTAGGTGGCCTTTTTATTACTTAAATCGACGTACTTAGATGCCTACTGCTGGATTCAGCCCTCAGAACCTCGCGGAATCAATCAAAACAATGTAAAATCGCGAAACAAATGGATGGCAAATTGACCCCGAATGTGTTACGTTTAAAGCCAAATAAAATAAAAAATATCATACTTACGAGAAATCTGACTGCGCCATTCGAATTTTCTGATCAAAATACATAAGAAACAGTGAAAGAAGCTGCCGAATTCCACTTTTCATTTTTTGGGGTCAAAAAACACCAAAGGGGTTAACCTTACGTTTTTTTCAAAAATCTTAAAAAATTTAGGTGGCCTTTTTATTACTTAAATCGACGTACTTAGATGCCTACTGCTGGATTCAGCCCTCAGAACCTCGCGGAATCAATCAAAACAGTGTAAAATCGCGAAACAAATGGATGGCAAATTGACCCCGAATGTGTTACGTTTAAAGCCAAATAAAATAAAAAATATCATACTTACGAGAAATCTGACTGCGCCATTCGAATTTTCTGATCAAAATACATAAGAAACAGTGAAAGAAGCTGCCGAATTCCACTTTTCATTTTTTGGGGTCAAAAAACACCAAAGGGGTTAACCTTACGTTTTTTTCAAAAATCTTAAAAAATCTAGGTGGCCTTTTTATTACTTAAATCGACGTACTTAGATGCCTACTGCTGGATTCAGCCCTCAGAACCTCGCGGAATCAATCAAAACAGTGTAAAATCGCGAAACAAATGGATGGCAAATTGACCCCGAATGTGTTACGTTTAAAGCCAAATAAAATAAAAAATATCATACTTACGAGAAATCTGACTGCGCCATTCGAATTTTCTGATCAAAATACATAAGAAACAGTGAAAGAAGCTGCCGAATTCCACTTTTCATTTTTTGGGGTCAAAAAACACCAAAGGGGTTAACTTTCCGTTTTTTTCAAAAATCTTAAAAAATTTAGGTGGCCTTTTTATTACTTAAATCGACGTACTTAGATGCCTACTGCTGGATTCAGCCCTCAGAACCTCGCGGAATCAATCAAAACAGTGTAAAATCGCGAAACAAATGGATGGCAAATTGACCCCGAATGTGTTACGTTTAAAGCCAAATAAAATAAAAAATATCATACTTACGAGAAATCTGACTGCGCCATTCGAATTTTCTGATCAAAATACATAAGAAACAGTGAAAGAAGCTGCCGAATTCCACTTTTCATTTTTTGGGGTCAAAAAACACCAAAGGGGTTAACCTTACGTTTTTTTCAAAAATCTTAAAAAATTTAGGTGGCCTTTTTATTACTTAAATCGACGTACTTAGATGCCTACTGCTGGATTCAGCCCTCAGAACCTCGCGGAATCAATCAAAACAGTGTAAAATCGCGAAACAAATGGATGGCAAATTGACCCCGAATGTGTTACGTTTAAAGCCAAATAAAATAAAAAATATCATACTTACGAGAAATCTGACTGCGCCATTCGAATTTTCTGATCAAAATACATAAGAAACAGTGAAAGAAGCTGCCGAATTCCACTTTTCATTTTTTGGGGTCAAAAAACACCAAAGGGGTTAACCTTACGTTTTTTTCAAAAATCTTAAAAAATTTAGGTGGCCTTTTTATTACTTAAATCGACGTACTTAGATGCCTACTGCTGGATTCAGCCCTCAGAACCTCGCGGAATCAATCAAAACAGTGTAAAATCGCGAAACAAATGGATGGCAAATTGACCCCGAATGTGTTACGTTTAAAGCCAAATAAAATAAAAAATATCATACTTACGAGAAATCTGACTGCGCCATTCGAATTTTCTGATCAAAATACATAAGAAACAGTGAAAGAAGCTGCCGAATTCCACTTTTCATTTTTTGGGGTCAAAAAACACCAAAGGGGATAACCTTACGTTTTTTTCAAAAATCTTAAAAAATTTAGGTGGCCTTTTTATTACTTAAATCGACGTACTTAGATGCCTACTGCTGGATTCAGCCCTCAGAACCTCGCGGAATCAATCAAAACAGTGTAAAATCGCGAAACAAATGGATGGCAAATTGACCCCGAATGTGTTACGTTTAAAGCCAAATAAAATAAAAAATGACATACTTACGAGAAATCTGTCTGCGCCATTCGAATTTTCTGATCAAAATACATAAGAAACAGTGAAAGAAGCTGCCGAATTCCACTTTTCATTTTTTGGGGTCAGAAAACACCAAAGGGGTTAACCTTACGTTTTTTTCAAAAATCTTAAAAAATTTAGGTGGCCTTTTTATTACTTAAATCGACGTACTTAGATGCCTACTGCTGGATTCAGCCCTCAGAACCTCGCGGAATCAATCAAAACAGTGTAAAATCGCAAAACAAATGGATGGCAAATTGACCCCGAATGTGTTACGTTTAAAGCCAAATATAATAAAAAATATCATACTTACGAGAAATCTGACTGCACCAATTGAATTTTCTGATCAAAATACATAAGAAACAGTGAAAGAAGCTGCCGAATTCCACTTTTCATTTTTTGGGGTCAAAAAACACCAAAGGGGTTAACCTTACGTTTTTTTCAAAAATCTTAAAAAATTTAGGTGGCCTTTTTATTACTTAAATCGACGTACTTAGATGCCTACTGCTGGATTCAGCCCTCAGAACCTCGCGGAATCAATCAAAACAGTGTAAAATCGCGAAACAAATGGATGGCAAATTGACCCCGAATGTGTTACGTTTAAAGCAAAATAAAATAAAAAATATCATACTTACGAGAAATCTGACTGCGCCATTCGAATTTTCTGATCAAAATACATAAGAAACAGTGAAAGAAGCTGCCGAATTCCACTTTTCATTTTTTGGGGTCAAAAAACACCAAAGGGGTTAACCTTACGTTTTTTTCAAAAATCTTAAAAAATTTAGGTGGCCTTTTTATTACTTAAATCGACGTACTTAGATGCCTACTGCTGGATTCAGCCCTCAGAACCTCGCGGAATCAATCAAAACAGTGTAAAATCGCGAAACAAATGGATGGCAAATTGACCCCGAATGTGTTACGTTTAAAGCCAAATAAAATAAAAAATATCATACTTACGAGAAATCTGTCTGTGCCATTCGAATTTTCTGATCAAAATACATAAGAAACAGTGAAAGAAGCTGCCGAATTCCACTTTTCATTTTTTGGGGTCAAAAAACACCAAAACCTTACGTTTTTTTCAAAAATCTTAAAAAATTTAGGTGGCCTTTTTATTACTTAAATCGACGTACTTAGATGCCTACTGCTGGATTCAGCCCTCAGAACCTCGCGGAATCAATCAAAACAGTGTAAAATCGCGAAACAAATGGATGGCAAATTGACCCCGAATGTGTTACGTTTAAAGCCAAATAAAATAAAAAATATCATACTTACGAGAAATCTGACTGCGCCATTCGAATTTTCTGATCAAAATACATAAGAAACAGTGAAAGAAGCTGCCGAATTCCACTTTTCATTTTTTGGGGTCAAAAAACACCAAAGGTGTTAACCTTACGTTTTTTTCAAAAATCTTAAAAAATTTAGGTGGCCTTTTTATTACTTAAATCGACGTACTTAGATGCCTACTGCTGGATTCAGCCCTCAGAACCTCGCGGAATCAATCAAAACAGTGTAAAATCGCGAAACAAATGGATGGCAAATTGACCCCGAATGTGTTACGTTTAAAGCAAAATAAAATAAAAAATATCATACTTACGAGAAATCTGACTGCGCCATTCGAATTTTCTGATCAAAATACATAAGAAACAGTGAAAGAAGCTGCCGAATTCCACTTTTCATTTTTTGGGGTCAAAAAACACCAAAGGGGTTAACCTTACGTTTTTTTCAAAAATCTTAAAAAATTTAGGTGGCCTTTTTATTACTTAAATCGACGTACTTAGATGCCTACTGCTGGATTCAGCCCTCAGAACCTCGCGGAATCAATCAAAACAGTGTAAAATCGCGAAACAAATGGATGGCAAATTGACCCCGAATGTGTTACGTTTAAAGCCAAATAAAATAAAAAATATCATACTTACGAGAAATCTGACTGCGCCATTCGAATTTTCTGATCAAAATACATAAGAAACAGTGAAAGAAGCTGCCGAATTCCACTTTTCATTTTTTGGGGTCAAAAAACACCAAAGGGGTTAACCTTACGTTTTTTTCAAAAATCTTAAAAAATTTAGGTGGCCTTTTTATTACTTAAATCGACGTACTTAGATGCCTACTGCTGGATTCAGCCCTCAGAACCTCGCGGAATCAATCAAAACAGTGTAAAATCGCGAAACAAATGGATGGCAAATTGACCCCGAATGTGTTACGTTTAAAGCCAAATAAAATAAAAAATATCATACTTACGAGAAATCTGACTGCGCCATTCGAATTTTCTGATCAAAATACATAAGAAACAGTGAAAGAAGCTGCCGAATTCCACTTTTCATTTTTTGGGGTCAAAAAACACCAAAGGGGTTAACCTTACGTTTTTTTCAAAAATCTTAAAAAATTTAGGTAACCTTTTTATTACTTAAATGGACGTACGTAGATGCCTACTGCTGGATTCAGCCCTCAGAACCTCGCGGAATCAATCAAAACAGTGTAAAATCGCGAAACAAATGGATGGCAAATTGACCCCGAATGTGTTACGTTTAAAGCCAAATAAAATAAAAAATATCATACTTACGAGAAATCTGACTGCGCCATTCGAATTTTCTGATCAAAATACATAAGAAACAGTGAAAGAAGCTGCCGAATTCCACTTTTCATTTTTTGGGGTCAAAAAACACCAAAGGGGTTAACCTTACGTTTTTTTCAAAAATCTTAAAAAATTTAGGTGGCCTTTTTATTACTTAAATCGACGTACTTAGATGCCTACTGCTGGATTCAGCCCTCAGAACCTCGCGGAATCAATCAAAACAGTGTAAAATCGCGAAACAAATGGATGGCAAATTGACCCCGAATGTGTTACGTTTAAAGCCAAATAAAATAAAAAATATCATACTTACGAGAAATCTGACTGCGCCATTCGAATTTTCTGATCAAAATACATAAGAAACAGTGAAAGAAGCTGCCGAATTCTACTTTTCATTTTTTGGGGTCAAAAAACACCAAAGGGGTTAACCTTACGTTTTTTTCAAAAATCTTAAAAAATTTAGGTGGCCTTTTTATTACTTAAATCGACGTACTTAGATGCCTACTGCTGGATTCAGCCCTCAGAACCTCGCGGAATCAATCAAAACAGTGTAAAATCGCGAAACAAATGGATGGCAAATTGACCCCGAATGTGTTACGTTTAAAGCCAAATAAAATAAAAAATATCATACTTACGAGAAATCTGACTGCGCCATTCGAATTTTCTGATCAAAATACATAAGAAACAGTGAAAGAAGCTGCCGAATTCCACTTTTCATTTTTTGGGGTCAAAAAACACCAAAGGGGTTAACCTTACGTTTTTTTCAAAAATCTTAAAAAATTTAGGTGGCCTTTTTATTACTTAAATCGACGTACTTAGATGCCTACTGCTGGATTCAGCCCTCAGAACCTCGCGGAATCAATCAAAACAGTGTAAAATCGCGAAACAAATGGATGGCAAATTGACCCCGAATGTGTTACGTTTAAAGCCAAATAAAATAAAAAATATCATACTTACGAGAAATCTGACTGCGCCATTCGAATTTTCTGATCAAAATACATAAGAAACAGTGAAAGAAGCTGCCGAATTCCACTTTTCATTTTTTGGGGTCAAAAAACACCAAAGGGGTTAACCTTACGTTTTTTTCAAAAATCTTAAAAAATTTAGGTGGCCTTTTTATTACTTAAATCGACGTACTTAGATGCCTACTGCTGGATTCAGCCCTCAGAACCTCGCGGAATCAATCAAAACAGTGTAAAATCGCGAAACAAATGGATGGCAAATTGACCCCGAATGTGTTACGTTTAAAGCCAAATAAAATAAAAAATATCATACTTACGAGAAATCTGACTGCGCCATTCGAATTTTCTGATCAAAATACATAAGAAACAGTGAAAGAAGCTGCCGAATTCCACTTTTCATTTTTTGGGGTCAAAAAACACCAAAGGGGTTAACCTTACGTTTTTTTCAAAAATCTTAAAAAATTTAGGTGGCCTTTTTATTACTTAAATCGACGTACTTAGATGCCTACTGCTGGATTCAGCCCTCAGAACCTCGCGGAATCAATCAAAACAGTGTAAAATCGCGAAACAAATGGATGGCAAATTGACCCCGAATGTGTTACGTTTAAAGCCAAATAAAATAAAAAATATCATACTTACGAGAAATCTGACTGCGCCATTCGAATTTTCTGCTCAAAATACATAAGAAACAGTGAAAGAAGCTGCCGAATTCCACTTTTCATTTTTTGGGGTCAAAAAACACCAAAGGGGTTAACCTTACGTTTTTTTCAAAAATCTTAAAAAATTTAGGTGGCCTTTTTATTACTTAAATCGACGTACTTAGATGCCTACTGCTGGATTCAGCCCTCAGAACCTCGCGGAATCAATCAAAACAGTGTAAAATCGCGAAACAAATGGATGGCAAATTGACCCCGAATGTGTTACGTTTAAAGCCAAATAAAATAAAAAATATCATACTTACGAGAAATCTGACTGCGCCATTCGAATTTTCTGATCAAAATACATAAGAAACAGTGAAAGAAGCTGCCGAATTCCACTTTTCATTTTTTGGGGTCAAAAAACACCAAAGGGGTTAACCTTACGTTTTTTTCAAAAATCTTAAAAAATTTAGGTGGCCTTTTTATTACTTAAATCGACGTACTTAGATGCCTACTGCTGGATTCAGCCCTCAGAACCTCGCGGAATCAATCAAAACAGTGTAAAATCGCGAAACAAATGGATGGCAAATTGACCCCGAATGTGTTACGTTTAAAGCCAAATAAAATAAAAAATATCATACTTACGAGAAATCTGACTGCGCCATTCGAATTTTCTGATCAAAATACATAAGAAACAGTGAAAGAAGCTGCCGAATTCCACTTTTCATTTTTTGGGGTCAAAAAACACCAAAGGGGTTAACCTTACGTTTTTTTCAAAAATCTTAAAAAATTTAGGTAACCTTTTTATTACTTAAATGGACGTACGTAGATGCCTACTGCTGGATTCAGCCCTCAGAACCTCGCGGAATCAATCAAAACAGTGTAAAATCGCGAAACAAATGGATGGCAAATTGACCCCGAATGTGTTACGTTTAAAGCCAAATAAAATAAAAAATATCATACTTACGAGAAATCTGACTGCGCCATTCGAATTTTCTGATCAAAATACATAAGAAACAGTGAAAGAAGCTGCCGAATTCCACTTTTCATTTTTTGGGGTCAAAAAACACCAAAGGGGTTAACCTTACGTTTTTTTCAAAAATCTTAAAAAATTTAGGTGGCCTTTTTATTACTTAAATCGACGTACTTAGATGCCTACTGCTGGATTCAGCCCTCAGAACCTCGCGGAATCAATCAAAACAGTGTAAAATCGCGAAACAAATGGATGGCAAATTGACCCCGAATGTGTTACGTTTAAAGCCAAATAAAATAAAAAATATCATACTTACGAGAAATCTGACTGCGCCATTCGAATTTTCTGCTCAAAATACATAAGAAACAGTGAAAGAAGCTGCCGAATTCCACTTTTCATTTTTTGGGGTCAAAAAACACCAAAGGGGTTAACCTTACGTTTTTTTCAAAAATCTTAAAAAATTTAGGTGGCCTTTTTATTACTTAAATCGACGTACTTAGATGCCTACTGCTGGATTCAGCCCTCAGAACCTCGCGGAATCAATCAAAACAGTGTAAAATCGCGAAACAAATGGATGGCAAATTGACCCCGAATGTGTTACGTTTAAAGCCAAATAAAATAAAAAATATCATACTTACGAGAAATCTGACTGCGCCATTCGAATTTTCTGATCAAAATACATAAGAAACAGTGAAAGAAGCTGCCGAATTCCACTTTTCATTTTTTGGGGTCAAAAAACACCAAAGGGGTTAACCTTACGTTTTTTTCAAAAATCTTAAAAAATTTAAGTGGCCTTTTTATTACTTAAATGGACGTACGTAGATGCCTACTGCTGGATTCAGCCCTCAGAACCTCGCGGAATCAATCAAAACAGTGTAAAATCGCGAAACAAATGGATGGCAAATTGACCCCGAATGTGTTACGTTTAAAGCCAAATAAAATAAAAAATATCATGCTTACGAGAAATCTGACTGCGCCATTCGAATTTTCTGATCAAAATACATAAGAAACAGTGAAAGAAGCTGCCGAATTCCACTTTTCATTTTTTGGGGTCAAAAAACACCAAAGGGGTTAACCTTACGTTTTTTTCAAAAATCTTAAAAAATTTAGGTGGCCTTTTTATTACTTAAATCGACGTACGTAGATGCCTACTGCTGGATTCAGCCCTCAGAACCTCGCGGAATCAATCAAAACAGTGTAAAATCGCGAAACAAATGGATGGCAAATTGACCCCGAATGTGTTACGTTTAAAGCCAAATAAAATAAAAAATATCATACTTACGAGAAATCTGACTGCGCCATTCGAATTTTCTGATCAAAATACATAAGAAACAGTGAAAGAAGCTGCCGAATTCCACTTTTCATTTTTTGGGGTCAAAAAACACCAAAGGGGTTAACCCAGATAGCACAATAACGTATTTCGGACATATCCAGGACGAATATTTTTATCCAAACGAACGTACCACGTACGTACTGGTATGCAAGTTGCACGTACTGTTTACGTACCCAGTACGTACTTTATGCACAGTGTTGTACAAATAAGGTACCTCCATTATTCGTACAAATATGTACGCACTTTGTGCAAATATTGCACGTACCTAGTACGAAAGAGAACGTACCACGTTAGTAAGAGATTCGTACATAGTTTGCACGAAATGCTTATACAAATTTGTACATCTACGTTCGTAGGAGGTACGTACAAATTTGTACGAATTATGGAGGTACCTGATTCGCCTCAAACAACATTTTGATGCTGAAAAAAAACAAATTGCTTGTTAATTGCTTTGTTTTAAATTTTAAAAATAAAACAATTTTTTTAAACAATTAAAAAAATATATTTTATGACATTATATGTTCATTTAAATTTTTCATACATCAAATTCCTGATGGTAGTTTTTATTTATAATAATCACTTAATATTAAATTCAATTTTGATAATTAATTTTCTTCATTTGAATTATTTCTGATGGTGGTTCAGGTTTTTATTTGTAATAATCTGTAATATTAAATTCAATTTAGTAAATCAATTTTTTTTACTTACCTTCTGGACTGGGATTCGAACCCCTTACCCTCGTATTGCGAAGCTTCCACTCTACCTGCTCGGCCATGACGGATACACGCTTAAATTATGAGAATGCAGGTATAGTGAACAACCTGGGCGCACACAGAATGATAACTGATTTTTAATATATTATCACGTTTTTAATTACTAATAATTACTAGCCCCATACAGATTTATAACCTCAATTTTTAATAGCTATGAAAATATTTGCAAGATTTTAAACGAAAAACGTGGGAAACTTTTACTATTATGTAATTCATGCGCTTCATGTTTTTCGTTGATTAAATAAATATTTTCTTTTATATTTTAAAAACCCAAAACTTCGAAACGTGCACACACTTTTTAGAATTAAAATGTTTTAAAGTTATTACAAGTAACAAAATATCACAATTTGTGATAACTTAACAACATTTTAGTTCTGGTGTGTTTTTTGGGTTTTCTAAAATATTGATATGGTTAAGTTACACTATTTAAACCACGTATCAATTGAATTTAAAATAATTATTTTCTATTTTTTAGTTAGTGTATATAAAATTTTGCAATCGATTATAAACAATTATGACAGAAACACGTGGAAAATTTTTGGTTTATTTTAGTTTCTCTTTACCTGATCATATCTGAACAGGAAAATTGTTATACCTAATTACTAATAATATATCAATCTGTTTAATTGTAATTTTCTTCCATTATTTTTTTCATTTTGAATTTTCGTCACTTAGTCAGTAGCGGATCCAGACAATTGCCATAAGGGGAGAGCAGCAATATAGAAGTTTATTAAATATGAAAAATAAAAAGTAGTAATAATTCAAAAATAAATTTATATTTTGTTTTCTAACTAATTAAAATAGTTTTGGTGTAAAAATTGATATTTTTTAGCTCTAAGGGGAGGGGGTAATCGCCCCCCTTAATATAATTGTAATAAAATGTCTAGTGTTTATTTCTTAACATAACCGGAATGAATAATAATATGAAAATTATAAGAGAAAAGAGAAGAGTGATTCATAATGAATAGGATTCTTAGATGGATTCATATCAGGCCCGTGCACAGGATTTCTTCATGGAGGGGGGGAGTTACAAAAGAATATAAAATAAATACATCAATTATTATTAGTAAATAGTATTATACTTAGCTATACCAATAAACATAATTTAAACAGTTTATATAAAAACATATGTTTACGTTAATACAGCGGCGGATCCAGAAATTTTTCTGGGGGGGTTAGAATATAAATACCGAAAAATTTCAAATAAAACTTCCATTCAAACACACAAACACAAACAACACAGAAAACACTCAAATAGTACAAAAAACATATAAGGGGGCGTCCATTATAAATACGTGAGGTAATTTTGGCAAATTTTAGACAATCCCTCCCCCTTGGTGAGATGTCGTGAGATATGGCTCGACCCCTTCCCCACTCCTAATCTCACGTGAGATTTTTTTAAATGCGCATTTTTAGTGTAAATTTGTTAATCTGTGCTTTTATTAATATTTATATTTTATATTTATTTTAGGACTAGGTAAAACAAAAAAATTACGTGATATTTGCCGAAACCCCCCTCACCCCCACGTGAAATTTGGCTTGACCCCCTCTCCCCTAAATATTGCAACATGTAGACGGGCACGTGACCAGAATATAGGGCTTCTTGCTATACTTTGTATAGAATCCTAAAATTACATGATAATAATTTAAAAATAAAATATTTTGATAAAGTTTGAAAATGTTTTCGCCATATTGAGCTGCTCTAAAAAAAAGTCGATATTAGAAGTATGCGCTATTTTTCAAGATCTCTTGAAATATAGTTACCAATTCCCCATAAGAGCATTCAAATTTGCATCACCCTGTATGTACTTCAAATCACAACATTCGTATGTCCACGTAAAGTAGGTACATCGATGTGCATACTTCAAGTACAACACACGTATGTCCACGTGGAGTACATACCAAGTATGTATGTAAAATACCGGATATGTACTTCCACGTACTTCGAAGTACAATATACGTACGTCCACATGTAATACAATCCAGGTACGTACTTGAAAATACCAAACTTGTACGTTCACTTAAGGTAGATATTTGTACCTCGATGAAAATATCGGATTTGTACGTCCACTTCAAGTACATGATTGTACATCAATGTACGAGTACAACACACGTACGTCCACGTGACGGACATACTAGGTACGTGCTTGAAAATACCGGATTTGTACGTCCACTTTAGGTACATAATTGTACAACGATGTACGTACTTCAAAGTACCGAATATGTACGTTCACTTACGGTACATACTCGTACATACGATATACGTACTTCAAAGTACCAGCTACGTACGTTCATTTGAGGTTCATAAGTGTACATACGATGTACGTGCTTTAAAGTACGGCATACGTACGTCCACGCGAGGTACGTAAACGGATGTACATAAAATGGACGAAAAACGTATGAAATATGTACGTACTTACTTTTACGTACAGGTACGTACTTTGAAATACGTTATATGTACGCCCGAGTTTTGTACATGGACGAATGTCCATAAAATGAACGATATTTGTACGTACTGAGTACGAAGCGTGCTATTAGGGAACCTTACGTTTTTTTCAAAAATCTTAAAAAATTTAGGTGGCCTTTTTATTACTTAAATCGACGTACTTAGATGCCTACTGCTGGATTCAGCCCTCAGAACCTCGCGGAATCAATCAAAACAGTGTAAAATCGCGAAACAAATGGATGGCAAATTCACCCCGAATGTGTTACGTTTAAAGCCAAATAAAAAAAAAATATCATACTTACGAGAAATCTGACTGCGCCATTCGAATTTTCTGATCAAAATACATAAGAAACAGTGAAAGAAGCTGCCGAATTCCACTTTTCATTTTTTGGGGTCAAAAAACACCAAAGGGGTTAACCTTACGTTTTTTTCAAAAATCTTAAAAAATTTAGGTGGCCTTTTTATTACTTAAATCGACGTACTTAGATGCATACTGCTGGATTCAGCCCTCAGAACCTCGCGGAATCAATCAAAACAGTGTAAAATCGCGAAACAAATGGATGGCAAATTGACCCCGAATGTGTTACGTTTAAAGCCAAATAAAATAAAAAATATCATACTTACGAGAAATCTGACTGCGCCATTCGAATTTTTTGATCAAAATACATAAGAAACAGTGAAAGAAGCTGCCGAATTCCACTTTTCATTTTTTGGGGTCAAAAAACACCAAAGGGGTTAACCTTACGTTTTTTTTCAAAAATCTTAAAAAATTTAGGTGGCCTTTTTATTACTTAAATCGACGTACTTAGATGCCTACTGCTGGATTCAGCCCTCAGAACCTCGCGGAATCAATCAAAACAGTGTAAAATCGCGAAACAAATGGATGGCGAATTGACCCCGAATGTGTTATGTTTAAAGCCAAATAAAATAAAAAATATCATACTTACGAGTAATCTGACTGCGCCATTCGAATTTTCTGATCAAAATACATAAGAAACAGTGAAAGAAGCTGCCGAATTCCACTTTTCATTTTTTGGGGTCAAAAAACACCAAAGGGGTTAACCTTACGTTCTTTTCAAAAATCTTAAAAAATTTAGGTGGCCTTTTTATTACTTAAATCGACGTACTTAGATGCCTACTGCTGGATTCAGCCCTCAGAACCTCGCGGAATCAATCAAAACAGTGTAAAATCGCGAAACAAATGGATGGCAAATTGACCCCGAATGTGTTACGTTTAAAGCCAAATAAAATAAAAAATATCATACTTACGTGAAATCTGACTACGCCATTCGAATTTTCTGATCAAAATACATAAGAAACAGTGAAAGAAGCTGCCGAATTCCACTTTTCATTTTTTGGGGTCAAAAAACACCAAAGGGGTTAACCTTACGTTTTTTTCAAAAATCTTAAAAAATTTAGGTGGCCTTTTTATTACTTAAATCGACGTACTTAGATGCCTACTGCTGGATTCAGCCCTCAGAACCTCGCGGAATCAATCAAAACAGTGTAAAATCGCGAAACAAATGGATGGCAAATTGACCCCGAATGTGTTACGTTTAAAGCCAAATAAAATAAAAAATATCATACTTACGAGAAATCTGACTGCGCCATTTGAATTTTCTGATCAAAATACATAAGAAACAGTGAAAGAAGCTGCCGAATTCCACTTTTCATTTTTTGGGGTCAAAAAACACCAAAGGGGTTAACCTTACGTTTTTTTCAAAAATCTTAAAAAATTTAGGTGGCCTTTTTATTACTTAAATCGACGTACTTAGATGCCTACTGCTAGATTCAGCCCTCAGAACCTCGCGGAATCAATCAAAACAGTGTAAAATCGCGAAACAAATGGATGGCAAATTGACCCCGAATGTGTTACGTTTAAAGCCAAATAAAATAAAAAATATCATACTTACGAGAAATCTGATTGCGCCATTCGAATTTTCTGATCAAAATACATAAGAAACAGTGAAAGAAGCTGCCGAATTCCACTTTTCATTTTTTGGGGTCAAAAAACACCAAAGGGGTTAACCTTACGTTTTTTTCAAAAATCTTAAAAAATTTAGGTGGCCTTTTTATTACTTAAATCGACGTACTTAGATGCCTACTGCTGGATTCAGCCTTCAGAACCTCGCGGAATCAATCAAAACAGTGTAAAATCGCGAAACAAATGGATGGCAAATTGACCCCGAATGTGTTACGTTTAAAGCCATATAAAATAAAAAATATCATATTTACGAGACATCTGACTGCGCCATTCGAATTTTCTGCTCAAAATACATAAGAAACAGTGAAAGAAGCTGCCGAATTCCACTTTTCATTTTTTGGGGTCAAAAAACACCAAAGGGGTTAACCTTACGTTTTTTTCAAAAATCTTAAAAAATTTAGGTGGCCTTTTTATTACTTAAATCGACGTACTTAGATGCCTACTGCTGGATTCAGCCCTCAGAACCTCGCGGAATCAATCAAAACAGTGTAAAATCGCGAAACTAATGGATGGCAAATTGACCCCGAATGTGTTACGTTTAAAGCCAAATAAAATAAAAAATATCATACTTACGAGAAATCTGACTGCGCCATTCGAATTTTCTGATCAAAATACATAAGAAACAGTGAAAGAAGCTGCCGAATTCCACTTTTCATTTTTTGGGGTCAAAAAACACCAAAGGGGTTAACCTTACGTTTTTTTCAAAAATCTTAAAAAATTTAGGTGGCCTTTTTATTACTTAAATCGACGTACTTAGATGCCTACTGCTGGATTCAGCCCTCAGAACCTCGCGGAATCAATCAAAACAGTGTAAAATCGCGAAACAAATGGATGGCAAATTGACCCCGAATGTGTTACGTTTAAAGCCAAATAAAATAAAAAATATCATACTTACGAGTAATCTGACTGCGCCATTCGAATTTTCTGATCAAAATACATAAGAAACAGTGAAAGAAGCTGCCGAATTCCACTTTTCATTTTTTGGGGTCAAAAAACACCAAATCGGTTAACCTTACGTTTTTTTCAAAAATCTTAAAAAATTTAGGTGGCCTTTTTATTACTTAAATCGACGTACTTAGATGCCTACTGCTGGATTCAGCCCTCAGAACCTCGCGGAATCAATCAAAACAGTGTAAAATCGCGAAACAAATGGATGGCCAATTGACCCCGAATGTGTTACGTTTAAAGCCAAATAAAATAAAAAATATCATACTTACGAGTAATCTGACTGCGCCATTCGAATTTTCTGATCAAAATACATAAGAAACAGTGAAAGAAGCTGCCGAATTCCACTTTTCATTTTTTGGGGTCAAAAAACACCAAAGGGGTTAACCTTACGTTTTTTTCAAAAATCTTAAAAAATTTAGGTGGCCTTTTTATTACTTAAATCGACGTACTTAGATGCCTACTGCTGGATTCAGCCCTCAGAACCTCGCGGAATCAATCAAAACAGTGTAAAATCGCGAAACAAATGGATGGCAAATTGACCCCAAATGTGTTACGTTTAAAGCCAAATAAAATAAAAAATATCATACTTACGTGAAATCTGACTGCGCTATTCGAATTTTCTGATCAAAATACATAAGAAACAGTGAAAGAAGCTGCCGAATTCCACTTTTCATTTTTTGGGGTCAAAAAACACCAAAGGGGTTAACCTTACGTTTTTTTCAAAAATCTTAAAAAATTTAGGTGGCCTTTTTATTACTTAAATCGACGTACTTAGATGCCTACTGCTGGATTCAGCACTCAGAACCTCGCGGAATCAATCAAAACAGTGTAAAATCGCGAAACAAATGGATGGCAAATTGACCCCGAATGTGTTACGTTTAAAGCCAAATAAAATAAAAAATATCATACTTACGAGAAATCTGACTGCGCCATTCGAATTTTCTGATCAAAATACATAAGAAACAGTGAAAGAAGCTGCCGAATTCCATTTTTCATTTTTTGGGGTCAAAAAACACCAAAGGGGTTAACCTTACGTTTTTTTCAAAAATCTTAAAAAATTTAGGTGGCCTTTTTATTACTTAAATCGACGTACTTAGATGCCTACTGCTGGATTCAGCCCTCAGAACCTCGCGGAATCAATCAAAACAGTGTAAAATCGCGAAACAAATGGATGGCAAATTGACCCCGAATGTGTTACGTTTAAAGCCAAATAAAATAAAAAATATCATACTTACGAGTAATCTGACTGCGCCAATCGAATTTTCTGATCAAAATACATAAGAAACAGTGAAAGAAGCTGCCGAATTCCACTTTTCATTTTTTGGGGTCAAAAAACACCAAAGCGGTTAACCTTACGTTTTTTTCAAAAATCTTAAAAAATTTAGGTGGCCTTTTTATTACTTAAATCGACGTACTTAGATGCCTACTGCTGGATTGAGCCCTCAGAACCTCGCGGAATCAATCAAAACAGTGTAAAATCGCGAAACAAATGGATGGCAAATTGACCCCGAATGTGTTACGTTTAAAGCCAAATAAAATAAAAAATATCATACTTACGAGAAATCTGACTGCGCCATTCGAATTTTCTGATCAAAATACATAAGAAACAGTGAAAGAAGCTGCCGAATTCCATTTTTCATTTTTTGGGGTCAAAAAACACCAAAGGGGTTAACCTTACGTTTTTTTCAAAAATCTTAAAAAATTTAGGTGGCTTTTTTATTACTTAAATCGACGTACTTAGATGCCTACTGCTGGATTCAGCCCTCAGAACCTCGCGGAATCAATCATAACAGTGTAAAATCGCGAAACAAATGGATGGCAAATTGACCCCGAATGTGTTACGTTTAAAGCCAAATAAAATAAAAAATATCATACCTACGAGAAATCTGACTGCGCCATTCGAATTTTCTGATCAAAATACATAAGAAACAGTGAAAGAAGCTGCCGAATTCCACTTTTCATTTTTTGGGGTCAAAAAACACCAAAGCGGTTAACCTTACGTTTTTTTCAAAAATCTTAAAAAATTTAGGTGGCCTTTTTATTACTTAAATCGACGTACTTAGATGCCTACTGCTGGATTGAGCCCTCAGAACCTCGCGGAATCAATCAAAACAGTGTAAAATCGCGAAACAAATGGATGGCAAATTGACCCCGAATGTGTTACGTTTAAAGCCAAATAAAATAAAAAATATCATACTTACGAGAAATCTGACTGCGCCATTCGAATTTTCTGATCAAAATACATAAGAAACAGTGAAAGAAGCTGCCGAATTCCATTTTTCATTTTTTGGGGTCAAAAAACACCAAAGGGGTTAACCTTACGTTTTTTTCAAAAATCTTAAAAAATTTAGGTGGCCTTTTTATTACTTAAATCGACGTACTTAGATGCCTACTGCTGGATTCAGCCCTCAGAACCTCGCGGAATCAATCAAAACAGTGTAAAATCGCGAAACAAATGGATGGCAAATTGACCCCGAATGTGTTACGTTTAAAGCCAAATAAAATAAAAAATATCATACTTACGAGTAATCTGACTGCGCCATTCGAATTTTCTGATCAAAATACATAAGAAACAGTGAAAGAAGCTGCCGAATTCCACTTTTCATTTTTTGGGGTCAAAAAACACCAAAGGGGTTAACCTTACGTTTTTTTCAAAAATCTTAAAAAATTTAGGTGGCCTTTTTATTACTTAAATCGACGTACTTAGATGCCTACTGCTGGATTCAGCCCTCAGAACCTCGCGGAATCAATCAAAACAGTGTAAAATCGCGAAACAAATGGATGGCAAATTGACCCCAAATGTGTTACGTTTAAAGCCAAATAAAATAAAAAATATCATACTTACGTGAAATCTGACTGCGCTATTCGAATTTTCTGATCAAAATACATAAGAAACAGTGAAAGAAGCTGCCGAATTCCACTTTTCATTTTTTGGGGTCAAAAAACACCAAAGGGGTTAACCTTACGTTTTTTTCAAAAATCTTAAAAAATTTAGGTGGCCTTTTTATTACTTAAATCGACGTACTTAGATGCCTACTGCTGGATTCAGCACTCAGAACCTCGCGGAATCAATCAAAACAGTGTAAAATCGCGAAACAAATGGATGGCAAATTGACCCCGAATGTGTTACGTTTAAAGCCAAATAAAATAAAAAATATCATACTTACGAGAAATCTGACTGCGCCATTCGAATTTTCTGATCAAAATACATAAGAAACAGTGAAAGAAGCTGCCGAATTCCATTTTTCATTTTTTGGGGTCAAAAAACACCAAAGGGGTTAACCTTACGTTTTTTTCAAAAATCTTAAAAAATTTAGGTGGCCTTTTTATTACTTAAATCGACGTACTTAGATGCCTACTGTTGGATTCAGCCCTCAGAACCTCGCGGAATCAATCAAAACAGTGTAAAATCGCGAAACAAATGGATGGCAAATTGACCCCGAATGTGTTACGTTTAAAGCCAAATAAAATAAAATATATCATACTTACGAGTAATCTGACTGCGCTATTCGAATTTTCTGATCAAAATACATAAGAAACAGTGAAAGAAGCTGCCGAATTCCACTTTTCATTTTTTGGGGTCAAAAAAAACCTTACGTTTTTTTCAAAAATCTTAAAAAATTTAGATGGCCTTTTTATTACTTAAATCGACGTACTTAGATGCCTACTGCTGGATTCAGCCCTCAGAACCTCGCGGAATCAATCAAAACAGTGTAAAATCGCGAAACAAATGGATGGCAAATTGACCCCGAATGTGTTACCTTTAAAGCCAAATAAAATAAAAAATATCATACTTACGAGAAATCTGACTGCGCCATTCGAATTTTCTGATCAAAATACATAAGAAACAGTGAAAGAAGCTGCCGAATTCCACTTTTCATTTTTTGGGGTCAAAAAACACCAAAGGGGTTAACCTTACGTTTTTTTCAAAAATCTTAAAAAATATAGGTGGCCTTTTTATTACTTAAATCGACGTACTTACATGCCTACTGCTGGATTCAGCCCTCAGAACCTCGCGGAATCAATCAAAACAGTGTAAAATCGCGAAACAAATGGATGGCAAATTGACCCCGAATGTGTTACGTTTAAAGCCTAATAAAATAAAAAATATCATACTTACGAGAAATCTGACTGCGCCATTCGAATTTTCTGATCAAAATACATAAGAAACAGTGAAAGAAGCTGCCGAATTCCACTTTTCATTTTTTGGGGTCAAAAAACACCAAAGGGGTTAACCTTACGTTTTTTTCAAAAATCTTAAAAAATTTAAGTGGCTTTTTTATTACTTAAATCGACGTACTTAGATGCCTACTGCTGGATTCAGCCCTCAGAACCTCGCGGAATCAATCAAAACAGTGTAAAATCGCGAAACAAATGGATGGCAAATTGACCCCGAATGTGTTACGTTTAAAGCCAAATAAAATAAAAAATATCATACTTACGAGAAATCTGACTGCGCCATTCGAATGTTCTGATCAAAATACATAAGAAACAGTGAAAGAAGCTGCCGAATTCCACTTTTCATTTTTTGGGGTCAAAAAACACCAAAGGGGTTAACCTTACGTTTTTTTCAAAAATCTTAAAAAATTTAGGTGGCCTTTTTATTACTTAAATCGACGTACTTAGATGCCTACTGCTGGATTGAGCCCTCAGAACCTCGCGGAATCAATCAAAACAGTGTAAAATCGCGAAACAAATCGATGGCAAATTGACCCCGAATGTGTTACGTTTACAGCCAAATAAAATAAAAAATATCATACTTACGAGAAATCTGACTGCGCCATTCGAATTTTCTGATCAAAATACATAAGAAACAGTGAAAGAAGCTGCCGAATTCCACTTTTCATTTTTTGGGGTCAAAAAACACCAAAGGGGTTAACCTTACGTTTTTTTCAAAAATCTTAAAAAATTTAGGTGGCCTTTTTATTACTTAAATCGACGTACTTAGATGCCTACTGCTGCATTCAGCCCTCAGAACCTCGCGGAATCAATCAAAACAGTGTAAAATCGCGAAACAAATGGATGGCAAATTGACCCCGAATGTGTTACGTTTAAAGCCAAATAAAATAAATAATATCATACTTACGAGAAATCTGACTGCGCCATTCGAATTTTCTGATCAAAATACATAAGAAACAGTGAAAGAAGCTGCCGAATTCCACTTTTCATTTTTTGGGGTCAAAAAACACCAAAGGGGTTAACCTTACGTTTTTTTCAAAAATCTTAAAAAATTTAGGTGGCCTTTTTATTACTTAAATCGACGTACTTAGATGCCTACTGCTGGATTCAGCCCTCAGAACCTCGCGGAATCAATCAAAACAGTGTAAAATCGCGAAACAAATGGATGGCAAATTGACCCCGAATGTGTTACGTTTAAAGCCAAATAAAATAAAAAATATCATACTTACGAGAAATCTGACTGCGCCTTTCGAATTTTCTGATCAAATTACATAAGAAACAGTGATAGAAGCTGTCGAATTCCACTTTTCATTTTTTGGGGTCAAAAAACACCAAAGGGGTTAACCTTACGTTTTTTTCAAAAATCTTAAAAAATTTAGGTGGCCTTTTTATTACTTAAATCGACGTACTTAGATGCTTACTTCTGGATTCAGCCCTCAGAACCTCGCGGAATCAATCAAAACAGTGTAAAATCGCGAAACAAATGGATGGCAAATTGACCCCGAATGTGTTACGTTTAAAGCCAAATAAATAAAAAAATTTCATACTTACGAGAAATCTGACTGCGCCATTCGAATTTTCTGATCAAAATACATAAGAAACAGTGAAAGAAGCTGCCGAATTCCACTTTTCATTTTTTGGGGTCAAAAAACACCAAAGGGGTTAACCTTACGTTTTTTTCAAAAATCTTAAAAAATTTAGGTGGCCTTTTTATTACTTAAATCGACGTACTTAGATGCCTACTGCTGGATTCAGCCCTCAGAACCTCGCGGAATCAATCAAAACAGTGTAAAATCGCGAAACAAATGGATGGCAAATTGACCCCGAATGTGTTACGTTTACAGCCAAATAAAATAAAAAATATCATACTTACGAGAAATCTGACTGCGCCATTCGAATTTTCTGATCAAAATACATAAGAAACAGTGAAAGAAGCTGCCGAATTCCACTTTTCATTTTTTGGGGTCAAAAAACACCAAAGGGGTTCACCTTACGTTTTTTTCAAAAATCTTAAAAAATTTAGGTGGCCTTTTTATTACTTAAATCGACGTACTTAGATGCCTACTGCTGCATTCAGCCCTCAGAACCTCGCGGAATCAATCAAAACAGTGTAAAATCGCGAAACAAATGGATGGCAAATTGACCCCGAATGTGTTACGTTTAAAGCCAAATAAAATAAAAAATATCATACTTACGAGAAATCTGACTGCGCCATTCGAATTTTCTGATCAAAATACATAAGATACAGTGAAAGAAGCTGCCGAATTCCACTTTTCATTTTTTGGGGTCAAAAAACACCAAAGGGGTTAACCTTACGTTTTTTTCAAAAATCTTAAAAAATTTAGGTGGCCTTTTTATTACTTAAATCGACGTACTTAGATGCCTACTGCTGGATTCAGCCCTCAGAACCTTGCGGAATCAATCAAAACAGTGTAAAATCGCGAAACAAATGGATGGCAAATTGACCCCGAATGTGTTACGTTTAAAGCCAAATAAAATAAAAAATATCATACTTACGAGAAATCTGACTGCGCCATTCGAATTTTCTGATCAAAATACATAAGAAACAGTGAAAGAAGCTGCCGCATTCCACTTTTCATTTCTTGGGGTCAAAAAACACCAAAGGGGTTAACCTTACGTTTTTTTCAAAAATCTTAAAAAATTTAGGTGGCCTTTTTATTACTTAAATCGACGTACTTAGATGCCTACTGCTGGATTCAGCCCTCAGAACCTCGCGGAATCAATCTAAACAGTGTAAAATCGCGAAACAAATGGATGGCAAATTGACCCCGAATGTGTTACGTTTAAAGCCAAATAAAATAAAAAATATCATACTTACGAGAAATCTGACTGCGCCATTCGAATTTTCTGATCAAAATACATAAGAAACAGTGAAAGAAGCTGCCGAATTCCACTTTTCATTTTTTGGGGTCAAAAAACACCAAAGGGGTTAACCTTACGTTTTTTTCAAAAATCTTAAAAAATTTAGGTGGCCTTTTTATTACTTAAATCGACGTACTTAGATGCCTACTGCTGGATTCAGCCCTCAGAACCTCGCGGAATCAATCTAAACAGTGTAAAATCGCGAAACAAATGGATGGCAAATTGACCCCGAATGTGTTACGTTTAAAGCCAAATAAAATAAAAAATATCATACTTACGAGAAATCTGACTGCGCCATTCGAATTTTCTGATCAAAATACATAAGAAACAGTGAAAGAAGCTGCCGAATTCCACTTTTCATTTTTTGGGGTCAAAAAACACCAAAGGGGTTAACCTTACGTTTTTTTCAAAAATCTTAAAAAATTTAGGTGGCCTTTTTATTACTTAAATCGACGAACTTAGATGCCTACTGCTGGATTCAGCCCTCAGAACCTCGCGGAATCAATCAAAACAGTGTAAAATCGCGAAACAAATGGATGGCAAATTGACCCCGAATGTGTTACGTTTAAAGCCAAATAAAATAAAAAATATCATACTTACGAGAAATCTGACTGCGCCATTCGAATTTTCTGATCAAAATACATAAGAAACAGTGAAAGAAGCTGCCGAATTCCACTTTTTATTTTTTGGGTTCAAAAAACACCAAAGGGGTTAACCTTACGTTTTTTTCAAAAATCTTAAAAAATTTAGGTGGCCTTTTTATTACTTAAATCGACGTACGTAGATGCCTACTGCTGGATTCAGCCCTCAGAACCTCGGGGAATCAATCAAAACAGTGTAAAATCGCGAAACAAATGGATGGCAAATTGACCCCGAATGTGTTACGTTTAAAGCCAAATAAAATAAAAAATATCATACTTACGAGAAATCTGACTGCGCCATTCGAATTTTCTGATCAAAATACATAAGAAACAGTGAAAGAAGCTGCCGAATTCCACTTTTCATTTTTTGGGGTCAAAAAACACCAAAGGGGTTAACCTTACGTTTTTTTCAAAAATCTTAAAAAATTTAGGTGGCCTTTTTATTACTTAAATCGACGTACTTAGATGCCTACTGCCGGATTCAGCCCTCAGAACCTCGCGGAATCAATCAAAACAGTGTAAAATCGCGAAACAAATGGATGGCAAATTGACCCCGAATGTGTTAGGTTTAAAGCCAAATAAAATAAAAAATATCATACTTACGAGAAATCTGACTGCGCCATTCGAATTTTCTGATCAAAATACATAAGAAACAGTGAAAGAAGCTGCCGAATTCCACTTTTCATTTTTTGGGGTCAAAAAACACCAAAGGGGTTAACCTTACGTTTTTTTCAAAAATCTTAAAAAATTTAGGTGGCCTTTTTATTACTTAAATCGACGTACTTAGATGCCTACTGCTGGATTCCGCCCTCAGAACCTCGCGGAATCAATCAAAACAGTGTAAAATCGCGAAACAAATGGATGGCAAATTGACCCCGAATGTGTTACGTTTAAAGCCAAATAAAATAAAAAATATCATACTTACGAGAAATCTGACTGCGCCTTTCGAATTTTCTGATCAAAATACATAAGAAACAGTGAAAGAAGCTGCCGAATTCCACTTTTCATTTTTTGGGGTCAAAAAACACCAAAGGGGTTAACCTTACGTTTTTTTCAAAAATCTTAAAAACTTTAGGTGGCCTTTTTATTACTTAAATCGACGTACTTAGATGCCTACTTCTGGATTCAGCCCTCAGAACCTCGCGGAATCAATCAAAACAGTGTAAAATCGCGAAACAAATGGATGGCAAATTGACCCCGAATGTGTTACGTTTAAAGCCAAATAAAATAAAAAATATCATACTTACGAGAAATCTGACTGCGCCTTTCGAATTTTCTGATCAAAATACATAAGAAACAGTGAAAGAAGCTGCCGAATTCCACTTTTCATTTTTTGGGGTCAAAAAACACCAAAGGGGTTAACCTTACGTTTTTTTCAAAAATCTTAAAAAATTTAGGTTGCCTTTTTATTACTTAAATCGACGTACTTAGATGCCTACTGCTGGATTCAGCCCTCAGAACCTCGCGGAATCAATCAAAACAGTGTAAAATCGCGAAACAAATGGATGGCAAATTGACCCCGAATGTGTTACGTTTAAAGCCAAATAAAATAAAAAATATCATACTTACGGGAAATCTGACTGCGCCATTCGAATTTTCTGATCAAAATACATAAGAAACAGTGAAAGAAGCTGCCGAATTCCACTTTTCATTTTTTGGGGTCAAAAAACACCAAAGGGGTTAACCTTACGTTTTTTTCAAAAATCTTAAAAAATTTAGGTGGCCTTTTTATTACTTAAATCGACGTACTTAGATGCCTACTGCTGGATTCAGCCCTCAGAACCTCGCGGAATCAATCAAAACAGTGTAAAATCGCGAAACAAATGGATGGCAAATTGACCCCGAATGTGTTACGTTTAAAGCCAAATAAAATAAAAAATATCATACTTACGAGAAATCTGACTGCGCCATTCGAATTTTCTGATCAAAATACATAAGAAACAGTGAAAGAAGCTGCCGAATTCCACTTTTCATTTTTTGGGGTCAAAAAACACCAAAGGGGTTAACCTTACGTTTTTTTCAAAAATCTTAAAAAATTTAGGTGGCCTTTTTATTACTTAAATCGACGTACTTAGATGCCTACTGCTGGATTCAGCCCTCAGAACCTCGCGGAATCAATCAAAACAGTGTAAAATCGCGAAACAAATGGATGGCAAATTGACCCCGAATGTGTTACGTTTAAAGCCAAATAAAATAAAAAATATCATACTTACGAGAAATCTGACTGCGCCATTCGAATTTTCTGATCAAAATACATAAGAAACAGTGAAAGAAGCTGCCGAATTCCACTTTTCATATTTTGGGGTCAAAAAACACCAAAGGGGTTATCCTTACGTTTTTTTCAAAAATCTTAAAAAATTTAGGTGGCCTTTTTATTACTTAAATCGACGTACTTAGATGCCTACTGCTGGATTCAGCCCTCAGAACCTCGCGGAATCAATCAAAACAGTGTAAAATCGCGAAACAAATGGATGGCAAATTGACCCCGAATGTGTTACGTTTAAAGCCAAATAAAATAAAAAATATCATACTTACGAGAAATCTGACTGCGCCATTCGAATTTTCTGATCAAAATACATAAGAAACAGTGAAAGAAGCTGCCGAATTCCACTTTTCATTTTTTGGGGTCAAAAAACACCAAAGGGGTTAACCTTACGTTTTTTTCAAAAATCTTAAAAAATTTAGGTGGCCTTTTTATTACTTAAATCGACGTACTTAGATGCCTACTGCTGGATTCAGCCCTCAGAACCTCGCGGAATCAATCAAAACAGTGTAAAATCGCGAAACAAATGGATGGCAAATTGACCCCGAATGTGTTACGTTTAAAGCCAAATAAAATAAAAAATATCATACTTACGAGAAATCTGACTGCGCCATTCGAATTTTCTGATCAAAATACATAAGAAACAGTGAAAGAAGCTGCCGAATTCCACTTTTCATTTTTTGGGGTCAAAAAACACCAAAGGGGTTAACCTTACGTTTTTTTCAAAAATCTTAAAAAATTTAGGTGGCCTTTTTATTACTTAAATCGACGTACGTAGATGCCTACTGCTGGATTCAGCCCTCAGAACCTCGGGGAATCAATCAAAACAGTGTAAAATCGCGAAACAAATGGATGGCAAATTGACCCCGAATGTGTTACGTTTAAAGCCAAATAAAATAAAAAATATCATACTTACGAGAAATCTGACTGCGCCATTCGAATTTTCTGATCAAAATACATAAGAAACAGTGAAAGAAGCTGCCGAATTCCACTTTTCATTTTTTGGGGTCAAAAAACACCAAAGGGGTTAACCTTACGTTTTTTTCAAAAATCTTAAAAAATTTAGGTGGCCTTTTTATTACTTAAATCGACGTACTTAGATGCCTACTGCTGGATTCAGCCCTCAGAACCTCGCGGAATCAATCAAAACAGTGTAAAATCGCGAAACAAATGGATGGCAAATTGACCCCGAATGTGTTAGGTTTAAAGCCAAATAAAATAAAAAATATCATACTTACGAGAAATCTGACTGCGCCATTCGAATTTTCTGATCAAAATACATAAGAAACAGTGAAAGAAGCTGCCGAATTCCACTTTTCATTTTTTGGGGTCAAAAAACACCAAAGGGGTTAACCTTACGTTTTTTTCAAAAATCTTAAAAAATTTAGGTGGCCTTTTTATTACTTAAATCGACGTACTTAGATGCCTACTGCTGGATTCCGCCCTCAGAACCTCGCGGAATCAATCAAAACAGTGTAAAATCGCGAAACAAATGGATGGCAAATTGACCCCGAATGTGTTACGTTTAAAGCCAAATAAAATAAAAAATATCATACTTACGAGAAATCTGACTGCGCCATTCGAATTTTCTGATCAAAATACATAAGAAACAGTGAAAGAAGCTGCCGAATTCCACTTTTCATTTTTTGGGGTCAAAAAACACCAAAGGGGTTAACCTTACGTTTTTTTCAAAAATCTTAAAAAATTTAGGTGGCCTTTTTATTACTTAGATCGACGTACTTAGATGCCTACTGCTGGATTCAGCCCTCAGAACCTCGCGGAATCAATCAAAACAGTGTAAAATCGCGAAACAAATGGATGGCAAATTGACCCCGAATGTGTTACGTTTAAAGCCAAATAAAATAAAAAATATCATACTTACGAGAAATCTGACTGCGCCATTCGAATTTTCTGATCAAAATACATAAGAAACAGTGAAAGAAGCTGCCGAATTCCACTTTTCATTTTTTGGGGTCAAAAAACACCAAAGGGGTTAACCTTACGTTTTTTTCAAAAATCTTAAAAAATTTAGGTGGCCGTTTTATTACTTAAATCGACGTACTTAGATGCCTACTGCTGGATTCAGCCCTCAGAACCTCGCGGAATCAATCAAAACAGTGTAAAATCGCGAAACAAATGGATGGCAAATTGACCCCGAATGTGTTACGTTTAAAGCCAAATAAAATAAAAAATATCATACTTACGAGAAATCTGACTGCGCCATTCGAATTTTCTGATCAAAATACATAAGAAACAGTGAAAGAAGCTGCCGAATTCCACTTTTCATTTTTTGGGGTCAAAAAACACCAAAGGGGTTACCCTTACGTTTTTTTCAAAAATCTTAAAAAATTTAGATGGCCTTTTTATTACTTAAATCGACGTACTTAGATGCCTACTGCTGGATTCAGCCCTCAGAACCTCGCGGAATCAATCAAAACAGTGTAAAATCGCGAAACAAATGGATGGCAAATTGACCCCGAATGTGTTACCTTTAAAGCCAAATAAAATAAAAAATATCATACTTACGAGAAATCTGACTGCGCCATTCGAATTTTCTGATCAAAATACATAAGAAACAGTGAAAGAAGCTGCCGAATTCCACTTTTCATTTTTTGGGGTCAAAAAACACCAAAGGGGTTAACCTTACGTTTTTTTCAAAAATCTTAAAAAATTTAGGTGGCCTTTTTATTACTTAAATCGACGTACTTAGATGCCTACTGCTGGATTCAGCCCTCAGAACCTTGCGGAATCAATCAAAACAGTGTAAAATCGCGAAACAAATGGATGGCAAATTGACCCCGAATGTGTTACGTTTAAAGCCAAATAAAATAAAAAATATCATACTTACGAGAAATCTGACTGCGCCATTCGAATTTTCTGATCAAAATACATAAGAAACAGTGAAAGAAGCTGCCGAATTCCACTTTTCATTTTTTGGGGTCAAAAAACACCAAAGGGGTTAACCTTACGTTTTTTTCAAATATCTTAAAAAATTTTGGTGGCCTTTTTATTACTTAAATCGACGTACGTAGATGCCTACTGCTGGATTCAGCCCTCAGAACCTCGCGGAATCAATCAAAACAGTGTAAAATCGCGAAACAAATGGATGGCAAATTGACCCCGAATGTGTTACGTTTAAAGCCAAATAAAATAAAAAATATCATACTTACGAGAAATCTGACTGCGCCATTCGAATTTTCTGATCAAAATACATAAGAAACAGTGAAAAAAGCTGCCGAATTCCACTTTTCATTTTTTGGGGTCAAAAAACACCAAAGGGGTTAACCTTACGTTTTTTTCAAAAATCTTAAAAAATTTAGGTGGCCTTTTTATTACTTAAATCGACGTACGTAGATGCCTACTGCTGGATTCAGCCCTCAGAACCTCGCGGAATCAATCAAAACAGTGTAAAATCGCGAAACAAATGGATGGCAAATTGACCCCGAATGTGTTACGTTTAAAGCCAAATAAAATAAAAAATATCATACTTACGAGAAATCTGACTGCGCCATTCGAATTTTCTGATCAAAATACATAAGAAACAGTGAAAGAAGCTGCCGAATTCCACTTTTCATTTTTTGGGGTCAAAAAACACCAAAGGGGTTAACCTTACGTTTTTTTCAAAAATCTTAAAAAATTTAGGTGGCCTTTTTATTACTTAAATCGACATACTTAGATGCCTACTGCTGGATTCAGCCCTCAGAACCTCGCGGAATCAATCAAAACAGTGTAAAATCGCGAAACAAATGGATGGCAAATTGACCCCGAATGTGTTACGTTTAAAGCCAAATAAAATAAAAAATATCATACTTACGAGAAATCTGACTGCGCCATTCGAATTTTCTGATCAAAATACATAAGAAACAGTGAAAGAAGCTGCCGAATTCCACTTTTCATTTTTTGGGGTCAAAAAACACCAAAGGGGTTAACCTTACGTTTTTTTCAAAAATCTTAAAAAATTTAGGTGGCCTTTTTATTACTTAAATCGACGTACTTAGATGCCTACTGCTGGATTCAGCCCTCAGAACCTCGCGGAATCAATCAAAACAGTGTAAAATCGCGAAACAAATGGATGGCAAATTGACCCCGAATGTGTTACGTTTAAAGCCAAATAAAATAAAAAATATCATACTTACGAGAAATCTGACTGCGCCATTCGAATTTTCTGATCAAAATACATAAGAAACAGTGAAAGAAGCTGCCGAATTCCACTTTTCATTTTTTGGGGTCAAAAAACACCAAAGGGGTTAACCTTACGTTTTTTTCAAAAATCTTAAAAAATTTAGGTGGCCTTTTTATTACTTAAATCGACGTACTTAGATGCCTACTGCTGGATTCAGCCCTCAGAACCTCGCAGAATCAATCAAAACAGTGTAAAATCGCGAAACAAATGGATGGCAAATTGACCCCGAATGTGTTACGTTTAAAGCCAAATAAAATAAAAAATATCATACTTACGAGAAATCTGACTGCGCCATTCGAATTTTCTGATCAAAATACATAAGAAACAGTGAAAGAAGCTGCCGAATTCCACTTTTCATTTTTTGGGGTCAAAAAACACCAAAGGGGTTAACCTTACGTTTTTTTCAAAAATCTTAAAAAATTTAGGTGGCCTTTTTATTACTTAAATCGACGTACTTAGATGCCTACTGCTGGATTCAGCCCTCAGAACCTCGCGGAATCAATCAAAACAGTGTAAAATCGCGAAACAAATGGATGGCAAATTGACCCCGAATGTGTTACGTTTAAAGCCAAATAAAATAAAAAATATCATACTTACGAGAAATCTGACTGCGCCATTCGAATTTTCTGATCAAAATACATAAGAAACAGTGAAAAAAGCTGCCGAATTCCACTTTTCATTTTTTGGGGTCAAAAAACACCAAAGGGGTTAACCTTACGTTTTTTTCAAAAATCTTAAAAAATTTAGGTGGCCTTTTTATTACTTAAATCGACGTACGTAGATGCCTACTGCTGGATTCAGCTCTCAGAACCTCGCGGAATCAATCAAAACAGTGTAAAATCGCGAAACAAATGGATGGCAAATTGACCCCGAATGTGTTACGTTTAAAGCCAAATAAAATAAAAAATATCATACTTACGAGAAATCTGACTGCGCCATTCGAATTTTCTGATCAAAATACATAAGAAACAGTGAAAGAAGCTGCCGAATTCCACTTTTCATTTTTTGGGGTCAAAAAACACCAAAGGGGTTAACCTTACGTTTTTTTCAAAAATCTTAAAAAATTTAGGTGGCCTTTTTATTACTTAAATCGACGTACGTAGATGCCTACTGCTGGATTCAGCATTCAGAACCTCGCGGAATCAATCAAAACAGTGTAAAATCGCGAAACAAATGGATGGCAAATTGACCCCGAATGTGTTACGTTTAAAGCCAAATAAAATAAAAAATATCATACTTACGAGAAATCTGACTGCGCCATTCGAATTTTCTGATCAAAATACATAAGAAACAGTGAAAGAAGCTGCCGAATTCCACTTTTCATTTTTTGGGGTCAAAAAACACCAAAGGGGTTAACCTTACGTTTTTTTCAAAAATCTTAAAAAATTTAGGTGGCCTTTTTATTACTTAAATCGACGTACTTAGATGCGTACTGCTGGATTCAGCCCTCAGAACCTCGCGGAATCAATCAAAACAGTGTAAAATCGCGAAACAAATGGATGGCAAAATGACCCCGAATGTGTTACGTTTAAAGCCAAATAAAATAAAAAATATCATACTTACGAGAAATCTGTCTGCGCCATTCGAATTTTCTGATCAAAATGCATAAGAAACAGTGAAAGAAGCTGCCGAATTCCACTTTTCATTTTTTGGGGTCAAAAAACACCAAAGGGGTTAACCTTACGTTTTTTTCAAAAATCTTAAAAAATTTAGGTGGCCTTTTTATTACTTAAATCGACGTACTTAGATGCGTACTGCTGGATTCAGCCATCAGAACCTCGCGGAATCAATCAAAACAGTGTAAAATCGCGAAACAAATAGATGGCAAATTGACCCCGAATGTGTTACGTTTAAAGCCAAATAAAATAAAAAATATCATACTTACGAGAAATCTGACTGCGCCATTCGAATTTTCTGATCAAAATACATAAGAAACAGTGAAAGAAGCTGCCGAATTCCACTTTTCATTTTTTGGGGTCAAAAAACACCAAAGGGGTTAACCTTACGTTTTTTTCAAAAATCTTAAAAAATTTAGGTGGCCTTTTTATTACTTAAATCGACGTACTTAGATGCCTACTGCTGGATTCAGCCCTCAGAACCTCGCGGAATCAATCAAAACAGTGTAAAATCGCGAAACAAATGGATGGCAAATTGACCCCGAATGTGTTACGTTTAAAGCCAAATAAAATAAAAAATATCATACTTACGAGAAATCTGACTGCGCCATTCGAATTTTCTGATCAAAATACATAAGCAACAGTGAAAGAAGCTGCCGAATTCCACTTTTCATTTTTTGGGGACAAAAAACACCAAAGGGGTTAACCTTACGTTTTTTTCAAAAATCTTAAAAAATTTAGGTGGCCTTTTTATTACTTAAATCGACGTACTTAGATGCCTACTGCTGGATTCAGCCCTCAGAACCTCGCGGAATCAATCAAAACAGTGTAAAATCGCGAAACAAATGGATGGCAAATTGACCCCGAATGTGTTACGTTTAAAGCCAAATAAAATAAAAAATATCATACTTACGAGAAATCTGACTTCGCCATTCGAATTTTCTGATCAAAATACATAAGAAACAGTGAAAGAAGCTGCCGAATTCCACTTTTCATTTTTTGGGGTCAAAAAACACCAAAGGGGTTAACCTTACGTTTTTTTCAAAAATCTTAAAAAATTTAGGTGGCCTTTTTATTACTTAAATCGACGTACTTAGATGCCTACTGCTGGATTCAGCCCTCAGAACCTCGCGGAATCAATCAAAACAGTGTAAAATCGCGAAACAAATGGATGGCAAATTGACCCCGAATGTGTTACGTTTAAAGCCAAATAAAATAAAAAATATCATACTTACGAGAAATCTGACTGCGCCATTCGAATTTTCTGATCAAAATACATAAGAAACAGTGAAAGAAGCTGCCGAATTCCACTTTTCATTTTTTGGGGTCAAAAAACACCAAAGGGGTTAACCTTACGTTTTTTTCAAAAATCTTAAAAAATTTAGGTGGCCTTTTTATTACTTAAATCGACGTACTTAGATGCCTACTGCTGGATTCAGCCCTCAGAACCTCGCGGAATCAATCAAAACAGTGTAAAATCGCGAAACAAATGGATGGCAAATTGACCCCGAATGTGTTACGTTTAAAGCCAAATAAAATAAAAAATATCATACTTACGAGAAATCTGACTGCGCCATTCGAATTTTCTGATCAAAATACATAAGCAACAGTGAAAGAAGCTGCCGAATTCCACTTTTCATTTTTTGGGGACAAAAAACACCAAAGGGGTTAACCTTACGTTTTTTTCAAAAATCTTAAAAAATTTAGGTGGCCTTTTTATTACTTAAATCGACGTACTTAGATGCCTACTGCTGGATTCAGCCCTCAGAACCTCGCGGAATCAATCAAAACAGTGGAAAATCGCGAAACAAATGGATGGCAAATTGACCCCGAATGTGTTACGTTTAAAGCCAAATAAAATAAAAAATATCATACTTACGAGAAATCTGACTTCGCCATTCGAATTTTCTGATCAAAATACATAAGAAACAGTGAAAGAAGCTGCCGAATTCCACTTTTCATTTTTTGGGGTCAAAAAACACCAAAGGGGTTAACCTTACGTTTTTTTCAAAAATCTTAAAAAATTTAGGTGGCCTTTGTATTACTTAAATCGACGTACTTAGATGCCTACTGCTGGATTCAGCCCTCAGAACCTCGCGGAATCAATCAAAACAGTGTAAAATCGCGAAACAAATGGATGGCAAATTGACCCCGAATGTGTTACGTTTAAAGCCAAATAAAATAAAAAATATCATACTTACGAGAAATCTGACTGCGCCATTCGAATTTTCTGATCAAAATACATAAGAAACAGTGAAAGAAGCTGCCGAATTCCACTTTTCATTTTTTGGGGTCAAAAAACACCAAAGGGGTTAACCTTACGTTTTTTTCAAAAATCTTAAAAAATTTAGGTGGCCTTTTTATTACTTAAATCGACGTACTTAGATGCCTACTGCTGGATTCAGCCCTCAGAACCTCGCGGAATCAATCAAAACAGTGTAAAATCGCGAAACAAATGGATGGCAAATTGACCCCGAATGTGTTACGTTTAAAGCCAAATAAAATAAAAAATATCATACTTACGAGAAATCTGACTGCGCCATTCGAATTTTCTGATCAAAATACATAAGAAACAGTGAAAAAAGCTGCCGAATTCCACTTTTCATTTTTTGGGGTCAAAAAACACCAAAGGGGTTAACCTTACGTTTTTTTCAAAAATCTTAAAAAATTTAGGTGGCCTTTTTATTACTTAAATCGACGTACGTAGATGCCTACTGCTGGATTCAGCTCTCAGAACCTCGCGGAATCAATCAAAACAGTGTAAAATCGCGAAACAAATGGATGGCAAATTGACCCCGAATGTGTTACGTTTAAAGCCAAATAAAATAAAAAATATCATACTTACGAGAAATCTGACTGCGCCATTCGAATTTTCTGATCAAAATACATAAGAAACAGTGAAAGAAGCTGCCGAATTCCACTTTTAATTTTTTGGGGTCAAAAAACACCAAAGGGGTTAACCTTACGTTTTTTTCAAAAATCTTAAAAAATTTAGGTGGCCTTTTTATTACTTAAATCGACGTACGTAGATGCCTACTGCTGGATTCAGCATTCAGAACCTCGCGGAATCAATCAAAACAGTGTAAAATCGCGAAACAAATGGATGGCAAATTGACCCCGAATGTGTTACGTTTAAAGCCAAATAAAATAAAAAATATCATACTTACGAGAAATCTGACTGCGCCATTCGAATTTTCTGATCAAAATACATAAGAAACAGTGAAAGAAGCTCCCGAATTCCACTTTTCATTTTTTGGGGTCAAAAAACACCAAAGGGGTTAACCTTACGTTTTTTTCAAAAATCTTAAAAAATTTAGGTGGCCTTTTTATTACTTAAATCGACGTACTTAGATGCGTACTGCTGGATTCAGCCCTCAGAACCTCGCGGAATCAATCAAAACAGTGTAAAATCGCGAAACAAATGGATGGCAAAATGACCCCGAATGTGTTACGTTTAAAGCCAAATAAAATAAAAAATATCATACTTACGAGAAATCTGTCTGCGCCATTCGAATTTTCTGATCAAAATGCATAAGAAACAGTGAAAGAAGCTGCCGAATTCCACTTTTCATTTTTTGGGGTCAAAAAACACCAAAGGGGTTAACCTTACGTTTTTTTCAAAAATCTTAAAAAATTTAGGTGGCCTTTTTATTACTTAAATCGACGTACTTAGATGCCTACTGCTGGATTCAGCCCTCAGAACCTCGCGGAATCAATCAAAACAGTGTAAAATCGCGAAACAAATGGATGGCAAATTGACCCCGAATGTGTTACGTTTAAAGCCAAATATAATAAAAACTATCATACTTACGAGAAATCTGACTTCGCCATTCGAATTTTCTGATCAAAATACATAAGAAACAGTGAAAGAAGCTGCCGAATTCCACTTTTCATTTTTTGGGGTCAAAAAACACCAAAGGGGTTAACCTTACGTTTTTTTCAAAAATCTTAAAAAATTTAGGTGGTCTTTTTATTACTTAAATCGACGTACTTAGATGCCTACTGCTGGATTCAGCCCTCAGAACCTCGCGGAATCAATCAAAACAGTGTAAAATCGCGAAACAAATTTATGGCAAATTGACCCCGAATGTGTTACGTTTAAAGCCAAATAAAATAAAAAATATCATACTTACGAGAAATCTGACTGCGCCATTCGAATTTTCTGATCAAAATACATAAGAAACAGTGAAAGAAGCTGCCGAATTCCACTTTTCATTTTTTGGGGTCAAAAAACACCAAAGGGGTTAACCTTACGTTTTTTTCAAAAATCTTAAAAAATTTAGGTGGCCTTTTTATTACTTAAATCGACGTACTTAGATGCCTACTGCTGGATTCAGCCCTCAGAACCTCGCGGAATCAATCAAAACAGTGTAAAATCGCGAAACAAATGGATGGCAAATTGACCCCGAATGTGTTACGTTTAAAGCCAAATAAAATAAAAAATATCATACTTACGAGAAATCTGACTGCGCCATTCGAATTTTCTGATCAAAATACATAAGAAACAGTGAAAGAAGCTGCCGCATTCCACTTTTCATTTCTTGGGGTCAAAAAACACCAAAGGGGTTAACCTTACGTTTTTTTCAAAAATCTTAAAAAATTTAGGTGGCCTTTTTATTACTTAAATCGACGTACTTAGATGCCTACTGCTGGATTCAGCCCTCAGAACCTCGCGGAATCAATCAAAACAGTGTAAAATCGCGAAACAAATGGATGGCAAATTGACCCCGAATGTGTTACGTTTAAAGCCAAATAAAATAAAAAATATCATACTTACGAGAAATCTGACTGCGCCATTCGAATTTTCTGATCAAAATACATAAGAAACAGTGAAAGAAGCTGACGAATTCCACTTTTCATTTTTTGGGGTCAAAAAACACCAAAGGGGTTAACCTTACGTTTTTTTCAAAAATCTTAAAAAATTTAGGTGGCCTTTTTATTACTTAAATCGACGTACTTAGATGCCTACTGCTGGATTCAGCCCTCAGAACCTCGCGGAATCAATCAAAACAGTGTAAAATCGCGAAACAAATGGATGGCAAATTGACCCCGAATGTGTTACGTTTAAAGCCAAATTAAATAAAAAATATCATACTTACGAGAAATCTGACTGCGCCATTCGAATTTTCTGATCAAAATACATAAGAAACAGTGAAAGAAGCTGCCGAATTCCACTTTTCATTTTTTGGGGACAAAAAACACCAAAGGGGTTAACCTTACGTTTTTTTCAAAAATCTTAAAAAATTTAGGTGGCCTTTTTATTACTTAAATCGACGTACTTAGATGCCTACTGCTGGATTCAGCCCTCAGAACCTCGCGGAATCAATCAAAACAGTGTAAAATCGCGAAACAAATGGATGGCAAATTGACCCCCAATGTGTTACGTTTAAAGCCAAATAAAATAAAAAATATCATACTTACGAGAAATCTGACTTCGCCATTCGAATTTTCTGATCAAAATACATAAGAAACAGTGAAAGAAGCTGCCGAATTCCACTTTTCATTTTTTGGGGTCAAAAAACACCAAAGGGGTTAACCTTACGTTTTTTTCAAAAATCTTAAAAAATTTAGGTGGCCTTTTTATTACTTAAATCGACGTACTTAGATGCCTACTGCTGGATTCAGCCCTCAGAACCTCGCGGAATCAATCAAAACAGTGTAACATCGCGAAACAAATGGATGGCAAATTGACCCCGAATGTGTTACGTTTAAAGCCAAATAAAATAAAAAATATCATACTTACGAGAAATCTGACTGCGCCATTCGAATTTTCTGATCAAAATACATAAGAAACAGTGAAAGAAGCTGCCGAATTCCACTTTTCATTTTTTGGGGTCAAAAAACACCAAAGGGGTTAGCCTTACGTTTTTTTCAAAAATCTTAAAAAATTTAGGTGGCCTTTTTATTACTTAAATCGACGTACTTAGATGCCTACTGCTGGATTCAGCCCTCAGAACCTCGCGGAATCAATCAAAACAGTGTAAAATCGCGAAACAAATGGATGGCAAATTGACCCCAAATGTGTTACGTTTAAAGCCAAATAAAATAAAAAATATCATACTTACGAGAAATCTGACTTCGCCATTCGAATTTTCTGATCAAAATACATAAGAAACAGTGAAAGAAGCTGCCGAATTCCACTTTTCATTTTTTGGGGTCAAAAAACACCAAAGGGGTTAACCTTACGTTTTTTTCAAAAATCTTAAAAAATTTAGGTGGCCTTTTTATTACTTAAATCGACGTACTTAGATGCCTACTGCTGGATTCAGCCCTCAGAACCTCGCGGAATCAATCAAAACAGTGTAAAATCGCGAAACAAATGGATGGCAAATTGACCCCGAATGTGTTACGTTTAAAGCCAAATAAAATAAAAAATATCATACTTACGAGAAATCTGACTGCGCCATTTGAATTTTCTGATCAAAATACATAAGAAACAGTGAAAGAAGCTGCCGAATTCCACTTTTCATTTTTTGGGGTCAAAAAACACCAAAGGGGTTAACCTTACGTTTTTTTCAAAAATCTTAAAAAATTTAGGTGGCCTTTTTATTACTTAAATCGACGTACTTAGATGCCTACTGCTGGATTCAGCCCTCAGAACCTCGCGGAATCAATCAAAACAGTGCAAAATCGCGAAACAAATGGATGGCAAATTGACCCCGAATGTGTTACGTTTAAAGCCAAATAAAATAAAAAATATCATACTTACGAGAAATCTGACTGCGCCATTCGAATTTTCTGATCAAAATACATAAGAAACAGTGAAAGAAGCTGCCGAATTCCACTTTTCATTTTTTGGGGACAAAAAACACCAAAGGGGTTAACCTTACGTTTTTTTCAAAAATCTTAAAAAATTTAGGTGGCCTTTTTATTACTTAAATCGACGTACTTAGATGCCTACTGCTGGATTCAGCCCTCAGAACCTCGCGGAATCAATCAAAACAGTGTAAAATCGCGAAACAAATGGATGGCAAATTGACCCCGAATGTGTTACGTTTAAAGCCAAATAAAATAAAAAATATCATACTTACGAGAAATCTGACTTCGCCATTCGAATTTTCTGATCAAAATACATAAGAAACAGTGAAAGAAGCTGCCGAATTCCACTTTTCATTTTTTGGGGTCAAAAAACACCAAAGGGGTTAACCTTACGTTTTTTTCAAAAATCTTAAAAAATTTAGGTGGCCTTTTTATTACTTAAATCGACGTACTTAGATGCCTACTGCTGGATTCAGCCCTCAGAACCTCGCGGAATCAATCAAAACAGTGTAAAATCGCGAAACAAATGGATGGCAAATTGACCCCGAATGTGTTACGTTTAAAGCCAAATAAAATAAAAAATATCATACTTACGAGAAATCTAACTGCGCCATTCGAATTTTCTGATCAAAATACATAAGAAACAGTGAAAGAAGCTGCCGAATTCCACTTTTCATTTTTTGGGGTCAAAAAACACCAAAGGGGTTAACCTTACGTTTTTTTCAAAAATCTTAAAAAATTTAGGTGGCCTTTTTATTACTTAAATCGACGTACTTAGATGCCTACTGCTGGATTCAGCCCTCAGAACCTCGCGGAATCAATCAAAACAGTGTAAAATCGCGAAACAAATGGATGGCAAATTGACCCCGAATGTGTTACGTTTAAAGCCAAATAAAATAAAAAATATCATACTTACGAGAAATCTGACTGCGCCATTCGAATTTTCTGATCAAAATACATAAGAAACAGTGAAAGAAGCTGCCGAATTCCACTTTTCATTTTTTGGGGTCAAAAAACACCAAAGGGGTTAACCTTACGTTTTTTTCAAAAATCTTAAAAAATTTAGGTGGCCTTTTTATTACTTAAATCGACGTACTTAGATGCCTACTGCTGGATTCAGCCCTCAGAACCTCGCGGAATCAATCAAAACAGTGTAAAATCGCGAAACAAATGGATGGCAAATTGACCCCGAATGTGTTACGTTTAAAGCCAAATAAAATAAAAAATATCATACTTACGAGAAATCTGACTGCGCCATTCGAATTTTCTGATCAAAATACATAAGAAACAGTGAAAGAAGCTGCCGAATTCCACTTTTCATTTTTTGGGGTCAAAAAACACCAAAGGGGTTAACCTTACGTTTTTTTCAAAAATCTTAAAAAATTTAGGTGGCCTTTTTATTACTTAAATCGACGTACTTAGATGCCTACTGCTGGATTCAGCCCTCACAACCTCGCGGAATCAATCAAAACAGTGTAAAATCGCGAAACAAATGGATGGCAAATTGACCCCGAATGTGTTACGTTTAAAGCCAAATAAAATAAAAAATATCATACTTACGAGAAATCTGACTGCGCCATTCGAATTTTCTGATCAAAATACATAAGAAACAGTGAAAGAAGCTGCCGAATTCCACTTTTCATTTTTTGGGGTCAAAAAACACCAAAGGGGTTAACCTTACGTTTTTTTCAAAAATCTTAAAAAATTTAGGTGGCCTTTTTATTACTTAAATCGACGTACTTAGATGCCTACTGCTGGATTCAGCCCTCAGAACCTCGCGGAATCAATCAAAACAGTGTAAAATCGCGAAACAAATGGATGGCAAATTGACCCCGAATGTGTTACGTTTAAAGCCAAATAAAATAAAAAATATCATACTTACGAGAAATCTGACTGCGCCATTCGAATTTTCTGATCAAAATACATAAGCAACAGTGAAAGAAGCTGCCGAATTCCACTTTTCATTTTTTGGGGACAAAAAACACCAAAGGGGTTAACCTTACGTTTTTTTCAAAAATCTTAAAAAATTTAGGTGGCCTTTTTATTACTTAAATCGACGTACTTAGATGCCTACTGCTGGATTCAGCCCTCAGAACCTCGCGGAATCAATCAAAACAGTGTAAAATCGCGAAACAAATGGATGGCAAATTGACCACCAATGTGTTACGTTTAAAGCCAAATAAAATAAAAAATATCATACTTACGAGAAATCTGACTTCGCCATTCGAATTTTCTGATCAAAATACATAAGAAACAGTGAAAGAAGCTGCCGAATTCCACTTTTCATTTTTTGGGGTCAAAAAACACCAAAGGGGTTAACCTTACGTTTTTTTCAAAAATCTTAAAAAATTTAGGTGGTCTTTTTATTACTTAAATCGACGTACTTAGATGCCTACTGCTGGATTCAGCCCTCAGAACCTCGCGGAATCAATCAAAACAGTGTAAAATCGCGAAACAAATTTATGGCAAATTGACCCCGAATGTGTTACGTTTAAAGCCAAATAAAATAAAAAATATCATACTTACGAGAAATCTGACTGCGCCATTCGAATTTTCTGATCAAAATACATAAGAAACAGTGAAAGAAGCTGCCGAATTCCACTTTTCATTTTTTGGGGTCAAAAAACACCAAAGGGGTTAACCTTACGTTTTTTTCAAAAATCTTAAAAAATTTAGGTGGTCTTTTTATTACTTAAATCGACGTACTTAGATGCCTACTGCTGGATTCAGCCCTCAGAACCTCGCGGAATCAATCAAAACAGTGTAAAATCGCGAAACAAATGGATGGCAAATTGACCCCGAATGTGTTACGTTTAAAGCCAAATAAAATAAAAAATATCATACTTACGAGAAATCTGACTGCGCCATTTGAATTTTCTGATCAAAATACATAAGAAACAGTGAAAGAAGCTGCCGAATTCCACTTTTCATTTTTTGGGGTCAAAAAACACCAAAGGGGTTAACCTTACGTTTTTTTCAAAAATCTTAAAAAATTTAGGTGGTCTTTTTATTACTTAAATCGACGTACTTAGATGCCTACTGCTGGATTCAGCCCTCAGAACCTCGCGGAATCAATCAAAACAGTGTAAAATCGCGAAACAAATTTATGGCAAATTGACCCCGAATGTGTTACGTTTAAAGCCAAATAAAATAAAAAATATCATACTTACGAGAAATCTGACTGCGCCATTCGAATTTTCTGATCAAAATACATAAGAAACAGTGAAAGAAGCTGCCGAATTCCACTTTTCATTTTTTGGGGTCAAAAAACACCAAAGGGGTTAACCTTACGTTTTTTTCAAAAATCTTAAAAAATTTAGGTGGCCTTTTTATTACTTAAATCGACGTACTTAGATGCCTACTGCTGGATTCAGCCCTCAGAACCTCGCGGAATCAATCAAAACAGTGTAAAATCGCGAAACAAATGGATGGCAAATTGACCCCGAATGTGTTACGTTTAAAGCCAAATAAAATAAAAAATATCATACTTACGAGAAATCTGACTGCGCCATTTGAATTTTCTGATCAAAATACATAAGAAACAGTGAAAGAAGCTGCCGAATTCCACTTTTCATTTTTTGGGGTCAAAAAACACCAAAGGGGTTAACCTTACGTTTTTTTCAAAAATCTTAAAAAATTTAGGTGGCCTTTTTATTACTTAAATCGACGTACTTAGATGCCTACTGCTGGATTCAGCCCTCAGAACCTCGCGGAATCAATCAAAACAGTGTAAAATCGCGAAACAAATGGATGGCAAATTGACCCCGAATGTGTTACGTTTAAAGCCAAATAAAATAAAAAATATCATACTTACGAGAAATCTAACTGCGCCATTCGAATTTTCTGATCAAAATACATAAGAAACAGTGAAAGAAGCTGCCGAATTCCACTTTTCATTTTTTGGGGTCAAAAAACACCAAAGGGGTTAACCTTACGTTTTTTTCAAAAATCTTAAAAAATTTAGGTGGCCTTTTTATTACTTAAATCGACGTACTTAGATGCCTACTGCTGGATTCAGCCCTCAGAACCTCGCGGAATCAATCAAAACAGTGTAAAATCGCGAAACAAATGGATGGCAAATTGACCCCGAATGTGTTACGTTTAAAGCCAAATAAAATAAAAAATATCATACTTACGAGAAATCTGACTGCGCCATTCGAATTTTCTGATCAAAATACATAAGAAACAGTGAAAGAAGCTGCCGAATTCCACTTTTCATTTTTTGGGGTCAAAAAACACCAAAGGGGTTAACCTTACGTTTTTTTCAAAAATCTTAAAAAATTTAGGTGGCCTTTTTATTACTTAAATCGACGTACTTAGATGCCTACTGCTGGATTCAGCCCTCAGAACCTCGCGGAATCAATCAAAACAGTGTAAAATCGCGAAACAAATGGATGGCAAATTGACCCCGAATGTGTTACGTTTAAAGCCAAATAAAATAAAAAATATCATACTTACGAGAAATCTGACTGCGCCATTCGAATTTTCTGATCAAAATACATAAGAAACAGTGAAAGAAGCTGCCGAATTCCACTTTTCATTTTTTGGGGTCAAAAAACACCAAAGGGGTTAACCTTACGTTTTTTTCAAAAATCTTAAAAAATTTAGGTGGCCTTTTTATTACTTAAATCGACGTACTTAGATGCCTACTGCTGGATTCAGCCCTCAGAACCTCGCGGAATCAATCAAAACAGTGTAAAATCGCGAAACAAATGGATGGCAAATTGACCCCGAATGTGTTACGTTTAAAGCCAAATAAAATAAAAAATATCATACTTACGAGAAATCTGACTGCGCCATTCGAATTTTCTGATCAAAATACATAAGAAACAGTGAAAGAAGCTGCCGAATTCCACTTTTCATTTTTTGGGGTCAAAAAACACCAAAGGGGTTAACCTTACGTTTTTTTCAAAAATCTTAAAAAATTTAGGTGGCCTTTTTATTACTTAAATCGACGTACTTAGATGCCTACTGCTGGATTCAGCCCTCAGAACCTCGCGGAATCAATCAAAACAGTGTAAAATCGCGAAACAAATGGATGGCAAATTGACCCCGAATGTGTTACGTTTAAAGCCAAATAAAATAAAAAATATCATACTTACGAGAAATCTGACTGCGCCATTCGAATTTTCTGATCAAAATACATAAGAAACAGTGAAAGAAGCTGCCGAATTCCACTTTTCATTTTTTGGGGTCAAAAAACACCAAAGGGGTTAACCTTACGTTTTTTTCAAAAATCTTAAAAAATTTAGGTGGCCTTTTTATTACTTAAATCGACGTACTTAGATGCCTACTGCTGGATTCAGCCCTCACAACCTCGCGGAATCAATCAAAACAGTGTAAAATCGCGAAACAAATGGATGGCAAATTGACCCCGAATGTGTTACGTTTAAAGCCAAATAAAATAAAAAATATCATACTTACGAGAAATCTGACTGCGCCATTCGAATTTTCTGATCAAAATACATAAGAAACAGTGAAAGAAGCTGCCGAATTCCACTTTTCATTTTTTGGGGTCAAAAAACACCAAAGGGGTTAACCTTACGTTTTTTTCAAAAATCTTAAAAAATTTAGGTGGCCTTTTTATTACTTAAATCGACGTACTTAGATGCCTACTGCTGGATTCAGCCCTCAGAACCTCGCGGAATCAATCAAAACAGTGTAAAATCGCGAAACAAATGGATGGCAAATTGACCCCGAATGTGTTACGTTTAAAGCCAAATAAAATAAAAAATATCATACTTACGAGAAATCTGACTGCGCCATTCGAATTTTCTGATCAAAATACATAAGCAACAGTGAAAGAAGCTGCCGAATTCCACTTTTCATTTTTTGGGGACAAAAAACACCAAAGGGGTTAACCTTACGTTTTTTTCAAAAATCTTAAAAAATTTAGGTGGCCTTTTTATTACTTAAATCGACGTACTTAGATGCCTACTGCTGGATTCAGCCCTCAGAACCTCGCGGAATCAATCAAAACAGTGTAAAATCGCGAAACAAATGGATGGCAAATTGACCACCAATGTGTTACGTTTAAAGCCAAATAAAATAAAAAATATCATACTTACGAGAAATCTGACTTCGCCATTCGAATTTTCTGATCAAAATACATAAGAAACAGTGAAAGAAGCTGCCGAATTCCACTTTTCATTTTTTGGGGTCAAAAAACACCAAAGGGGTTAACCTTACGTTTTTTTCAAAAATCTTAAAAAATTTAGGTGGTCTTTTTATTACTTAAATCGACGTACTTAGATGCCTACTGCTGGATTCAGCCCTCAGAACCTCGCGGAATCAATCAAAACAGTGTAAAATCGCGAAACAAATTTATGGCAAATTGACCCCGAATGTGTTACGTTTAAAGCCAAATAAAATAAAAAATATCATACTTACGAGAAATCTGACTGCGCCATTCGAATTTTCTGATCAAAATACATAAGAAACAGTGAAAGAAGCTGCCGAATTCCACTTTTCATTTTTTGGGGTCAAAAAACACCAAAGGGGTTAACCTTACGTTTTTTTCAAAAATCTTAAAAAATTTAGGTGGCCTTTTTATTACTTAAATCGACGTACTTAGATGCCTACTGCTGGATTCAGCCCTCAGAACCTCGCGGAATCAATCAAAACAGTGTAAAATCGCGAAACAAATGGATGGCAAATTGACCCCGAATGTGTTACGTTTAAAGCCAAATAAAATAAAAAATATCATACTTACGAGAAATCTGACTGCGCCATTTGAATTTTCTGATCAAAATACATAAGAAACAGTGAAAGAAGCTGCCGAATTCCACTTTTCATTTTTTGGGGTCAAAAAACACCAAAGGGGTTAACCTTACGTTTTTTTCAAAAATCTTAAAAAATTTAGGTGGCCTTTTTATTACTTAAATCGACGTACTTAGATGCCTACTGCTGGATTCAGCCCTCAGAACCTCGCGGAATCAATCAAAACAGTGCAAAATCGCGAAACAAATGGATGGCAAATTGACCCCGAATGTGTTACGTTTAAAGCCAAATAAAATAAAAAATATCATACTTACGAGAAATCTGACTGCGCCATTCGAATTTGCTGATCAAAATACATAAGAAACAGTGAAAGAAGCTGCCGAATTCCACTTTTCATTTTTTGGGGACAAAAAACACCAAAGGGGTTAACCTTACGTTTTTTTCAAAAATCTTAAAAAATTTAGGTGGCCTTTTTATTACTTAAATCGACGTACTTAGATGCCTACTGCTGGATTCAGCCCTCAGAACCTCGCGGAATCAATCAAAACAGTGTAAAATCGCGAAACAAATGGATGGCAAATTGACCCCGAATGTGTTACGTTTAAAGCCAAATAAAATAAAAAATATCATACTTACGAGAAATCTGACTTCGCCATTCGAATTTTCTGATCAAAATACATAAGAAACAGTGAAAGAAGCTGCCGAATTCCACTTTTCATTTTTTGGGGTCAAAAAACACCAAAGGGGTTAACCTTACGTTTTTTTCAAAAATCTTAAAAAATTTAGGTGGCCTTTTTATTACTTAAATCGACGTACTTAGATGCCTACTGCTGGATTCAGCCCTCAGAACCTCGCGGAATCAATCAAAACAGTGTAAAATCGCGAAACAAATGGATGGCAAATTGACCCCGAATGTGTTACGTTTAAAGCCAAATAAAATAAAAAATATCATACTTACGAGAAATCTAACTGCGCCATTCGAATTTTCTGATCAAAATACATAAGAAACAGTGAAAGAAGCTGCCGAATTCCACTTTTCATTTTTTGGGGTCAAAAAACACCAAAGGGGTTAACCTTACGTTTTTTTCAAAAATCTTAAAAAATTTAGGTGGCCTTTTTATTACTTAAATCGACGTACTTAGATGCCTACTGCTGGATTCAGCCCTCAGAACCTCGCGGAATCAATCAAAACAGTGTAAAATCGCGAAACAAATGGATGGCAAATTGACCCCGAATGTGTTACGTTTAAAGCCAAATAAAATAAAAAATATCATACTTACGAGAAATCTGACTGCGCCATTCGAATTTTCTGATCAAAATACATAAGAAACAGTGAAAGAAGCTGCCGAATTCCACTTTTCATTTTTTGGGGTCAAAAAACACCAAAGGGGTTAACCTTACGTTTTTTTCAAAAATCTTAAAAAATTTAGGTGGCCTTTTTATTACTTAAATCGACGTACTTAGATGCCTACTGCTGGATTCAGCCCTCAGAACCTCGCGGAATCAATCAAAACAGTGTAAAATCGCGAAACAAATGGATGGCAAATTGACCCCGAATGTGTTACGTTTAAAGCCAAATAAAATAAAAAATATCATACTTACGAGAAATCTGACTGCGCCATTCGAATTTTCTGATCAAAATACATAAGAAACAGTGAAAGAAGCTGCCGAATTCCACTTTTCATTTTTTGGGGTCAAAAAACACCAAAGGGGTTAACCTTACGTTTTTTTCAAAAATCTTAAAAAATTTAGGTGGCCTTTTTATTACTTAAATCGACGTACTTAGATGCCTACTGCTGGATTCAGCCCTCACAACCTCGCGGAATCAATCAAAACAGTGTAAAATCGCGAAACAAATGGATGGCAAATTGACCCCGAATGTGTTACGTTTAAAGCCAAATAAAATAAAAAATATCATACTTACGAGAAATCTGACTGCGCCATTCGAATTTTCTGATCAAAATACATAAGAAACAGTGAAAGAAGCTGCCGAATTCCACTTTTCATTTTTTGGGGTCAAAAAACACCAAAGGGGTTAACCTTACGTTTTTTTCAAAAATCTTAAAAAATTTAGGTGGCCTTTTTATTACTTAAATCGACGTACTTAGATGCCTACTGCTGGATTCAGCCCTCAGAACCTCGCGGAATCAATCAAAACAGTGTAAAATCGCGAAACAAATGGATGGCAAATTGACCCCAAATGTGTTACGTTTAAAGCCAAATAAAATAAAAAATATCATACTTACGAGAAATCTGACTGCGCCATTCGAATTTTCTGATCAAAATACATAAGCAACAGTGAAAGAAGCTGCCGAATTCCACTTTTCATTTTTTGGGGACAAAAAACACCAAAGGGGTTAACCTTACGTTTTTTTCAAAAATCTTAAAAAATTTAGGTGGCCTTTTTATTACTTAAATCGACGTACTTAGATGCCTACTGCTGGATTCAGCCCTCAGAACCTCGCGGAATCAATCAAAACAGTGTAAAATCGCGAAACAAATGGATGGCAAATTGACCACCAATGTGTTACGTTTAAAGCCAAATAAAATAAAAAATATCATACTTACGAGAAATCTGACTTCGCCATTCGAATTTTCTGATCAAAATACATAAGAAACAGTGAAAGAAGCTGCCGAATTCCACTTTTCATTTTTTGGGGTCAAAAAACACCAAAGGGGTTAACCTTACGTTTTTTTCAAAAATCTTAAAAAATTTAGGTGGTCTTTTTATTACTTAAATCGACGTACTTAGATGCCTACTGCTGGATTCAGCCCTCAGAACCTCGCGGAATCAATCAAAACAGTGTAAAATCGCGAAACAAATTTATGGCAAATTGACCCCGAATGTGTTACGTTTAAAGCCAAATAAAATAAAAAATATCATACTTACGAGAAATCTGACTGCGCCATTCGAATTTTCTGATCAAAATACATAAGAAACAGTGAAAGAAGCTGCCGAATTCCACTTTTCATTTTTTGGGGTCAAAAAACACCAAAGGGGTTAACCTTACGTTTTTTTCAAAAATCTTAAAAAATTTAGGTGGCCTTTTTATTACTTAAATCGACGTACTTAGATGCCTACTGCTGGATTCAGCCCTCAGAACCTCGCGGAATCAATCAAAACAGTGTAACATCGCGAAACAAATGGATGGCAAATTGACCCCGAATGTGTTACGTTTAAAGCCAAATAAAATAAAAAATATCATACTTACGAGAAATCTGACTGCGCCATTCGAATTTTCTGATCAAAATACATAAGAAACAGTGAAAGAAGCTGCCGAATTCCACTTTTCATTTTTTGGGGTCAAAAAACACCAAAGGGGTTAACCTTACGTTTTTTTCAAAAATCTTAAAAAATTTAGGTGGCCTTTTTATTACTTAAATCGACGTACTTAGATGCCTACTGCTGGATTCAGCCCTCAGAACCTCGCGGAATCAATCAAAACAGTGTAAAATCGCGAAACAAATGGATGGCAAATTGACCCCAAATGTGTTACGTTTAAAGCCAAATAAAATAAAAAATATCATACTTACGAGAAATCTGACTTCGCCATTCGAATTTTCTGATCAAAATACATAAGAAACAGTGAAAGAAGCTGCCGAATTCCACTTTTCATTTTTTGGGGTCAAAAAACACCAAAGGGGTTAACCTTACGTTTTTTTCAAAAATCTTAAAAAATTTAGGTGGCCTTTTTATTACTTAAATCGACGTACTTAGATGCCTACTGCTAGATTCAGCCCTCAGAACCTCGCGGAATCAATCAAAACAGTGTAAAATCGCGAAACAAATGGATGGCAAATTGACCCCGAATGTGTTACGTTTAAAGCCAAATAAAATAAAAAATATCATACTTACGAGAAATCTGACTGCGCCATTTGAATTTTCTGATCAAAATACATAAGAAACAGTGAAAGAAGCTGCCGAATTCCACTTTTCATTTTTTGGGGTCAAAAAACACCAAAGGGGTTAACCTTACGTTTTTTTCAAAAATCTTAAAAAATTTAGGTGGCCTTTTTATTACTTAAATCGACGTACTTAGATGCCTACTGCTGGATTCAGCCCTCAGAACCTCGCGGAATCAATCAAAACAGTGTAAAATCGCGAAACAAATGGATGGCAAATTGACCCCGAATGTGTTACGTTTAAAGCCAAATAAAATAAAAAATATCATACTTACGAGAAATCTGACTGCGCCATTCGAATTTTCTGATCAAAATACATAAGAAACAGTGAAAGAAGCTGCCGAATTCCACTTTTCATTTTTTGGGGACAAAAAACACCAAAGGGGTTAACCTTACGTTTTTTTCAAAAATCTTAAAAAATTTAGGTGGCCTTTTTATTACTTAAATCGACGTACTTAGATGCCTACTGCTGGATTCAGCCCTCAGAACCTCGCGGAATCAATCAAAACAGTGTAAAATCGCGAAACAAATGGATGGCAAATTGACCCCGAATGTGTTACGTTTAAAGCCAAATAAAATAAAAAATATCATACTTACGAGAAATCTGACTTCGCCATTCGAATTTTCTGATCAAAATACATAAGAAACAGTGAAAGAAGCTGCCGAATTCCACTTTTCATTTTTTGGGGTCAAAAAACACCAAAGGGGTTAACCTTACGTTTTTTTCAAAAATCTTAAAAAATTTAGGTGGCCTTTTTATTACTTAAATCGACGTACTTAGATGCCTACTGCTGGATTCAGCCCTCAGAACCTCGCGGAATCAATCAAAACAGTGTAAAATCGCGAAACAAATGGATGGCAAATTGACCCCGAATGTGTTACGTTTAAAGCCAAATAAAATAAAAAATATCATACTTACGAGAAATCTAACTGCGCCATTCGAATTTTCTGATCAAAATACATAAGAAACAGTGAAAGAAGCTGCCGAATTCCACTTTTCATTTTTTGGGGTCAAAAAACACCAAAGGGGTTAACCTTACGTTTTTTTCAAAAATCTTAAAAAATTTAGGTGGCCTTTTTATTACTTAAATTGACGTACTTAGATGCCTACTGCTGGATTCAGCCCTCAGAACCTCGCGGAATCAATCAAAACAGTGTAAAATCGCGAAACAAATGGATGGCAAATTGACCCCGAATGTGTTACGTTTAAAGCCAAATAAAATAAAAAATATCATACTTACGAGAAATCTGACTGCGCCATTCGAATTTTCTGATCAAAATACATAAGAAACAGTGAAAGAAGCTGCCGAATTCCACTTTTCATTTTTTGGGGTCAAAAAACACCAAAGGGGTTAACCTTACGTTTTTTTCAAAAATCTTAAAAAATTTAGGTGGCCTTTTTATTACTTAAATCGACGTACTTAGATGCCTACTGCTGGATTCAGCCCTCAGAACCTCGCGGAAACAATCAAAACAGTGTAAAATCGCGAAACAAATGGATGGCAAATTGACCCCGAATGTGTTACGTTTAAAGCCAAATAAAATAAAAAATATCATACTTACGAGAAATCTGACTGCGCCATTCGAATTTTCTGATCAAAATACATAAGAAACAGTGAAAAAAGCTGCCGAATTCCACTTTTCATTTTTTGGGGTCAAAAAACACCAAAGGGGTTAACCTTACGTTTTTTTCAAAAATCTTAAAAAATTTAGGTGGCCATTTTATTACTTAAATCGACGTACGTAGATGCCTACTGCTGGATTCAGCCCTCAGAACCTCGCGGAATCAATCAAAACAGTGTAAAATCGCGAAACAAATGGATGGCAAATTGACGCCGAATGTGTTACGTTTAAAGCCAAATAAAATAAAAAATATCATACTTACGAGAAATCTGACTGCGCCATTCAAATTTTCTGATCAAAATACATAAGAAACAGTGAAAGAAGCTGCCAAATTCCACTTTTCATTTTTTGGGGTCAAAAAACACCAAAGGGGTTAACCTTACGTTTTTTTCAAAAATCTTAAAAAATTTAGGTGGCCTTTTTATTACTTAAATCGACGTACGTAGATGCCTACTGCTGGATTCAGCATTCAGAACCTCGCGGAATCAATCAAAACAGTGTAAAATCGCGAAACAAATGGATGGCAAATTGACCCCGAATGTGTTACGTTTAAAGCCAAATAAAATAAAAAATATCATACTTACGAGAAATCTGACTGCGCCATTCGAATTTTCTGATCAAAATACATAAGAAACAGTGAAAGAAGCTGCCGAATTCCACTTTTCATTTTTTGGGGTCAAAAAACACCAAAGGGGTTAACCTTACGTTTTTTTCAAAAATCTTAAAAAATTTAGGTGGCCTTTTTATTACTTAAATCGACGTACTTAGATGCCTACTGCTGGATTCAGCCCTCAGAACCTCGCGGAATCAATCAAAACAGTGTAAAATCGCGAAACAAATAGATGGCAAATTGACCCCGAATGTGTTACGTTTAAAGCCAAATAAAATAAAAAATATCATACTTACGAGAAATCTGACTGCGCCATTCGAATTTTCTGATCAAAATACATAAGAAACAGTGAAAGAAGCTGCCGAATTCCACTTTTCATTTTTTGGGGTCAAAAAACACCAAAGGGGTTAACCTTACGTTTTTTTCAAAAATCTTAAAAAATTTAGGTGGCCTTTTTATTACTTAAATCGACGTACTTAGATGCCTACTGCTGGATTCAGCCCTCAGAACCTCGCGGAATCAATCAAAACAGTGTAAAATCGCGAAACAAATGGATGGCAAATTGACCCCGAATGTGTTACGTTTAAAGTCAAATAAAATAAAAAATATCATACTTACGAGAAATCTGACTGCGCCATTCGAATTTTCTGATCAAAATACATAAGAAACAGTGAAAGAAGCTGCCGAATTCCACTTTTCATTTTTTGGGGTCAAAAAACACCAAAGGGGTTAACCTTACGTTTTTTTCAAAAATCTTAAAAAATTTAGGTGGCCTTTTTATTACTTAAATTGACGTACTTAGATGCCTACTGCTGGATTCAGCCCTCAGAACCTCGCGGAATCAATCAAAACAGTGTAAAATCGCGAAACAAATGGATGGCAAATTGACCCCGAATGTGTTACGTTTAAAGCCAAATAAAATAAAAAATATCATACTTACGAGAAATCTGACTGCGCCATTCGAATTTTCTGATCAAAATACATAAGAAACAGTGAAAGAAGCTGCCGAATTCCACTTTTCATTTTTTGGGGTCAAAAAACACCAAAGGGGTTAACCTTACGTTTTTTTCAAAAATCTTAAAAAATTTAGGTGGCCTTTTTATTACTTAAATCGACGTACTTAGATGCCTACTGCTGGATTCAGCCCTCAGAACCTCGCGGAAACAATCAAAACAGTGTAAAATCGCGAAACAAATGGATGGCAAATTGACCCCGAATGTGTTACGTTTAAAGCCAAATAAAATAAAAAATATCATACTTACGAGAAATCTGACTGCGCCATTCGAATTTTCTGATCAAAATACATAAGAAACAGTGAAAAAAGCTGCCGAATTCCACTTTTCATTTTTTGGGGTCAAAAAACACCAAAGGGGTTAACCTTACGTTTTTTTCAAAAATCTTAAAAAATTTAGGTGGCCATTTTATTACTTAAATCGACGTACGTAGATGCCTACTGCTGGATTCAGCCCTCAGAACCTCGCGGAATCAATCAAAACAGTGTAAAATCGCGAAACAAATGGATGGCAAATTGACGCCGAATGTGTTACGTTTAAAGCCAAATAAAATAAAAAATATCATACTTACGAGAAATCTGACTGCGCCATTCAAATTTTCTGATCAAAATACATAAGAAACAGTGAAAGAAGCTGCCAAATTCCACTTTTCATTTTTTGGGGTCAAAAAACACCAAAGGGGTTAACCTTACGTTTTTTTCAAAAATCTTAAAAAATTTAGGTGGCCTTTTTATTACTTAAATCGACGTACGTAGATGCCTACTGCTGGATTCAGCATTCAGAACCTCGCGGAATCAATCAAAACAGTGTAAAATCGCGAAACAAATGGATGGCAAATTGACCCCGAATGTGTTACGTTTAAAGCCAAATAAAATAAAAAATATCATACTTACGAGAAATCTGACTGCGCCATTCGAATTTTCTGATCAAAATACATAAGAAACAGTGAAAGAAGCTGCCGAATTCCACTTTTCATTTTTTGGGGTCAAAAAACACCAAAGGGGTTAACCTTACGTTTTTTTCAAAAATCTTAAAAAATTTAGGTGGCCTTTTTATTACTTAAATCGACGTACTTAGATGCCTACTGCTGGATTCAGCCCTCAGAACCTCGCGGAATCAATCAAAACAGTGTAAAATCGCGAAACAAATAGATGGCAAATTGACCCCGAATGTGTTACGTTTAAAGCCAAATAAAATAAAAAATATCATACTTACGAGAAATCTGACTGCGCCATTCGAATTTTCTGATCAAAATACATAAGAAACAGTGAAAGAAGCTGCCGAATTCCACTTTTCATTTTTTGGGGTCAAAAAACACCAAAGGGGTTAACCTTACGTTTTTTTCAAAAATCTTAAAAAATTTAGGTGGCCTTTTTATTACTTAAATCGACGTACTTAGATGCCTACTGCTGGATTCAGCCCTCAGAACCTCGCGGAATCAATCAAAACAGTGTAAAATCGCGAAACAAATGGATGGCAAATTGACCCCGAATGTGTTACGTTTAAAGTCAAATAAAATAAAAAATATCATACTTACGAGAAATCTGACTGCGCCATTCGAATTTTCTGATCAAAATACATAAGAAACAGTGAAAGAAGCTGCCGAATTCCACTTTTCATTTTTTGGGGACAAAAAACACCAAAGGGGTTAACCTTACGTTTTTTTCAAAAATCTTAAAAAATTTAGGTGGCCTTTTTATTACTTAAATCGACGTACTTAGATGCCTACTGCTGGATTCAGCCCTCAGAACCTCGCGGAATCAATCAAAACAGTGTAAAATCGCGAAACAAATGGATGGCAAATTGACCCCGAATGTGTTACGTTTAAAGCCAAATAAAATAAAAAATATCATACTTACGAGAAATCTGACTTCGCCATTCGAATTTTCTGATCAAATTACATAAGAAACAGTGAAAGAAGCTGCCGAATTCCACTTTTCATTTTTTGGGGTCAAAAAACACCAAAGGGGTTAACCTTACGTTTTTTTCAAAAATCTTAAAAAATTTAGGTGGCCTTTTTATTACTTAAATCGACGTACTTAGATGCCTACTGCTAGATTCAGCCCTCAGAACCTCGCGGAATCAATCAAAACAGTGTAAAATCGCGAAACAAATGGATGGCAAATTGACCCCGAATGTGTTACGTTTAAAGCCAAATAAAATAAAAAATATCATACTTACGAGAAATCTGACTGCGCCATTTGAATTTTCTGATCAAAATACATAAGAAACAGTGAAAGAAGCTGCCGAATTCCACTTTTCATTTTTTGGGGTCAAAAAACACCAAAGGGGTTAACCTTACGTTTTTTTCAAAAATCTTAAAAAATTTAGGTGGCCTTTTTATTACTTAAATCGACGTACTTAGATGCCTACTGCTGGATTCAGCCCTCAGAACCTCGCGGAATCAATCAAAACAGTGTAAAATCGCGAAACAAATGGATGGCAAATTGACCCCGAATGTGTTACGTTTAAAGCCAAATAAAATAAAAAATATCATACTTACGAGAAATCTGACTGCGCCATTCGAATTTTCTGATCAAAATACATAAGAAACAGTGAAAGAAGCTGCCGAATTCCACTTTTCATTTTTTGGGGACAAAAAACACCAAAGGGGTTAACCTTACGTTTTTTTCAAAAATCTTAAAAAATTTAGGTGGCCTTTTTATTACTTAAATCGACGTACTTAGATGCCTACTGCTGGATTCAGCCCTCAGAACCTCGCGGAATCAATCAAAACAGTGTAAAATCGCGAAACAAATGGATGGCAAATTGACCCCGAATGTGTTACGTTTAAAGCCAAATAAAATAAAAAATATCATACTTACGAGAAATCTGACTTCGCCATTCGAATTTTCTGATCAAAATACATAAGAAACAGTGAAAGAAGCTGCCGAATTCCACTTTTCATTTTTTGGGGTCAAAAAACACCAAAGGGGTTAACCTTACGTTTTTTTCAAAAATCTTAAAAAATTTAGGTGGCCTTTTTATTACTTAAATCGACGTACTTAGATGCCTACTGCTGGATTCAGCCCTCAGAACCTCGCGGAATCAATCAAAACAGTGTAAAATCGCGAAACAAATGGATGGCAAATTGACCCCGAATGTGTTACGTTTAAAGCCAAATAAAATAAAAAATATCATACTTACGAGAAATCTAACTGCGCCATTCGAATTTTCTGATCAAAATACATAAGAAACAGTGAAAGAAGCTGCCGAATTCCACTTTTCATTTTTTGGGGTCAAAAAACACCAAAGGGGTTAACCTTACGTTTTTTTCAAAAATCTTAAAAAATTTAGGTGGCCTTTTTATTACTTAAATTGACGTACTTAGATGCCTACTGCTGGATTCAGCCCTCAGAACCTCGCGGAATCAATCAAAACAGTGTAAAATCGCGAAACAAATGGATGGCAAATTGACCCCGAATGTGTTACGTTTAAAGCCAAATAAAATAAAAAATATCATACTTACGAGAAATCTGACTGCGCCATTCGAATTTTCTGATCAAAATACATAAGAAACAGTGAAAGAAGCTGCCGAATTCCACTTTTCATTTTTTGGGGTCAAAAAACACCAAAGGGGTTAACCTTACGTTTTTTTCAAAAATCTTAAAAAATTTAGGTGGCCTTTTTATTACTTAAATCGACGTACTTAGATGCCTACTGCTGGATTCAGCCCTCAGAACCTCGCGGAAACAATCAAAACAGTGTAAAATCGCGAAACAAATGGATGGCAAATTGACCCCGAATGTGTTACGTTTAAAGCCAAATAAAATAAAAAATATCATACTTACGAGAAATCTGACTGCGCCATTCGAATTTTCTGATCAAAATACATAAGAAACAGTGAAAAAAGCTGCCGAATTCCACTTTTCATTTTTTGGGGTCAAAAAACACCAAAGGGGTTAACCTTACGTTTTTTTCAAAAATCTTAAAAAATTTAGGTGGCCATTTTATTACTTAAATCGACGTACGTAGATGCCTACTGCTGGATTCAGCCCTCAGAACCTCGCGGAATCAATCAAAACAGTGTAAAATCGCGAAACAAATGGATGGCAAATTGACGCCGAATGTGTTACGTTTAAAGCCAAATAAAATAAAAAATATCATACTTACGAGAAATCTGACTGCGCCATTCAAATTTTCTGATCAAAATACATAAGAAACAGTGAAAGAAGCTGCCAAATTCCACTTTTCATTTTTTGGGGTCAAAAAACACCAAAGGGGTTAACCTTACGTTTTTTTCAAAAATCTTAAAAAATTTAGGTGGCCTTTTTATTACTTAAATCGACGTACGTAGATGCCTACTGCTGGATTCAGCATTCAGAACCTCGCGGAATCAATCAAAACAGTGTAAAATCGCGAAACAAATGGATGGCAAATTGACCCCGAATGTGTTACGTTTAAAGCCAAATAAAATAAAAAATATCATACTTACGAGAAATCTGACTGCGCCATTCGAATTTTCTGATCAAAATACATAAGAAACAGTGAAAGAAGCTGCCGAATTCCACTTTTCATTTTTTGGGGTCAAAAAACACCAAAGGGGTTAACCTTACGTTTTTTTCAAAAATCTTAAAAAATTTAGGTGGCCTTTTTATTACTTAAATCGACGTACTTAGATGCCTACTGCTGGATTCAGCCCTCAGAACCTCGCGGAATCAATCAAAACAGTGTAAAATCGCGAAACAAATAGATGGCAAATTGACCCCGAATGTGTTACGTTTAAAGCCAAATAAAATAAAAAATATCATACTTACGAGAAATCTGACTGCGCCATTCGAATTTTCTGATCAAAATACATAAGAAACAGTGAAAGAAGCTGCCGAATTCCACTTTTCATTTTTTGGGGTCAAAAAACACCAAAGGGGTTAACCTTACGTTTTTTTCAAAAATCTTAAAAAATTTAGGTGGCCTTTTTATTACTTAAATCGACGTACTTAGATGCCTACTGCTGGATTCAGCCCTCAGAACCTCGCGGAATCAATCAAAACAGTGTAAAATCGCGAAACAAATGGATGGCAAATTGACCCCGAATGTGTTACGTTTAAAGTCAAATAAAATAAAAAATATCATACTTACGAGAAATCTGACTGCGCCATTCGAATTTTCTGATCAAAATACATAAGAAACAGTGAAAGAAGCTGCCGAATTCCACTTTTCATTTTTTGGGGACAAAAAACACCAAAGGGGTTAACCTTACGTTTTTTTCAAAAATCTTAAAAAATTTAGGTGGCCTTTTTATTACTTAAATCGACGTACTTAGATGCCTACTGCTGGATTCAGCCCTCAGAACCTCGCGGAATCAATCAAAACAGTGTAAAATCGCGAAACAAATGGATGGCAAATTGACCCCGAATGTGTTACGTTTAAAGCCAAATAAAATAAAAAATATCATACTTACGAGAAATCTGACTTCGCCATTCGAATTTTCTGATCAAATTACATAAGAAACAGTGAAAGAAGCTGCCGAATTCCACTTTTCATTTTTTGGGGTCAAAAAACACCAAAGGGGTTAACCTTACGTTTTTTTCAAAAATCTTAAAAAATTCAGGTGGCCTTTTTATTACTTAAATCGACGTACTTAGATGCCTACTGCTGGATTCAGCCCTCAGAACCTCGCGGAATCAATCAAAACAGTGTAAAATCGCGAAACAAATGGATGGCAAATTGACCCCGAATGTGTTACGTTTAAAGCCAAATAAAATAAAAAATATCATACTTACGAGAAATCTGACTGCGCCATTCGAATTTTCTGATCAAAATACATAAGAAACAGTGAAAGAAGCTGCCGAATTCCACTTTGCATTTTTTGGGGTCAAAAAACACCAAAGGGGTTAACCTTACGTTTTTTTCAAAAATCTTAAAAAATTTAGGTGGCCTTTTTATTACTTAAATCGACGTACTTAGATGCCTACTGCTGGATTCAGCCCTCAGAACCTCGCGGAATCAATCAAAACAGTGTAAAATCGCGAAACAAATAGATGGCAAATTGACCCCGAATGTGTTACGTTTAAAGCCAAATAAAATAAAAAATATCATACTTACGAGAAATCTGACTGCGCCATTCGAATTTTCTGATCAAAATACATAAGAAACAGTGAAAGAAGCTGCCGAATTCCACTTTTCATTTTTTGGGGTCAAAAAACACCAAAGGGGTTAACCTTACGTTTTTTTCAAAAATCTTAAAAAATTTAGGTGGCCTTTTTATTACTTAAATCGACGTACTTAGATGCCTACTGCTGGATTCAGCCCTCAGAACCTCGCGGAATCAATCAAAACAGTGTAAAATCGCGAAACAAATGGATGGCAAATTGACCCCGAATGTGTTACGTTTAAAGCCAAATAAAATAAAAAATATCATACTTACGAGAAATCTGACTGCGCCATTCGAATTTTCTGATCAAAATACATAAGAAACAGTGAAAGAAGCTGCCGAATTCCACTTTTCATTTTTTGGGGACAAAAAACACCAAAGGGGTTAACCTTACGTTTTTTTCAAAAATCTTAAAAAATTTAGGTGGCCTTTTTATTACTTAAATCGACGTACTTAGATGCCTACTGCTGGATTCAGCCCTCAGAACCTCGCGGAATCAATCAAAACAGTGTAAAATCGCGAAACAAATGGATGGCAAATTGACCCCGAATGTGTTACGTTTAAAGCCAAATAAAATAAAAAATATCATACTTACGAGAAATCTGACTTCGCCATTCGAATTTTCTGATCAAAATACATAAGAAACAGTGAAAGAAGCTGCCGAATTCCACTTTTCATTTTTTGGGGTCAAAAAACACCAAAGGGGTTAACCTTACGTTTTTTTCAAAAATCTTAAAAAATTTAGGTGGCCTTTTTATTACTTAAATCGACGTACTTAGATGCCTACTGCTGGATTCAGCCCTCAGAACCTCGCGGAATCAATCAAAACAGTGTAAAATCGCGAAACAAATAGATGGCAAATTGACCCCGAATGTGTTACGTTTAAAGCCAAATAAAATAAAAAATATCATACTTACGAGAAATCTGACTTCGCTATTCGAATTTTCTGATCAAATTACATAAGAAACAGTGAAAGAAGCTGCCGAATTCCACTTTTCATTTTTTGGGGTCAAAAAACACCAAAGGGGTTAACCAAAGGGGTTAACCTTACGTTTTTTTCAAAAATCTTAAAAAATTTAGGTGGCCTTTTTATTACTTAAATCGACGTACTTAGATGCCTACTGCTGGATTCAGCCCTCAGAACCTCGCGGAATCAATCAAAACAGTGTAAAATCGCGAAACAAATGGATGGCAAATTGACCCCGAATGTGTTACGTTTAAAGCCAAATATAATAAAAAATATCATACTTACGAGAAATCTGACTGCGCCATTCGAATTTTCTGATCAAAATACATAAGAAACAGTGAAAGAAGCTGCCGAATTCCACTTTTCATTTTTTGGGGTCAAAAAACACCAAAGGGGTTAACCTTACGTTTTTTTCAAAAATCTTAAAAAATTTAGGTGGCCTTTTTATTACTTAAATCGACGTACTTAGATGCCTACTGCTGGATTCAGCCCTCAGAACCTCGCGGAATCAATCAAAACAGTGTAAAATCGCGAAACAAATGGATGGCAAATTGACCCCGAATGTGTTACGTTTAAAGCCAAATAAAATAAAAAATATCATACTTACGAGAAATCTGACTGCGCCATTCGAATTTTCTGATCAAAATACATAAGAAACAGTGAAAGAAGCTGCCGAATTCCACTTTGCATTTTTTGGGGTCAAAAAACACCAAAGGGGTTAACCTTACGTTTTTTTCAAAAATCTTAAAAAATTTAGGTGGCCTTTTTATTACTTAAATCGACGTACTTAGATGCCTACTGCTGGATTCAGCCCTCAGAACCTCGCGGAATCAATCAAAACAGTGTAAAATCGCGAAACAAATAGATGGCAAATTGACCCCGAATGTGTTACGTTTAAAGCCAAATAAAATAAAAAATATCATACTTACGAGAAATCTGACTGCGCCATTCGAATTTTCTGATCAAAATACATAAGAAACAGTGAAAGAAGCTGCCGAATTCCACTTTTCATTTTTTGGGGTCAAAAAACACCAAAGGGGTTAACCTTACGTTTTTTTCAAAAATCTTAAAAAATTTAGGTGGCCTTTTTATTACTTAAATCGACGTACTTAGATGCCTACTGCTGGATTCAGCCCTCAGAACCTCGCGGAATCAATCAAAACAGTGTAAAATCGCGAAACAAATGGATGGCAAATTGACCCCGAATGTGTTACGTTTAAAGCCAAATAAAATAAAAAATATCATACTTACGAGAAATCTGACTGCGCCATTCGAATTTTCTGATCAAAATACATAAGAAACAGTGAAAGAAGCTGCCGAATTCCACTTTTCATTTTTTGGGGACAAAAAACACCAAAGGGGTTAACCTTACGTTTTTTTCAAAAATCTTAAAAAATTTAGGTGGCCTTTTTATTACTTAAATCGACGTACTTAGATGCCTACTGCTGGATTCAGCCCTCAGAACCTCGCGGAATCAATCAAAACAGTGTAAAATCGCGAAACAAATGGATGGCAAATTGACCCCGAATGTGTTACGTTTAAAGCCAAATAAAATAAAAAATATCATACTTACGAGAAATCTGACTTCGCCATTCGAATTTTCTGATCAAAATACATAAGAAACAGTGAAAGAAGCTGCCGAATTCCACTTTTCATTTTTTGGGGTCAAAAAACACCAAAGGGGTTAACCTTACGTTTTTTTCAAAAATCTTAAAAAATTTAGGTGGCCTTTTTATTACTTAAATCGACGTACTTAGATGCCTACTGCTGGATTCAGCCCTCAGAACCTCGCGGAATCAATCAAAACAGTGTAAAATCGCGAAACAAATAGATGGCAAATTGACCCCGAATGTGTTACGTTTAAAGCCAAATAAAATAAAAAATATCATACTTACGAGAAATCTGACTTCGCTATTCGAATTTTCTGATCAAATTACATAAGAAACAGTGAAAGAAGCTGCCGAATTCCACTTTTCATTTTTTGGGGTCAAAAAACACCAAAGGGGTTAACCAAAGGGGTTAACCTTACGTTTTTTTCAAAAATCTTAAAAAATTTAGGTGGCCTTTTTATTACTTAAATCGACGTACTTAGATGCCTACTGCTGGATTCAGCCCTCAGAACCTCGCGGAATCAATCAAAACAGTGTAAAATCGCGAAACAAATGGATGGCAAATTGACCCCGAATGTGTTACGTTTAAAGCCAAATATAATAAAAAATATCATACTTACGAGAAATCTGACTGCGCCATTCGAATTTTCTGATCAAAATACATAAGAAACAGTGAAAGAAGCTGCCGAATTCCACTTTTCATTTTTTGGGGTCAAAAAACACCAAAGGGGTTAACCTTACGTTTTTTTCAAAAATCTTAAAAAATTTAGGTGGCCTTTTTATTACTTAAATCGACGTACTTAGATGCCTACTGCTGGATTCAGCCCTCAGAACCTCGCGGAATCAATCAAAACAGTGTAAAATCGCGAAACAAATGGATGGCAAATTGACCCCGAATGTGTTACGTTTAAAGCCAAATAAAATAAAAAATATCATACTTACGAGAAATCTGACTGCGCCATTCGAATTTTCTGATCAAAATACATAAGAAACAGTGAAAGAAGCTGCCGAATTCCACTTTTCATTTTTTGGGGTCAAAAAACACCAAAGGGGTTAACCTTACGTTTTTTTCAAAAATCTTAAAAAATTTAGGTGGCCTTTTTATTACTTAAATCGACGTACTTAGATGCCTACTGCTGGATTCAGCCCTCAGAACCTCGCGGAATCAATCAAAACAGTGTAAAATCGCGAAACAAATGGATGGCAAATTGACCCCGAATGTGTTACGTTTAAAGCCAAATAAAATAAAAAATATCATACTTACGAGAAATCTGACTGCGCCATTCGAATTTTCTGATCAAAATACATAAGAAACAGTGAAAGAAGCTGCCGAATTCCACTTTTCATTTTTTGGGGTCAAAAAACACCAAAGGGGTTAACCTTACGTTTTTTTCAAAAATCTTAAAAAATTTAGGTGGCCTTTTTATTACTTAAATCGACGTACTTAGATGCCTACTGCTGGATTCAGCCCTCAGAACCTCGCGGAATCAATCAAAACAGTGTAAAATCGCGAAACAAATGGATGGCAAATTGACCCCGAATGTGTTACGTTTAAAGCCAAATAAAATAAAAAATATCATACTTACGAGAAATCTGACTGCGCCATTCGAATTTTCTGATCAAAATACATAAGAAACAGTGAAAGAAGCTGCCGAATTCCACTTTTCATTTTTTGGGGTCAAAAAACACCAAAGGGGTTAACCTTACGTTTTTTTCAAAAATCTTAAAAAATTTAGGTGGCCTTTTTATTACTTAAATCGACGTACTTAGATGCCTACTGCTGGATTCAGCCCTCAGAACCTCGCGGAATCAATCAAAACAGTGTAAAATCGCGAAACAAATGGATGGCAAATTGACCCCGAATGTGTTACGTTTAAAGCCAAATAAAATAAAAAATATCATACTTACGAGAAATCTGACTGCGCCATTCGAATTTTCTGATCAAAATACATAAGAAACAGTGAAAGAAGCTGCCGAATTCCACTTTTCATTTTTTGGGGTCAAAAAACACCAAAGGGGTTAACCTTACGTTTTTTTCAAAAATCTTAAAAAATTTAGGTGGCCTTTTTATTACTTAAATCGACGTACTTAGATGCCTACTGCTGGATTCAGCCCTCAGAACCTCGCGGAATCAATCAAAACAGTGTAAAATCGCGAAACAAATGGATGGCAAATTGACCCCGAATGTGTTACGTTTAAAGCCAAATAAAATAAAAAATATCATACTTACGAGAAATCTGACTGCGCCATTCGAATTTTCTGATCAAAATACATAAGAAACAGTGAAAGAAGCTGCCGAATTCCACTTTTCATTTTTTGGGGTCAAAAAACACCAAAGGGGTTAACCTTACGTTTTTTTCAAAAATCTTAAAAAATTTAGGTGGCCTTTTTATTACTTAAATCGACGTACTTAGATGCCTACTGCTGGATTCAGCCCTCAGAACCTCGCGGAATCAATCAAAACAGTGTAAAATCGCGAAACAAATGGATGGCAAATTGACCCCGAATGTGTTACGTTTAAAGCCAAATAAAATAAAAAATATCATACTTACGAGAAATCTGACTGCGCCATTCGAATTTTCTGATCAAAATACATAAGAAACAGTGAAAGAAGCTGCCGAATTCCACTTTTCATTTTTTGGGGTCAAAAAACACCAAAGGGGTTAACCTTACGTTTTTTTCAAAAATCTTAAAAAATTTAGGTGGCCTTTTTATTACTTAAATCGACGTACTTAGATGCCTACTGCTGGATTCAGCCCTCAGAACCTCGCGGAATCAATCAAAACAGTGTAAAATCGCGAAACAAATGGATGGCAAATTGACCCCGAATGTGTTACGTTTAAAGCCAAATAAAATAAAAAATATCATACTTACGAGAAATCTGACTGCGCCATTCGAATTTTCTGATCAAAATACATAAGAAACAGTGAAAGAAGCTGCCGAATTCCACTTTTCATTTTTTGGGGTCAAAAAACACCAAAGGGGTTAACCTTACGTTTTTTTCAAAAATCTTAAAAAATTTAGGTGGCCTTTTTATTACTTAAATCGACGTACTTAGATGCCTACTGCTGGATTCAGCCCTCAGAACCTCGCGGAATCAATCAAAACAGTGTAAAATCGCGAAACAAATGGATGGCAAATTGACCCCGAATGTGTTACGTTTAAAGCCAAATAAAATAAAAAATATCATACTTACTAGAAATCTGACTGCGCCATTCGAATTTTCTGATCAAAATACATAAGAAACAGTGAAAGAAGCTGCCGAATTCCACTTTTCATTTTTTGGGGTCTCAAAAAACACCAAAGGGGTTAACCTTACGTTTTTTTCAAAAATCTTAAAAAATTTAGGTGGCCTTTTTATTACTTAAATCGACGTACTTAGATGCCTACTGCTGGATTCAGCCCTCAGAACCTCGCGGAATCAATCAAAACAGTGTAAAATCGCGAAACAAATGGATGGCAAATTGACCCGAATGTGTTACGTTTAAAGCCAAATAAAATAAAAAATATCATACTTACGAGAAATCTGACTGCGCCATTCGAATTTTCTGATCAAAATACATAAGAAACAGTGAAAGAAGCTGCCGAATTCCACTTTTCATTTTTTGGGGTCAAAAAACACCAAAGGGGTTAACCTTACGTTTTTTTCAAAAATCTTAAAAAATTTAGGTGGCCTTTTTATTACTTAAATCGACGTACTTAGATGCTTACTGCTGGATTCAGCCCTCAGAACCTCGCGGAATCAATCAAAACAGTGTAAAATCGCGAAACAAATGGATGGCAAATTGACCCCGAATGTGTTACGTTTAAAGCCAAATAAAATAAAAAATATCATACTTACGAGAAATCTGACTGCGCCATTCGAATTTTCTGATCAAAATACATAAGAAACAGTGAAAGAAGCTGCCGAATTCCACTTTTCATTTTTTGGGTCAAAAAACACCAAAGGGGTTAACCTTACGTTTTTTTCAAAAATCTTAAAAAATTTAGGTGGCCTTTTTATTACTTAAATCGACGTACTTAGATGCCTACTGCTGGATTCAGCCCTCAGAACCTCGCGGAATCAATCAAAACAGTGTAAAATCGCGAAACAAATGGATGGCAAATTGACCCCGAATGTGTTACGTTTAAAGCCAAATAAAATAAAAAATATCATACTTACGAGAAATCTGACTGCGCCATTCGAATTTTCTGATCAAAATACATAAGAAACAGTGAAAGAAGCTGCCGAATTCCACTTTTCATTTTTTGGGGTCAAAAAACACCAAAGGGGTTAACCTTACGTTTTTTTCAAAAATCTTAAAAAATTTAGGTGGCCTTTTTATTACTTAAATCGACGTACTTAGATGCCTACTGCTGGATTCAGCCCTCAGAACCTCGCGGAATCAATCAAAACAGTGTAAAATCGCGAAACAAATGGATGGCAAATTGACCCCGAATGTGTTACGTTTAAAGCCAAATAAAATAAAAAATATCATACTTACGAGAAATCTGACTGCGCCATTCGAATTTTCTGATCAAAATACATAAGAAACAGTGAAAGAAGCTGCCGAATTCCACTTTTCATTTTTTGGGGTCAAAAAACACCAAAGGGGTTAACCTTACGTTTTTTTCAAAAATCTTAAAAAATTTAGGTGGCCTTTTTATTACTTAAATCGACGTACTTAGATGCCTACTGCTGGATTCAGCCCTCAGAACCTCGCGGAATCAATCAAAACAGTGTAAAATCGCGAAACAAATGGATGGCAAATTGACCCCGAATGTGTTACGTTTAAAGCCAAATAAAATAAAAAATATCATACTTACGAGAAATCTGACTGCGCCATTCGAATTTTCTGATCAAAATACATAAGAAACAGTGAAAGAAGCTGCCGAATTCCACTTTTCATTTTTTGGGGTCAAAAAACACCAAAGGGGTTAACCTTACGTTTTTTTCAAAAATCTTAAAAAATTTAGGTGGCCTTTTTATTACTTAAATCGACGTACTTAGATGCCTACTGCTGGATTCAGCCCTCAGAACCTCGCGGAATCAATCAAAACAGTGTAAAATCGCGAAACAAATGGATGGCAAATTGACCCCGAATGTGTTACGTTTAAAGCCAAATAAAATAAAAAATATCATACTTACGAGAAATCTGACTGCGCCATTCGAATTTTCTGATCAAAATACATAAGAAACAGTGAAAGAAGCTGCCGAATTCCACTTTTCATTTTTTGGGGTCAAAAAACACCAAAGGGGTTAACCTTACGTTTTTTTCAAAAATCTTAAAAAATTTAGGTGGCCTTTTTATTACTTAAATCGACGTACTTAGATGCCTACTGCTGGATTCAGCCCTCAGAACCTCGCGGAATCAATCAAAACAGTGTAAAATCGCGAAACAAATGGATGGCAAATTGACCCCGAATGTGTTACGTTTAAAGCCAAATAAAATAAAAAATATCATACTTACGAGAAATCTGACTGCGCCATTCGAATTTTCTGATCAAAATACATAAGAAACAGTGAAAGAAGCTGCCGAATTCCACTTTTCATTTTTTGGGGTCAAAAAACACCAAAGGGGTTAACCTTACGTTTTTTTTCAAAAATCTTAAAAAATTTAGGTGGCCTTTTTATTACTTAAATCGACGTACTTAGATGCCTACTGCTGGATTCAGCCCTCAGAACCTCGCGGAATCAATCAAAACAGTGTAAAATCGCGAAACAAATGGATGGCAAATTGACCCCGAATGTGTTACGTTTAAAGCCAAATAAAATAAAAAATATCATACTTACTAGAAATCTGACTGCGCCATTCGAATTTTCTGATCAAAATACATAAGAAACAGTGAAAGAAGCTGCCGAATTCCACTTTTCATTTTTTGGGGTCAAAAAACACCAAAGGGGTTAACCTTACGTTTTTTTCAAAAATCTTAAAAAATTTAGGTGGCCTTTTTATTACTTAAATCGACGTACTTAGATGCCTACTGCTGGATTCAGCCCTCAGAACCTCGCGGAATCAATCAAAACAGTGTAAAATCGCGAAACAAATGGATGGCAAATTGACCCCGAATGTGTTACGTTTAAAGCCAAATAAAATAAAAAATATCATACTTACGAGAAATCTGACTGCGCCATTCGAATTTTCTGATCAAAATACATAAGAAACAGTGAAAGAAGCTGCCGAATTCCACTTTTCATTTTTTGGGGTCAAAAAACACCAAAGGGGTTAACCTTACGTTTTTTTCAAAAATCTTAAAAAATTTAGGTGGCCTTTTTATTACTTAAATCGACGTACTTAGATGCTTACTGCTGGATTCAGCCCTCAGAACCTCGCGGAATCAATCAAAACAGTGTAAAATCGCGAAACAAATGGATGGCAAATTGACCCCGAATGTGTTACGTTTAAAGCCAAATAAAATAAAAAATATCATACTTACGAGAAATCTGACTGCGCCATTCGAATTTTCTGATCAAAATACATAAGAAACAGTGAAAGAAGCTGCCGAATTCCACTTTTCATTTTTTGGGGTCAAAAAACACCAAAGGGGTTAACCTTACGTTTTTTTCAAAAATCTTAAAAAATTTAGGTGGCCTTTTTATTACTTAAATCGACGTACTTAGATGCCTACTGCTGGATTCAGCCCTCAGAACCTCGCGGAATCAATCAAAACAGTGTAAAATCGCGAAACAAATGGATGGCAAATTGACCCCGAATGTGTTACGTTTAAAGCCAAATAAAATAAAAAATATCATACTTACGAGAAATCTGACTGCGCCATTCGAATTTTCTGATCAAAATACATAAGAAACAGTGAAAGAAGCTGCCGAATTCCACTTTTCATTTTTTGGGGTCAAAAAACACCAAAGGGGTTAACCTTACGTTTTTTTCAAAAATCTTAAAAAATTTAGGTGGCCTTTTTATTACTTAAATCGACGTACTTAGATGCCTACTGCTGGATTCAGCCCTCAGAACCTCGCGGAATCAATCAAAACAGTGTAAAATCGCGAAACAAATGGATGGCAAATTGACCCCGAATGTGTTACGTTTAAAGCCAAATAAAATAAAAAATATCATACTTACGAGAAATCTGACTGCGCCATTCGAATTTTCTGATCAAAATACATAAGAAACAGTGAAAGAAGCTGCCGAATTCCACTTTTCATTTTTTGGGGTCAAAAAACACCAAAGGGGTTAACCTTACGTTTTTTTCAAAAATCTTAAAAAATTTAGGTGGCCTTTTTATTACTTAAATCGACGTACTTAGATGCCTACTGCTGGATTCAGCCCTCAGAACCTCGCGGAATCAATCAAAACAGTGTAAAATCGCGAAACAAATGGATGGCAAATTGACCCCGAATGTGTTACGTTTAAAGCCAAATAAAATAAAAAATATCATACTTACGAGAAATCTGACTGCGCCATTCGAATTTTCTGATCAAAATACATAAGAAACAGTGAAAGAAGCTGCCGAATTCCACTTTTCATTTTTTGGGGTCAAAAAACACCAAAGGGGTTAACCTTACGTTTTTTTCAAAAATCTTAAAAAATTTAGGTGGCCTTTTTATTACTTAAATCGACGTACTTAGATGCCTACTGCTGGATTCAGCCCTCAGAACCTCGCGGAATCAATCAAAACAGTGTAAAATCGCGAAACAAATGGATGGCAAATTGACCCCGAATGTGTTACGTTTAAAGCCAAATAAAATAAAAAATATCATACTTACGAGAAATCTGACTGCGCCATTCGAATTTTCTGATCAAAATACATAAGAAACAGTGAAAGAAGCTGCCGAATTCCACTTTTCATTTTTTGGGGTCAAAAAACACCAAAGGGGTTAACCTTACGTTTTTTTCAAAAATCTTAAAAAATTTAGGTGGCCTTTTTATTACTTAAATCGACGTACTTAGATGCCTACTGCTGGATTCAGCCCTCAGAACCTCGCGGAATCAATCAAAACAGTGTAAAATCGCGAAACAAGTGGATGGCAAATTGACCCCGAATGTGTTACGTTTAAAGCCAAATAAAATAAAAAATATCATACTTACGAGAAATCTGACTGCGCCATTCGAATTTTCTGATCAAAATACATAAGAAACAGTGAAAGAAGCTGCCGAATTCCACTTTTCATTTTTTGGGGTCAAAAAACACCAAAGGGGTTAACCTTACGTTTTTTTCAAAAATCTTAAAAAATTTAGGTGGCCTTTTTATTACTTAAATCGACGTACTTAGATGCCTACTGCTGGATTCAGCCCTCAGAACCTCGCGGAATCAATCAAAACAGTGTAAAATCGCGAAACAAATGGATGGCAAATTGACCCCGAATGTGTTACGTTTAAAGCCACATAAAATAAAAAATATCATACTTACTAGAAATCTGACTGCGCCATTCGAATTTTCTGATCAAAATACATAAGAAACAGTGAAAGAAGCTGCCGAATTCCACTTTTCATTTTTTGGGGTCAAAAAACACCAAAGGGGTTAACCTTACGTTTTTTACAAAAATCTTAAAAAATTTAGGGGGCCTTTTTATTACTTAAATCGACGTACTTAGATGCCTACTGCTGGATTCAGCCCTCAGAACCTCGCGGAATTAATCAAAACAGTGTAAAATCGCGAAACAAATGGATGGCAAATTGACCCCGAATGTGTTACGTTTAAAGCCAAATAAAATAAAAAATATCATACTTACGAGAAATCTGACTGTGCCATTCGAATTTTCTGATCAAAATACATAAGAAACAGTGAAAGAAGCTGCCGAATTCCACTTTTCATTTTTTGGGGTCAAAAAACACCAAAGGGGTTAACCTTACGTTTTTTTTCAAAAATCTTAAAAAATTTAGGTGGCCTTTTTATTACTTAAATCGACGTACTTAGATGCCTACGGCTGGATTCAGCCCTCAGAACCTCGCGGAATCAATCAAAACAGTGTAAAATCGCGAAACAAATGGATGGCAAATTGACCCCGAATGTGTTACGTTTAAAGCCAAATAAAATAAAAAATATCATACTTACTAGAAATCTGACTGCGCCATTCGAATTTTCTGATCAAAATACATAAGAAACAGTGAAAGAAGCTGCCGAATTCCACTTTTCATTTTTTGGGGTCAAAAAACACCAAAGGGGTTAACCTTACGTTTTTTTCAAAAATCTTAAAAAATTTAGGTGGCTTTTTTATTACTTAAATCGACGTACTTAGATGCCTACTGCTGGATTCAGCCCTCAGAACCTCGCGGAATCAATCAAAACAGTGTAAATCGCGAAACAAATGGATGGCAAATTGACCCCGAATGTGTTACGTTTAAAGCCAAATAAAATAAAAAATATCATACTTACTAGAAATCTGACTGCGCCATTCGAATTTTCTGATCAAAATACATAAGAAACAGTGAAAGAAGCTGCCGAATTCCACTTTTCATTTTTTGGGGTCAAAAAACACCAAAGGGGTTAACCTTACGTTTTTTTCAAAAATCTTAAAAAATTTAGGTGGCTTTTTTATTACTTAAATCGACGTACTTAGATGCCTACTGCTGGATTCAGCCCTCAGAACCTCGCGGAATCAATCAAAACAGTGTAAAATCGCGAAACAAATGGATGGCAAATTGACCCCGAATGTGTTACGTTTAAAGCCAAATAAATAAAAAAATATCATACTTACGAGAAATCTGACTGCGCCATTCGAATTTTCTGATCAAAATACATAAGAAACAGTGAAAGAAGCTGCCGAATTCCACTTTTCATTTTTTGGGGTCAAAAAACACCAAAGGGGTTAACCTTACGTTTTTTTCAAAAATCTTAAAAAATTTAGGTGGCCTTTTTATTACTTAAATCAACGTACTTAGATGCCTACTGCTGGATTCAGCCCTCAGAACCTCGCGGAATCAATCAAAACAGTGTAAAATCGCGAAACAAATGGATGGCAAATTGACCCCGAATGTGTTACGTTTAAAGCCAAATAAAATAAAAAATATCATACTTACGAGAAATCTGACTGCGCCATTTGAATTTTCTGATCAAAATACATAAGAAACAGTGAAAGAAGCTGCCGAATTCCACTTTTCATTTTTTGGGGTCAAAAAACACCAAAGGGGTTAACCTTACGTTTTTTTCAAAAATCTTAAAAAATTTAGGTGGCCTTTTTATTACTTAAATCGACGTACTTAGATGCCTACTGCTGGATTCAGCCCTCAGAACCTCGCGGAATCAATCAAAACAGTGTAAAATCGCGAAACAAATGGATGGCAAATTGACCCCGAATGTGTTACGTTTAAAGCCAAATAAAATAAAAAATATCATACTTACGAGAAATCTGACTGCGCCATTCGAATTTTCTGATCAAAATACATAAGAAACAGTGAAAGAAGCTGCCGAATTCCACTTTTCATTTTTTGGGGTCAAAAAACACCAAAGGGGTTAACCTTACGTTTTTTACAAAAATCTTAAAAAATTTAGGGGGCCTTTTTATTACTTAAATCGACGTACTTAGATGCCTACTGCTGGATTCAGCCCTCAGAACCTCGCGGAATTAATCAAAACAGTGTAAAATCGCGAAACAAATGGATGGCAAATTGACCCCGAATGTGTTACGTTTAAAGCCAAATAAAATAAAAAATATCATACTTACGAGAAATCTGACTGTGCCATTCGAATTTTCTGATCAAAATACATAAGAAACAGTGAAAGAAGCTGCCGAATTCCACTTTTCATTTTTTGGGGTCAAAAAACACCAAAGGGGTTAACCTTACGTTTTTTTTCAAAAATCTTAAAAAATTTAGGTGGCCTTTTTATTACTTAAATCGACGTACTTAGATGCCTACGGCTGGATTCAGCCCTCAGAACCTCGCGGAATCAATCAAAACAGTGTAAAATCGCGAAACAAATGGATGGCAAATTGACCCCGAATGTGTTACGTTTAAAGCCAAATAAAATAAAAAATATCATACTTACTAGAAATCTGACTGCGCCATTCGAATTTTCTGATCAAAATACATAAGAAACAGTGAAAGAAGCTGCCGAATTCCACTTTTCATTTTTTGGGGTCAAAAAACACCAAAGGGGTTAACCTTACGTTTTTTTCAAAAATCTTAAAAAATTTAGGTGGCCTTTTTATTACTTAAATCGACGTACTTAGATGCCTACTGCTGGATTCAGCCCCCAGAACCTCGCGGAATCAATCAAAACAGTGTAAAATCGCGAAACAAATGGATGGCAAATTGACCCCGAATGTGTTACGTTTAAAGCCAAATAAAATAAAAAATATCATACTTACTAGAAATCTGACTGCGCCATTCGAATTTTCTGATCAAAATACATAAGAAACAGTGAAAGAAGCTGCCGAATTCCACTTTTCATTTTTTGGGGTCAAAAAACACCAAAGGGGTTAACCTTACGTTTTTTTCAAAAATCTTAAAAAATTTAGGTGGCTTTTTTATTACTTAAATCGACGTACTTAGATGCCTACTGCTGGATTCAGCCCTCAGAACCTCGCGGAATCAATCAAAACAGTGTAAAATCGCGAAACAAATGGATGGCAAATTGACCCCGAATGTGTTACGTTTAAAGCCAAATAAATAAAAAAATATCATACTTACGAGAAATCTGACTGCGCCATTCGAATTTTCTGATCAAAATACATAAGAAACAGTGAAAGAAGCTGCCGAATTCCACTTTTCATTTTTTGGGGTCAAAAAACACCAAAGGGGTTAACCTTACGTTTTTTTCAAAAATCTTAAAAAATTTAGGTGGCCTTTTTATTACTTAAATCAACGTACTTAGATGCCTACTGCTGGATTCAGCCCTCAGAACCTCGCGGAATCAATCAAAACAGTGTAAAATCGCGAAACAAATGGATGGCAAATTGACCCCGAATGTGTTACGTTTAAAGCCAAATAAAATAAAAAATATCATACTTACGAGAAATCTGACTGCGCCATTTGAATTTTCTGATCAAAATACATAAGAAACAGTGAAAGAAGCTGCCGAATTCCACTTTTCATTTTTTGGGGTCAAAAAACACCAAAGGGGTTAACCTTACGTTTTTTTCAAAAATCTTAAAAAATTTAGGTGGCCTTTTTATTACTTAAATCGACGTACTTAGATGCCTACTGCTGGATTCAGCCCTCAGAACCTCGCGGAATCAATCAAAACAGTGTAAAATCGCGAAACAAATGGATGGCAAATTGACCCCGAATGTGTTACGTTTAAAGCCAAATAAAATAAAAAATATCATACTTACGAGAAATCTGACTGCGCCATTCGAATTTTCTGATCAAAATACATAAGAAACAGTGAAAGAAGCTGCCGAATTCCACTTTTCATTTTTTGGGGTCAAAAAACACCAAAGGGGTTAACCTTACGTTTTTTTCAAAAATCTTAAAAAATTTAGGTGGCCTTTTTATTACTTAAATCGACGTACTTAGATGCCTACTGCTGGATTCAGCCCTCAGAACCTCGCGGAATCAATCAAAACAGTGTAAAATCGCGAAACAAATGGATGGCAAATTGACCCCGAATGTGTTACGTTTAAAGCCAAATAAAATAAAAAATATCATACTTACGAGAAATCTGACTGCGCCATTCGAATTTTCTGATCAAAATACATAAGAAACAGTGAAAGAAGCTGCCGAATTCCACTTTTCATTTTTTGGGGTCAAAAAACACCAAAGGGGTTAACCTTACGTTTTTTTCAAAAATCTTAAAAAATTTAGGTGGCCTTTTTATTACTTAAATCGACGTACTTAGATGCCTACTGCTGGATTCAGCCCTCAGAACCTCGCGGAATCAATCAAAACAGTGTAAAATCGCGAAACAAATGGATGGCAAATTGACCCCGAATGTGTTACGTTTAAAGCCAAATAAAATAAAAAATATCATACTTACGAGAAATCTGACTGCGCCATTCGAATTTTCTGATCAAAATACATAAGAAACAGTGAAAGAAGCTGCCGAATTCCACTTTTCATTTTTTGGGGTCAAAAAACACCAAAGGGGTTAACCTTACGTTTTTTTCAAAAATCTTAAAAAATTTAGGTGGCCTTTTTATTACTTAAATCGACGTACTTAGATGCCTACTGCTGGATTCAGCCCTCAGAACCTCGCGGAATCAATCAAAACAGTGTAAAATCGCGAAACAAATGGATGGCAAATTGACCCCGAATGTGTTACGTTTAAAGCCAAATAAAATAAAAAATATCATACTTACGAGAAATCTGACTGCGCCATTCGAATTTTCTGATCAAAATACATAAGAAACAGTGAAAGAAGCTGCCGAATTCCACTTTTCATTTTTTGGGGTCAAAAAACACCAAAGGGGTTAACCTTACGTTTTTTTCAAAAATCTTAAAAAATTTAGGTGGCCTTTTTATTACTTAAATCGACGTACTTAGATGCCTACTGCTGGATTCAGCCCTCAGAACCTCGCGGAATCAATCAAAACAGTGTAAAATCGCGAAACAAATGGATGGCAAATTGACCCCGAATGTGTTACGTTTAAAGCCAAATAAAATAAAAAATATCATACTTACGAGAAATCTGACTGCGCCATTCGAATTTTCTGATCAAAATACATAAGAAACAGTGAAAGAAGCTGCCGAATTCCACTTTTCATTTTTTTGGGTCAAAAAACACCAAAGGGGTTAACCTTACGTTTTTTTCAAAAATCTTAAAAAATTTAGGTGGCCTTTTTATTACTTAAATCGACGTACTTAGATGCCTACTGCTGGATTCAGCCCTCAGAACCTCGCGGAATCAATCAAAACAGTGTAAAATCGCGAAACAAATGGATGGCAAATTGACCCCGAATGTGTTACGTTTAAAGCCAAATAAAATAAAAAATATCATACTTACGAGAAATCTGACTGCGCCATTCGAATTTTCTGATCAAAATACATAAGAAACAGTGAAAGAAGCTGCCGAATTCCACTTTTCATTTTTTGGGGTCAAAAAACACCAAAGGGGTTAACCTTACGTTTTTTTCAAAAATCTTAAAAAATTTAGGTGGCCTTTTTATTACTTAAATCGACGTACTTAGATGCCTACTGCTGGATTCAGCCCTCAGAACCTCGCGGAATCAATCAAAACAGTGTAAAATCGCGAAACAAATGGATGGCAAATTGACCCCGAATGTGTTACGTTTAAAGCCAAATAAAATAAAAAATATCATACTTACGAGAAATCTGACTGCGCCATTCGAATTTTCTGATCAAAATACATAAGAAACAGTGAAAGAAGCTGCCGAATTCCACTTTTCATTTTTTGGGGTCAAAAAACACCAAAGGGGTTAACCTTACGTTTTTTTCAAAAATCTTAAAAAATTTAGGTGGCCTTTTTATTACTTAAATCGACGTACTTAGATGCTTACTGCTGGATTCAGCCCTCAGAACCTCGCGGAATCAATCAAAACAGTGTAAAATCGCGAAACAAATGGATGGCAAATTGACCCCGAATGTGTTACGTTTAAAGCCAAATAAAATAAAAAATATCATACTTACGAGAAATCTGACTGCGCCATTCGAATTTTCTGATCAAAATACATAAGAAACAGTGAAAGAAGCTGCCGAATTCCACTTTTCATTTTTTGGGGTCAAAAAACACCAAAGGGGTTAACCTTACGTTTTTTTCAAAAATCTTAAAAAATTTAGGTGGCCTTTTTATTACTTAAATCGACGTACTTAGATGCCTACTGCTGGATTCAGCCCTCAGAACCTCGCGGAATCAATCAAAACAGTGTAAAATCGCGAAACAAATGGATGGCAAATTGACCCCGAATGTGTTACGTTTAAAGCCAAATAAAATAAAAAATATCATACTTACGAGAAATCTGACTGCGCCATTCGAATTTTCTGATCAAAATACATAAGAAACAGTGAAAGAAGCTGCCGAATTCCACTTTTCATTTTTTGGGGTCAAAAAACACCAAAGGGGTTAACCTTACGTTTTTTTCAAAAATCTTAAAAAATTTAGGTGGCCTTTTTATTACTTAAATCGACGTACTTAGATGCCTACTGCTGGATTCAGCCCTCAGAACCTCGCGGAATCAATCAAAACAGTGTAAAATCGCGAAACAAATGGATGGCAAATTGACCCCGAATGTGTTACGTTTAAAGCCAAATAAAATAAAAAATATCATACTTACGAGAAATCTGACTGCGCCATTCGAATTTTCTGATCAAAATACATAAGAAACAGTGAAAGAAGCTGCCGAATTCCACTTTTCATTTTTTGGGGTCAAAAAACACCAAAGGGGTTAACCTTACGTTTTTTTCAAAAATCTTAAAAAATTTAGGTGGCCTTTTTATTACTTAAATCGACGTACTTAGATGCCTACTGCTGGATTCAGCCCTCAGAACCTCGCGGAATCAATCAAAACAGTGTAAAATCGCGAAACAAATGGATGGCAAATTGACCCCGAATGTGTTACGTTTAAAGCCAAATAAAATAAAAAATATCATACTTACGAGAAATCTGACTGCGCCATTCGAATTTTCTGATCAAAATACATAAGAAACAGTGAAAGAAGCTGCCGAATTCCACTTTTCATTTTTTGGGGTCAAAAAACACCAAAGGGGTTAACCTTACGTTTTTTTCAAAAATCTTAAAAAATTTAGGTGGCCTTTTTATTACTTAAATCGACGTACTTAGATGCCTACTGCTGGATTCAGCCCTCAGAACCTCGCGGAATCAATCAAAACAGTGTAAAATCGCGAAACAAATGGATGGCAAATTGACCCCGAATGTGTTACGTTTAAAGCCAAATAAAATAAAAAATATCATACTTACGAGAAATCTGACTGCGCCATTCGAATTTTCTGATCAAAATACATAAGAAACAGTGAAAGAAGCTGCCGAATTCCACTTTTCATTTTTTGGGGTCAAAAAACACCAAAGGGGTTAACCTTACGTTTTTTTCAAAAATCTTAAAAAATTTAGGTGGCCTTTTTATTACTTAAATCGACGTACTTAGATGCTTACTGCTGGATTCAGCCCTCAGAACCTCGCGGAATCAATCAAAACAGTGTAAAATCGCGAAACAAATGGATGGCAAATTGACCCCGAATGTGTTACGTTTAAAGCCAAATAAAATAAAAAATATCATACTTACGAGAAATCTGACTGCGCCATTCGAATTTTCTGATCAAAATACATAAGAAACAGTGAAAGAAGCTGCCGAATTCCACTTTTCATTTTTTGGGGTCAAAAAACACCAAAGGGGTTAACCTTACGTTTTTTTCAAAAATCTTAAAAAATTTAGGTGGCCTTTTTATTACTTAAATCGACGTACTTAGATGCCTACTGCTGGATTCAGCCCTCAGAACCTCGCGGAATCAATCAAAACAGTGTAAAATCGCGAAACAAATGGATGGCAAATTGACCCCGAATGTGTTACGTTTAAAGCCAAATAAAATAAAAAATATCATACTTACGAGAAATCTGACTGCGCCATTCGAATTTTCTGATCAAAATACATAAGAAACAGTGAAAGAAGCTGCCGAATTCCACTTTTCATTTTTTGGGGTCAAAAAACACCAAAGGGGTTAACCTTACGTTTTTTTCAAAAATCTTAAAAAATTTAGGTGGCCTTTTTATTACTTAAATCGACGTACTTAGATGCCTACTGCTGGATTCAGCCCTCAGAACCTCGCGGAATCAATCAAAACAGTGTAAAATCGCGAAACAAATGGATGGCAAATTGACCCCGAATGTGTTACGTTTAAAGCCAAATAAAATAAAAAATATCATACTTACGAGAAATCTGACTGCGCCATTCGAATTTTCTGATCAAAATACATAAGAAACAGTGAAAGAAGCTGCCGAATTCCACTTTTCATTTTTTGGGGTCAAAAAACACCAAAGGGGTTAACCTTACGTTTTTTTCAAAAATCTTAAAAAATTTAGGTGGCCTTTTTATTACTTAAATCGACGTACTTAGATGCCTACTGCTGGATTCAGCCCTCAGAACCTCGCGGAATCAATCAAAACAGTGTAAAATCGCGAAACAAATGGATGGCAAATTGACCCCGAATGTGTTACGTTTAAAGCCAAATAAAATAAAAAATATCATACTTACGAGAAATCTGACTGCGCCATTCGAATTTTCTGATCAAAATACATAAGAAACAGTGAAAGAAGCTGCCGAATTCCACTTTTCATTTTTTGGGGTCAAAAAACACCAAAGGGGTTAACCTTACGTTTTTTTCAAAAATCTTAAAAAATTTAGGTGGCCTTTTTATTACTTAAATCGACGTACTTAGATGCCTACTGCTGGATTCAGCCCTCAGAACCTCGCGGAATCAATCAAAACAGTGTAAAATCGCGAAACAAATGGATGGCAAATTGACCCCGAATGTGTTACGTTTAAAGCCAAATAAAATAAAAAATATCATACTTACGAGAAATCTGACTGCGCCATTCGAATTTTCTGATCAAAATACATAAGAAACAGTGAAAGAAGCTGCCGAATTCCACTTTTCATTTTTTGGGGTCAAAAAACACCAAAGGGGTTAACCTTACGTTTTTTTTCAAAAATCTTAAAAAATTTAGGTGGCCTTTTTATTACTTAAATCGACGTACTTAGATGCCTACTGCTGGATTCAGCCCTCAGAACCTCGCGGAATCAATCAAAACAGTGTAAAATCGCGAAACAAATGGATGGCAAATTGACCCCGAATGTGTTACGTTTAAAGCCAAATAAAATAAAAAATATCATACTTACTAGAAATCTGACTGCGCCATTCGAATTTTCTGATCACAATACATAAGAAACAGTGAAAGAAGCTGCCGAATTCCACTTTTCATTTTTTGGGGTCAAAAAACACCAAAGGGGTTAACCTTACGTTTTTTTCAAAAATCTTAAAAAATTTAGGTGGCCTTTTTATTACTTAAATCGACGTACTTAGATGCCTACTGCTGGATTCAGCCCTCAGAACCTCGCGGAATCAATCAAAACAGTGTAAAATCGCGAAACAAATGGATGGCAAATTGACCCCGAATGTGTTACGTTTAAAGCCAAATAAAATAAAAAATATCATACTTACGAGAAATCTGACTGCGCCATTCGAATTTTCTGATCAAAATACATAAGAAACAGTGAAAGAAGCTGCCGAATTCCACTTTTCATTTTTTGGGGTCAAAAAACACCAAAGGGGTTAACCTTACGTTTTTTTCAAAAATCTTAAAAAATTTAGGTGGCCTTTTTATTACTTAAATCGACGTACTTAGATGCTTACTGCTGGATTCAGCCCTCAGAACCTCGCGGAATCAATCAAAACAGTGTAAAATCGCGAAACAAATGGATGGCAAATTGACCCCGAATGTGTTACGTTTAAAGCCAAATAAAATAAAAAATATCATACTTACGAGAAATCTGACTGCGCCATTCGAATTTTCTGATCAAAATACATAAGAAACAGTGAAAGAAGCTGCCGAATTCCACTTTTCATTTTTTGGGGTCAAAAAACACCAAAGGGGTTAACCTTACGTTTTTTTCAAAAATCTTAAAAAATTTAGGTGGCCTTTTTATTACTTAAATCGACGTACTTAGATGCCTACTGCTGGATTCAGCCCTCAGAACCTCGCGGAATCAATCAAAACAGTGTAAAATCGCGAAACAAATGGATGGCAAATTGACCCCGAATGTGTTACGTTTAAAGCCAAATAAAATAAAAAATATCATACTTACGAGAAATCTGACTGCGCCATTCGAATTTTCTGATCAAAATACATAAGAAACAGTGAAAGAAGCTGCCGAATTCCACTTTTCATTTTTTGGGGTCAAAAAACACCAAAGGGGTTAACCTTACGTTTTTTTCAAAAATCTTAAAAAATTTAGGTGGCCTTTTTATTACTTAAATCGACGTACTTAGATGCCTACTGCTGGATTCAGCCCTCAGAACCTCGCGGAATCAATCAAAACAGTGTAAAATCGCGAAACAAATGGATGGCAAATTGACCCCGAATGTGTTACGTTTAAAGCCAAATAAAATAAAAAATATCATACTTACGAGAAATCTGACTGCGCCATTCGAATTTTCTGATCAAAATACATAAGAAACAGTGAAAGAAGCTGCCGAATTCCACTTTTCATTTTTTGGGGTCAAAAAACACCAAAGGGGTTAACCTTACGTTTTTTTCAAAAATCTTAAAAAATTTAGGTGGCCTTTTTATTACTTAAATCGACGTACTTAGATGCCTACTGCTGGATTCAGCCCTCAGAACCTCGCGGAATCAATCAAAACAGTGTAAAATCGCGAAACAAATGGATGGCAAATTGACCCCGAATGTGTTACGTTTAAAGCCAAATAAAATAAAAAATATCATACTTACGAGAAATCTGACTGCGCCATTCGAATTTTCTGATCAAAATACATAAGAAACAGTGAAAGAAGCTGCCGAATTCCACTTTTCATTTTTTGGGGTCAAAAAACACCAAAGGGGTTAACCTTACGTTTTTTTCAAAAATCTTAAAAAATTTAGGTGGCCTTTTTATTACTTAAATCGACGTACTTAGATGCCTACTGCTGGATTCAGCCCTCAGAACCTCGCGGAATCAATCAAAACAGTGTAAAATCGCGAAACAAATGGATGGCAAATTGACCCCGAATGTGTTACGTTTAAAGCCAAATAAAATAAAAAATATCATACTTACGAGAAATCTGACTGCGCCATTCGAATTTTCTGATCAAAATACATAAGAAACAGTGAAAGAAGCTGCCGAATTCCACTTTTCATTTTTTGGGGTCAAAAAACACCAAAGGGGTTAACCTTACGTTTTTTTCAAAAATCTTAAAAAATTTAGGTGGCCTTTTTATTACTTAAATCGACGTACTTAGATGCCTACTGCTGGATTCAGCCCTCAGAACCTCGCGGAATCAATCAAAACAGTGTAAAATCGCGAAACAAGTGGATGGCAAATTGACCCCGAATGTGTTACGTTTAAAGCCAAATAAAATAAAAAATATCATACTTACGAGAAATCTGACTGCGCCATTCGAATTTTCTGATCAAAATACATAAGAAACAGTGAAAGAAGCTGCCGAATTCCACTTTTCATTTTTTGGGGTCAAAAAACACCAAAGGGGTTAACCTTACGTTTTTTTCAAAAATCTTAAAAAATTTAGGTGGCCTTTTTATTACTTAAATCGACGTACTTAGATGCCTACTGCTGGATTCAGCCCTCAGAACCTCGCGGAATCAATCAAAACAGTGTAAAATCGCGAAACAAATGGATGGCAAATTGACCCCGAATGTGTTACGTTTAAAGCCAAATAAAATAAAAAATATCATACTTACGAGAAATCTGACTGTGCCATTCGAATTTTCTGATCAAAATACATAAGAAACAGTGAAAGAAGCTGCCGAATTCCACTTTTCATTTTTTGGGGTCAAAAAACACCAAAGGGGTTAACCTTACGTTTTTTTTCAAAAATCTTAAAAAATTTAGGTGGCCTTTTTATTACTTAAATCGACGTACTTAGATGCCTACGGCTGGATTCAGCCCTCAGAACCTCGCGGAATCAATCAAAACAGTGTAAAATCGCGAAACAAATGGATGGCAAATTGACCCCGAATGTGTTACGTTTAAAGCCAAATAAAATAAAAAATATCATACTTACTAGAAATCTGACTGCGCCATTCGAATTTTCTGATCAAAATACATAAGAAACAGTGAAAGAAGCTGCCGAATTCCACTTTTCATTTTTTGGGGTCAAAAAACACCAAAGGGGTTAACCTTACGTTTTTTTCAAAAATCTTAAAAAATTTAGGTGGCCTTTTTATTACTTAAATCGACGTACTTAGATGCCTACTGCTGGATTCAGCCCCCAGAACCTCGCGGAACCAATCAAAACAGTGTAAAATCGCGAAACAAATGGATGGCAAATTGACCCCGAATGTGTTACGTTTAAAGCCAAATAAAATAAAAAATATCATACTTACTAGAAATCTGACTGCGCCATTCGAATTTTCTGATCAAAATACATAAGAAACAGTGAAAGAAGCTGCCGAATTCCACTTTTCATTTTTTGGGGTCAAAAAACACCAAAGGGGTTAACCTTACGTTTTTTTCAAAAATCTTAAAAAATTTAGGTGGCTTTTTTATTACTTAAATCGACGTACTTAGATGCCTACTGCTGGATTCAGCCCTCAGAACCTCGCGGAATCAATCAAAACAGTGTAAAATCGCGAAACAAATGGATGGCAAATTGACCCCGAATGTGTTACGTTTAAAGCCAAATAAATAAAAAAATATCATACTTACGAGAAATCTGACTGCGCCATTCGAATTTTCTGATCAAAATACATAAGAAACAGTGAAAGAAGCTGCCGAATTCCACTTTTCATTTTTTGGGGTCAAAAAACACCAAAGGGGTTAACCTTACGTTTTTTTCAAAAATCTTAAAAAATTTAGGTGGCCTTTTTATTACTTAAATCAACGTACTTAGATGCCTACTGCTGGATTCAGCCCTCAGAACCTCGCGGAATCAATCAAAACAGTGTAAAATCGCGAAACAAATGGATGGCAAATTGACCCCGAATGTGTTACGTTTAAAGCCAAATAAAATAAAAAATATCATACTTACGAGAAATCTGACTGCGCCATTTGAATTTTCTGATCAAAATACATAAGAAGCAGTGAAAGAAGCTGCCGAATTCCACTTTTCATTTTTTGGGGTCAAAAAACACCAAAGGGGTTAACCTTACGTTTTTTTCAAAAATCTTAAAAAATTTAGGTGGCCTTTTTATTACTTAAATCGACGTACTTAGATGCCTACTGCTGGATTCAGCCCTCAGAACCTCGCGGAATCAATCAAAACAGTGTAAAATCGCGAAACAAATGGATGGCAAATTGACCCCGAATGTGTTACGTTTAAAGCCAAATAAAATAAAAAATATCATACTTACGAGAAATCTGACTGCGCCATTCGAATTTTCTGATCAAAATACATAAGAAACAGTGAAAGAAGCTGCCGAATTCCACTTTTCATTTTTTGGGGTCAAAAAACACCAAAGGGGTTAACCTTACGTTTTTTTCAAAAATCTTAAAAAATTTAGGTGGCCTTTTTATTACTTAAATCGACGTACTTAGATGCCTACTGCTGGATTCAGCCCTCAGAACCTCGCGGAATCAATCAAAACAGTGTAAAATCGCGAAACAAATGGATGGCAAATTGACCCCGAATGTGTTACGTTTAAAGCCAACTAAAATAAAAAATATCATACTTACGAGAAATCTGACTGCGCCATTCGAATTTTCTGATCAAAATACATAAGAAACAGTGAAAGAAGCTGCCGAATTCCACTTTTCATTTTTTGGGGTCAAAAAACACCAAAGGGGTTAACCTTACGTTTTTTTCAAAAATCTTAAAAAATTTAGGTGGCCTTTTTATTACTTAAATCGACGTACTTAGATGCCTACTGCTGGATTCAGCCCTCAGAACCTCGCGGAATCAATCAAAACAGTGTAAAATCGCGAAACAAATGGATGGCAAATTGACCCCGAATGTGTTACGTTTAAAGCCAAATATAATAAAAAATATCATACTTACGAGAAATCTGACTGCACCAATTGAATTTTCTGATCAAAATACATAAGAAACAGTGAAAGAAGCTGCCGAATTCCACTTTTCATTTTTTGGGGTCAAAAAACACCAAAGGGGTTAACCTTACGTTTTTTTCAAAAATCTTAAAAAATTTAGGTGGCCTTTTTATTACTTAAATCGACGTACTTAGATGCCTACTGCTGGATTCAGCCCTCAGAACCTCGCGGAATCAATCAAAACAGTGTAAAATCGCGAAACAAATGGATGGCAAATTGACCCCGAATGTGTTACGTTTAAAGCCAAATAAAATAAAAAATATCATACTTACGAGAAATCTGACTGCGCCATTCGAATTTTCTGATCAAAATACATAAGAAACAGTGAAAGAAGCTGCCGAATTCCACTTTTCATTTTTTGGGGTCAAAAAACACCAAAGGGGTTAACCTTACGTTTTTTTCAAAAATCTTAAAAAATTTAGGTGGCCTTTTTATTACTTAAATCGACGTACTTAGATGCCTACTGCTGGATTCAGCCCTCAGAACCTCGCGGAATCAATCAAAACAGTGTAAAATCGCGAAACAAATGGATGGCAAATTGACCCCGAATGTGTTACGTTTAAAGCCAAATAAAATAAAAAATATCATACTTACGAGAAATCTGACTGCGCCATTCGAATTTTCTGATCAAAATACATAAGAAACAGTGAAAGAAGCTGCCGAATTCCACTTTTCATTTTTTGGGGTCAAAAAACACCAAAGGGGTTAACCTTACGTTTTTTTCAAAAATCTTAAAAAATTTAGGTGGCCTTTTTATTACTTAAATCGACGTACTTAGACGCCTACTGCTGGATTCAGCCCTCAGAACCTCGCGGAATCAATCAAAACAGTGTAAAATCGCGAAACAAATGGATGGCAAATTGACCCCGAATGTGTTACGTTTAAAGCCAAATAAAATAAAAAATATCATAGTTACGAGAAATCTGACTGCGCCATTCGAATTTTCTGATCAAAATACATAAGAAACAGTGAAAGAAGCTGCCGAATTCCACTTTTCATTTTTTGGGGTCAAAAAACACCAAAGGGGTTAACCTTACGTTTTTTTCAAAAATCTTAAAAAATTTAGGTAGCCTTTTTATTACTTAAATCGACGTACTTAGATGCCTACTGCTGGATTCAGCCCTCAGAACCTCGCGGAATCAATCAAAACAGTGTAAAATCGCGAAACAAATGGATGGCAAATTGACCCCGAATGTGTTACGTTTAAAGCCAAATAAAATAAAAAATATCATACTTACGAGAAATCTGACTGCGCCATTCGAATTTTCTGATCAAAATACATAAGAAACAGTGAAAGAAGCTGCCGAATTCCACTTTTCATTTTTTGGGGTCAAAAAACACCAAAGGGGTTAACCTTACGTTTTTTTCAAAAATCTTAAAAAATTTAGGTGGCCTTTTTATTACTTATATCGACGTACTTAGATGCCTACTGCTGGATTCAGCCCTCAGAACCTCGCGGAATCAATCAAAACAGTGTAAAATCGCGAAACAAATGGATGGCAAATTGACCCCGAATGTGTTACGTTTAAAGCCAAATAAAATAAAAAATATCATACTTACGAGAAATCTGACTGCGCCATTCGAATTTTCTGATCAAAATACATAAGAAACAGTGAAAGAAGCTGCCGAATTCCACTTTTCATTTTATGGGGTCAAAAAACACCAAAGGGGTTAACCTTACGTTTTTTTCAAAAATCTTAAAAAATTTAGGTGGCCTTTTTATTACTTAAATCGACGTACTTAGATGCCTACTGCTGGATTCAGCCCTCAGAACCTCGCGGAATCAATCAAAACAGTGTAAAATCGCGAAACAAATGGATGGCAAATTGACCCCGAATGTGTTACGTTTAAAGCCAAATAAAATAAAAAATATCATACTTACGAGAAATCTGACTGCGCCATTCGAATTTTCTGATCAAAATACATAAGAAACAGTGAAAGAAGCTGCCGAATTCCACTTTTCATTTTTTGGGGTCAAAAAACACCAAAGGGGTTAACCTTACGTTTTTTTCAAAAATCTTAAAAAATTTAGGTGGCCTTTTTATTACTTAAATCGACGTACTTAGATGCCTACTGCTGGATTCAGCCCTCAGAACCTCGCGGAATCAATCAAAACAGTGTAAAATCGCGAAACAAATGGATGGCAAATTGACCCCGAATGTGTTACGTTTAAAGCCAAATAAAATAAAAAATATCATACTTACTAGAAATCTGACTGCGCCATTCGAATTTTCTGATCAAAATACATAAGAAACAGTGAAAGAAGCTGCCGAATTCCACTTTTCATTTTTTGGGGTCAAAAAACACCAAAGGGGTTAACCTTACGTTTTTTTCAAAAATCTTAAAAAATTTAGGTGGCCTTTTTATTACTTAAATCGACGTACTTAGATGCCTACTGCTGGATTCAGCCCTCAGAACCTCGCGGAATCAATCAAAACAGTGTAAAATCGCGAAACAAATGGATGGCAAATTGACCCCGAATGTGTTACGTTTAAAGCCAAATAAAATAAAAAATATCATACTTACTAGAAATCTGACTGCGCCATTCGAATTTTCTGATCAAAATACATAAGAAACAGTGAAAGAAGCTGCCGAATTCCACTTTTCATTTTTTGGGGTCAAAAAACACCAAAGGGGTTAACCTTACGTTTTTTTCAAAAATCTTATAAAATTTAGGTGGCCTTTTTATTACTTAAATCGACGTACTTAGATGCCTACTGCTGGATTCAGCCCTCACAACCTCGCGGAATCAATCAAAACAGTGTAAAATCGCGAAACAAATGGATGGCAAATTGACCCCGAATGTGTTACGTTTAAAGCCAAATATAATAAAAAATATCATACTTACGAGAAATCTGACTGCACCAATTGAATTTTCTGATCAAAATACATAAGAAACAGTGAAAGAAGCTGCCGAATTCCACTTTTCATTTTTTGGGGTCAAAAAACACCAAAGGGGTTAACCTTACGTTTTTTTCAAAAATCTTAAAAAATTTAGGTGGCCTTTTTATTACTTAAATCGACGTACTTAGATGCCTACTGCTGGATTCAGCCCTCAGAACCTCGCGGAATCAATCAAAACAGTGTAAAATCGCGAAACAAATGGATGGCAAATTGACCCCGAATGTGTTACGTTTAAAGCCAAATAAAATAAAAAATATCATACTTACGAGAAATCTGACTGCGCCATTCGAATTTTCTGATCAAAATACATAAGAAACAGTGAAAGAAGCTGCCGAATTCCACTTTTCATTTTTTGGGGTCAAAAAACACCAAAGGGGTTAACCTTACGTTTTTTTCAAAAATCTTAAAAAATTTAGGTGGCCTTTTTATTACTTAAATCGACGTACTTAGATGCCTACTGCTGGATTCAGCCCTCAGAACCTCGCGGAATCAATCAAAACAGTGTAAAATCGCGAAACAAATGGATGGCAAATTGACCCCGAATGTGTTACGTTTAAAGCCAAATAAAATAAAAAATATCATACTTACGAGAAATCTGACTGCGCCATTCGAATTTTCTGATCAAAATACATAAGAAACAGTGAAAGAAGCTGCCGAATTCCACTTTTCATTTTTTGGGGTCAAAAAACACCAAAGGGGTTAACCTTACGTTTTTTTCAAAAATCTTAAAAAATTTAGGTGGCCTTTTTATTACTTAAATCGACGTACTTAGATGCCTACTGCTGGATTCAGCCCTCAGAACCTCGCGGAATCAATCAAAACAGTGTAAAATCGCGAAACAAATGGATGGCAAATTGACCCCGAATGTGTTACGTTTAAAGCCAAATAAAATAAAAAATATCATACTTACGAGAAATCTGACTGCGCCATTTGAATTTTCTGATCAAAATACATAAGAAACAGTGAAAGAAGCTGCCGAATTCCACTTTTCATTTTTTGGGGTCAAAAAACACCAAAGGGGTTAACCTTACGTTTTTTTCAAAAATCTTAAAAAATTTAGGTGGCCTTTTTATTACTTAAATCGACGTACTTAGATGCCTACTGCTGGATTCAGCCCTCAGAACCTCGCGGAATCAATCAAAACAGTGTAAAATCGCGAAACAAATGGATGGCAAATTGACCCCGAATGTGTTACGTTTAAAGCCAAATAAAATAAAAAATATCATACTTACGAGAAATCTGACTGCGCCATTCGAATTTTCTGATCAAAATACATAAGAAACAGTGAAAGAAGCTGCCGAATTCCACTTTTCATTTTTTGGGGTCAAAAAACACCAAAGGGGTTAACCTTACGTTTTTTTCAAAAATCTTAAAAAATTTAGGTGGCCTTTTTATTACTTAAATCGACGTACTTAGATGCCTACTGCTGGATTCAGCCCTCACAACCTCGCGGAATCAATCAAAACAGTGTAAAATCGCGAAACAAATGGATGGCAAATTGACCCCGAATGTGTTACGTTTAAAGCCAAATATAATAAAAAATATCATACTTACGAGAAATCTGACTGCACCAATTGAATTTTCTGATCAAAATACATAAGAAACAGTGAAAGAAGCTGCCGAATTCCACTTTTCATTTTTTGGGGTCAAAAAACACCAAAGGGGTTAACCTTACGTTTTTTTCAAAAATCTTAAAAAATTTAGGTGGCCTTTTTATTACTTAAATCGACGTACTTAGATGCCTACTGCTGGATTCAGCCCTCAGAACCTCGCGGAATCAATCAAAACAGTGTAAAATCGCGAAACAAATGGATGGCAAATTGACCCCGAATGTGTTACGTTTAAAGCCAAATAAAATAAAAAATATCATACTTACGAGAAATCTGACTGCGCCATTCGAATTTTCTGATCAAAATACATAAGAAACAGTGAAAGAAGCTGCCGAATTCCACTTTTCATTTTTTGGGGTCAAAAAACACCAAAGGGGTTAACCTTACGTTTTTTTCAAAAATCTTAAAAAATTTAGGTGGCCTTTTTATTACTTAAATCGACGTACTTAGATGCCTACTGCTGGATTCAGCCCTCAGAACCTCGCGGAATCAATCAAAACAGTGTAAAATCGCGAAACAAATGGATGGCAAATTGACCCCGAATGTGTTACGTTTAAAGCCAAATAAAATAAAAAATATCATACTTACGAGAAATCTGACTGCGCCATTCGAATTTTCTGATCAAAATACATAAGAAACAGTGAAAGAAGCTGCCGAATTCCACTTTTCATTTTTTGGGGTCAAAAAACACCAAAGGGGTTAACCTTACGTTTTTTTCAAAAATCTTAAAAAATTTAGGTGGCCTTTTTATTACTTAAATCGACGTACTTAGATGCCTACTGCTGGATTCAGCCCTCAGAACCTCGCGGAATCAATCAAAACAGTGTAAAATCGCGAAACAAATGGATGGCAAATTGACCCCGAATGTGTTACGTTTAAAGCCAAATAAAATAAAAAATATCATACTTACGAGAAATCTGACTGCGCCATTCGAATTTTCTGATCAAAATACATAAGAAACAGTGAAAGAAGCTGCCGAATTCCACTTTTCATTTTTTGGGGTCAAAAAACACCAAAGGGGTTAACCTTACGTTTTTTTCAAAAATCTTAAAAAATTTAGGTGGCCTTTTTATTACTTAAATCGACGTACTTAGATGCCTACTGCTGGATTCAGCCCTCAGAACCTCGCGGAATCAATCAAAACAGTGTAAAATCGCGAAACAAATGGATGGCAAATTGACCCCGAATGTGTTACGTTTAAAGCCAAATAAAATAAAAAATATTATACTTACGAGAAATCTGACTGCGCCATTCGAATTTTCTGATCAAAATACATAAGAAACAGTGAAAGAAGCTGCCGAATTCCACTTTTCATTTTTTGGGGTCAAAAAACACCAAAGGGGTTAACCTTACGTTTTTTTCAAAAATCTTAAAAAATTTAGGTGGCCTTTTTATTACTTAAATCGACGTACTTAGATGCCTACTGCTGGATTCAGCCCTCAGAACCTCGCGGAATCAATCAAAACAGTGTAAAATCGCGAAACAAATGGATGGCAAATTGACCCCGAATGTGTTACGTTTAAAGCCAAATAAAATAAAAAATATCATACTTACGAGAAATCTGACTGCGCCATTCGAATTTTCTGATCAAAATACATAAGAAACAGTGAAAGAAGCTGCCGAATTCCACTTTTCATTTTTTGGGGTCAAAAAACACCAAAGGGGTTAACCTTACGTTTTTTTCAAAAATCTTAAAAAATTTAGGTGGCCTTTTTATTACTTAAATCGACGTACTTAGATGCCTACTGCTGGATTCAGCCCTCAGAACCTCGCGGAATCAATCAAAACAGTGTAAAATCGCGAAACAAATGGATGGCAAATTGACCCCGAATGTGTTACGTTTAAAGCCAAATAAAATAAAAAATATCATACTTACGAGAAATCTGACTGCGCCATTCGAATTTTCTGATCAAAATACATAAGAAACAGTGAAAGAAGCTGCCGAATTCCACTTTTCATTTTTTGGGGTCAAAAAACACCAAAGGGGTTAACCTTACGTTTTTTTCAAAAATCTTAAAAAATTTAGGTGGCCTTTTTATTACTTAAATCGACGTACTTAGATGCCTACTGCTGGATTCAGCCCTCAGAACCTCGCGGAATCAATCAAAACAGTGTAAAATCGCGAAACAAATGGATGGCAAATTGACCCCGAATGTGTTACGTTTAAAGCCAAATAAAATAAAAAATATCATACTTACGAGAAATCTGACTGCGCCATTCGAATTTTCTGATCAAAATACATAAGAAACAGTGAAAGAAGCTGCCGAATTCCACTTTTCATTTTTTGGGGTCAAAAAACACCAAAGGGGTTAACCTTACGTTTTTTTCAAAAATCTTAAAAAATTTAGGTGGCCTTTTTATTACTTAAATCGACGTACTTAGATGCCTACTGCTGGATTCAGCCCTCAGAACCTCGCGGAATCAATCAAAACAGTGTAAAATCGCGAAACAAATGGATGGCAAATTGACCCCGAATGTGTTACGTTTAAAGCCAAATAAAATAAAAAATATCATACTTACGAGAAATCTGACTGCGCCATTCGAATTTTCTGATCAAAATACATAAGAAACAGTGAAAGAAGCTGCCGAATTCCACTTTTCATTTTTTGGGGTCAAAAAACACCAAAGGGGTTAACCTTACGTTTTTTTCAAAAATCTTAAAAAATTTAGGTGGCCTTTTTATTACTTAAATCGACGTACTTAGATGCCTACTGCTGGATTCAGCCCTCACAACCTCGCGGAATCAATCAAAACAGTGTAAAATCGCGAAACAAATGGATGGCAAATTGACCCCGAATGTGTTACGTTTAAAGCCAAATATAATAAAAAATATCATACTTACGAGAAATCTGACTGCACCAATTGAATTTTCTGATCAAAATACATAAGAAACAGTGAAAGAAGCTGCCGAATTCCACTTTTCATTTTTTGGGGTCAAAAAACACCAAAGGGGTTACCCTTACGCTTTTTTCAAAAATCTTAAAAAATTTAGGTGGCCTTTTTATTACTTAAATCGACGTACTTAGATGCCTACTGCTGGATTCAGCCCTCAGAACCTCGCGGAATCAATCAAAACAGTGTAAAATCGCGAAACAAATGGATGGCAAATTGACCCCGAATGTGTTACGTTTAAAGCCAAATAAAATAAAAAATATCATACTTACGAGAAATCTGACTGCGTCATTCGAATTTTCTGATCAAAATACATAAGAAACAGTGAAAGAAGCTGCCGAATTCCACTTTTCATTTTTTGGGGTCAAAAAACACCAAAGGGGTTAACCTTACGTTTTTTTCAAAAATCTTAAAAAATTTAGGTGGCCTTTTTATTACTTAAATCGACGTACTTAGATGCCTACTGCTGGATTCAGCCCTCAGAACCTCGCGGAATCAATCAAAACAGTGTAAAATCGCGAAACAAATGGATGGCAAATTGACCCCGAATGTGTTACGTTTAAAGCCAAATAAAATAAAAAATATCATACTTACGAGAAATCTGACTGCGCCATTCGAATTTTCTGATCAAAATACATAAGAAACAGTGAAAGAAGCTGCCGAATTCCACTTTTCATTTTTTGGGGTCAAAAAACACCAAAGGGGTTAACCTTACGTTTTTTTCAAAAATCTTAAAAAATTTAGGTGGCCTTTTTATTACTTAAATCGACGTACTTAGATGCCTACTGCTGGATTCAGCCCTCAGAACCTCGCGGAATCAATCAAAACAGTGTAAAATCGCGAAACAAATGGATGGCAAATTGACCCCGAATGTGTTACGTTTAAATCCAAATAAAATAAAAAATATCATACTTACGAGAAATCTGACTGCGCCATTCGAATTTTCTGATCAAAATACATAAGAAACAGTGAAAGAAGCTGCCGAATTCCACTTTTCATTTTTTGGGGTCAAAAAACACCAAAGGGGTTAACCTTACGTTTTTTTCAAAAATCTTAAAAAATTTAGGTGGCCTTTTTATTACTTAAATCGACGTACTTAGATGCCTACTGCTGGATTCAGCCCTCAGAACCTCGCGGAATCAATCAAAACAGTGTAAAATCGCAAAACAAATGGATGGCAAATTGACCCCGAATGTGTTACGTTTAAAGCCAAATAAAATAAAAAATATCATACTTACGAGAAATCTGACTGCGCCATTCGAATTTTCTGATCAAAATACATAAGAAACAGTGAAAGAAGCTGCCGAATTCCACTTTTCATTTTTTGGGGTCAAAAAACACCAAAGGGGTTAACCTTACGTTTTTTTCAAAAATCTTAGAAAATTTAGGTGGCCTTTTTATTACTTAAATCGACGTACTTAGATGCCTACTGCTGGATTCAGCCCTCAGAACCTCGCGGAATCAATCAAAACAGTGTAAAATCGCGAAACAAATGGATGGCAAATTGACCCCGAATGTGTTACGTGTAAAGCCAAATAAAATAAAAAATATCATACTTACGAGAAATCTGACTGCGCCATTCGAATTTTCTGATCAAAATACATAAGAAACAGTGAAAGAAGCTGCCGAATTCCACTTTTCATTTTTTGGGGTCAAAAAACACCAAAGGGGTTAACCTTACGTTTTTTTTCAAAAATCTTAAAAAATTTAGGTGGCCTTTTTATTACTTAAATCGACGTACTTAGATGCCTACTGCTGGATTCAGCGCTCAGAACCTCGCGGAATCAATCAAAACAGTGTAAAATCGCGAAACAAATGGATGGCAAATTGACCCCGAATGTGTTACGTTTAAAGCCAAATAAAATAAAAAATATCATACTTACGAGAAATCTGACTGCGCCATTCGAATTTTCTGATCAAAATACATAAGAAACAGTGAAAGAAGCTGCCGAATTCCACTTTTCATTTTTTGGGGTCAAAAAACACCAAAGGGGTTAACCTTACGTTTTTTTCAAAAATCTTAAAAAATTTAGGTGGCCTTTTTATTACTTAAATCGACGTACTTAGATGCCTACTGCTGGATTCAGCCCTCAGAACCTCGCGGAATCAATCAAAACAGTGTAAAATCGCGAAACAAATGGATGGCAAATTGACCCCGAATGTGTTACGTTTAAAGCCAAATAAAATAAAAAATATCATACTTACGAGAAATCTGACTGCGCCATTCGAATTTTCTGATCAAAATACATAAGAAACAGTGAAAGAAGCTGCCGAATTCCACTTTTCATTTTTTGGGGTCAAAAAACACCAAAGGGGTTAACCTTACGTTTTTTTCAAAAATCTTAAAAAATTTAGGTGGCCTTTTTATTACTTAAATCGACGTACTTAGATGCCTACTGCTGGATTCAGCCCTCAGAACCTCGCGGAATCAATCAAAACAGTGTAAAATCGCGAAACAAATGGATGGCAAATTGACCCCGAATGTGTTACGTTTAAAGCCAAATAAATAAAAAATATCATACTTACGAGAAATCTGACTGCGCCATTCGAATTTTCTGATCAAAATACATAAGAAACAGTGAAAGAAGCTGCCGAATTCCACTTTTCATTTTTTGGGGTCAAAAAACACCAAAGGGGTTAACCTTACGTTTTTTTCAAAAATCTTAAAAAATTTAGGTGGCCTTTTTATTACTTAAATCGACGTACTTAGATGCCTACTGCTGGATTCAGCCCTCAGAACCTCGCGGAATCAATCAAAACAGTGTAAAATCGCGAAACAAATGGATGGCAAATTGACCCCGAATGTGTTACGTTTAAAGCCAAATAAAATAAAAAATATCATACTTACGAGAAATCTGACATAAGAAAAAATGACAAAATACATAAAAAACAGTGAAAGAAGCTGCCGAATTCCACTTTTCATTTTTTGGGGTCAAAAAACACCAAAGGGGTTAACCTTACGTTTTTTTCAAAAATCTTAAAAAATTTAGGTGGCCTTTTTATTACTTAAATCGACGTACTTAGATGCCTACTGCTGGATTCAGCGCTCAGAACCTCGCGGAATCAATCAAAACAGTGTAAAATCGCGAAACAAATGGATGGCAAATTGACCCCGAATGTGTTACGTTTAAAGCCAAATAAATAAAAAATATCATACTTACGAGAAATCTGACTGCGCCATTCGAATTTTCTGATCAAAATACATAAGAAACAGTGAAAGAAGCTGCCGAATTCCACTTTTCATTTTTTGGGGTCAAAAAACACCAAAGGGGTTAACCTTACGTTTTTTTCAAAAATCTTAAAAAATTTAGGTGGCCTTTTTATTACTTAAATCGACGTACTTAGATGCCTACTGCTGGATTCAGCCCTCAGAACCTCGCGGAATCAATCAAAACAGTGTAAAATCGCGAAACAAATGGATGGCAAATTGACCCCGAATGTGTTACGTTTAAAGCCAAATAAAATAAAAAATATCATACTTACGAGAAATCTGACTGCGCCATTCGAATTTTCTGATCAAAATACATAAGAAACAGTGAAAGAAGCTGCCGAATTCCACTTTTCATTTTTTGGGGTCAAAAAACACCAAAGGGGTTAACCTTACGTTTTTTTTCAAAAATCTTAAAAAATTTAGGTGGCCTTTTTATTACTTAAATCGACGTACTTAGATGCCTACTGCTGGATTCAGCGCTCAGAACCTCGCGGAATCAATCAAAACAGTGTAAAATCGCGAAACAAATGGATGGCAAATTGACCCCGAATGTGTTACGTTTAAAGCCAAATAAATAAAAAATATCATACTTACGAGAAATCTGACTGCGCCATTCGAATTTTCTGATCAAAATACATAAGAAACAGTGAAAGAAGCTGCCGAATTCCACTTTTCATTTTTTGGGGTCAAAAAACACCAAAGGGGTTAACCTTACGTTTTTTTCAAAAATCTTAAAAAATTTAGGTGGCCTTTTTATTACTTAAATCGACGTACTTAGATGCCTACTGCTGGATTCAGCCCTCAGAACCTCGCGGAATCAATCAAAACAGTGTAAAATCGCGAAACAAATGGATGGCAAATTGACCCCGAATGTGTTACGTTTAAAGCCAAATAAAATAAAAAATATCATACTTACGAGAAATCTGACTGCGCCATTCGAATTTTCTGATCAAAATACATAAGAAACAGTGAAAGAAGCTGCCGAATTCCACTTTTCATTTTTTGGGGTCAAAAAACACCAAAGGGGTTAACCTTACGTTTTTTTCAAAAATCTTAAAAAATTTAGGTGGCCTTTTTATTACTTAAATCGACGTACTTAGATGCCTACTGCTGGATTCAGCCCTCAGAACCTCGCGGAATCAATCAAAACAGTGTAAGATCGCGAAACAAATGGATGGCAAATTGACCCCGAATGTGTTACGTTTAAAGCCAAATAAAATAAAAAATATCATACTTACGAGAAATCTGACTGCGCCATTCGAATTTTCTGATCAAAATACATAAGAAACAGTGAAAGAAGCTGCCGAATTCCACTTTTCATTTTTTGGGGTCAAAAAACACCAAAGGGGTTAACCTTACGTTTTTTTCAAAAATCTTAAAAAATTTAGGTGGCCTTTTTATTACTTAAATCGACGTACTTAGATGCCTACTGCTGGATTCAGCCCTCAGAACCTCGCGGAATCAATCAAAGCAGTGTAAAATCGCGAAACAAATGGATGGCAAATTGACCCCGAATGTGTTACGTTTAAAGCCAAATAAAATAAAAAATATCATACTTACGAGAAATCTGACTGCGCCATTCGAATTTTCTGATCAAAATACATAAGAAACAGTGAAAGAAGCTGCCGAATTCCACTTTTCATTTTTTGGGGTCAAAAAACACCAAAGGGGTTAACCTTACGTTTTTTTTCAAAAATCTTAAAAAATTTAGGTGGCCTTTTTATTACTTAAATCGACGTACTTAGATGCCTACTGCTGGATTCAGCGCTCAGAACCTCGCGGAATCAATCAAAACAGTGTAAAATCGCGAAACAAATGGATGGCAAATTGACCCCGAATGTGTTACGTTTAAAGCCAAATAAATAAAAAATATCATACTTACGAGAAATCTGACTGCGCCATTCGAATTTTCTGATCAAAATACATAAGAAACAGTGAAAGAAGCTGCCGAATTCCACTTTTCATTTTTTGGGGTCAAAAAACACCAAAGGGGTTAACCTTACGTTTTTTTCAAAAATCTTAAAAAATTTAGGTGGCCTTTTTATTACTTAAATCGACGTACTTAGATGCCTACTGCTGGATTCAGCCCTCAGAACCTCGCGGAATCAATCAAAACAGTGTAAAATCGCGAAACAAATGGATGGCAAATTGACCCCGAATGTGTTACGTTTAAAGCCAAATAAAATAAAAAATATCATACTTACGAGAAATCTGACTGCGCCATTCGAATTTTCTGATCAAAATACATAAGAAACAGTGAAAGAAGCTGCCGAATTCCACTTTTCATTTTTTGGGGTCAAAAAACACCAAAGGGGTTAACCTTACGTTTTTTTCAAAAATCTTAAAAAATTTAGGTGGCCTTTTTATTACTTAAATCGACGTACTTAGATGCCTACTGCTGGATTCAGCCCTCAGAACCTCGCGGAATCAATCAAAACAGTGTAAAATCGCGAAACAAATGGATGGCAAATTGACCCCGAATGTGTTACGTTTAAAGCCAAATAAAATAAAAAATATCATACTTACGAGAAATCTGACTGCGCCATTCGAATTTTCTGATCAAAATACATAAGAAACAGTGAAAGAAGCTGCCGAATTCCACTTTTCATTTTTTGGGGTCAAAAAACACCAAAGGGGTTAACCTTACGTTTTTTTCAAAAATCTTAAAAAATTTAGGTGGCCTTTTTATTACTTAAATCGACGTACTTAGATGCCTACTGCTGGATTCAGCCCTCAGAACCTCGCGGAATCAATCAAAGCAGTGTAAAATCGCGAAACAAATGGATGGCAAATTGACCCCGAATGTGTTACGTTTAAAGCCAAATAAAATAAAAAATATCATACTTACGAGAAATCTGACCGCGCCATTCGAATTTTCTGATCAAAATACATAAGAAACAGTGAAAGAAGCTGCCGAATTCCACTTTTCATTTTTTGGGGTCAAAAAACACCAAAGGGGTTAACCTTACGTTTTTTTCAAAAATCTTAAAAAATTTAGGTGGCCTTTTTATTACTTAAATCGACGTACTTAGATGCCTACTGCTGGATTCAGCCCTCAGAACCTCGCGGAATCAATCAAAACAGTGTAAAATCGCGAAACAAATGGATGGCAAATTGACCCCGAATGTGTTACGTTTAAAGCCAAATATAATAAAAAATATCATACTTACGAGAAATCTGACTGCACCAATTGAATTTTCTGATCAAAATACATAAGAAACAGTGAAAGAAGCTGCCGAATTCCACTTTTCATTTTTTGGGGTCAAAAAACACCAAAGGGGTTAACCTTACGTTTTTTTCAAAAATCTTAAAAAATTTAGGTGGCCTTTTTATTACTTAAATCGACGTACTTAGATGCCTACTGCTGGATTCAGCCCTCAGAACCTCGCGGAATCAATCAAAACAGTGTAAAATCGCGAAACAAATGGATGGCAAATTGACCCCGAATGTGTTACGTTTAAAGCCAAATAAAATAAAAAATATCATACTTACGAGAAATCTGACTGCGCCATTCGAATTTTCTGATCAAAATACATAAGAAACAGTGAAAGAAGCTGCCGAATTCCACTTTTCATTTTTTGGGGTCAAAAAACACCAAAGGGGTTAACCTTACGTTTTTTTTCAAAAATCTTAAAAAATTTAGGTGGCCTTTTTATTACTTAAATCGACGTACTTAGATGCCTACTGCTGGATTCAGCCCTCAGAACCTCGCGGAATCAATCAAAACAGTGTAAAATCGCGAAACAAATGGATGGCAAATTGACCCCGAATGTGTTACGTTTAAAGCCAAATAAAATAAAAAATATCATGCTTACGAGAAATCTGACTGCGCCATTCGAATTTTCTGATCAAAATACATAAGAAACAGTGAAAGAAGCTGCCGAATTCCACTTTTCATTTTTTGGGGTCAAAAAACACCAAAGGGGTTCCCTTACGTTTTTTTCAAAAATCTTAAAAAATTTAGGTGGCCTTTTTATTACTTAAATCGACGTACTTAGATGCCTACTGCGGGATTCAGCCCTCAGAACCTCGCGGAATCAATCAAAACAGTGTAAAATCGCGAAACAAATGGATGGCAAATTGACCCCGAATGTGTTACGTTTAAAGCCAAATAAAATAAAAAATATCATACTTACGAGAAATCTGACTGCGCCATTCGAATTTTCTGATCAAAATACATAAGAAACAGTGAAAGAAGCTGCCGAATTCCACTTTTCATTTTTTGGGGTCAAAAAACACCAAAGGGGTAACCTTACGTTTTTTTTCAAAAATCTTAAAAAATTTAGGTGGCCTTTTTATTACTTAAATCGACGTACTTAGATGCCTACTGCTGGATTCAGCCCTCAGAACCTCGCGGAATCAATCAAAACAGTGTAAAATCGCGAAACAAATGGATGGCAAATTGACCCCGAATGTGTTACGTTTAAAGCCAAATAAAATAAAAAATATCATACTTACGAGAAATCTGACTGCGCCATTCGAATTTTCTGATCAAAATACATAAGAAACAGTGAAAGAAGCTGCCGAATTCCACTTTTCATTTTTTGGGGTCAAAAAACACCAAAGGGGTTAACCTTACGTTTTTTTCAAAAATCTTAAAAAATTTAGGTGGCCTTTTTATTACTTAAATCGACGTACTTAGATGCCTACTGCTGGATTCAGCCCTCAGAACCTCGCGGAATCAATCAAAACAGTGTAAAATCGCGAAACAAATGGATGGCAAATTGACCCCGAATGTGTTACGTTTAAAGCCAAATAAAATAAAAAATATCATACTTACGAGAAATCTGACTGCGCCATTCGAATTTTCTGATCAAAATACATAAGAAACAGTGAAAGAAGCTGCCGAATTCCACTTTTCATTTTTTGGGGTCAAAAAACACCAAAGGGGTTAACCTTACGTTTTTTTCAAAAATCTTAAAAAATTTAGGTGGCCTTTTTATTACTTAAATCGACGTACTTAATTGCCTACTGCTGGATTCAGCCCTCAGAACCTCGCGGAATCAATCAAAACAGTGTAAAATCGCGAAACAAATGGATGGCAAATTGACCCCGAATGTGTTACGTTTAAAGCCAAATAAAATAAAAAATATCATACTTACGAGAAATCTGACTGCGCCATTCGAATTTTCTGATCAAAATACATAAGAAACAGTGAAAGAAGCTGCCGAATTCCACTTTTCATTTTTTGGGGTCAAAAAACACCAAAGGGGTTAACCTTACGTTTTTTTCAAAAATCTTAAAAAATTTAGGTGGCCTTTTTATTACTTAAATCGACGTACTTAGATGCCTACTGCTGGATTCAGCCCTCAGAACCTCGCGGAATCAATCAAAACAGTGTAAAATCGCGAAACAAATGGATGGCAAATTGACCCCGAATGTGTTACGTTTAAAGCCAAATAAAATAAAAAATATCATACTTACGAGAAATCTGACTGCGCCATTCGAATTTTCTGATCAAAATACATAAGAATCAGTGAAAGAAGCTGCCGAATTCCACTTTTCATTTTTTGGGGTCAAAAAACACCAAAGGGGTTAACCTTACGTTTTTTTCAAAAATCTTAAAAAATTTAGGTGGCCTTTTTATTACTTAAATCGACGTACTTAGATGCCTACTGCGGGATTCAGCCCTCAGAACCTCGCGGAATCAATCAAAACAGTGTAAAATCGCGAAACAAATGGATGGCAAATTGACCCCGAATGTGTTACGTTTAAAGCCAAATAAAATAAAAAATATCATACTTACGAGAAATCTGACTGCGCCATTCGAATTTTCTGATCAAAATACATAAGAAACAGTGAAAGAAGCTGCCGAATTCCACTTTTCATTTTTTGGGGTCAAAAAACACCAAAGGGGTTAACCTTACGTTTTTTTCAAAAATCTTAAAAAATTTAGGTGGCCTTTTTATTACTTAAATCGACGTACTTAGATGCCTACTGCTGGATTCAGCCCTCAGAACCTCGCGGAATCAATCAAAACAGTGTAAAATCGCGAAACAAATGGATGGCAAATTGACCCCGAATGTGTTACGTTTAAAGCCAAATAAAATAAAAAATATCATACTTACGAGAAATCTGACTGCGCCATTCGAATTTTCTGATCAAAATACATAAGAAACAGTGAAAGAAGCTGCCGAATTCCACTTTTCATTTTTTGGGGTCAAAAAACACCAAAGGGGTTAACCTTACGTTTTTTTCAAAAATCTTAAAAAATTTAGGTGGCCTTTTTATTACTTAAATCGACGTACTTAGATGCCTACTGCTGGATTCAGCCCTCAGAACCTCGCGGAATCAATCAAAACAGTGTAAAATCGCGAAACAAATGGATGGCAAATTGACCCCGAATGTGTTACGTTTAAAGCCAAATAAAATAAAAAATATCATACTTACGAGAAATCTGACTGCGCCATTCGAATTTTCTGATCAAAATACATAAGAAACAGTGAAAGAAGCTGCCGAATTCCACTTTTCATTTTTTGGGGTCAAAAAACACCAAAGGGGTTAACCTTACGTTTTTTTCAAAAATCTTAAAAAATTTAGGTGGCCTTTTTATTACTTAAATCGACGTACTTAGATGCCTACTGCTGGATTCAGCCCTCAGAACCTCGCGGAATCAATCAAAACAGTGTAAAATCGCGAAACAAATGGATGGCAAATTGACCCCGAATGTGTTACGTTTAAAGCCAAATAAAATAAAAAATATCATACTTACGAGAAATCTGACTGCGCCATTCGAATTTTCTGATCAAAATACATAAGAAACAGTGAAAGAAGCTGCCGAATTCCACTTTTCATTTTTTGGGGTCAAAAAACACCAAAGGGGTTAACCTTACGTTTTTTTCAAAAATCTTAAAAAATTTAGGTGGCCTTTTTATTACTTAAATCGACGTACTTAGATGCCTACTGCTGGATTCAGCCCTCAGAACCTCGCGGAATCAATCAAAACAGTGTAAAATCGCGAAACAAATGGATGGCAAATTGACCCCGAATGTGTTACGTTTAAAGCCAAATAAAATAAAAAATATCATACTTACGAGAAATCTGACTGCGCCATTCGAATTTTCTGATCAAAATACATAAGAAACAGTGAAAGAAGCTGCCGAATTCCACTTTTCATTTTTTGGGGTCAAAAAACACCAAAGGGGTTAACCTTACGTTTTTTTTCAAAAATCTTAAAAAATTTAGGTGGCCTTTTTATTACTTAAATCGACGTACTTAGATGCCTACTGCTGGATTCAGCGCTCAGAACCTCGCGGAATCAATCAAAACAGTGTAAAATCGCGAAACAAATGGATGGCAAATTGACCCCGAATGTGTTACGTTTAAAGCCAAATAAAATAAAAAATATCATACTTACGAGAAATCTGACCGCGCCATTCGAATTTTCTGATCAAAATACATAAGAAACAGTGAAAGAAGCTGCCGAATTCCACTTTTCATTTTTTGGGGTCAAAAAACACCAAAGGGGTTAACCTTACGTTTTTTTCAAAAACCTTAAAAAATTTAGGTGGCCTTTTTATTACTTAAATCGACGTACTTAGATGCCTACTGCTGGATTCAGCCCTCAGAACCTCGCGGAATCAATCAAAACAGTGTAAAATCGCGAAACAAATGGATGGCAAATTGACCCCGAATGTGTTACGTTTAAAGCCAAATATAATAAAAACTATCATACTTACGAGAAATCTGACTGCACCAATTGAATTTTCTGATCAAAATACATAAGAAACAGTGAAAGAAGCTGCCGAATTCCACTTTTCATTTTTTGGGGTCAAAAAACACCAAAGGGGTTAACCTTACGTTTTTTTCAAAAATCTTAAAAAATTTAGGTGGCCTTTTTATTACTTAAATCGACGTACTTAGATGCCTACTGCTGGATTCAGCCCTCAGAACCTCGCGGAATCAATCAAAACAGTGTAAAATCGCGAAACAAATGGATGGCAAATTGACCCCGAATGTGTTACGTTTAAAGCCAAATAAAATAAAAAATATCATACTTACGAGAAATCTGATTGCGCCATTCGAATTTTCTGATCAAAATACATAAGAAACAGTGAAAGAAGCTGCCGAATTCCACTTTTCATTTTTTGGGTCAAAAAACACCAAAGGGTTACGTTTTTTTTCAAAAATCTTAAAAAATTTAGGTGGCCTTTTTATTACTTAAATCGACGTACTTAGATGCCTACTGCTGGATTCAGCCCTCAGAACCTCGCGGAATCAATCAAAACAGTGTAAAATCGCGAAACAAATGGATGGCAAATTGACCCCGAATGTGTTACGTTTAAAGCCAAATAAAATAAAAAATATCATGCTTACGAGAAATCTGACTGCGCCATTCGAATTTTCTGATCAAAATACATAAGAAACAGTGAAAGAAGCTGCCGAATTCCACTTTTCATTTTTTGGGGTCAAAAAACACCAAAGGGGTTAACCTTACGTTTTTTTCAAAAATCTTAAAAAATTTAGGTGGCCTTTTTATTACTTAAATCGACGTACTTAGATGCCTACTGCGGGATTCAGCCCTCAGAACCTCGCGGAATCAATCAAAACAGTGTAAAATCGCGAAACAAATGGATGGCAAATTGACCCCGAATGTGTTACGTTTAAAGCCAAATAAAATAAAAAATATCATACTTACGAGAAATCTGACTGCGCCATTCGAATTTTCTGATCAAAATACATAAGAAACAGTGAAAGAAGCTGCCGAATTCCACTTTTCATTTTTTGGGGTCAAAAAACACCAAAGGGGTTAACCTTACGTTTTTTTTCAAAAATCTTAAAAAATTTAGGTGGCCTTTTTATTACTTAAATCGACGTACTTAGATGCCTACTGCTGGATTCAGCCCTCAGAACCTCGCGGAATCAATCAAAACAGTGTAAAATCGCGAAACAAATGGATGGCAAATTGACCCCGAATGTGTTACGTTTAAAGCCAAATAAAATAAAAAATATCATACTTACGAGAAATCTGACTGCGCCATTCGAATTTTCTGATCAAAATACATAAGAAACAGTGAAAGAAGCTGCCGAATTCCACTTTTCATTTTTTGGGGTCAAAAAACACCAAAGGGGTTAACCTTACGTTTTTTTCAAAAATCTTAAAAAATTTAGGTGGCCTTTTTATTACTTAAATCGACGTACTTAGATGCCTACTGCTGGATTCAGCCCTCAGAACCTCGCGGAATCAATCAAAACAGTGTAAAATCGCGAAACAAATGGATGGCAAATTGACCCCGAATGTGTTACGTTTAAAGCCAAATAAAATAAAAAATATCATACTTACGAGAAATCTGACTGCGCCATTCGAATTTTCTGATCAAAATACATAAGAAACAGTGAAAGAAGCTGCCGAATTCCACTTTTCATTTTTTGGGGTCAAAAAACACCAAAGGGGTTAACCTTACGTTTTTTTTCAAAAATCTTAAAAAATTTAGGTGGCCTTTTTATTACTTAAATCGACGTACTTAGATGCCTACTGCTGGATTCAGCCCTCAGAACCTCGCGGAATCAATCAAAACAGTGTAAAATCGCGAAACAAATGGATGGCAAATTGACCCCGAATGTGTTACGTTTAAAGCCAAATAAAATAAAAAATATCATACTTACGAGAAATCTGACTGCGCCATTCGAATTTTCTGATCAAAATACATAAGAAACAGTGAAAGAAGCTGCCGAATTCCACTTTTCATTTTTTGGGGTCAAAAAACACCAAAGGGGTTAACCTTACGTTTTTTTCAAAAATCTTAAAAAATTTAGGTGGCCTTTTTATTACTTAAATCGACGTACTTAGATGCCTACTGCTGGATTCAGCCCTCAGAACCTCGCGGAATCAATCAAAACAGTGTAAAATCGCGAAACAAATGGATGGCAAATTGACCCCGAATGTGTTACGTTTAAAGCCAAATAAAATAAAAAATATCATACTTACGAGAAATCTGACTGCGTCATTCGAATTTTCTGATCAAAATACATAAGAAACAGTGAAAGAAGCTGCCGAATTCCACTTTTCATTTTTTGGGGTCAAAAAACACCAAAGGGGTTAACCTTACGTTTTTTTCAAAAATCTTAAAAAATTTAGGTGGCCTTTTTATTACTTAAATCGACGTACTTAGATGCCTACTGCTGGATTCAGCCCTCAGAACCTCGCGGAATCAATCAAAACAGTGTAAAATCGCGAAACAAATGGATGGCAAATTGACCCCGAATGTGTTACGTTTAAAGCCAAATAAAATAAAAAATATCATACTTACGAGAAATCTGACTGCGCCATTCGAATTTTCTGATCAAAATACATAAGAAACAGTGAAAGAAGCTGCCGAATTCCACTTTTCATTTTTTGGGGTCAAAAAACACCAAAGGGGTTAACCTTACGTTTTTTTCAAAAATCTTAAAAAATTTAGGTGGCCTTTTTATTACTTAAATCGACGTACTTAGATGCCTACTGCTGGATTCAGCCCTCAGAACCTCGCGGAATCAATCAAAACAGTGTAAAATCGCGAAACAAATGGATGGCAAATTGACCCCGAATGTGTTACGTTTAAAGCCAAATAAAATAAAAAATATCATACTTACGAGAAATCTGACTGCGCCATTCGAATTTTCTGATCAAAATACATAAGAAACAGTGAAAGAAGCTGCCGAATTCCACTTTTCATTTTTTGGGGTCAAAAAACACCAAAGGGGTTAACCTTACGTTTTTTTCAAAAATCTTAAAAAATTTAAGTGGCCTTTTTATTACTTAAATCGACGTACTTAGATGCCTACTGCTGGATTCAGCCCTCAGAACCTCGCGGAATCAATCAAAACAGTGTAAAATCGCGAAACAAATGGATGGCAAATTGACCCCGAATGTGTTACGTTTAAAGCCAAATAAAATAAAAAATATCATACTTACGAGAAATCTGACTGCGCCATTCGAATTTTCTGATCAAAATACATAAGAAACAGTGAAAGAAGCTGCCGAATTCCACTTTTCATTTTTTGGGGTCAAAAAACACCAAAGGGGTTAACCTTACGTTTTTTTCAAAAATCTTAAAAAATTTAGGTGGCCTTTTTATTACTTAAATCGACGTACTTAGATGCCTACTGCTGGATTCAGCCCTCAGAACCTCGCGGAATCAATCAAAACAGTGTAAAATCGCGAAACAAATGGATGGCAAATTGACCCCGAATGTGTTACGTTTAAAGCCAAATAAAATAAAAAATATCATACTTACGAGAAATCTGACTGCGCCATTCGAATTTTCTGATCAAAATACATAAGAAACAGTGAAAGAAGCTGCCGAATTCCACTTTTCATTTTTTGGGGTCAAAAAACACCAAAGGGGTTAACCTTACGTTTTTTTCAAAAATCTTAAAAAATTTAGGTGGCCTTTTTATTACTTAAATCGACGTACTTAGATGCCTACTGCTGGATTCAGCCCTCAGAACCTCGCGGAATCAATCAAAACAGTGTAAAATCGCGAAACAAATGGATGGCAAATTGACCCCGAATGTGTTACGTTTAAAGCCAAATAAAATAAAAAATATCATACTTACGAGAAATCTGACTGCGCCATTCGAATTTTCTGATCAAAATACATAAGAAACAGTGAAAGAAGCTGCCGAATTCCACTTTTCATTTTTTGGGGTCAAAAAACACCAAAGGGGTGCACCTTACGTTTTTTTCAAAAATCTTAAAAAATTTAGGTGGCCTTTTTATTACTTAAATCGACGTACTTAGATGCCTACTGCTGGATTCAGCCCTCAGAACCTCGCGGAATCAATCAAAACAGTGTAAAATCGCGAAACAAATGGATGGCAAATTGACCCCGAATGTGTTACGTTTAAAGCCAAATAAAATAAAAAATATCATACTTACGAGAAATCTGACTGCGCCATTCGAATTTTCTGATCAAAATACATAAGAAACAGTGAAAGAAGCTGCCGAATTCCACTTTTCATTTTTTGGGGTCAAAAAACACCAAAGGGGTTAACCTTACGTTTTTTTCAAAAATCTTAAAAAATTTAGGTGGCCTTTTTATTACTTAAATCGACGTACTTAGATGCCTACTGCTGGATTCAGCCCTCAGAACCTCGCGGAATCAATCAAAACAGTGTAAAATCGCGAAACAAATGGATGGCAAATTGACCCCGAATGTGTTACGTTTAAAGCCAAATAAAATAAAAAATATCATACTTACGAGAAATCTGACTGCGCCATTCGAATTTTCTGATCAAAATACATAAGAAACAGTGAAAGAAGCTGCCGAATTCCACTTTTCATTTTTTGGGGTCAAAAAACACCAAAGGGGTTAACCTTACGTTTTTTTTCAAAAATCTTAAAAAATTTAGGTGGCCTTTTTATTACTTAAATCGACGTACTTAGATGCCTACTGCTGGATTCAGCCCTCAGAACCTCGCGGAATCAATCAAAACAGTGTAAAATCGCGAAACAAATGGATGGCAAATTGACCCCGAATGTGTTACGTTTAAAGCCAAATAAAATAAAAAATATCATACTTACGAGAAATCTGACTGCGCCATTCGAATTTTCTGATCAAAATACATAAGAAACAGTGAAAGAAGCTGCCGAATTCCACTTTTCATTTTTTGGGGTCAAAAAACACCAAAGGGGTTAACCTTACGTTTTTTTCAAAAATCTTAAAAAATTTAGGTGGCCTTTTTATTACTTAAATCGACGTACTTAGATGCCTACTGCTGGATTCAGCCCTCAGAACCTCGCGGAATCAATCAAAACAGTGTAAAATCGCGAAACAAATGGATGGCAAATTGACCCCGAATGTGTTACGTTTAAAGCCAAATAAAATAAAAAATATCATACTTACGAGAAATCTGACTGCGCCATTCGAATTTTCTGATCAAAATACATAAGAAACAGTGAAAGAAGCTGCCGAATTCCACTTTTCATTTTTTGGGGTCAAAAAACACCAAAGGGGTTAACCTTACGTTTTTTTTCAAAAATCTTAAAAAATTTAGGTCGCCTTTTTATTACTTAAATCGACGTACTTAGATGCCTACTGCTGGATTCAGCGCTCAGAACCTCGCGGAATCAATCAAAACAGTGTAAAATCGCGAAACAAATGGATGGCAAATTGACCCCGAATGTGTTACGTTTAAAGCCAAATAAAATAAAAAATATCATACTTACGAGAAATCTGACTGCGCCATTCGAATTTTCTGATCAAAATACATAAGAAACAGTGAAAGAAGCTGCCGAATTCCACTTTTCATTTTTTGGGGTCAAAAAACACCAAAGGGGTTAACCTTACGTTTTTTTCAAAAATCTTAAAAAATTTAGGTGGCCTTTTTATTACTTAAATCGACGTACTTAGATGCCTACTGCTGGATTCAGCCCTCAGAACCTCGCGGAATCAATCAAAACAGTGTAAAATCGCGAAACAAATGGATGGCAAATTGACCCCGAATGTGTTACGTTTAAAGCCAAACAAAATAAAAAATATCATACTTACGAGAAATCTGACTGCGCCATTCGAATTTTCTGATCAAAATACATAAGAAACAGTGAAAGAAGCTGCCGAATTCCACTTTTCATTTTTTGGGGTCAAAAAACACCAAAGGGGTTAACCTTACGTTTTTTTCAAAAATCTTAAAAAATTTAGGTGGCCTTTTTATTACTTAAATCGACGTACTTAGATGCCTACTGCTGGATTCAGCCCTCAGAACCTCGCGGAATCAATCAAAACAGTGCAAAATCGCGAAACAAATGGATGGCAAATTGACCCCGAATGTGTTACGTTTAAAGCCAAATAAAATAAAAAATATCATACTTACGAGAAATCTGACTGCGCCATTCGAATTTTCTGATCAAAATACATAAGAAACAGTGAAAGAAGCTGCCGAATTCCACTTTTCATTTTTTGGGGTCAAAAAACACCAAAGGGGTTAACCTTACGTTTTTTTCAAAAATCTTAAAAAATTTAGGTGGCCTTTTTATTACTTAAATCGACGTACTTAGATGCCTACTGCTGGATTCAGCCCTCAGAACCTCGCGGAATCAATCAAAACAGTGTAAAATCGCGAAACAAATGGATGGCAAATTGACCCCGAATGTGTTACGTTTAAAGCCAAATAAAATAAAAAAAATCATACTTACGAGAAATCTGACTGCGCCATTCGAATTTTCTGATCAAAATACATAAGAAACAGTGAAAGAAGCTGCCGAATTCCACTTTTCATTTTTTGGGGTCAAAAAACACCAAAGGGGTTAACCTTACGTTTTTTTCAAAAATCTTAAAAAATTTAGGTGGCCTTTTTATTACTTAAATCGACGTACTTAGATGCCTACTGCTGGATTCAGCCCTCAGAACCTCGCGGAATCAATCAAAACAGTGCAAAATCGCGAAACAAATGGATGGCAAATTGACCCCGAATGTGTTACGTTTAAAGCCAAATAAAATAAAAAATATCATACTTACGAGAAATCTGACTGCGCCATTCGAATTTTCTGATCAAAATACATAAGAAACAGTGAAAGAAGCTGCCGAATTCCACTTTTCATTTTTTGGGGTCAAAAAACACCAAAGGGGTTAACCTTACGTTTTTTTTCAAAAATCTTAAAAAATTTAGGTGGCCTTTTTATTACTTAAATCGACGTACTTAGATGCCTACTGCTGGATTCAGCCCTCAGAACCTCGCGGAATCAATCAAAACAGTGTAAAATCGCGAAACAAATGGATGGCAAATTGACCCCGAATGTGTTACGTTTAAAGCCAAATAAAATAAAAAATATCATACTTACGAGAAATCTGACTGCGCCAGTCGAATTTTCTGATCAAAATACATAAGAAACAGTGAAAGAAGCTGCCGAATTCCACTTTTCATTTTTTGGGGTCAAAAAACACCAAAGGGGTTAACCTTACGTTTTTTTTCAAAAATCTTAAAAAATTTAGGTGGCCTTTTTATTACTTAAATCGACGTACTTAGATGCCTACTGCTGGATTCAGCCCTCAGAACCTCGCGGAATCAATCAAAACAGTGTAAAATCGCGAAACAAATGGATGGCAAATTGACCCCGAATGTGTTACGTTTAAAGCCAAATAAAATAAAAAATATCATACTTACGAGAAATCTGACTGCGCCATTCGAATTTTCTGATCAAAATACATAAGAAACAGTGAAAGAAGCTGCCGAATTCCACTTTTCATTTTTTGGGGTCAAAAAACACCAAAGGGGTTAACCTTACGTTTTTTTCAAAAATCTTAAAAAATTTAGGTGGCCTTTTTATTACTTAAATCGACGTACTTAGATGCCTACTGCTGGATTCAGCCCTCAGAACCTCGCGGAATCAATCAAAACAGTGTAAAATCGCGAAACAAATGGATGGCAAATTGACCCCGAATGTGTTACGTTTAAAGCCAAATAAAATAAAAAATATCATACTTACGAGAAATCTGACTGCGCCATTCGAATTTTCTGATCAAAATACATAAGAAACAGTGAAAGAAGCTGCCGAATTCCACTTTTCATTTTTTGGGGTCAAAAAACACCAAAGGGGTTAACCTTACGTTTTTTTCAAAAATCTTAAAAAATTTAGGTGGCCTTTTTATTACTTAAATCGACGTACTTAGATGCCTACTGCTGGATTCAGCCCTCAGAACCTCGCGGAATCAATCAAAACAGTGTAAAATCGCGAAACAAATGGATGGCAAATTGACCCCGAATGTGTTACGTTTAAAGCCAAATATAATAAAAAATATCATACTTACGAGAAATCTGACTGCACCAATTGAATTTTCTGATCAAAATACATAAGAAACAGTGAAAGAAGCTGCCGAATTCCACTTTTCATTTTTTGGGGTCAAAAAACACCAAAGGGGTTAACCTTACGTTTTTTTCAAAAATCTTAAAAAATTTAGGTGGCCTTTTTATTACTTAAATCGACGTACTTAGATGCCTACTGCTGGATTCAGCCCTAAGAACCTCGCGGAATCAATCAAAACAGTGTAAAATCGCGAAACAAATGGATGGCAAATTGACCCCGAATGTGTTACGTTTAAAGCCAAATAAAATAAAAAATATCATACTTACGAGAAATCTGACTGCGCCATTCGAATTTTCTGATCAAAATACATAAGAAACAGTGAAAGAAGCTGCCGAATTCCACTTTTCATTTTTTGGGGTCAAAAAACACCAAAGGGGTTAACCTTACGTTTTTTTCAAAAATCTTAAAAAATTTAGGTGGCCTTTTTATTACTTAAATCGACGTACTTAGATGCCTACTGCTGGATTCAGCCCTCAGAACCTCGCGGAATCAATCAAAACAGTGTAAAATCGCGAAACAAATGGATGGCAAATTGACCCCGAATGTGTTACGTTTAAAGCCAAATAAAATAAAAAATATCATACTTACGAGAAATCTGACTGCGCCATTCGAATTTTCTGATCAAAATACATAAGAAACAGTGAAAGAAGCTGCCGAATTCCACTTTTCATTTTTTGGGGTCAAAAAACACCAAAGGGGTTAACCTTACGTTTTTTTCAAAAATCTTAAAAAATTTAGGTGGCCTTTTTATTACTTAAATCGACGTACTTAGATGCCTACTGCTGGATTCAGCCCTCAGAACCTCGCGGAATCAATCAAAACAGTGTAAAATCGCGAAACAAATGGATGGCAAATTGACCCCGAATGTGTTACGTTTAAAGCCAAATAAAATAAAAAATATCATACTTACGAGAAATCTGACTGCGCCATTCGAATTTTCTGATCAAAATACATAAGAAACAGTGAAAGAAGCTGCCGAATTCCACTTTTCATTTTTTGGGGTCAAAAAACACCAAAGGGGTTAACCTTACGTTTTTTTCAAAAATCTTAAAAAATTTAGGTGGCCTTTTTATTACTTAAATCGACGTACTTAGATGCCTACTGCTGGATTCAGCCCTCAGAACCTCGCGGAATCAATCAAAACAGTGTAAAATCGCGAAACAAATGGATGGCAAATTGACCCCGAATGTGTTACGTTTAAAGCCAAATAAAATAAAAAATATCATACTTACGAGAAATCTGACTGCGCCATTTGAATTTTCTGATCAAAATACATAAGAAACAGTGAAAGAAGCTGCCGAATTCCACTTTTCATTTTTTGGGGTCAAAAAACACCAAAGGGGTTAACCTTACGTTTTTTTCAAAAATCTTAAAAAATTTAGGTGGCCTTTTTATTACTTAAATCGACGTACTTAGATGCCTACTGCTGGATTCAGCCCTCAGAACCTCGCGGAAACAATCAAAACAGTGTAAAATCGCGAAACAAATGGATGGCAAATTGACCCCGAATGTGTTACGTTTAAAGCCAAATAAAATAAAAAATATCATACTTACGAGAAATCTAACTGCGCCATTCGAATTTTCTGATCAAAATACATAAGAAATAGTGAAAGAAGCTGCCGAATTCCACTTTTCATTTTTTGGGGTCAAAAAACACCAAAGGGGTTAACCTTACGTTTTTTTCAAAAATCTTAAAAAATTTAGGTGGCCTTTTTATTACTTAAATCGACGTACTTAGATGCCTACTGCTGGATTCAGCCCTCAGAACCTCGCGGAATCAATCAAAACAGTGTAAAATCGCGAAACAAATGGATGGCAAATTGACCCCGAATGTGTTACGTTTAAAGCCAAATAAAATAAAAAATATCATACTTACGAGAAATCTGACTGCGCCATTCGAATTTTCTGATCAAAATACATAAGAAACAGTGAAAGAAGCTGCCGAATTCCACTTTTCATTTTTTGGGGTCAAAAAACACCAAAGGGGTTAACCTTACGTTTTTTTCAAAAATCTTAAAAAATTTAGGTGGCCTTTTTATTACTTAAATCGACGTACTTAGATGCCTACTGCTGGATTCAGCCCTCAGAACCTCGCGGAATCAATCAAAACAGTGTAAAATCGCGAAACAAATGGATGGCAAATTGACCCCGAATGTGTTACGTTTAAAGCCAAATAAAATAAAAAATATCATACTTACGAGAAATCTGACTGCGCCATTCGAATTTTCTGATCAAAATACATAAGAAACAGTGAAAGAAGCTGCCGAATTCCACTTTTCATTTTTTGGGGTCAAAAAACACCAAAGGGGTTAACCTTACGTTTTTTTCAAAAATCTTAAAAAATTTAGGTGGCCTTTTTATTACTTAAATCGACGTACTTAGATGCCTACTGCTGGATTCAGCCCTCAGAACCTCGCGGAATCAATCAAAACAGTGTAAAATCGCGAAACAAATGGATGGCAAATTGACCCCGAATGTGTTAGGTTTAAAGCCAAATAAAATAAAAAATATCATACTTACGAGAAATCTGACTGCGCCATTCGAATTTTCTGATCAAAATACATAAGAAACAGTGAAAGAAGCTGCCGAATTCCACTTTTCATTTTTTGGGGTCAAAAAACACCAAAGGGGTTAACCTTACGTTTTTTTCAAAAATCTTAAAAAATTTAGGTGGCCTTTTTATTACTTAAATCGACGTACTTAGATGCCTACTGCTGGATTCAGCCCTCAGAACCTCGCGGAATCAATCAAAACAGTGTAAAATCGCGAAACAAATGGATGGCAAATTGACCCCGAATGTGTTACGTTTAAAGCCAAATAAAATAAAAAATATCATACTTACGAGAAATCTGACTGCGCCATTCGAATTTTCTGATCAAAATACATAAGAAACAGTGAAAGAAGCTGCCGAATTCCACTTTTCATTTTTTGGGGTCAAAAAACACCAAAGGGGTTAACCTTACGTTTTTTTCAAAAATCTTAAAAAATTTAGGTGGCCTTTTTATTACTTAAATCGACGTACTTAGATGCCTACTGCTGGATTCAGCCCTCAGAACCTCGCGGAATCAATCAAAACAGTGTAAAATCGCGAAACAAATGGATGGCAAATTGACCCCGAATGTGTTACGTTTAAAGCCAAATAAAATAAAAAATATCATACTTACGAGAAATCTAACTGCGCCATTCGAATTTTCTGATCAAAATAAATAAGAAACAGTGAAAGAAGCTGCCGAATTCCACTTTTCATTTTTTGGGGTCAAAAAACACCAAAGGGGTTAACCTTACGTTTTTTTCAAAAATCTTAAAAAATTTAGGTGGCCTTTTTATTACTTAAATCGACGTACTTAGATGCCTACTGCTGGATTCAGCCCTCAGAACCTCGCGGAATCAATCAAAACAGTGTAAAATCGCGAAACAAATGGATGGCAAATTGACCCCGAATGTGTTACGTTTAAAGCCAAATAAAATAAAAAATATCATACTTACGAGAAATCTGACTGCGCCATTCGAATTTTCTGATCAAAATACATAAGAAACAGTGAAAGAAGCTGCCGAATTCCACTTTTCATTTTTTGGGGTCAAAAAACACCAAAGGGGTTAACCTTACGTTTTTTTCAAAAATCTTAAAAAATTTAAGTGGCCTTTTTATTACTTAAATCGACGTACTTAGATGCCTACTGCTGGATTCAGCCCTCAGAACCTCGCGGAATCAATCAAAACAGTGTAAAATCGCGAAACAAATGGATGGCAAATTGACCCCGAATGTGTTACGTTTAAAGCCAAATAAAATAAAAAATATCATACTTACGAGAAATCTGATTGCGCCATTCGAATTTTCTGATCAAAATACATAAGAAACAGTGAAAGAAGCTGCCGAATTCCACTTTTCATTTTTTGGGGTCAAAAAACACCAAAGGGGTTAACCTTACGTTTTTTTCAAAAATCTTAAAAAATTTAGGTGGCCTTTTTATTACTTAAATCGACGTACTTAGATGCCTACTGCTGGATTCAGCCCTCAGAACCTCGCGGAATCAATCAAAACAGTGTAAAATCGCGAAACAAATGGATGGCAAATTGACCCCGAATGTGTTACGTTTAAAGCCAAATAAAATAAAAAATATCATACTTACGAGAAATCTGACTGCGCCATTCGAATTTTCTGCTCAAAATACATAAGAAACAGTGAAAGAAGCTGCCGAATTCCACTTTTCATTTTTTGGGGTCAAAAAACACCAAAGGGGTTAACCTTACGTTTTTTTCAAAAATCTTAAAAAATTTAGGTGGCCTTTTTATTACTTAAATCGACGTACTTAGATGCCTACTGCTGGATTCAGCCCTCAGAACCTCGCGGAATCAATCAAAACAGTGTAAAATCGCGAAACAAATGGATGGCAAATTGACCCCGAATGTGTTACGTTTAAAGCCAAATAAAATAAAAAATATCATACTTACGAGAAATCTGACTGCGCCATTCGAATTTTCTGATCAAAATACATAAGAAACAGTGAAAGAAGCTGCCGAATTCCACTTTTCATTTTTTGGGGTCAAAAAACACCAAAGGGGTTAACCTTACGTTTTTTTCAAAAATCTTAAAAAATTTAGGTGGCCTTTTTATTACTTAAATGGACGTACGTAGATGCCTACTGCTGGATTCAGCCCTCAGAACCTCGCGGAATCAATCAAAACAGTGTAAAATCGCGAAACAAATGGATGGCAAATTGACCCCGAATGTGTTACGTTTAAAGCCAAATAAAATAAAAAATATCATGCTTACGAGAAATCTGACTGCGCCATTCGAATTTTCTGATCAAAATACATAAGAAACAGTGAAAGAAGCTGCCGAATTCCACTTTTCATTTTTTGGGGTCAAAAAACACCAAAGGGGTTAACCTTACGTTTTTTTCAAAAATCTTAAAAAATTTAGGTGGCCTTTTTATTACTTAAATCGACGTACGTAGATGCCTACTGCTGGATTCAGCCCTCAGAACCTCGCGGAATCAATCAAAACAGTGTAAAATCGCGAAACAAATGGATGGCAAATTGACCCCGAATGTGTTACGTTTAAAGCCAAATAAAATAAAAAATATCATACTTACGAGAAATCTGACTGCGCCATTCGAATTTTCTGATCAAAATACATAAGAAACAGTGAAAGAAGCTGCCGAATTCCACTTTTCATTTTTTGGGGTCAAAAAACACCAAAGGGGTTAACCTTACGTTTTTTTCAAAAATCTTAAAAAATTTAGGTGGCCTTTTTATTACTTAAATCGACGTACTTAGATGCCTACTGCTGGATTCAGCCCTCAGAACCTCGCGGAATCAATCAAAACAGTGTAAAATCGCGAAACAAATGGATGGCAAATTGACCCCGAATGTGTTACGTTTAAAGCCAAATAAAATAAAAAATATCATACTTACGAGAAATCTGACTGCGCCATTCGAATTTTCTGATCAAAATACATAAGAAACAGTGAAAGAAGCTGCCGAATTCCACTTTTCATTTTTTGGGGTCAAAAAACACCAAAGGGGTTAACCTTACGTTTTTTTCAAAAATCTTAAAAAATTTAGGTGGCCTTTTTATTACTTAAATGGACGTACGTAGATGCCTACTGCTGGATTCAGCCCTCAGAACCTCGCGGAATCAATCAAAACAGTGTAAAATCGCGAAACAAATGGATGGCAAATTGACCCCGAATGTGTTACGTTTAAAGCCAAATAAAATAAAAAATATCATGCTTACGAGAAATCTGACTGCGCCATTCGAATTTTCTGATCAAAATACATAAGAAACAGTGAAAGAAGCTGCCGAATTCCACTTTTCATTTTTTGGGGTCAAAAAACACCAAAGGGGTTAACCTTACGTTTTTTTCAAAAATCTTAAAAAATTTAGGTGGCCTTTTTATTACTTAAATCGACGTACGTAGATGCCTACTGCTGGATTCAGCCCTCAGAACCTCGCGGAATCAATCAAAACAGTGTAAAATCGCGAAACAAATGGATGGCAAATTGACCCCGAATGTGTTACGTTTAAAGCCAAATAAAATAAAAAATATCATACTTACGAGAAATCTGACTGCGCCATTCGAATTTTCTGATCAAAATACATAAGAAACAGTGAAAGAAGCTGCCGAATTCCACTTTTCATTTTTTGGGGTCAAAAAACACCAAAGGGGTTAACCCAGATAGCACAATAACGTATTTCGGACATATCCAGGACGAATATTTTTATCCAAACGAACGTACCACGTACGTACTGGTATGCAAGTTGCACGTACTGTTTACGTACCCAGTACGTACTTTATGCACAGTGTTGTACAAATAAGGTACCTCCATTATTCGTACAAATATGTACGCACTTTGTGCAAATATTGCACGTACCTAGTACGAAAGAGAACGTACCACGTTAGTAAGAGATTCGTACATAGTTTGCACGAAATGCTTATACAAATTTGTACATCTACGTTCGTAGGAGGTACGTACAAATTTGTACGAATTATGGAGGTACCTGATTCGCCTCAAACAACATTTTGATGCTGAAAAAAAACAAATTGCTTGTTAATTGCTTTGTTTTAAATTTTAAAAATAAAACAATTTTTTTAAACAATTAAAAAAATATATTTTATGACATTATATGTTCATTTAAATTTTTCATACATCAAATTCCTGATGGTAGTTTTTATTTATAATAATCACTTAATATTAAATTCAATTTTGATAATTAATTTTCTTCATTTGAATTATTTCTGATGGTGGTTCAGGTTTTTATTTGTAATAATCTGTAATATTAAATTCAATTTAGTAAATCAATTTTTTTTACTTACCTTCTGGACTGGGATTCGAACCCCTTACCCTCGTATTGCGAAGCTTCCACTCTACCTGCTCGGCCATGACGGATACACGCTTAAATTATGAGAATGCAGGTATAGTGAACAACCTGGGCGCACACAGAATGATAACTGATTTTTAATATATTATCACGTTTTTAATTACTAATAATTACTAGCCCCATACAGATTTATAACCTCAATTTTTAATAGCTATGAAAATATTTGCAAGATTTTAAACGAAAAACGTGGGAAACTTTTACTATTATGTAATTCATGCGCTTCATGTTTTTCGTTGATTAAATAAATATTTTCTTTTATATTTTAAAAACCCAAAACTTCGAAACGTGCACACACTTTTTAGAATTAAAATGTTTTAAAGTTATTACAAGTAACAAAATATCACAATTTGTGATAACTTAACAACATTTTAGTTCTGGTGTGTTTTTTGGGTTTTCTAAAATATTGATATGGTTAAGTTACACTATTTAAACCACGTATCAATTGAATTTAAAATAATTATTTTCTATTTTTTAGTTAGTGTATATAAAATTTTGCAATCGATTATAAACAATTATGACAGAAACACGTGGAAAATTTTTGGTTTATTTTAGTTTCTCTTTACCTGATCATATCTGAACAGGAAAATTGTTATACCTAATTACTAATAATATATCAATCTGTTTAATTGTAATTTTCTTCCATTATTTTTTTCATTTTGAATTTTCGTCACTTAGTCAGTAGCGGATCCAGACAATTGCCATAAGGGGAGAGCAGCAATATAGAAGTTTATTAAATATGAAAAATAAAAAGTAGTAATAATTCAAAAATAAATTTATATTTTGTTTTCTAACTAATTAAAATAGTTTTGGTGTAAAAATTGATATTTTTTAGCTCTAAGGGGAGGGGGTAATCGCCCCCCTTAATATAATTGTAATAAAATGTCTAGTGTTTATTTCTTAACATAACCGGAATGAATAATAATATGAAAATTATAAGAGAAAAGAGAAGAGTGATTCATAATGAATAGGATTCTTAGATGGATTCATATCAGGCCCGTGCACAGGATTTCTTCATGGAGGGGGGGAGTTACAAAAGAATATAAAATAAATACATCAATTATTATTAGTAAATAGTATTATACTTAGCTATACCAATAAACATAATTTAAACAGTTTATATAAAAACATATGTTTACGTTAATACAGCGGCGGATCCAGAAATTTTTCTGGGGGGGTTAGAATATAAATACCGAAAAATTTCAAATAAAACTTCCATTCAAACACACAAACACAAACAACACAGAAAACACTCAAATAGTACAAAAAACATATAAGGGGGCGTCCATTATAAATACGTGAGGTAATTTTGGCAAATTTTAGACAATCCCTCCCCCTTGGTGAGATGTCGTGAGATATGGCTCGACCCCTTCCCCACTCCTAATCTCACGTGAGATTTTTTTAAATGCGCATTTTTAGTGTAAATTTGTTAATCTGTGCTTTTATTAATATTTATATTTTATATTTATTTTAGGACTAGGTAAAACAAAAAAATTACGTGATATTTGCCGAAACCCCCCTCACCCCCACGTGAAATTTGGCTTGACCCCCTCTCCCCTAAATATTGCAACATGTAGACGGGCACGTGACCAGAATATAGGGCTTCTTGCTATACTTTGTATAGAATCCTAAAATTACATGATAATAATTTAAAAATAAAATATTTTGATAAAGTTTGAAAATGTTTTCGCCATATTGAGCTGCTCTAAAAAAAAGTCGATATTAGAAGTATGCGCTATTTTTCAAGATCTCTTGAAATATAGTTACCAATTCCCCATAAGAGCATTCAAATTTGCATCACCCTGTATGTACTTCAAATCACAACATTCGTATGTCCACGTAAAGTAGGTACATCGATGTGCATACTTCAAGTACAACACACGTATGTCCACGTGGAGTACATACCAAGTATGTATGTAAAATACCGGATATGTACTTCCACGTACTTCGAAGTACAATATACGTACGTCCACATGTAATACAATCCAGGTACGTACTTGAAAATACCAAACTTGTACGTTCACTTAAGGTAGATATTTGTACCTCGATGAAAATATCGGATTTGTACGTCCACTTCAAGTACATGATTGTACATCAATGTACGAGTACAACACACGTACGTCCACGTGACGGACATACTAGGTACGTGCTTGAAAATACCGGATTTGTACGTCCACTTTAGGTACATAATTGTACAACGATGTACGTACTTCAAAGTACCGAATATGTACGTTCACTTACGGTACATACTCGTACATACGATATACGTACTTCAAAGTACCAGCTACGTACGTCCATTTGAGGTTCATAAGTGTACATACGATGTACGTGCTTTAAAGTACGGCATACGTACGTCCACGCGAGGTACGTAAACGGATGTACATAAAATGGACGAAAAACGTATGAAATATGTACGTACTTACTTTTACGTACAGGTACGTACTTTGAAATACGTTATATGTACGCCCGAGTTTTGTACATGGACGAATGTCCATAAAATGAACGATATTTGTACGTACTGAGTACGAAGCGTGCTATTAGGGAACCTTACGTTTTTTTCAAAAATCTTAAAAAATTTAGGTGGCCTTTTTATTACTTAAATCGACGTACTTAGATGCCTACTGCTGGATTCAGCCCTCAGAACCTCGCGGAATCAATCAAAACAGTGTAAAATCGCGAAACAAATGGATGGCAAATTCACCCCGAATGTGTTACGTTTAAAGCCAAATAAAAAAAAAATATCATACTTACGAGAAATCTGACTGCGCCATTCGAATTTTCTGATCAAAATACATAAGAAACAGTGAAAGAAGCTGCCGAATTCCACTTTTCATTTTTTGGGGTCAAAAAACACCAAAGGGGTTAACCTTACGTTTTTTTCAAAAATCTTAAAAAATTTAGGTGGCCTTTTTATTACTTAAATCGACGTACTTAGATGCATACTGCTGGATTCAGCCCTCAGAACCTCGCGGAATCAATCAAAACAGTGTAAAATCGCGAAACAAATGGATGGCAAATTGACCCCGAATGTGTTACGTTTAAAGCCAAATAAAATAAAAAATATCATACTTACGAGAAATCTGACTGCGCCATTCGAATTTTTTGATCAAAATACATAAGAAACAGTGAAAGAAGCTGCCGAATTCCACTTTTCATTTTTTGGGGTCAAAAAACACCAAAGGGGTTAACCTTACGTTTTTTTTCAAAAATCTTAAAAAATTTAGGTGGCCTTTTTATTACTTAAATCGACGTACTTAGATGCCTACTGCTGGATTCAGCCCTCAGAACCTCGCGGAATCAATCAAAACAGTGTAAAATCGCGAAACAAATGGATGGCGAATTGACCCCGAATGTGTTATGTTTAAAGCCAAATAAAATAAAAAATATCATACTTACGAGTAATCTGACTGCGCCATTCGAATTTTCTGATCAAAATACATAAGAAACAGTGAAAGAAGCTGCCGAATTCCACTTTTCATTTTTTGGGGTCAAAAAACACCAAAGGGGTTAACCTTACGTTCTTTTCAAAAATCTTAAAAAATTTAGGTGGCCTTTTTATTACTTAAATCGACGTACTTAGATGCCTACTGCTGGATTCAGCCCTCAGAACCTCGCGGAATCAATCAAAACAGTGTAAAATCGCGAAACAAATGGATGGCAAATTGACCCCGAATGTGTTACGTTTAAAGCCAAATAAAATAAAAAATATCATACTTACGTGAAATCTGACTACGCCATTCGAATTTTCTGATCAAAATACATAAGAAACAGTGAAAGAAGCTGCCGAATTCCACTTTTCATTTTTTGGGGTCAAAAAACACCAAAGGGGTTAACCTTACGTTTTTTTCAAAAATCTTAAAAAATTTAGGTGGCCTTTTTATTACTTAAATCGACGTACTTAGATGCCTACTGCTGGATTCAGCCCTCAGAACCTCGCGGAATCAATCAAAACAGTGTAAAATCGCGAAACAAATGGATGGCAAATTGACCCCGAATGTGTTACGTTTAAAGCCAAATAAAATAAAAAATATCATACTTACGAGAAATCTGACTGCGCCATTTGAATTTTCTGATCAAAATACATAAGAAACAGTGAAAGAAGCTGCCGAATTCCACTTTTCATTTTTTGGGGTCAAAAAACACCAAAGGGGTTAACCTTACGTTTTTTTCAAAAATCTTAAAAAATTTAGGTGGCCTTTTTATTACTTAAATCGACGTACTTAGATGCCTACTGCTGGATTCAGCCCTCAGAACCTCGCGGAATCAATCAAAACAGTGTAAAATCGCGAAACAAATGGATGGCAAATTGACCCCGAATGTGTTACGTTTAAAGCCAAATAAAATAAAAAATATCATACTTACGAGAAATCTGATTGCGCCATTCGAATTTTCTGATCAAAATACATAAGAAACAGTGAAAGAAGCTGCCGAATTCCACTTTTCATTTTTTGGGGTCAAAAAACACCAAAGGGGTTAACCTTACGTTTTTTTCAAAAATCTTAAAAAATTTAGGTGGCCTTTTTATTACTTAAATCGACGTACTTAGATGCCTACTGCTGGATTCAGCCTTCAGAACCTCGCGGAATCAATCAAAACAGTGTAAAATCGCGAAACAAATGGATGGCAAATTGACCCCGAATGTGTTACGTTTAAAGCCATATAAAATAAAAAATATCATATTTACGAGACATCTGACTGCGCCATTCGAATTTTCTGCTCAAAATACATAAGAAACAGTGAAAGAAGCTGCCGAATTCCACTTTTCATTTTTTGGGGTCAAAAAACACCAAAGGGGTTAACCTTACGTTTTTTTCAAAAATCTTAAAAAATTTAGGTGGCCTTTTTATTACTTAAATCGACGTACTTAGATGCCTACTGCTGGATTCAGCCCTCAGAACCTCGCGGAATCAATCAAAACAGTGTAAAATCGCGAAACAAATGGATGGCAAATTGACCCCGAATGTGTTACGTTTAAAGCCAAATAAAATAAAAAATATCATACTTACGTGAAATCTGACTACGCCATTCGAATTTTCTGATCAAAATACATAAGAAACAGTGAAAGAAGCTGCCGAATTCCACTTTTCATTTTTTGGGGTCAAAAAACACCAAAGGGGTTAACCTTACGTTTTTTTCAAAAATCTTAAAAAATTTAGGTGGCCTTTTTATTACTTAAATCGACGTACTTAGATGCCTACTGCTGGATTCAGCCCTCAGAACCTCGCGGAATCAATCAAAACAGTGTAAAATCGCGAAACAAATGGATGGCAAATTGACCCCGAATGTGTTACGTTTAAAGCCAAATAAAATAAAAAATATCATACTTACGAGAAATCTGACTGCGCCATTTGAATTTTCTGATCAAAATACATAAGAAACAGTGAAAGAAGCTGCCGAATTCCACTTTTCATTTTTTGGGGTCAAAAAACACCAAAGGGGTTAACCTTACGTTTTTTTCAAAAATCTTAAAAAATTTAGGTGGCCTTTTTATTACTTAAATCGACGTACTTAGATGCCTACTGCTGGATTCAGCCCTCAGAACCTCGCGGAATCAATCAAAACAGTGTAAAATCGCGAAACAAATGGATGGCAAATTGACCCCGAATGTGTTACGTTTAAAGCCAAATAAAATAAAAAATATCATACTTACGAGAAATCTGATTGCGCCATTCGAATTTTCTGATCAAAATACATAAGAAACAGTGAAAGAAGCTGCCGAATTCCACTTTTCATTTTTTGGGGTCAAAAAACACCAAAGGGGTTAACCTTACGTTTTTTTCAAAAATCTTAAAAAATTTAGGTGGCCTTTTTATTACTTAAATCGACGTACTTAGATGCCTACTGCTGGATTCAGCCTTCAGAACCTCGCGGAATCAATCAAAACAGTGTAAAATCGCGAAACAAATGGATGGCAAATTGACCCCGAATGTGTTACGTTTAAAGCCATATAAAATAAAAAATATCATATTTACGAGACATCTGACTGCGCCATTCGAATTTTCTGCTCAAAATACATAAGAAACAGTGAAAGAAGCTGCCGAATTCCACTTTTCATTTTTTGGGGTCAAAAAACACCAAAGGGGTTAACCTTACGTTTTTTTCAAAAATCTTAAAAAATTTAGGTGGCCTTTTTATTACTTAAATCGACGTACTTAGATGCCTACTGCTGGATTCAGCCCTCAGAACCTCGCGGAATCAATCAAAACAGTGTAAAATCGCGAAACTAATGGATGGCAAATTGACCCCGAATGTGTTACGTTTAAAGCCAAATAAAATAAAAAATATCATACTTACGAGAAATCTGACTGCGCCATTCGAATTTTCTGATCAAAATACATAAGAAACAGTGAAAGAAGCTGCCGAATTCCACTTTTCATTTTTTGGGGTCAAAAAACACCAAAGGGGTTAACCTTACGTTTTTTTCAAAAATCTTAAAAAATTTAGGTGGCCTTTTTATTACTTAAATCGACGTACTTAGATGCCTACTGCTGGATTCAGCCCTCAGAACCTCGCGGAATCAATCAAAACAGTGTAAAATCGCGAAACAAATGGATGGCAAATTGACCCCGAATGTGTTACGTTTAAAGCCAAATAAAATAAAAAATATCATACTTACGTGAAATCTGACTACGCCATTCGAATTTTCTGATCAAAATACATAAGAAACAGTGAAAGAAGCTGCCGAATTCCACTTTTCATTTTTTGGGGTCAAAAAACACCAAAGGGGTTAACCTTACGTTTTTTTCAAAAATCTTAAAAAATTTAGGTGGCCTTTTTATTACTTAAATCGACGTACTTAGATGCGTACTGCTGGATTCAGCCCTCAGAACCTCGCGGAATCAATCAAAACAGTGTAAAATCGCGAAACTAATGGATGGCAAATTGACCCCGAATGTGTTACGTTTAAAGCCAAATAAAATAAAAAATATCATACTTACGAGAAATCTGACTGCGCCATTCGAATTTTCTGATCAAAATACATAAGAAACAGTGAAAGAAGCTGCCGAATTCCACTTTTCATTTTTTGGGGTCAAAAAACACCAAAGGGGTTAACCTTACGTTTTTTTCAAAAATCTTAAAAAATTTAGGTGGCCTTTTTATTACTTAAATCGACGTACTTAGATGCCTACTGCTGGATTCAGCTCTCAGAACCTCGCGGAATCAATCAAAACAGTGTAAAATCGCGAAACAAATGGATGGCAAATTGACCCCGAATGTGTTACGTTTAAAGCCAAATAATATAAAAAATATCATACTTACGAGAAATCTGACTGCGCCATTCGAATTTTCTGATCAAAATACATAAGAAACAGTGAAAGAAGCTGCCGAATTCCACTTTTCATTTTTTGGGGTCAAAAAACACCAAAGGGGTTAACCTTACGTTTTTTTCAAAAATCTTAAAAAATTTAGGTGGCCTTTTTATTACTTAAATCGACGTACTTAGATGCCTACTGCTGGATTCAGCCCTCAGAACTTCGCGGAATCAATCAAAACAGTGTAAAATCGCGAAACAAATGGATGGAAAATTGACCCCGAATGTGTTACGTTTAAAGCCAAGTAAAATAAAAAATATCATACTTACGAGAAATCTGACTGCGCCATTCGAATTTTCTGATCAAAATACATAAGAAACAGTGAAAGAAGCTGCCGAATTCCACTTTTCATTTTTTGGGGTCAAAAAACACCAAAGGGGTTAACCTTACGTTTTTTTCAAAAATCTTAAAAAATTTAGGTGGCCTTTTTATTACTTAAATCGACGTACTTAGATGCCTACTGCTGGATTCAGCCCTCAGAACCTCGCGGAATCAATCAAAACAGTGTAAAATCGCGAAACTAATGGATGGCAAATTGACCCCGAATGTGTTACGTTTAAAGCCAAATAAAATAAAAAATATCATACTTACGAGAAATCTGACTGCGCCATTCGAATTTTCTGATCAAAATACATAAGAAACAGTGAAAGAAGCTGCCGAATTCCACTTTTCATTTTTTGGGGTCAAAAAACACCAAAGGGGTTAACCTTACGTTTTTTTCAAAAATCTTAAAAATTTAGGTGGCCTTTTTATTACTTAAATCGACGTACTTAGATGCCTACTGCTGGATTCAGCCCTCAGAACCTCGCGGAATCAATCAAAACAGTGTAAAATCGCGAAACAAATGGATGGCAAATTGACCCCGAATGTGTTACGTTTAAAGTCAAATAAAATAAAAAATATCATACTTACGAGAAATCTGACTGCGCCATTCGGATTTTCTGCTCAAAATACATAAGAAACAGTAAAAGAAGCTGCCGAATTCCACTTTTCATTTTTTGGGGTCAAAAAACACCAAAGGGGTTAACCTTACGTTTTTTTCAAAAATCTTAAAAAATTTAGGTGGCCTTTTTATTACTTAAATCGACGTACTTAGATGCCTACTGCTGGATTCAGCCCTCAGAACCTCGCGGAATCAATCATAACAGTGTAAAATCGCGAAACAAATGGATGGCAAATTGACCCCGAATGTGTTACGTTTAAAGCCAAATAAAATAAAAAATATCATACCTACGAGAAATCTGACTGCGCCATTCGAATTTTCTGATCAAAATACATAAGAAACAGTGAAAGAAGCTGCCGAATTCCACTTTTCATTTTTTGGGGTCAAAAAACACCAAAGCGGTTAACCTTACGTTTTTTTCAAAAATCTTAAAAAATTTAGGTGGCCTTTTTATTACTTAAATCGACGTACTTAGATGCCTACTGCTGGATTGAGCCCTCAGAACTTCGCGGAATCAATCAAAACAGTGTAAAATCGCGAAACAAATGGATGGCAAATTGACCCCGAATGTGTTACGTTTAAAGCCAAATAAAATAAAAAATATCATACTTACGAGAAATCTGACTGCGCCATTCGAATTTTCTGATCAAAATACATAAGAAACAGTGAAAGAAGCTGCCGAATTCCATTTTTCATTTTTTGGGGTCAAAAAACACCAAAGGGGTTAACCTTACGTTTTTTTCAAAAATCTTAAAAAATTTAGGTGGCCTTTTTATTACTTAAATCGACGTACTTAGATGCCTACTGCTGGATTCAGCCCTCAGAACCTCGCGGAATCAATCAAAACAGTGTAAAATCGCGAAACAAATGGATGGCCAATTGACCCCGAATGTGTTACGTTTAAAGCCAAATAAAATAAAAAATATCATACTTACGAGTAATCTGACTGCGCCATTCGAATTTTCTGATCAAAATACATAAGAAACAGTGAAAGAAGCTGCCGAATTCCACTTTTCATTTTTTGGGGTCAAAAAACACCAAAGGGGTTAACCTTACGTTTTTTTCAAAAATCTTAAAAAATTTAGGTGGCCTTTTTATTACTTAAATCGACGTACTTAGATGCCTACTGCTGGATTCAGCCCTCAGAACCTCGCGGAATCAATCAAAACAGTGTAAAATCGCGAAACAAATGGATGGCAAATTGACCCCAAATGTGTTACGTTTAAAGCCAAATAAAATAAAAAATATCATACTTACGTGAAATCTGACTGCGCCATTCGAATTTTCTGATCAAAATACATAAGAAACAGTGAAAGAAGCTGCCGAATTCCACTTTTCATTTTTTGGGGTCAAAAAACACCAAAGGGGTTAACCTTACGTTTTTTTCAAAAATCTTAAAAAATTTAGGTGGCCTTTTTATTACTTAAATCGACGTACTTAGATGCCTACTGCTGGATTCAGCACTCAGAACCTCGCGGAATCAATCAAAACAGTGTAAAATCGCGAAACAAATGGATGGCAAATTGACCCCGAATGTGTTACGTTTAAAGCCAAATAAAATAAAAAATATCATACTTACGAGAAATCTGACTGCGCCATTCGAATTTTCTGATCAAAATACATAAGAAACAGTGAAAGAAGCTGCCGAATTCCATTTTTCATTTTTTGGGGTCAAAAAACACCAAAGGGGTTAACCTTACGTTTTTTTCAAAAATCTTAAAAAATTTAGGTGGCCTTTTTATTACTTAAATCGACGTACTTAGATGCCTACTGCTGGATTGAGCCCTCAGAACCTCGCGGAATCAATCAAAACAGTGTAAAATCGCGAAACAAATGGATGGCAAATTGACCCCGAATGTGTTACGTTTAAAGCCAAATAAAATAAAAAATATCATACTTACGAGAAATCTGACTGCGCCATTCGAATTTTCTGATCAAAATACATAAGAAACAGTGAAAGAAGCTGCCGAATTCCATTTTTCATTTTTTGGGGTCAAAAAACACCAAAGGGGTTAACCTTACGTTTTTTTCAAAAATCTTAAAAAATTTAGGTGGCTTTTTTATTACTTAAATCGACGTACTTAGATGCCTACTGCTGGATTCAGCCCTCAGAACCTCGCGGAATCAATCATAACAGTGTAAAATCGCGAAACAAATGGATGGCAAATTGACCCCGAATGTGTTACGTTTAAAGCCAAATAAAATAAAAAATATCATACCTACGAGAAATCTGACTGCGCCATTCGAATTTTCTGATCAAAATACATAAGAAACAGTGAAAGAAGCTGCCGAATTCCACTTTTCATTTTTTGGGGTCAAAAAACACCAAAGCGGTTAACCTTACGTTTTTTTCAAAAATCTTAAAAAATTTAGGTGGCCTTTTTATTACTTAAATCGACGTACTTAGATGCCTACTGCTGGATTGAGCCCTCAGAACCTCGCGGAATCAATCAAAACAGTGTAAAATCGCGAAACAAATGGATGGCAAATTGACCCCGAATGTGTTACGTTTAAAGCCAAATAAAATAAAAAATATCATACTTACGAGAAATCTGACTGCGCCATTCGAATTTTCTGATCAAAATACATAAGAAACAGTGAAAGAAGCTGCCGAATTCCATTTCTCATTTTTTGGGGTCAAAAAACACCAAAGGGGTTAACCTTACGTTTTTTTCAAAAATCTTAAAAAATTTAGGTGGCCTTTTTATTACTTAAATCGACGTACTTAGATGCCTACTGCTGGATTCAGCCCTCAGAACCTCGCGGAATCAATCAAAACAGTGTAAAATCGCGAAACAAATGGATGGCAAATTGACCCCGAATGTGTTACGTTTAAAGCCAAATAAAATAAAAAATATCATACTTACGAGTAATCTGACTGCGCCATTCGAATTTTCTGATCAAAATACATAAGAAACAGTGAAAGAAGCTGCCGAATTCCACTTTTCATTTTTTGGGGTCAAAAAACACCAAAGGGGTTAACCTTACGTTTTTTTCAAAAATCTTAAAAAATTTAGGTGGCCTTTTTATTACTTAAATCGACGTACTTAGATGCCTACTGCTGGATTCAGCCCTCAGAACCTCGCGGAATCAATCAAAACAGTGTAAAATCGCGAAACAAATGGATGGCAAATTGACCCCAAATGTGTTACGTTTAAAGCCAAATAAAATAAAAAATATCATACTTACGTGAAATCTGACTGCGCTATTCGAATTTTCTGATCAAAATACATAAGAAACAGTGAAAGAAGCTGCCGAATTCCACTTTTCATTTTTTGGGGTCAAAAAACACCAAAGGGGTTAACCTTACGTTTTTTTCAAAAATCTTAAAAAATTTAGGTGGCCTTTTTATTACTTAAATCGACGTACTTAGATGCCTACTGCTGGATTCAGCACTCAGAACCTCGCGGAATCAATCAAAACAGTGTAAAATCGCGAAACAAATGGATGGCAAATTGACCCCGAATGTGTTACGTTTAAAGCCAAATAAAATAAAAAATATCATACTTACGAGAAATCTGACTGCGCCATTCGAATTTTCTGATCAAAATACATAAGAAACAGTGAAAGAAGCTGCCGAATTCCATTTTTCATTTTTTGGGGTCAAAAAACACCAAAGGGGTTAACCTTACGTTTTTTTCAAAAATCTTAAAAAATTTAGGTGGCCTTTTTATTACTTAAATCGACGTACTTAGATGCCTACTGCTGGATTCAGCCCTCAGAACCTCGCGGAATCAATCAAAACAGTGTAAAATCGCGAAACAAATGGATGGCAAATTGACCCCGAATGTGTTACGTTTAAAGCCAAATAAAATAAAAAATATCATACTTACGAGTAATCTGACTGCGCTATTCGAATTTTCTGATCAAAATACATAAGAAACAGTGAAAGAAGCTGCCGAATTCCACTTTTCATTTTTTGGGGTCAAAAAACACCAAAGGGGTTAACCTTACGTTTTCTTCAAAAATCTTAAAAAATTTAGATGGCCTTTTTATTACTTAAATCGACGTACTTAGATGCCTACTGCTGGATTCAGCCCTCAGAACCTCGCGGAATCAATCAAAACAGTGTAAAATCGCGAAACAAATGGATGGCAAATTGACCCCGAATGTGTTACCTTTAAAGCCAAATAAAATAAAAAATATCATACTTACGAGAAATCTGACTGCGCCATTCGAATTTTCTGATCAAAATACATAAGAAACAGTGAAAGAAGCTGCCGAATTCCACTTTTCATTTTTTGGGGTCAAAAAACACCAAAGGGGTTAACCTTACGTTTTTTTCAAAAATCTTAAAAAATTTAAGTGGCTTTTTTATTACTTAAATCGACGTACTTAGATGCCTACTGCTGGATTCAGCCCTCAGAACCTCGCGGAATCAATCAAAACAGTGTAAAATCGCGAAACAAATGGATGGCAAATTGACCCCGAATGTGTTACGTTTAAAGCCAAATAAAATAAAAAATATCATACTTACGAGAAATCTGACTGCGCCATTCGAATGTTCTGATCAAAATACATAAGAAACAGTGAAAGAAGCTGCCGAATTCCACTTTTCATTTTTTGGGGTCAAAAAACACCAAAGGGGTTAACCTTACGTTTTTTTCAAAAATCTTAAAAAATTTAGGTGGCCTTTTTATTACTTAAATCGACGTACTTAGATGCCTACTGCTGGATTGAGCCCTCAGAACCTCGCGGAATCAATCAAAACAGTGTAAAATCGCGAAACAAATCGATGGCAAATTGACCCCGAATGTGTTACGTTTACAGTCAAATAAAATAAAAAATATCATACTTACGAGAAATCTGACTGCGCCATTCGAATTTTCTGATCAAAATACATAAGAAACAGTGAAAGAAGCTGCCGAATTCCACTTTTCATTTTTTGGGGTCAAAAAACACCAAAGGGGTTAACCTTACGTTTTTTTCAAAAATCTTAAAAAATTTAGGTGGCCTTTTTATTACTTAAATCGACGTACTTAGATGCCTACTGCTGCATTCAGCCCTCAGAACCTCGCGGAATCAATCAAAACAGTGTAAAATCGCGAAACAAATGGATGGCAAATTGACCCCGAATGTGTTACGTTTAAAGCCAAATAAAATAAATAATATCATACTTACGAGAAATCTGACTGCGCCATTCGAATTTTCTGATCAAAATACATAAGAAACAGTGAAAGAAGCTGCCGAATTCCACTTTTCATTTTTTGGGGTCAAAAAACACCAAAGGGGTTAACCTTACGTTTTTTTCAAAAATCTTAAAAAATTTAGGTGGCCTTTTTATTACTTAAATCGACGTACTTAGATGCCTACTGCTGGATTCAGCCCTCAGAACCTTGCGGAATCAATCAAAACAGTGTAAAATCGCGAAACAAATGGATGGCAAATTGACCCCGAATGTGTTACGTTTAAAGCCAAATAAAATAAAAAATATCATACTTACGAGAAATCTGACTGCGCCATTCGAATTTTCTGATCAAAATACATAAGAAACAGTGAAAGAAGCTGCCGAATTCCACTTTTCATTTTTTGGGGTCAAAAAACACCAAAGGGGTTAACCTTACGTTTTTTTCAAAAATCTTAAAAAATTTAGGTGGCCTTTTTATTACTTAAATCGACGTACTTAGATGCCTACTGCTGGATTCAGCCCTCAGAACCTCGCGGAATCAATCAAAACAGTGTAAAATCGCGAAACAAATGGATGGCAAATTGACCCCGAATGTGTTACGTTTAAAGCCAAATAAAATAAAAAATATCATACTTACGAGAAATCTGACTGCGCCATTCGAATGTTCTGATCAAAATACATAAGAAACAGTGAAAGAAGCTGCCGAATTCCACTTTTCATTTTTTGGGGTCAAAAAACACCAAAGGGGTTAACCTTACGTTTTTTTCAAAAATCTTAAAAAATTTAGGTGGCCTTTTTATTACTTAAATCGACGTACTTAGATGCCTACTGCTGGATTGAGCCCTCAGAACCTCGCGGAATCAATCAAAACAGTGTAAAATCGCGAAACAAATCGATGGCAAATTGACCCCGAATGTGTTACGTTTACAGCCAAATAAAATAAAAAATATCATACTTACGAGAAATCTGACTGCGCCATTCGAATTTTCTGATCAAAATACATAAGAAACAGTGAAAGAAGCTGCCGAATTCCACTTTTCATTTTTTGGGGTCAAAAAACACCAAAGGGGTTAACCTTACGTTTTCTTCAAAAATCTTAAAAAATTTAGATGGCCTTTTTATTACTTAAATCGACGTACTTAGATGCCTACTGCTGGATTCAGCCCTCAGAACCTCGCGGAATCAATCAAAACAGTGTAAAATCGCGAAACAAATGGATGGCAAATTGACCCCGAATGTGTTACGTTTAAAGCCAAATAAAATAAATAATATCATACTTACGAGAAATCTGACTGCGCCATTCGAATTTTCTGATCAAAATACATAAGAAACAGTGAAAGAAGCTGCCGAATTCCACTTTTCATTTTTTGGGGTCAAAAAACACCAAAGGGGTTAACCTTACGTTTTTTTCAAAAATCTTAAAAAATTTAGGTGGCCTTTTTATTACTTAAATCGACGTACTTAGATGCCTACTGCTGGATTCAGCCCTCAGAACCTCGCGGAATCAATCAAAACAGTGTAAAATCGCGAAACAAATGGATGGCAAATTGACCCCGAATGTGTTACGTTTAAAGCCAAATAAAATAAAAAATATCATACTTACGAGAAATCTGACTGCGCCATTCGAATTTTCTGATCAAAATACATAAGAAACAGTGAAAGAAGCTGCCGCATTCCACTTTTCATTTCTTGGGGTCAAAAAACACCAAAGGGGTTAACCTTACGTTTTTTTCAAAAATCTTAAAAAATTTAGGTGGCCTTTTTATTACTTAAATCGACGTACTTAGATGCCTACTGCTGGATTCAGCCCTCAGAACCTCGCGGAATCAATCAAAACAGTGTAAAATCGCGAAACAAATGGATGGCAAATTGACCCCGAATGTGTTACGTTTAAAGCCAAATAAAATAAAAAATATCATACTTAAGAGAAATCTGACTGCGCCATTCGAATTTTCTGATCAAAATACATAAGAAACAGTGAAAGAAGCTGACGAATTCCACTTTTCATTTTTTGGGGTCAAAAAACACCAAAGGGGTTAACCTTACGTTTTTTTCAAAAATCTTAAAAACATTAGGTGGCCTTTTTATTACTTAAATCGACGTACGTAGATGCCTACTGCTGGATTCAGCCCTCAGAACCTCGCGGAATCAATCAAAACAGTGTAAAATCGCGAAACAAATGGATGGCAAATTGACCCCGAATGTGTTACGTTTAAAGCCAAATAAAATAAAAAATATCATACTTACGAGAAATCTGACTGCGCCATTCGAATTTTCTGATCAAAATACATAAGAAACAGTGAAAGAAGCTGCCGAATTCCACTTTTCATTTTTTGGGGTCAAAAAACACCAAAGGGGTTAACCTTACGTTTTTTTCAAAAATCTTAAAAAATTTAGGTGGCCTTTTTATTACTTAAATCGACGTACTTAGATGCCTACTGCTGGATTCAGCCCTCAGAACCTCGCGGAATCAATCAAAACAGTGTAAAATCGCGAAACAAATGGATGGCAAATTGACCCCGAATGTGTTACGTTTAAAGCCAAATAAAATAAAAAATATCATACTTACGAGAAATCTGACTGCGCCATTCGAATTTTCTGATCAAAATACATAAGAAACAGTGAAAGAAGCTGCCGAATTCCACTTTTCATTTTTTGGGGTCAAAAAACACCAAAGGGGTTAACCTTACGTTTTTTTCAAAAATCTTAAAAAATTTAGGTGGCCTTTTTATTACTTAAATCGACGTACTTAGATGCCTACTGCTGGATTCAGCCCTTAGAACCTCGCAGAATCAATCAAAACAGTGTAAAATCGCGAAACAAATGGATGGCAAATTGACCCCGAATGTGTTACGTTTAAAGCCAAATAAAATAAAAAATATCATACTTACGAGAAATCTGACTGCGCCATTCGAATTTTCTGATCAAAATACATAAGAAACAGTGAAAGAAGCTGCCGAATTCCACTTTTCATTTTTTGGGGTCAAAAAACACCAAAGGGGTTAACCTTACGTTTTTTTCAAAAATCTTAAAAAATTTAGGTAGCCTTTTTATTACTTAAATCGACGTACTTAGATGCCTACTGCTGGATTCAGCCCTCAGAACCTCGCGGAATCAATCAAAACAGTGTAAAATCGCGAAACAAATGGATGGCAAATTGACCCCGAATGTGTTACGTTTAAAGCCAAATAAAATAAAAAATATCATACTTACGAGAAATCTGACTGCGCCATTCGAATTTTCTGATCAAAATACATAAGAAACAGTGAAAAAAGCTGCCGAATTCCACTTTTCATTTTTTGGGGTCAAAAAACACCAAAGGGGTTAACCTTACGTTTTTTTCAAAAATCTTAAAAAATTTAGGTGGCCTTTTTATTACTTAAATCGACGTACGTAGATGCCTACTGCTGGATTCAGCTCTCAGAACCTCGCGGAATCAATCAAAACAGTGTAAAATCGCGAAACAAATGGATGGCAAATTGACCCCGAATGTGTTACGTTTAAAGCCAAATAAAATAAAAAATATCATACTTACGAGAAATCTGACTGCGCCATTCGAATTTTCTGATCAAAATACATAAGAAACAGTGAAAGAAGCTGCCGAATTCCACTTTTCATTTTTTGGGGTCAAAAAACACCAAAGGGGTTAACCTTACGTTTTTTTCAAAAATCTTAAAAAATTTAGGTGGCCTTTTTATTACTTAAATCGACGTACGTAGATGCCTACTGCTGGATTCAGCATTCAGAACCTCGCGGAATCAATCAAAACAGTGTAAAATCGCGAAACAAATGGATGGCAAATTGACCCCGAATGTGTTACGTTTAAAGCCAAATAAAATAAAAAATATCATACTTACGAGAAATCTGACTGCGCCATTCGAATTTTCTGATCAAAATACATAAGAAACAGTGAAAGAAGCTGCCGAATTCCACTTTTCATTTTTTGGGGTCAAAAAACACCAAAGGGGTTAACCTTACGTTTTTTTCAAAAATCTTAAAAAATTTAGGTGGCCTTTTTATTACTTAAATCGACGTACTTAGATGCGTACTGCTGGATTCAGCCCTCAGAACCTCGCGGAATCAATCAAAACAGTGTAAAATCGCGAAACAAATGGATGGCAAAATGACCCCGAATGTGTTACGTTTAAAGCCAAATAAAATAAAAAATATCATACTTACGAGAAATCTGTCTGCGCCATTCGAATTTTCTGATCAAAATGCATAAGAAACAGTGAAAGAAGCTGCCGAATTCCACTTTTCATTTTTTGGGGTCAAAAAACACCAAAGGGGTTAACCTTACGTTTTTTTCAAAAATCTTAAAAAATTTAGGTGGCCTTTTTATTACTTAAATCGACGTACTTAGATGCGTACTGCTGGATTCAGCCATCAGAACCTCGCGGAATCAATCAAAACAGTGTAAAATCGCGAAACAAATAGATGGCAAATTGACCCCGAATGTGTTACGTTTAAAGCCAAATAAAATAAAAAATATCATACTTACGAGAAATCTGACTGCGCCATTCGAATTTTCTGATCAAAATACATAAGAAACAGTGAAAGAAGCTGCCGAATTCCACTTTTCATTTTTTGGGGTCAAAAAACACCAAAGGGGTTAACCTTACGTTTTTTTCAAAAATCTTAAAAAATTTAGGTGGCCTTTTTATTACTTAAATCGACGTACTTAGATGCCTACTGCTGGATTCAGCCCTCAGAACCTCGCGGAATCAATCAAAACAGTGTAAAATCGCGAAACAAATGGATGGCAAATTGACCCCGAATGTGTTACGTTTAAAGCCAAATAAAATAAAAAATATCATACTTACGAGAAATCTGACTGCGCCATTCGAATTTTCTGATCAAAATACATAAGCAACAGTGAAAGAAGCTGCCGAATTCCACTTTTCATTTTTTGGGGACAAAAAACACCAAAGGGGTTAACCTTACGTTTTTTTCAAAAATCTTAAAAAATTTAGGTGGCCTTTTTATTACTTAAATCGACGTACTTAGATGCCTACTGCTGGATTCAGCCCTCAGAACCTCGCGGAATCAATCAAAACAGTGTAAAATCGCGAAACAAATGGATGGCAAATTGACCCCGAATGTGTTACGTTTAAAGCCAAATAAAATAAAAAATATCATACTTACGAGAAATCTGACTTCGCCATTCGAATTTTCTGATCAAAATACATAAGAAACAGTGAAAGAAGCTGCCGAATTCCACTTTTCATTTTTTGGGGTCAAAAAACACCAAAGGGTTAACCTTACGTTTTTTTCAAAAATCTTAAAAAATTTAGGTGGCCTTTTTATTACTTAAATCGACGTACTTAGATGCCTACTGCTGGATTCAGCCATCAGAACCTCGCGGAATCAATCAAAACAGTGTAAAATCGCGAAACAAATGGATGGCAAATTGACCCCGAATGTGTTACGTTTAAAGCCAAATAAAATAAAAAATATCATACTTACGAGAAATCTGACTGCGCCATTCGAATTTTCTGATCAAAATACATAAGAAACAGTGAAAGAAGCTGCCGAATTCCACTTTTCATTTTTTGGGGTCAAAAAACACCAAAGGGGTTATCCTTACGTTTTTTTCAAAAATCTTAAAAAATTTAGGTGGCCTTTTTATTACTTAAATCGACGTACTTAGATGCCTACTGCTGGATTCAGCCCTCAGAACCTCGCGGAATCAATCAAAACAGTGTAAAATCGCGAAACAAATGGATGGCAAATTGACCCCGAATGTGTTACGTTTAAAGCCAAATAAAATAAAAAATATCATACTTACGAGAAATCTGACTGCGCCATTCGAATTTTCTGATCAAAATACATAAGCAACAGTGAAAGAAGCTGCCGAATTCCACTTTTCATTTTTTGGGGACAAAAAACACCAAAGGGGTTAACCTTACGTTTTTTTCAAAAATCTTAAAAAATTTAGGTGGCCTTTTTATTACTTAAATCGACGTACTTAGATGCCTACTGCTGGATTCAGCCCTCAGAACCTCGCGGAATCAATCAAAACAGTGTAAAATCGCGAAACAAATGGATGGCAAATTGACCCCGAATGTGTTACGTTTAAAGCCAAATAAAATAAAAAATATCATACTTACGAGAAATCTGACTTCGCCATTCGAATTTTCTGATCAAAATACATAAGAAACAGTGAAAGAAGCTGCCGAATTCCACTTTTCATTTTTTGGGGTCAAAAAACACCAAAGGGGTTAACCTTACGTTTTTTTCAAAAATCTTAAAAAATTTAGGTGGCCTTTGTATTACTTAAATCGACGTACTTAGATGCCTACTGCTGGATTCAGCCCTCAGAACCTCGCGGAATCAATCAAAACAGTGTAAAATCGCGAAACAAATGGATGGCAAATTGACCCCGAATGTGTTACGTTTAAAGCCAAATAAAATAAAAAATATCATACTTACGAGAAATCTGACTGCGCCATTCGAATTTTCTGATCAAAATACATAAGAAACAGTGAAAGAAGCTGCCGAATTCCACTTTTCATTTTTTGGGGTCAAAAAACACCAAAGGGGTTAACCTTACGTTTTTTTCAAAAATCTTAAAAAATTTAGGTGGCCTTTTTATTACTTAAATCGACGTACTTAGATGCCTACTGCTGGATTCAGCCCTCAGAACCTCGCGGAATCAATCAAAACAGTGTAAAATCGCGAAACAAATGGATGGCAAATTGACCCCGAATGTGTTACGTTTAAAGCCAAATAAAATAAAAAATATCATACTTACGAGAAATCTGACTGCGCCATTCGAATTTTCTGATCAAAATACATAAGAAACAGTGAAAAAAGCTGCCGAATTCCACTTTTCATTTTTTGGGGTCAAAAAACACCAAAGGGGTTAACCTTACGTTTTTTTCAAAAATCTTAAAAAATTTAGGTGGCCTTTTTATTACTTAAATCGACGTACGTAGATGCCTACTGCTGGATTCAGCTCTCAGAACCTCGCGGAATCAATCAAAACAGTGTAAAATCGCGAAACAAATGGATGGCAAATTGACCCCGAATGTGTTACGTTTAAAGCCAAATAAAATAAAAAATATCATACTTACGAGAAATCTGACTGCGCCATTCGAATTTTCTGATCAAAATACATAAGAAACAGTGAAAGAAGCTGCCGAATTCCACTTTTAATTTTTTGGGGTCAAAAAACACCAAAGGGGTTAACCTTACGTTTTTTTCAAAAATCTTAAAAAATTTAGGTGGCCTTTTTATTACTTAAATCGACGTACGTAGATGCCTACTGCTGGATTCAGCATTCAGAACCTCGCGGAATCAATCAAAACAGTGTAAAATCGCGAAACAAATGGATGGCAAATTGACCCCGAATGTGTTACGTTTAAAGCCAAATAAAATAAAAAATATCATACTTACGAGAAATCTGACTGCGCCATTCGAATTTTCTGATCAAAATACATAAGAAACAGTGAAAGAAGCTCCCGAATTCCACTTTTCATTTTTTGGGGTCAAAAAACACCAAAGGGGTTAACCTTACGTTTTTTTCAAAAATCTTAAAAAATTTAGGTGGCCTTTTTATTACTTAAATCGACGTACTTAGATGCGTACTGCTGGATTCAGCCCTCAGAACCTCGCGGAATCAATCAAAACAGTGTAAAATCGCGAAACAAATGGATGGCAAAATGACCCCGAATGTGTTACGTTTAAAGCCAAATAAAATAAAAAATATCATACTTACGAGAAATCTGTCTGCGCCATTCGAATTTTCTGATCAAAATGCATAAGAAACAGTGAAAGAAGCTGCCGAATTCCACTTTTCATTTTTTGGGGTCAAAAAACACCAAAGGGGTTAACCTTACGTTTTTTTCAAAAATCTTAAAAAATTTAGGTGGCCTTTTTATTACTTAAATTGACGTACTTAGATGCTTACTTCTGGATTCAGCCCTCAGAACCTCGCGGAATCAATCAAAACAGTGTAAAATCGCGAAACAAATGGATGGCAAATTGACCCCGAATGTGTTACGTTTAAAGCCAAATAAATAAAAAAATTTCATACTTACGAGAAATCTGACTGCGCCATTCGAATTTTCTGATCAAAATACATAAGAAACAGTGAAAGAAGCTGCCGAATTCCACTTTTCATTTTTTGGGGTCAAAAAACACCAAAGGGGTTAACCTTACGTTTTTTTCAAAAATCTTAAAAAATTTAGGTGGCCTTTTTATTACTTAAATCGACGTACTTAGATGCCTACTGCTGGATTCAGCCCTCAGAACCTCGCGGAATCAATCAAAACAGTGTAAAATCGCGAAACAAATGGATGGCAAATTGACCCCGAATGTGTTACGTTTAAAGCCAAATAAAATAAAAAATATCATACTTACGAGAAATCTGACTTCGCCATTCGAATTTTCTGATCAAAATACATAAGAAACAGTAAAAGAAGCTGCCGAATTCCACTTTTCATTTTTTGGGGTCAAAAAACACCAAAGGGGTTAACCTTACGTTTTTTTCAAAAATCTTAAAAAATTTAGGTGGCCTTTTTATTACTTAAATCGACGTACTTAGATGCCTACTGCTGGATTCAGCCCTCAGAACCTCGCGGAATCAATCAAAACAGTGTAAAATCGCGAAACAAATGGATGGCAAATTGACCCCGAATGTGTTACGTTTAAAGCCAAATGAAATAAAAAATATCATACTTACGAGAAATCTGACTGCGCCATTCGAATTTTCTGATCAAAATACATAAGAAACAGTGAAAGAAGCTGCCGAATTCCACTTTTCATTTTTTGGGGTCAAAAAACACCAAAGGGGTTAACCTTACGTTTTTTTCAAAAATCTTAAAAAATTTAGGTGGCCTTTTTATTACTTAAATCGACGTACTTAGATGCCTACTGCTGGATTCAGCCCTCAGAACCTCGCGGAATCAATCAAAACAGTGTAAAATCGCGAAACAAATGGATGGCAAATTGACCCCGAATGTGTTACGTTTAAAGCCAAATAAAATAAAAAATATCATACTTACGAGAAATCTGACTGCGCCATTCGAATTTTCTGATCAAAATGCATAAGCAACAGTGATAGAAGCTGCCGAATTCCACTTTTCATTTTTTGGGGACAAAAAACACCAAAGGGGTTAACCTTACGTTTTTTTCAAAAATCTTAAAAAATTTAGGTGGCCTTTTTATTACTTAAATCGACGTACTTAGATGCCTACTGCTGGATTCAGCCCTCAGAACCTCGCGGAATCAATCAAAACAGTGTAAAATCGCGAAACAAATGGATGGCAAATTGACCCCGAATGTGTTACGTTTAAAGCCAAATAAAATAAAAAATATCATACTTACGAGAAATCTGACTTCGCCATTCGAATTTTCTGATCAAAATACATAAGAAACAGTGAAAGAAGCTGCCGAATTCCACTTTTCATTTTTTGGGGTCAAAAAACACCAAAGGGGTTAACCTTACGTTTTTTTCAAAAATCTTAAAAAATTTAGGTGGCCTTTGTATTACTTAAATCGACGTACTTAGATGCCTACTGCTGGATTCAGCCCTCAGAACCTCGCGGAATCAATCAAAACAGTGTAAAATCGCGAAACAAATGGATGGCAAATTGACCCCGAATGTGTTACGTTTAAAGCCAAATAAAATAAAAAATATCATACTTACGAGAAATCTGACTGCGCCATTCGAATTTTCTGATCAAAATACATAAGAAACAGTGAAAGAAGCTGCCGAATTCCACTTTTCATTTTTTGGGGTCAAAAAACACCAAAGGGGTTAACCTTACGTTTTTTTCAAAAATCTTAAAAAATTTAGGTGGCCTTTTTATTACTTAAATCGACGTACTTAGATGCCTACTGCTGGATTCAGCCCTCAGAACCTCGCGGAATCAATCAAAACAGTGTAAAATCGCGAAACAAATGGATGGCAAATTGACCCCGAATGTGTTACGTTTAAAGCCAAATAAAATAAAAAATATCATACTTACGAGAAATCTGACTGCGCCATTCGAATTTTCTGATCAAAATACATAAGAAACAGTGAAAGAAGCTGCCGCATTCCACTTTTCATTTCTTGGGGTCAAAAAACACCAAAGGGGTTAACCTTACGTTTTTTTCAAAAATCTTAAAAAATTTAGGTGGCCTTTTTATTACTTAAATCGACGTACTTAGATGCCTACTGCTGGATTCAGCCCTCAGAACCTCGCGGAATCAATCAAAACAGTGTAAAATCGCGAAACAAATGGATGGCAAATTGACCCCGAATGTGTTACGTTTAAAGCCAAATAAAATAAATAATATCATACTTACGAGAAATCTGACTGCGCCATTCGAATTTTCTGATCAAAATACATAAGAAACAGTGAAAGAAGCTGACGAATTCCACTTTTCATTTTTTGGGGTCAAAAAACACCAAAGGGGTTAACCTTACGTTTTTTTCAAAAATCTTAAAAAATTTAGGTGGCCTTTTTATTACTTAAATCGACGTACTTAGATGCCTACTGCTGGATTCAGCCCTCAGAACCTCGCGGAATCAATCAAAACAGTGTAAAATCGCGAAACAAATGGATGGCAAATTGACCCCGAATGTGTTACGTTTAAAGCCAAATTAAATAAAAAATATCATACTTACGAGAAATCTGACTGCGCCATTCGAATTTTCTGATCAAAATACATAAGAAACAGTGAAAGAAGCTGCCGAATTCCACTTTTCATTTTTTGGGGACAAAAAACACCAAAGGGGTTAACCTTACGTTTTTTTCAAAAATCTTAAAAAATTTAGGTGGCCTTTTTATTACTTAAATCGACGTACTTAGATGCCTACTGCTGGATTCAGCTCTCAGAACCTCGCGGAATCAATCAAAACAGTGTAAAATCGCGAAACAAATGGATGGCAAATTGACCCCCAATGTGTTACGTTTAAAGCCAAATAAAATAAAAAATATCATACTTACGAGAAATCTGACTTCGCCATTCGAATTTTCTGATCAAAATACATAAGAAACAGTGAAAGAAGCTGCCGAATTCCACTTTTCATTTTTTGGGGTCAAAAAACACCAAAGGGGTTAACCTTACGTTTTTTTCAAAAATCTTAAAAAATTTAGGTGGCCTTTTTATTACTTAAATCGACGTACTTAGATGCCTACTGCTGGATTCAGCCCTCAGAACCTCGCGGAATCAATCAAAACAGTGTAACATCGCGAAACAAATGGATGGCAAATTGACCCCGAATGTGTTACGTTTAAAGCCAAATAAAATAAAAAATATCATACTTACGAGAAATCTGACTGCGCCATTCGAATTTTCTGATCAAAATACATAAGAAACAGTGATAGAAGCTGCCGAATTCCACTTTTCATTTTTTGGGGTCAAAAAACACCAAAGGGGTTAACCTTACGTTTTTTTCAAAAATCTTAAAAAATTTAGGTGGCCTTTTTATTACTTAAATCGACGTACTTAGAAGCCTACTGCTGGATTCAGCCCTCAGAACCTCGCGGAATCAATCAAAACAGTGTAAAATCGCGAAACAAATGGATGGCAAATTGACCCCAAATGTGTTACGTTTAAAGCCAAATAAAATAAAAAATATCATACTTACGAGAAATCTGACTTCGCCATTCGAATTTTCTGATCAAAATACATAAGAAACAGTGAAAGAAGCTGCCGAATTCCACTTTTCATTTTTTGGGGTCAAAAAACACCAAAGGGGTTAACCTTACGTTTTTTTCAAAAATCTTAAAAAATTTAGGTGGCCTTTTTATTACTTAAATCGACGTACTTAGATGCCTACTGCTGGATTCAGCCCTCAGAACCTCGCGGAATCAATCAAAACAGTGTAAAATCGCGAAACAAATGGATGGCAAATTGACCCCGAATGTGTTACGTTTAAAGCCAAATAAAATAAAAAATATCATACTTACGAGAAATCTGACTGCGCCATTCGAATTTTCTGATCAAAATACATAAGAAACAGTGAAAGAAGCTGCCGAATTCCACTTTTCATTTTTTGGGGTCAAAAAACACCAAAGGGGTTAACCTTACGTTTTTTTCAAAAATCTTAAAAAATTTAGGTGGCCTTTTTATTACTTAAATCGACGTACTTAGATGCCTACTGCTGGATTCAGCCCTCAGAACCTCGCGGAATCAATCAAAACAGTGTAAAATCGCGAAACAAATGGATGGCAAATTGACCCCGAATGTGTTACGTTTAAAGCCAAATAAAATAAAAAATATCATACTTACGAGAAATCTGACTGCGCCATTCGAATTTTCTGATCAAAATACATAAGAAACAGTGAAAGAAGCTGCCGAATTCCACTTTTCATTTTTTGGGGACAAAAAACACCAAAGGGGTTAACCTTACGTTTTTTTCAAAAATCTTAAAAAATTTAGGTGGCCTTTTTATTGCTTAAATCGACGTACTTAGATGCCTACTGCTGGATTCAGCCCTCAGAACCTCGCGGAATCAATCAAAACAGTGTAAAATCGCGAAACAAATGGATGGCAAATTGACCCCGAATGTGTTACGTTTAAAGCCAAATAAAATAAAAAATATCATACTTACGAGAAATCTGACTTCGCCATTCGAATTTTCTGATCAAAATACATAAGAAACAGTGAAAGAAGCTGCCGAATTCCACTTTTCATTTTTTGGGGTCAAAAAACACCAAAGGGGTTAACCTTACGTTTTTTTCAAAAATCTTAAAAAATTTAGGTGGCCTTTTTATTACTTAAATCGACGTACTTAGATGCCTACTGCTGGATTCAGCCCTCAGAACCTCGCGGAATCAATCAAAACAGTGTAAAATCGCGAAACAAATGGATGGCAAATTGACCCCGAATGTGTTACGTTTAAAGCCAAATAAAATAAAAAATATCATACTTACGAGAAATCTGACTGCGCCATTCGAATTTTCTGATCAAAATACATAAGAAACAGTGAAAGAAGCTGCCGAATTCCACTTTTCATTTTTTGGGGTCAAAAAACACCAAAGGGGTTAACCTTACGTTTTTTTCAAAAATCTTAAAAAATTTAGGTGGCCTTTTTATTACTTAAATCGACGTACTTAGATGCCTACTGCTGGATTCAGCCCTCAGAACCTCGCGGAATCAATCAAAACAGTGTAAAATCGCGAAACAAATGGATGGCAAATTGACCCCGAATGTGTTACGTTTAAAGCCAAATAAAATAAAAAATATCATACTTACGAGAAATCTGACTGCGCCATTCGAATTTTCTGATCAAAATACATAAGCAACAGTGAAAGAAGCTGCCGAATTCCACTTTTCATTTTTTGGGGACAAAAAACACCAAAGGGGTTAACCTTACGTTTTTTTCAAAAATCTTAAAAAATTTAGGTGGCCTTTTTATTACTTAAATCGACGTACTTAGATGCCTACTGCTGGATTCAGCCCTCAGAACCTCGCGGAATCAATCAAAACAGTGTAAAATCGCGAAACAAATGGATGGCAAATTGACCACCAATGTGTTACGTTTAAAGCCAAATAAAATAAAAAATATCATACTTACGAGAAATCTGACTTCGCCATTCGAATTTTCTGATCAAAATACATAAGAAACAGTGAAAGAAGCTGCCGAATTCCACTTTTCATTTTTTGGGGTCAAAAAACACCAAAGGGGTTAACCTTACGTTTTTTTCAAAAATCTTAAAAAATTTAGGTGGTCTTTTTATTACTTAAATCGACGTACTTAGATGCCTACTGCTGGATTCAGCCCTCAGAACCTCGCGGAATCAATCAAAACAGTGTAAAATCGCGAAACAAATTTATGGCAAATTGACCCCGAATGTGTTACGTTTAAAGCCAAATAAAATAAAAAATATCATACTTACGAGAAATCTGACTGCGCCATTCGAATTTTCTGATCAAAATACATAAGAAATAGTGAAAGAAGATGCCGAATTCCACTTTTCATTTTTTGGGGTCAAAAAACACCAAAGGGGTTAACCTTACGTTTTTTTCAAAAATCTTAAAAAATTTAGGTGGCCTTTTTATTACTTAAATCGACGTACTTAGATGCCTACTGCTGGATTCAGCCCTCAGAACCTCGCGGAATCAATCAAAACAGTGTAAAATCGCGAAACAAATGGATGGCAAATTGACCCCGAATGTGTTACGTTTAAAGCCAAATAAAATAAAAAATATCATACTTACGAGAAATCTGACTGCGCCATTCGAATTTTCTGATCAAAATACATAAGAAATAGTGAAAGAAGCTGCCGAATTCCACTTTTCATTTTTTGGGGTCAAAAAACACCAAAGGGGTTAACCTTACGTTTTTTTCAAAAATCTTAATAAATTTAGGTGGCCTTTTTATTACTTAAATCGACGTAATTAGATGCCTACTGCTGGATTCAGCCCTCAGAACCTCGCGGAATCAATCAAAACAGTGTAAAATCGCGAAACAAATGGATGGCAAATTGACCCCGAATGTGTTACGTTTAAAGCCAAATAAAATAAAAAATATCATATTTACGAGAAATCTGACTGCGCCATTCGAATTTTCTGATCAAAATACATAAGAAACAGTGAAAGAAGCTGCCGAATTCCACTTTTCATTTTTTGGGGTCAAAAAACACCAAAGGGGTTAACCTTACGTTTTTTTCAAAAATCTTAAAAAATTTAGGTGGCCTTTTTATTACTTAAATCGACGTACGTAGATGCCCGCTGCTGGATTCAGCCCTCAGAACCTCGCGGAATCAATCAAAACAGTGTAAAATCGCGAAACAAATGGATGGCAAATTGACCCCAAATGTGTTACATTTAAAGCCAAATAAAATAAAAAATATCATACTTACGAGAAATCTGACTGCGCCATTCGAATTTTCTGATCAAAATACATAAGAAACAGTGAAAGAAGCTGCCGAATTCCACTTTTCATTTTTTGGGGTCAAAAAACACCAAAAAGGTTAACCTTACGTTTTTTTCAAAAATCTTAAAAAATTTAGGTGGCCTTTTTATTACTTAAATCGACGTACTTAGATGCCTACTGCTGGATTCAGCCCTCAGAACCTCGCGGAATCAATCAAAACAGTGTAAAATCGCGAAACAAATGGATGGCAAATTGACCCCGAATGTGTTACGTTTAAAGCCAAATAAAATAAAAAATATCATACTTACGAGAAATCTGACTGCGCCATTCGAATTTTCTGATCAAAATACATAAGAAATAGTGAAAGAAGCTGCCGAATTCCACTTTTCATTTTTTGGGGTCAAAAAACACCAAAGGGGTTAACCTTACGTTTTTTTCAAAAATCTTAAAAAATTTAGGTGGCCTTTTTATTACTTAAATCGACGTACGTAGATGCCTACTGCTGGATTCAGCCCTCAGAACCTCGCGGAATCAATCAACACAGTGTAAAATCGCGAAACTATTGGATGGCAAATTGACCCCGAATGTGTTACGTTTAAAGCCAAATAAAATAAAAAATATCATACTTACGAGAAATCTGACTGCGCCATTCGATTTTTCTGATCAAAATACATAAGAAACAGTGAAAGAAGCTGCCGAATTCCACTTTTCATTTTTTGGGGTCAAAAAACACCAAAGGGGTTAACCTTACGTTTTTTTCAAAAATCTTAAAAAATTTAGGTGGCCTTTTTATTACTTAAATCGACGTACTTAGATGCCTACTGCTGGATTCTGCCCTCAGAACCTCGCGGAATCAATCAAAACAGTGTAAAATCGCGAAACAAATGGATGGCAAATTGACCCCGAATGTGTTACGTTTAAAGCCAAATAAAATAAAAAATATCATACTTACGAGAAATCTGACTGCGCCATTCGAATTTTCTGATCAAAATACATAAGAAACAGTGAAAGAAGCTGCCGAATTCCACTTTTCATTTTTTGGGGTCAAAAAACACCAAAAAGGTTAACCTTACGTTTTTTTCAAAAATCTTAAAAAATTTAGGTGGCCTTTTTATTACTTAAATCGACGTACTTAGATGCCTACTGCTGGATTCAGCCCTCAGAACCTCGCGGAATCAATCAAAACAGTGTAAAATCGCGAAACAAATGGATGGCAAATTGACCCCGAATGTGTTACGTTTAAAGCCAAATAAAATAAAAAATATCATACTTACGAGAAATCTGACTGCGCCATTCGAATTTTCTGATCAAAATACATAAGAAATAGTGAAAGAAGCTGCCGAATTCCACTTTTCATTTTTTGGGGTCAAAAAACACCAAAGGGGTTAACCTTACGTTTTTTTCAAAAATCTTAAAAAATTTAGGTGGCCTTTTTATTACTTAAATCGACGTACGTAGATGCCCACTGCTGGATTCAGCCCTCAGAACCTCGCGGAATCAATCAACACAGTGTAAAATCGCGAAACTATTGGATGGCAAATTGACCCCGAATGTGTTACGTTTAAAGCCAAATAAAATAAAAAATATCATACTTACGAGAAATCTGACTGCGCCATTCGATTTTTCTGATCAAAATACATAAGAAACAGTGAAAGAAGCTGCCGAATTCCACTTTTCATTTTTTGGGGTCAAAAAACACCAAAGGGGTTAACCTTACGTTTTTTTCAAAAATCTTAAAAAATTTAGGTGGCCTTTTTATTACTTAAATCGACGTACTTAGATGCCTACTGCTGGATTCTGCCCTCAGAACCTCGCGGAATCAATCAAAACAGTGTAAAATCGCGAAACAAATGGATGGCAAATTGACCCCGAATGTGTTACGTTTAAAGCCAAATAAAATAAAAAATATCATACTTACGAGAAATCTGACTGCGCCATTCGAATTTTCTGATCAAAATACATAAGAAACAATGAAAGAAGCTGCCGAATTCCACTTTTCATTTTTTGGGGTCAAAAAACACCAAAGGGGTTAAGCTTACGTTTTTTTCAAAAATCTTAAAAAATTTAGGTGGCCTTTTTATTACTTAAATCGACGTACGTAGATGCCTACTGCTGGATTCAGCCCTCAGAACCTTGCGGAATCAATCAAAACAGTGTAAAATCGCGAAACAAATGGATGGCAAATTGACCCCGAATGTGTTACGTTTAAAGCCAAATAAAATAAAAAATATCATACTTACGAGAAATCTGACTTCGCCATTCGAATTTTCTGATCAAATTACATAAGAAACAGTGAAAGAAGCTGCCGAATTCCACTTTTCATTTTTTGGGGTCAAAAAACACCAAAGGGGTTAACCTTACGTTTTTTTCAAAAATCTTAAAAAATTTAGGTGGCCTTTTTATTACTTAAATCGACGTACTTAGATGCCTACTGCTGGATTCAGCCCTCAGAACCTCGCGGAATCAATCAAAACAGTGTAAAATCGCGAAACAAATGGATGGCAAATTGACCCCGAATGTGTTACGTTTAAAACCAAATAAAATAAAAAATATCATACTTACGAGAAATCTGACTTCGCCATTCGAATTTTCTGATCAAATTACATAAGAAACAGTGAAAGAAGCTGCCGAATTCCACTTTTCATTTTTTGGGGTCAAAAAACACCAAAGGGGTTAACCTTACGTTTTTTTCAAAAATCTTAAAAAATTTAGGTGGCCTTTTTATTACTTAAATCGACGTACTTAGATGCCTACTGCTGGATTCAGCCCTCAGAACCTCGCGGAATCAATCAAAACAGTGTAAAATCGCGAAACAAATGGATGGCAAATTGACCCCGAATTTGTTACGTTTAAAGCCAAATAAAATAAAAAATATCATACTTACGAGAAATCTGACTGCGCCATTCGAATTTTCTGATCAAAATACATAAGAAACAGTGAAAGAAGCTGCCGAATTCCACTTTTCATTTTTTGGGGTCAAAAAACACCAAAGGGGTTAACCTTACGTTTTTTTCAAAAATCTTAAAAAATTTAGGTGGCCTTTTTATTACTTAAATCGACGTACTTAGATGCCTACTGCTGGATTCAGCCCTCAGAACCTCGCGGAATCAATCAAAACAGTGTAAAATCGCGAAACAAATGGATGGCAAATTGACCCCGAATGTGTTACGTTTAAAGCCAAATAAAATAAAAAATATCATACTTACGAGAAATCTGACTGGGCCATTCGAATTTTCTGATCAAAATACATAAGAAATAGTGAAAGAAGCTGCCGAATTCCACTTTTCATTTTTTGGGGTCAAAAAACACCAAAGGGGTTAACCTTACGTTTTTTTCAAAAATCTTAATAAATTTAGGTGGCCTTTTTATTACTTAAATCGACGTAATTAGATGCCTACTGCTGGATTCAGCCCTCAGAACCTCGCGGAATCAATCAAAACAGTGTAAAATCGCGAAACAAATGGATGGCAAATTGACCCCGAATGTGTTACGTTTAAAGCCAAATAAAATAAAAAATATCATATTTACGAGAAATCTGACTGCGCCATTCGAAATTTCTGATCAAAATACATAAGAAACAGTGAAAGAAGCTGCCGAATTCCACTTTTCATTTTTTGGGGTCAAAAAACACCAAAGGGGTTAACCTTACGTTTTTTTCAAAAATCTTAAAAAATTTAGGTGGCCTTTTTATTACTTAAATCGACGTACGTAGATGCCCGCTGCTGGATTCAGCCCTCAGAACCTCGCGGAATCAATCAAAACAGTGTAAAATCGCGAAACAAATGGATGGCAAATTGACCCCAAATGTGTTACATTTAAAGCCAAATAAAATAAAAAATATCATACTTACGAGAAATCTGACTGCGCCATTCGAATTTTCTGATCAAAATACATAAGAAACAGTGAAAGAAGCTGCCGAATTCCACTTTTCATTTTTTGGGGTCAAAAAACACCAAAGGGGTTAACCTTACGTTTTTTTCAAAAATCTTAAAAAATTTAGGTGGCCTTTTTATTACTTAAATCGACGTACTTAGATGCCTACTGCTGGATTCTGCCCTCAGAACCTCGCGGAATCAATCAAAACAGTGTAAAATCGCGAAACAAATGGATGGCAAATTGACCCCGAATGTGTTACGTTTAAAGCCAAATAAAATAAAAAATATCATACTTACGAGAAATCTGACTGCGCCATTCGAATTTTCTGATCAAAATACATAAGAAACAGTGAAAGAAGCTGCCGAATTCCACTTTTCATTTTTTGGGGTCAAAAAACACCAAAGGGGTTAAGCTTACGTTTTTTTCAAAAATCTTAAAAAATTTAGGTGGCCTTTTTATTACTTAAATCGACGTACGTAGATGCCTACTGCTGGATTCAGCCCTCAGAACCTTGCGGAATCAATCAAAACAGTGTAAAATCGCGAAACAAATGGATGGCAAATTGACCCCGAATGTGTTACGTTTAAAGCCAAATAAAATAAAAAATATCATACTTACGAGAAATCTGACTGCGCCATTCGAATTTTCTGATCAAAATACATAAGAAACAGTGAAAGAAGCTGCCGAATTCCACTTTTCATTTTTTGGGGTCAAAAAACACCAAAGGGGTTAACCTTACGTTTTTTTCAAAAATCTTAAAAAATTTAGGTGGCCTTTTTATTACTTAAATCGACGTACTTAGATGCCTACTGCTGGATTCAGCCCTCAGAACCTCGCGGAATCAATCAAAACAGTGTAAAATCGCGAAACTAATGGATGGCAAATTGACCCCGAATGTGTTACGTTTAAAGCCAAATAAAATAAAAAATATCATACTTACGAGAAATCTGACTGCGCCATTCGAATTTTCTGATCAAAATACATAAGAAACAGTGAAAGAAGCTGCCGAATTCCGCTTTTCATTTTTTGGGGTCAAAAAACACCAAAGGGGTTAACCTTACGTTTTTTTCAAAAATCTTAAAAAATTTAGGTGGCCTTTTTATTACTTAAATCGACGTACGTAGATGCCTACTGCTGGATTCAGCCCTCAGAACCTCGCGGAATCAATCAACACAGTGTAAAATCGCGAAACTATTGGATGGCAAATTGACCCCGAATGTGTTACGTTTAAAGCCAAATAAAATAAAAAATATCATACTTACGAGAAATCTGACTGCGCCATTCGATTTTTCTGATCAAAATACATAAGAAACAGTGAAAGAAGCTGCCGAATTCCACTTTTCATTTTTTGGGGTCAAAAAACACCAAAGGGGTTAACCTTACGTTTTTTCCAAAAATCTTAAAAAATTTAGGTGGCCTTTTTATTACTTAAATCGACGTACGTAGATGCCTACTGCTGGATTCAGCCCTCAGAACCTCGCGGAATCAATCAACACAGTGTAAAATCGCGAAACTATTGGATGGCAAATTGACCCCGAATGTGTTACGTTTAAAGCCAAATAAAATAAAAAATATCATACTTACGAGAAATCTGACTGCGCCATTCGATTTTTCTGATCAAAATACATAAGAAACAGTGAAAGAAGCTGCTGAATTCCACTTTTCATTTTTTGGGGTCAAAAAACACCAAAGGGGTTAACCTTACGTTTTTTTCAAAAATCTTAAAAAATTTAGGTGGCCTTTTTATTACTTAAATCGACGTACTTAGATGCCTACTGCTGGATTCTGCCCTCAGAACCTCGCGGAATCAATCAAAACAGTGTAAAATCGCGAAACAAATGGATGGCAAATTGACCCCGAATGTGTTACGTTTAAAGCCAAATAAAATAAAAAATATCATACTTACGAGAAATCTGACTGCGCCATTCGAATTTTCTGATCAAAATACATAAGAAACAGTGAAAGAAGCTGCCGAATTCCACTTTTCATTTTTTGGGGTCAAAAAACACCAAAGGGGTTAACCTTAATCCACTTTTCATTTTTTGGGGTCAAAAAACACCAAAGGGGTTAAGCTTAAGTTTTTTTCAAAAATCTTAAAAAATTTAGGTGGCCTTTTTATTACTTAAATCGACGTACGTAGATGCCTACTGCTGGATTCAGCCCTCAGAACCTCGCGGAATCAATCAAAACAGTGTAAAATCGCGAAACAAATGGATGGCAAATTGACTCCGAATGTGTTACGTTTAAAGCCAAATAAAATAAAAAATATCATACTTACGAGAAATCTGACTGCGCCATTCGAATTTTCTGATCAAAATACATAAGAAACAGTGAAAGAAGCTGCCGAATTCCACTTTTCATTTTTTGGGGTCAAAAAACACCAAAGGGGTTAACCTTACGTTTTTTTCAAAAATCTTAAAAAATTTAGGTGGCCTTTTTATTACTTAAATCGACGTACTTAGATGCCTACTGCTGGATTCAGCCCTCAGAACCTCGCGGAATCAATCAAAACAGTGTAAAATCGCGAAACAAATGGATGGCAAATTGACCCCGAATTTGTTACGTTTAAAGCCAAATAAAATAAAAAATATCATACTTACGAGAAATCTGACTGCGCCATTCGAATTTTCTGATCAAAATACATAAGAAACAGTGAAAGAAGCTGCCGAATTCCACTTTTCATTTTTTGGGGTCAAAAAACACCAAAGGGCTTAACCTTACGTTTTTTTCAAAAATCTTAAAAAATTTAGGTGGCCTTTTTATTACTTAAATCGACGTACGTAGATGCCTACTGCTGGATTCAGCCCTCAGAACCTCGCGGAATCAATCAAAACAGTGTAAAATCGCGAAACTAATGGATGGCAAATTGACCCCGAATGTGTTACGTTTAAAGCCAAATAAAATAAAAAATATCATACTTACGAGAAATCTGACTGCGCCATTCGAATTTTCTGATCAAAATACATAAGAAACAGTGAAAGAAGCTGCCGAATTCCGCTTTTCATTTTTTGGGGTCAAAAAACACCAAAGGGGTTAACCTTACGTTTTTTTCAAAAATCTTAAAAAATTTAGGTGGCCTTTTTATTACTTAAATCGACGTACTTAGATGCCTACTGCTGGATTCAGCCCTCAGAACCTCGCGGAATCAATCAAAACAGTGTAAAATCGCGAAACTAATGGATGGCAAATTGACCCCGAATGTGTTACGTTTAAAGCCAAATAAAATAAAAAATATCATACTTACGAGAAATCTGACTGCGCCATTCGAATTTTCTGATCAAAATACATAAGAAACAGTGAAAGAAGCTGCCGAATTCCGCTTTTCATTTTTTGGGGTCAAAAAACACCAAAGGGGTTAACCTTACGTTTTTTTCAAAAATCGTAAAAAATTTAGGTGGCCTTTTTATTACTTGAATCGACGTACTTAGATGCCTACTGCTGGATTCAGCCCTCAGAACCTCGCGGAATCAATCAAAACAGTGTAAAATCGCGAAACAAATGGATGGCAAATTGACCCCGAATGTGTTACGTTTAAAGCCAAATAAAATAAAAAATATCATACTTACGAGAAATCTGACTGCGCCATTCGAATTTTCTGATCAAAATACATAAGAAACAGTGAAAGCAGCTGCCGAATTCCACTTTTCATTTTTTGGGGTCAAAAAACACCAAAGGGGTTAACCTTACGTTTTTTTCAAAAATCTTAAAAAATTTAGGTGGCCTTTTTATTACTTAAATCGACGTACTTAGATGCGTACTGCTGGATTCAGCCCTCAGAACCTCGCGGAATCCATCAAAACAGTGTAAAATCGCGAAACAAATGGATGGCAAAATGACCCCGAATGTGTTACGTTTAAAGCCAAATAAAATAAAAAATATCATACTCACGAGAAATCTGACTGCGCCATTCGAATTTTCTGATCAAAATACATAAGAAACAGTGAAAGAGGCTGCCGAATTCCACTTTTCATTTTTTGGGGTCAAAAAACACCAAAGGGGTTAACCTTACGTTTTTTTCAAAAATCTTAAAAAATTTAGGTGGCCTTTTTATTACTTAAATCGACGTACTTAGATGCGTACTGCTGGATTCAGCCCTCAGAACCTCGCGGAATCAATCAAAACAGTGTAAAATCGCGAAACAAATGGATGGCAAAATGACCCCGAATGTGTTACGTTTAAAGCCAAATAAAATAAAAAATATCATACTTACGAGAAATCTGTCTGCGCCATTCGAATTTTCTGATCAAAATACATAAGAAACAGTGAAAGAGGCTGCCGAATTCCACTTTTCATTTTTTGGGGTCAAAAAACACCAAAGGGGTTAACCTTACGTTTTTTTCAAAAATCTTAAAAAATTTAGGTGGCCTTTTTATTACTTAAATCGACGTACGTAGATGCCTACTGCTGGATTCAGCCCTCAGAACCTCGCGGAATCAATCAAAACAGTGTAAAATCGCGAAACAAATGGATGGCAAATTGACCCCGAATGTGTTACGTTTAAAGCCAAATAAAATAAAAAATATCATACTTACGAGAAATCTGACTGCGCCATTCGAATTTTCTGATCAAAATACATAAGAAACAGTGAAAGAAGCTGCCGAATTCCACTTTTCATTTTTTGGGGTCAAAAAACACCAAAGGGGTTAACCTTACGTTTTTTTCAAAAATCTTAAAAAATTTAGGTGGCCTTTTTATTACTTAAATCGACGTACTTAGATGCCTACTGCTGGATTCAGCCCTCAGAACCTCGCGGAATCAATCAAAACAGTGTAAAATCGCGAAACAAATGGATGGCAAATTGACCCCGAATGTGTTACGTTTAAAGCCAAATAAAATAAAAAATATCATACTTACGAGAAATCTGACTGCGCCATTCGAATTTTCTGATCAAAATACATAAGAAACAGTGAAAGAAGCTGCCGAATTCCACTTTTCATTTTTTGGGGTCAAAAAACACCAAAGGGGTTAACCTTACGTTTTTTTCAAAAATCTTAAACAATTTAGGTGGCCTTTTTATTACTTAAATCGACGTACGTAGATGCCTACTGCTGGATTCAGCCCTCAGAACCTCGCGGAATCAATCAAAACAGTGTAAAATCGCGAAACTAATGGATGGCAAATTGACCCCGAATGTGTTACGTTTAAAGCCAAATAAAATAAAAAATATCATACTTACGAGAAATCTGACTGCGCCATTCGAATTTTCTGATCAAAATACATAAGAAACAGTGAAAGAAGCTGCCGAATTCCGCTTTTCATTTTTTGGGGTCAAAAAACACCAAAGGGGTTAACCTTACGTTTTTTTCAAAAATCTTAAAAAATTTAGGTGGCCTTTTTATTACTTAAATCGACGTACTTAGATGCCTACTGCTGGATTCAGCCCTCAGAACCTCGCGGAATCAATCAAAACAGTGTAAAATCGCGAAACTAATGGATGGCAAATTGACCCCGAATGTGTTACGTTTAAAGCCAAATAAAATAAAAAATATCATACTTACGAGAAATCTGACTGCGCCATTCGAATTTTCTGATCAAAATACATAAGAAACAGTGAAAGAAGCTGCCGAATTCCGCTTTTCATTTTTTGGGGTCAAAAAACACCAAAGGGGTTAACCTTACGTTTTTTTCAAAAATCGTAAAAAATTTAGGTGGCCTTTTTATTACTTGAATCGACGTACTTAGATGCCTACTGCTGGATTCAGCCCTCAGAACCTTGCGGAATCAATCAAAACAGTGTAAAATCGCGAAACAAATGGATGGCAAATTGACCCCGAATGTGTTACGTTTAAAGCCAAATAAAATAAAAAATATCATACTTACGAGAAATCTGACTGCGCCATTCGAATTTTCTGATCAAAATACATAAGAAACAGTGAAAGCAGCTGCCGAATTCCACTTTTCATTTTTTGGGGTCAAAAAACACCAAAGGGGTTAACCTTACGTTTTTTTCAAAAATCTTAAAAAATTTAGGTGGCCTTTTTATTACTTAAATCGACGTACTTAGATGCGTACTGCTGGATTCAGCCCTCAGAACCTCGCGGAATCCATCAAAACAGTGTAAAATCGCGAAACAAATGGATGGCAAAATGACCCCGAATGTGTTACGTTTAAAGCCAAATAAAATAAAAAATATCATACTCACGAGAAATCTGACTGCGCCATTCGAATTTTCTGATCAAAATACATAAGAAACAGTGAAAGAGGCTGCCGAATTCCACTTTTCATTTTTTGGGGTCAAAAAACACCAAAGGGGTTAACCTTACGTTTTTTTCAAAAATCTTAAAAAATTTAGGTGGCCTTTTTATTACTTAAATCGACGTACTTAGATGCGTACTGCTGGATTCAGCCCTCAGAACCTCGCGGAATCAATCAAAACAGTGTAAAATCGCGAAACAAATGGATGGCAAAATGACCCCGAATGTGTTACGTTTAAAGCCAAATAAAATAAAAAATATCATACTTACGAGAAATCTGTCTGCGCCATTCGAATTTTCTGATCAAAATACATAAGAAACAGTGAAAGAGGCTGCCGAATTCCACTTTTCATTTTTTGGGGTCAAAAAACACCAAAGGGGTTAACCTTACGTTTTTTTCAAAAATCTTAAAAAATTTAGGTGGCCTTTTTATTACTTAAATCGACGTACTTAGATGCCTACTGCTGGATTCAGCCCTCAGAACCTCGCGGAATCAATCAAAACAGTGTAAAATCGCGAAACAAATGGATGGCAAATTGACCCCGAATGTGTTACGTTTAAAGCCAAATAAAATAAAAAATATCATACTTACGAGAAATCTGACTGCGCCATTCGACTTTTCTGCTCAAAATACATAAGAAACAGTGAAAGAAGCTGCCGAATTCCACTTTTCATTTTTTGGGGTCAAAAAACACCAAAGGGGTTAACCTTACGTTTTTTTCAAAAATCTTAAAAAATTTAGGTGGCCTTTTTATTACTTAAATCGACGTACTTAGATGCGTACTGCTGGATTCAGCCCTCAGAACCTCGCGGAATCAATCAAAACAGTGTAAAATCGCGAAACAAATGGATGGCAAAATGACCCCGAATGTGTTACGTTTAAAGCCAAATAAAATAAAAAATATCATACTTACGAGAAATCTGTCTGCGCCATTCGAATTTTCTGATCAAAATACATAAGAAACAGTGAAAGAAGCTGCCGAATTCCACTTTTCATTTTTTGGGGTCAAAAAACACCAAAGGGGTTAACCTTACGTTTTTTTCAAAAATCTTAAAAAATTTAGGTGGCCTTTTTATTACTTAAATCGACGTACTTAGATGCCTACAGCTGGATTCAGCCCTCAGAACCTCGCGGAATCAATCAAAACAGTGTAAAATCGCGAAACAAATGGATGGCAAATTGACCCCGAATGTGTTACGTTTAAAGCCAAATAAAGTAAAAAATATCATACTTACGAGAAATCTGACTGCGCCACTCGAATTTTCTGATCAAAATACATAAGAAACAGTGAAAGAAGCTGCCGAATTCCACTTTTCATTTTTTGGGGTCAAAAAACACCAAAGGGGTTAACCTTACGTTTTTTTCAAAAATCTTAAATAATTTAGGTGGCCTTTTTATTACTTAAATCGACGTACTTAGATGCCTACTGCTGGATTCAGCCCTCAGAACCTCGCGGAATCAATCAAAACAGTGTAAAATCGCGAAACAAATGGATGGCAAATTGACCCCGAATGTGTTACGTTTAAAGCCAAATAAAATAAAAAATATCATACTTACGAGAAATCTGACTGCGCCATTCGAATTTTCTGTTCAAAATACATAAGAAACAGTGAAAGAAGCTGCCGAATTCCACTTTTCATTTTTTGGGGTCAAAAAACACCAAAGGGGTTAACCTTACGTTTTTTTCAAAAATCTTAAAAAATTTAGGTGGCCTTTTTATTACTTAAATCGACGTACTTAGATGCCTACTGCTGGATTCAGCCCTCAGAACCTCGCGGAATCAATCAAAACAGTGTAAAATCGCGAAACAAATGGATGGCAAATTGACCCCGAATGTGTTACGTTTAAAGCCAAATAAAATAAAAAATATCATACTTACGAGAAATCTGACTGCGCCATTCGACTTTTCTGCTCAAAATACATAAGAAACAGTGAAAGAAGCTGCCGAATTCCACTTTTCATTTTTTGGGGTCAAAAAACACCAAAGGGGTTAACCTTACGTTTTTTTCAAAAATCTTAAAAGATTTAGGTGGCCTTTTTATTACTTAAATCGACGTACTTAGATGCGTACTGCTGGATTCAGCCCTCAGAACCTCGCGGAATCAATCAAAACAGTGTAAAATCGCGAAACAAATGGATGGCAAAATGACCCCGAATGTGTTACGTTTAAAGCCAAATAAAATAAAAAATATCATACTTACGAGAAATCTGTCTGCGCCATTCGAATTTTCTGATCAAAATACATAAGAAACAGTGAAAGAAGCTGCCGAATTCCACTTTTCATTTTTTGGGGTCAAAAAACACCAAATGGGTTAACCTTACGTTTTTTTCAAAAATCTTAAAAAATTTAGGTGGCCTTTTTATTACTTAAATCGACGTACTTAGATGCCTACTGCTGGATTCAGCCCTCAGAACCTCGCGGAATCAATCAAAACAGTGTAAAATCGCAAAACATATGGATGGCAAATTGACCCCGAATGTGTTACGTTTAAAGCCAAGTAAAATAAAAAATATCATACTTACGAGAAATCTGACTGCGCCATTCGAATTTTCTGATCAAAATACGTAAGAAACAGTGAAAGAAGCTGCCGAATTCCACTTTTCATTTTTTGGGGTCAAAAACCACCAAAGGGGTTAACCTTACGTTTTTTTCAAAAATCTTAAAAAATTTAGGTGGCCTTTTTATTACTTAAATCGACGTACTTAGATGCGTACTGCTGGATTCAGCCCTCAGAACCTCGCGGAATCAATCAAAACAGTGTAAAATCGCGAAACAAATGGATGGCAAAATGACCCCGAATGTGTTACGTTTAAAGCCAAATAAAATAAAAAATATCATACTTACGAGAAATCTGTCTGCGCCATTCGAATTTTCTGATCAAAATACATAAGAAACAGTGAAAGAAGCTGCCGAATTCCACTTTTCATTTTTTGGGGTCAAAAAACACCAAAGGGGTTAACCTTACGTTTTTTTCAAAAATCTTAAAAAATTTAGGTGGCCTTTTTATTACTTAAATCGACGTACTTAGATGCCTACAGCTGGATTCAGCCCTCAGAACCTCGCGGAATCAATCAAAACAGTGTAAAATCGCGAAACAAATGGATGGCAAATTGACCCCGAATGTGTTACGTTTAAAGCCAAATAAAGTAAAAAATATCATACTTACGAGAAATCTGACTGCGCCACTCGAATTTTCTGATCAAAATACATAAGAAACAGTGAAAGAAGCTGCCGAATTCCACTTTTCATTTTTTGGGGTCAAAAAACACCAAAGGGGTTAACCTTACGTTTTTTTCAAAAATCTTAAAAAATTTAGGTGGCCTTTTTATTACTTAAATCGACGTACTTAGATGCCTACAGCTGGATTCAGCCCTCAGAACCTCGCGGAATCAATCAAAACAGTGTAAAATCGCGAAACAAATGGATGGCAAATTGACCCCGAATGTGTTACGTTTAAAGCCATATAAAATAAAAAATATCATATTTACGAGAAATCTGACTGCGCCATTCGAATTTTCTGCTCAAAATACATAAGAAACAGTGAAAGAAGCTGCCGAATTCCACTTTTCATTTTTTGGGGTCAAAAAACACCAAAGGGGTTAACCTTACGTTTTTTTCAAAAATCTTAAAAAATTTAGGTGGCCTTTTTATTACTTAAATCGACGTACTTAGATGCGTACTGCTGGATTCAGCCCTCAGAACCTCGCGGAATCAATCAAAACAGTGTAAAATCGCGAAACAAATGGATGGCAAAATGACCCCGAATGTGTTACGTTTAAAGCCAAATAAAATAAAAAATATCATACTTACGAGAAATCTGTCTGCGCCATTCGAATTTTCTGATCAAAATACATAAGAAACAGTGAAAGAAGCTGCCGAATTCCACTTTTCATTTTTTGGGGTCAAAAAACACCAAAGGGGTTAACCTTACGTTTTTTTCAAAAATCTTAAAAAATTTAGGTGGCCTTTTTATTACTTAAATCGACGTACTTAGATGCCTACTGCTGGATTCAGCCCTCAGAACCTCGCGGAATCAATCAAAACAGTGTAAAATCGCGAAACAAATGGATGGCAAAATGACCCCGAATGTGTTACGTTTAAAGCCAAATAAAATAAAAAATATCATACTTACGAGAAATCTGTCTGCGCCATTCGAATTTTCTGATCAAAATACATAAGAAACAGTGAAAGAAGCTGCCGAATTCCACTTTTCATTTTTTGGGGTCAAAAAACACCAAAGGGGTTAACCTTACGTTTTTTTCAAAAATCTTAAAAAATTTAGGTGGCCTTTTTATTACTTAAATCGACGTACTTAGATGCCTACAGCTGGATTCAGCCCTCAGAACCTCGCGGAATCAATCAAAACAGTGTAAAATCGCGAAACAAATGGATGGCAAATTGACCCCGAATGTGTTACGTTTAAAGCCAAATAAAGTAAAAAATATCATACTTACGAGAAATCTGACTGCACCACTCGAATTTTCTGATCAAAATACATAAGAAACAGTGAAAGAAGCTGCCGAATTCCACTTTTCATTTTTTGGGGTAAAAAAACATCAAAGGGGTTAACCTTACGTTTTTTTCAAAAATCTTAAAAAATTTAGGTGGCCTTTTTATTACTTAAATCGACGTACTTAGATGCCTACTGCTGGATTCAGCCCTCAGAACCTCGCGGAATCAATCAAAACAGTGTAAAATCGCGAAACAAATGGATGGCAAATTGACCCCGAATGTGTTACGTTTAAAGCCCAATAAAATAAAAAATATCATACTTACGAGAAATCTGACTGCGCCATTCGAATTTTCTGATCAAAATACATAAGAAACAGTGAAAGAAGCTGCCGAATTCCACTTTTCATTTTTTGGGGTCAAAAAACACCAAAGGGGTTAACCTTACGTTTTTTTCAAAAATCTTAAAAAATTTAGGTGGCCTTTTTATTACTTAAATCGACGTACTTAGATGCGTACTGCTGGATTCAGCCCTCAGAACCTCGCGGAATTAATCAAAACAGTGTAAAATCGCGAAACAAATGGATGGCAAAATGACCCCGAATGTGTTACGTTTAAAGCCAAATAAAATAAAAAATATCATACTTACGAGAAATCTGTCTGCGCCATTCGAATTTTCTGATCAAAATGCATAAGAAACAGTGAAAGAAGCTGCCGAATTCCACTTTTCATTTTTTGGGGTCAAAAAACACCAAAGGGGTTAACCTTACGTTTTTTTCAAAAATCTTAAAAAATTTAGGTGGCCTTTTTATTACTTAAATCGACGTACGTAGATGCCTACTGCTGGATTCAGCCCTAAGAACCTCGCGGAATCAATCAACACAGTGTAAAATCGCGAAACTATTGGATGGCAAATTGACCCCGAATGTGTTACGTTTAAAGCCAAATAAAATAAAAAATATCATACTTACGAGAAATCTGACTGCGCCATTCGATTTTTCTGATCAAAATACATAAGAAACAGTGAAAGAAGCTGCCGAATTCCACTTTTCATTTTTTGGGGTCAAAAAACACCAAAGGGGTTAACCTTACGTTATTTTCAAAAATCTTAAAAAATTTAGGTGGCCTTTTTATTACTTAAATCGACGTACTTAGATGCCTACTGCTGGATTCTGCCCTCAGAACCTCGCGGAATCAATCAAAACAGTGTAAAATCGCGAAACAAATGGATGGCAAATTGACCCCGAATGTGTTACGTTTAAAGCCAAATAAAATAAAAAATATCATACTTACGAGAAATCTGACTGCGCCATTCGAATTTTCTGATCAAAATACATAAGAAACAGTGAAAGAAGCTGCCGAATTCCACTTTTCATTTTTTGGGGTCAAAAAACACCAAAGGGGTTAACCTTACGTTTTTTTCAAAAATCTTAAAAAATTTAGGTGGCCTTTTTATTACTTAAATCGATGTACGTAGATGCCTACTGCTGGATTCAGCCCTCAGAACCTCGCGGAATCAATCAAAACAGTGTAAAATCGCGAAACAAATGGATGGCAAATTGACCCCGAATGTGTTACGTTTAAAGCCAAATAAAATAAAAAATATCATACTTACGAGAAATCTGACTGCGCCATTCGAATTTTCTGATCAAAATACATAAGAAACAGTGAAAGAAGCTGCCGAATTCCACTTTTCATTTTTTGGGGTCAAAAAACACCAAAGGGGTTAACCTTACGTTTTTTTCAAAAATCTTAAAAAATTTAGGTGGCCTTTTTATTACTTAAATCGACGTACTTAGATGCCTACTGCTGGATTCAGCCCTCAGAACCTCGCGGAATCAATCAAAACAGTGTAAAATCGCGAAACAAATGGATGGCAAATTGACCCCGAATTTGTTACGTTTAAAGCCAAATAAAATAAAAAATATCATACTTACGAGAAATCTGACTGCGCCATTCGAATTTTCTGATCAAAATACATAAGAAACAGTGAAAGAAGCTGCCGAATTCCACTTTTCATTTTTTGGGGTCAAAAAACACCAAAGGGGTTAACCTTACGTTTTTTTCAAAAATCTTAAAAAATTTAGGTGGCCTTTTTATTACTTAAATCGACGTACGTAGATGCCTACTGCTGGATTCAGCCCTCAGAACCTCGCGGAATCAATCAAAACAGTGTAAAATCGCGAAACTAATGGATGGCAAATTGACCCCGAATGTGTTACGTTTAAAGCGAAATAAAATAAAAAATATCATACTTACGAGAAATCTGACTGCGCCATTCGAATTTTCTGATCAAAATACATAAGAAACAGTGAAAGAAGCTGCCGAATTCCGCTTTTCATTTTTTGGGGTCAAAAAACACCAAAGGGGTTAACCTTACGTTTTTTTCAAAAATCTTAAAAAATTTAGGTGGCCTTTTTATTACTTAAATCGACGTACTTAGATGCCTACTGCTGGATTCAGCCCTCAGAACCTCGCGGAATCAATCAAATCAGTGTAAAATCGCGAAACTAATGGATGGCAAATTGACCCCGAATGTGTTACGTTTAAAGCCAAATAAAATAAAAAATATCATACTTACGAGAAATCTGACTGCGCCATTCGAATTTTCTGATCAAAATACATAAGAAACAGTGAAAGAAGCTGCCGAATTCCACTTTTCATTTTTTGGGGTCAAAAAACACCAAAGGGGTTAACCTTACGTTTTTTTCAAAAATCTTAAAAAATTTAGGTGGCCTTTTTATTACTTAAATCGATGTACGTAGATGCCTACTGCTGGATTCAGCCCTCAGAACCTCGCGGAATCAATCAAAACAGTGTAAAATCGCGAAACAAATGGATGGCAAATTGACCCCGAATGTGTTACGTTTAAAGCCAAATAAAATAAAAAATATCATACTTACGAGAAATCTGACTGCGCCATTCGAATTTTCTGATCAAAATACATAAGAAACAGTGAAAGAAGCTGCCGAATTCCACTTTTCATTTTTTGGGGTCAAAAAACACCAAAGGGGTTAACCTTACGTTTTTTTCAAAAATCTTAAAAAATTTAGGTGGCCTTTTTATTACTTAAATCGACGTACTTAGATGCCTACTGCTGGATTCAGCCCTCAGAACCTCGCGGAATCAATCAAAACAGTGTAAAATCGCGAAACAAATGGATGGCAAATTGACCCCGAATTTGTTACGTTTAAAGCCAAATAAAATAAAAAATATCATACTTACGAGAAATCTGACTGCGCCATTCGAATTTTCTGATCAAAATACATAAGAAACAGTGAAAGAAGCTGCCGAATTCCACTTTTCATTTTTTGGGGTCAAAAAACACCAAAGGGGTTAACCTTACGTTTTTTTCAAAAATCTTAAAAAATTTAGGTGGCCTTTTTATTACTTAAATCGACGTACGTAGATGCCTACTGCTGGATTCAGCCCTCAGAACCTCGCGGAATCAATCAAAACAGTGTAAAATCGCGAAACTAATGGATGGCAAATTGACCCCGAATGTGTTACGTTTAAAGCGAAATAAAATAAAAAATATCATACTTACGAGAAATCTGACTGCGCCATTCGAATTTTCTGATCAAAATACATAAGAAACAGTGAAAGAAGCTGCCGAATTCCGCTTTTCATTTTTTGGGGTCAAAAAACACCAAAGGGGTTAACCTTACGTTTTTTTCAAAAATCTTAAAAAATTTAGGTGGCCTTTTTATTACTTAAATCGACGTACTTAGATGCCTACTGCTGGATTCAGCCCTCAGAACCTCGCGGAATCAATCAAATCAGTGTAAAATCGCGAAACTAATGGATGGCAAATTGACCCCGAATGTGTTACGTTTAAAGCCAAATAAAATAAAAAATATCATACTTACGAGAAATCTGACTGCGCCATTCGAATTTTCTGATCAAAATACATAAGAAACAGTGAAAGAAGCTGCCGAATTCCACTTTTCATTTTTTGGGGTCAAAAAACACCAAAGGGGTTAACCTTACGTTTTTTTCAAAAATCTTAAAAAATTTAGGTGGCCTTTTTATTACTTAAATCGACGTACTTAGATGCCAACCGCTGGATTCAGCCCTCAGAACCTCGCGGAATCAATCAAAACAGTGTAAAATCGCGAAACTAATGGATGGCAAATTTTACCCCGAATGTGTTACGTTTAAAGCCAAATAAAATAAAAAATATCATACTTACGAGAAATCTGACTGCGCCATTCGAATTTTCTGATCAAAATACATAAGAAACAGCGAAAGAAGCTGCCGAATTCCACTTTCCATTTTTTGGGGTCAAAAAACACCAAAGGGGTTAACCTTATGTTTTTTTCAAAAATCTTAAAAAATTTAGGTGGCCTTTTTATTACTTAAATCGACTTAATTAGATGCCTACTGCTGGATTCAGCTCTCAGAACCTCGCGGAATCAATCAAAACAGTGTAAAATCGCGAAACAAATGGATGGCAAATTGACCCCGAATGTGTTACGTTTAAAGCCAAATAAAATAAAAAATATCATACTTACGAGTAATCTGACTGCGCCATTCGAATTTTCTGCTCAAAATACATAAGAAACAGTGAAAGAAGCTGCCGAATTCCACTTTTCATTTTTTGGGGTCAAAAAACACCAAAGGGGTTAACCTTAGGTTTTTTTCAAAAATCTTAAAAAATTTAGGTGGCCTTTTTATTACTTAAATCGACGTACTTAGATGCCTACTGCTGGATTCAGCTCTCAGAACCTCGCGGAATCAATCAAAACAGTGTAAAATCGCGAAACAAATGGATGGCAAATTGACCCCGAATGTGTTACGTTTAAAGCCAAATAATATAAAAAATATCATACTTACGAGAAATCTGACTGCGCCATTCGAATTTTCTGATCAAAATACATCAGAAACAGTGAAAGAAGCTGCCGAATTCCACTTTTCATTTTTTGGGGTCAAAAAACACCAAAGGGGTTAACCCTACGTTTTTTTCAAAAATCTTAAAAAATTTAGGTGGCCTTTTTATTACTTAAATCGACGTACTTAGATGCCTACTGCTGGATTCAGCCCTCAGAACCTCGCGGAATCAATCATAACAGTGTAAAATCGCGAAACAAATGGATGGCAAATTGACCCCGAATGTGTTACGTTTAAAGCCAAATAAAATAAAAAATATCATACTTACGAGAAATCTGACTGCGCCATTCGAATTTTCTGATCAAAATACATAAGAAACAGTGAAAGAAGCTGCCGAATTCCACTTTTCATTTTTTGGGGTCAAAAAACACCAAAGGGGTTAACCTTACGTTTTTTTCAAAAATCGTAAAAAATTTAGGTGGCCTTTTTATTACTTAAATCGACGTACTTAGATGCCTACTGCTGGATTCAGCCCTCAGAACCTCGCGGAATCAATCAAAACAGTGTAAAATCGCGAAACAAATGGATGGCAAATTGACCCCGAATGTGTTACGTTTAATGCCAAATAAAATAAAAAATATCATACTTACGAGAAATCTGACTGCGCCATTCGAATTTTCTGATCAAAATACATAAGAAACAGTGAAAGCAGCTGCCGAATTCCACTTTTCATTTTTTGGGGTCAAAAAACACCAAAGGGGTTAACCTTACGTTTTTTTCAAAAATCTTAAAAAATTTAGGTGGCCTTTTTATTACTTAAATCGACGTACTTAGATGCGTACTGCTGGATTCAGCCCTCAGAACCTCGCGGAATCAATCAAAACAGTGTAAAATCGCAAAACAAATAGATGGCAAAATGACCCCGAATGTGTTACGTTTAAAGCCAAATAAAATAAAAAATATCATACTTACGAGAAATCTGTCTGCGCCATTCGAATTTTCTGATCAAAATACATAAGAAACAGTGAAAGAAGCTGCCGAATTCCACTTTTCATTTTTTGGGGTCAAAAAACACCAAAGGGGTTAACCTTACGTTTTTTTCAAAAATCTTAAAAAATTTAGGTGGCCTTTTTATTACTTAAATCGACGTACTTAGATGCCTACTGCTGGATTCCGCCCTCAGAACCTCGCGGAATCAATCAAAACAGTGTAAAATCGCGAAACAAATGGATGGCAAATTGACCCCGAATGTGTTACGTTTAAAGCCAAATAAAATAAAAAATATCATACTTACGAGAAATCTGACTGCGCCATTCGAATTTTCTGATCAAAATACATAAGAAACAGTGAAAGAAGCTGCCGAATTCCACTTTTCATTTTTTGGGGTCAAAAACCACCAAAGGGGTTAACCTTACGTTTTTTTCAAAAATCTTAAAAAATTTAGGTGGCCTTTTTATTACTTAAATCGACGTACTTAGATGCGTACTGCTGGATTCAGCCCTCAGAACCTCGCGGAATCAATTAAAACAGTGTAAAATCGCGAATCAAATGGATGGCAAAATGACCCCGAATGTGTTACGTTTAAAGCCAAATAAAATAAAAAATATCATACTTACGAGAAATCTGTCTGCGCCATTCGAATTTTCTGATCAAAATACATAAGAAACAGTGAAAGAAGCTGCCGAATTCCACTTTTCATTTTTTGGGGTCAAAAAACACCAAAGGGGTTAACCTTACGTTTTTTTCAAAAATCTTAAAAAATTTAGGTGGCCTTTTTATTACTTAAATCGACGTACTTAGATGCCTACTGCTGGATTCAGCCCTCAGAACCTCGCGGAATCAATCAAAACAGTGTAAAATCGCGAAACAAATGGATGGCAAATTGACCCCGAATGTGTTACGTTTAAAGCCAAATAAAGTAAAAAATATCATGCTTACGAGAAATCTGACTGCGCCATTCGAATTTTCTGATCAAAATACATAAGAAACAGTGAAAGAAGCTGCCGAATTCCACTTTTCATTTTTTGGGGTCAAAAAACACCAAAGGGGTTAACCTTACGTTTTTTTCAAAAATCTTAAAAAATTTAGGTGGCCTTTTTATTACTTAAATCGACGTACTTAGATGCCTACAGCTGGATTCAGCCCTCAGAACCTCGCGGAATCAATCAAAACAGTGTAAAATCGCGAAACAAATGGATGGCAAATTGACCCCGAATGTGTCACGTTTAAAGCCATATAAAATAAAAAATATCATATTTACGAGAAATCTGACTGCGCCATTTGAATTTTCTGATCAAAATACATAAGAAACAGTGAAAGAAGCTGCCGAATTCCGCTTTTCATTTTTTGGGGTCAAAAAACACCAAAGGGGTTAACCTTACGTTTTTTTCAAAAATCTTAAAAAATTTAGGTGGCCTTTTTATTACTTAAATCGACGTACTTAGATGCCTACTGCTGGATTCAGCCCTCAGAACCTCGCGGAATCAATCAAAACAGTGTAAAATCGCGAAACAAATGGATGGCAAATTGACCCCGAATGTGTTACGTTTAAAGTCAAATAAAATAAAAAATATCATACTTACGAGAAATCTGACTGCGCCATTCGGATTTTCTGCTCAAAATACATAAGAAACAGTAAAAGAAGCTGCCGAATTCTACTTTTCATTTTTTGGGGTCAAAAAACACCAAAGGGGTTAACCTTACGTTTTTTTCAAAAATCTTAAAAAATATAGGTGGCCTTTTTATTACTTAAATCGACGTACTTAGATGCCTACTGCTGGATTCAGCCCTCAGAACCTCGCGGAATCAATCATAACAGTGTAAAATCGCGAAACAAATGGATGGCAAATTGACCCCGAATGTGTTACGTTTAAAGCCAAATAAAATAAAAAATATCATACCTACGAGAAATCTGACTGCGCCATTCGAATTTTCTGATCAAAATACATAAGAAACAGTGAAAGAAGCTGCCGAATTCCACTTTTCATTTTTTGGGGTCAAAAAACACCAAAGGGGTTAACCTTACGTTTTTTTCAAAAATCTTAAAAAATTTAGGTGGCCTTTTTATTACTTAAATCGACGTACTTAGATGCCTACAGCTGGATTCAGCCCTCAGAACCTCGCGGAATCAATCAAAACAGTGTAAAATCGCGAAACAAATTGATGGCAAATTGACCCCGAATGTGTTACGTTTAAAGCCATATAAAATAAAAAATATCATATTTACAAGAAATCTGACTGCGCCATTCGAATTTTCTGCTCAAAATACATAAGAAACAGTGAAAGAAGCTGCCGAATTCCACTTTTCATTTTTTGGGGTCAAAAAACACCAAAGGGGTTAACCTTACGTTTTTTTCAAAAATCTTAAAAAATTTAGGTGGCCTTTTTATTACTTAAATCGACGTACTTAGATGCCTACTGCTGGATTCAGCCCTCAGAACCTCGCGGAATCAATCAAAACAGTGTAAAATCGCGAAACAAATGGATGGCAAATTGACCCCGAATGTGTTACGTTTAAAGCCAAATAAAATAAAAAATATCATACTTACGAGAAATCTGACTGCGCCATTCGAATTTTCTGATCAAAATACATAAGAAACAGTGAAAGAAGCTGCCGAATTCCACTTTTCATTTTTTGGGGTCAAAAAACACCAAAGGGGTTAACCTTACGTTTTTTTCAAAAATCTTAAAAAATTTAGGTGGCCTTTTTATTACTTAAATCGACGTACTTAGATGCGTACTGCTGGATTCAGCCCTCAGAACCTCGCGGAATCAATCAAAACAGTGTAAAATCGCGAAACAAATGGATGGCAAAATGACCCCGAATGTGTTACGTTTAAAGCCAAATAAAATAAAAAATATCATACTTACGAGAAATCTGTCTGCGCCATTCGAATTTTCTGATCAAAATACATAAGAAACAGTGAAAGAAGCTGCCGAATTCCACTTTTCATTTTTTGGGGTCAAAAAACACCAAAGGGGTTAACCTTACGTTTTTTTCAAAAATCTTAAAAAACTTAGGTGGCCTTTTTATTACTTAAATCGACGTACTTAGATGCGTACTGCTGGATTCAGCAATCAGAACCTCGCGGAATCAATCAAAACAGTGTAAAATCGCGAAACAAATGGATGGCAAAATGACCCCGAATGTGTTACGTTTAAAGCCAAATAAAATAAAAAATATCATACTTACGAGAAATCTGTCTGCGCCATTCGAATTTTCTGATCAAAATACATAAGAAACAGTGAAAGAAGCTGCCGAATTCCACTTTTCATTTTTTGGGGTCAAAAAACACCAAAGGGGTTCACCTTACGTTTTTTTCAAAAATCTTAAAAAATTTAGGTGGCCTTTTTATTACTTAAATCGACGTACTTAGATGCCTACTGCTGTATTCAGCCCTCAGAACCTCGCGGAATCAATCAAAACAGTGTAAAATCGCGAAACAAATGGATGGCAAATTGACCCCGAATGTGTTACGTTTAAAGCCAAATAAAATAAAAAATATCATACTTACGAGAAATCTGACTGCGCCATTCGAATTTTCTGATCAAAATACATAAGAAACAGTGAGAGAAGCTGCCGAATTCCACTTTTCATTTTTTGGGGTCAAAAAACACCAAAGGGGTTAACCTTACCTTTTTTTCAAAAATCTTAAAAAATTTAGGTGGCCTTTTTATTACTTAAATCGACGTACTTAGATGCGTACTGCTGGATTCAGCCCTCAGAACCTCGCGGAATCAATCAAAACAGTGTAAAATCGCGAAACAAATGGATGGCAAAATGACCCCGAATGTGTTACGTTTAAAGCCAAATAAAATAAAAAATATCATACTTACGAGAAATCTGTCTGCGCCATTCGAATTTTCTGATCAAAATACATAAGAAACAGTGAAAGAAGCTGCCGAATTCCACTTTTCATTTTTTGGGGTCAAAAAACACCAAAGGGGTTAACCTTACGTTTTTTTCAAAAATCTTAAAAAATTTAGGTGGCCTTTTTATTACTTAAATCGACGTACTTAGATGCGTACTGCTGGATTCAGCCCTCAGAACCTCGCGGAATCAATCAAAACAGTGTAAAATCGCGAAACAAATGGATGGCAAAATGACCCCGAATGTGTTACGTTTAAAGCCAAATAAAATAAAAAATATCATACTTACGAGAAATCTGTCTGCGCCATTCGAATTTTCTGATCAAAATGCATAAGAAACAGTGAAAGAAGCTGCCGAATTCCACTTTTCATTTTTTGGGGTCAAAAAACACCAAAGGGGTTAACCTTACGTTTTTTTCAAAAATCTTAAAAAATTTAGGTGGCCTTTTTATTACTTAAATCGACGTACTTAGATGCGTACTGCTGGATTCAGCCATCAGAACCTCGCGGAATCAATCAAAACAGTGTAAAATCGCGAAACAAATGGATGGCAAAATGACCCCGAATGTGTTACGTTTAAAGCCAAATAAAATAAAAAATATCATACTTACGAGAAATCTGTCTGCGCCATTCGAATTTTCTGATCAAAATACATAAGAAACAGTGAAAGAAGCTGCCGAATTCCACTTTTCATTTTTTGGGGTCAAAAAACACCAAAGGGGTTAACCTTACGTTTTTTTCAAAAATCTTAAAAAATTTAGGTGGCCTTTTTATTACTTAAGTCGACGTACTTAGATGCCTACTGCTGGATTCAGCCCTCAGAACCTCGCGGAATCAATCAAAACAGTGTAAAATCGCGAAACAAATGGATGGCAAATTGACCCCGAATGTGTTACGTTTAAAGCCAAATAAAGTAAAAAATATCATACTTACGAGAAATCTGACTGCGCCATTCGAATTTTCTGATCAAAATACATAAGAAACAGTGAAAGAAGCTGCCGAATTCCACTTTTCATTTTTTGGGGTCAAAAAACACCAAAGGGGTTAACCTTACGTTTTTTTCAAAAATCTTAAAAAATTTAGGTGGCCTTTTTATTACTTAAATCGACGTACTTAGATGCCTACAGCTGGATTCAGCCCTCAGAACCTCGCGGAATCAATCAAAACAGTGTAAAATCGCGAAACAAATTGATGGCAAATTGACCCCGAATGTGTTACGTTTAAAGCCATATAAAATAAAAAATATCATATTTACAAGAAATCTGACTGCGCCATTCGAATTTTCTGCTCAAAATACATAAGAAACAGTGAAAGAAGCTGCCGAATTCCACTTTTCATTTTTTGGGGTCAAAAAACACCAAAGGGGTTAACCTTACGTTTTTTTCAAAAATCTTAAAAAATTTAGGTGGCCTTTTTATTACTTAAATCGACGTACTTAGATGCCTACTGCTGGATTCAGCCCTCAGAACCTCGCGGAATCAATCAAAACAGTGTAAAATCGCGAAACAAATGGATGGCAAATTGACCCCGAATGTGTTACGTTTAAAGCCAAATAAAATAAAAAATATCATACTTACGAGAAATCTGACTGCGCCATTCGAATTTTCTGATCAAAATACATAAGAAACAGTGAAAGAAGCTGCCGAATTCCACTTTTCATTTTTTGGGGTCAAAAAACACCAAAGGGGTTAACCTTACGTTTTTTTCAAAAATCTTAAAAAATTTAGGTGGCCTTTTTATTACTTAAATCGACGTACTTAGATGCCTACTGCTGGATTCAGCCCTCAGAACCTCGCGGAATCAATCAAAACAGTGTAAAATCGCGAAACAAATGGATGGCAAATTGACCCCGAATGTGTTACGTTTAAAGTCAAATAAAATAAAAAATATCATACTTACGAGAAATCTGACTGCGCCATTCGGATTTTCTGCTCAAAATACATAAGAAACAGTAAAAGAAGCTGCCGAATTCTACTTTTCATTTTTTGGGGTCAAAAAACACCAAAGGGGTTAACCTTACGTTTTTTTCAAAAATCTTAAAAAATTTAGGTGGCCTTTTTATTACTTAAATCGACGTACTTAGATGCCTACTGCTGGATTCAGCCCTCAGAACCTCGCGGAATCAATCATAACAGTGTAAAATCGCGAAACAAATGGATGGCAAATTGACCCCGAATGTGTTACGTTTAAAGCCAAATAAAATAAAAAATATCATACCTACGAGAAATCTGACTGCGCCATTCGAATTTTCTGATCAAAATACATAAGAAACAGTGAAAGAAGCTGCCGAATTCCACTTTTCATTTTTTGGGGTCAAAAAACACCAAAGGGGTTAACCTTACGTTTTTTTCAAAAATCTTAAAAAATTTAGGTGGCTTTTTTATTACTTAAATCGACGTACTTAGATGCCTACAGCTGGATTCAGCCCTCAGAACCTCGCGGAATCAATCAAAACAGTGTAAAATCGCGAAACAAATTGATGGCAAATTGACCCCGAATGTGTTACGTTTAAAGCCATATAAAATAAAAAATATCATATTTACAAGAAATCTGACTGCGCCATTCGAATTTTCTGCTCAAAATACATAAGAAACAGTGAAAGAAGCTGCCGAATTCCACTTTTCATTTTTTGGGGTCAAAAAACACCAAAGGGGTTAACCTTACGTTTTTTTCAAAAATCATAAAAAATTTAGGTGGCCTTTTTATTACTTAAATCGACGTACTTAGATGCCTACTGCTGGATTCAGCTCTCAGAACCTCGCGGAATCAATCAAAACAGTGTAAAATCGCGAAACAAATGGATGGCAAATTGACCCCGAATGTGTTACGTTTAAAGCCAAATAAAATAAAAAATATCATACTTACGAGAAATCTGACTGCGCCATTCGAATTTTCTGATCAAAATACATAAGAAACAGTGAAAGAAGCTGCCGAATTCCACTTTTCATTTTTTGGGGTCAAAAAACACCAAAGGGGTTAACCTTACGTTTTTTTCAAAAATCTTAAAAAATTTAGGTGGCCTTTTTATTACTTAAATCGACGTACTTAGATGCCTACAGCTGGATTCTGCCCTCAGAACCTCGCGGAATCAATCAAAACAGTGTAAAATCGCGAAACAAATGGATGGCAAATTGACCCCGAATGTGTTACGTTTAAAGCCATATAAAATAAAAAATATCATATTTACGAGAAATCTCACTGCGCCATTCGAATTTTCTGCTCAAAATACATAAGAAACAGTGAAAAAAGCTGCCGAATTCCACTTTTCATTTTTTGGGGTCAAAAAACACCAAAGGGGTTAATCTTACGTTTTTTTCAAAAATCTTAAAAAATTTAGGTGGCCTTTTTATTACTTAAATCGACGTACTTAGATGCCTACTGCTGGATTCAGCCCTCAGAACCTCGCGGAATCAATCAAAACAGTGTAAAATCGCGAAACAAATGGATGGCAAATTGACCCCGAATGTGTTACGTTTAAAGCCAAATAAAATAAAAAATATCATACTTACGAGAAATCTGACTGCGCCATTCGAATTTTCTGATCAAAATACATAAGAAACAGTGAAAGAAGCTGCCGAATTCCACTTTTCATTTTTTGGGGTCAAAAAACACCAAAGGGGTTAACCTTACGTTTTTTTCAAAAATCTTAAAAAATTTAGGTGGCCTTTTTATTACTTAAATCGACGTACTTAGATGCCTACTGCTGGATTCAGCCCTCAGAACCTCGCGGAATCAATCAAAACAGTGTAAAATCGCGAAACAAATGGATGGCAAATTGACCCCGAATTTGTTACGTTTAAAGCCAAATAAAATAAAAAATATCATACTTACGAGAAATCTGACTGCGCCATTCGAATTTTCTGATCAAAATACATAAGAAACAGTGAAAGAAGCTGCCGAATTCCACTTTTCATTTTTTGGGGTCAAAAAACACCAAAGGGGTTAACCTTACGTTTTTTTCAAAAATCTTAAAAAATTTAGGTGGCCTTTTTATTACTTAAATCGACGTACGTAGATGCCTACTGCTGGATTCAGCCCTCAGAACCTCGCGGAATCAATCAAAACAGTGTAAAATCGCGAAACTAATGGATGGCAAATTGACCCCGAATGTGTTACGTTTAAAGCGAAATAAAATAAAAAATATCATACTTACGAGAAATCTGACTGCGCCATTCGAATTTTCTGATCAAAATACATAAGAAACAGTGAAAGAAGCTGCCGAATTCCGCTTTTCATTTTTTGGGGTCAAAAAACACCAAAGGGGTTAACCTTACGTTTTTTTCAAAAATCTTAAAAAATTTAGGTGGCCTTTTTATTACTTAAATCGACGTACTTAGATGCCTACTGCTGGATTCAGCCCTCAGAACCTCGCGGAATCAATCAAATCAGTGTAAAATCGCGAAACTAATGGATGGCAAATTGACCCCGAATGTGTTACGTTTAAAGCCAAATAAAATAAAAAATATCATACTTACGAGAAATCTGACTGCGCCATTCGAATTTTCTGATCAAAATACATAAGAAACAGTGAAAGAAGCTGCCGAATTCCACTTTTCATTTTTTGGGGTCAAAAAACACCAAAGGGGTTAACCTTACGTTTTTTTCAAAAATCTTAAAAAATTTAGGTGGCCTTTTTATTACTTAAATCGACGTACTTAGATGCCTACTGCTGGATTCAGCCCTCAGAACCTCGCGGAATCAATCAAAACAGTGTAAAATCGCGAAACTAATGGATGGCAAATTTTACCCCGAATGTGTTACGTTTAAAGCCAAATAAAATAAAAAATATCATACTTACGAGAAATCTGACTGCGCCATTCGAATTTTCTGATCAAAATACATAAGAAACAGCGAAAGAAGCTGCCGAATTCCACTTTCCATTTTTTGGGGTCAAAAAACACCAAAGGGGTTAACCTTACGTTTTTTTCAAAAATCTTAAAAAATTTATGTGGCCTTTTTATTACTTAAATCGACTTAATTAGATGCCTACTGCTGGATTCAGCTCTCAGAACCTCGCGGAATCAATCAAAACAGTGTAAAATCGCGAAACAAATGGATGGCAAATTGACCCCGAATGTGTTACGTTTAAAGCCAAATAAAATAAAAAATATCATACTTACGAGTAATCTGACTGCGCCATTCGAATTTTCTGCTCAAAATACATAAGAAACAGTGAAAGAAGCTGCCGAATTCCACTTTTCATTTTTTGGGGTCAAAAAACACCAAAGGGGTTAACCTTAGGTTTTTTTCAAAAATCTTAAAAAATTTAGGTGGCCTTTTTATTACTTAAATCGACGTACTTAGATGCCTACTGCTGGATTCAGCTCTCAGAACCTCGCGGAATCAATCAAAACAGTGTAAAATCGCGAAACAAATGGATGGCAAATTGACCCCGAATGTGTTACGTTTAAAGCCAAATAATATAAAAAATATCATACTTACGAGAAATCTGACTGCGCCATTCGAATTTTCTGATCAAAATACATCAGAAACAGTGAAAGAAGCTGCCGAATTCCACTTTTCATTTTTTGGGGTCAAAAAACACCAAAGGGGTTAACCCTACGTTTTTTTCAAAAATCTTAAAAAATTTAGGTGGCCTTTTTATTACTTAAATCGACGTACTTAGATGCCTACTGCTGGATTCAGCCCTCAGAACCTCGCGGAATCAATCATAACAGTGTAAAATCGCGAAACAAATGGATGGCAAATTGACCCCGAATGTGTTACGTTTAAAGCCAAATAAAATAAAAAATATCATACTTACGAGAAATCTGACTGCACCATTCGAATTTTCTGATCAAAATACATAAGAAACAGTGAAAGAAGCTGCCGAATTCCACTTTTCATTTTTTGGGGTCAAAAAACACCAAAGGGGTTAACCTTACGTTTTTTTCAAAAATCGTAAAAAATTTAGGTGGCCTTTTTATTACTTAAATCGACGTACTTAGATGCCTACTGCTGGATTCAGCCCTCAGAACCTCGCGGAATCAATCAAAACAGTGTAAAATCGCGAAACAAATGGATGGCAAATTGACCCCGAATGTGTTACGTTTAATGCCAAATAAAATAAAAAATATCATACTTACGAGAAATCTGACTGCGCCATTCGAATTTTCTGATCAAAATACATAAGAAACAGTGAAAGCAGCTGCCGAATTCCACTTTTCATTTTTTGGGGTCAAAAAACACCAAAGGGGTTAACCTTACGTTTTTTTCAAAAATCTTAAAAAATTTAGGTGGCCTTTTTATTACTTAAATCGACGTACTTAGATGCCTACTGCTGGATTCAGCCCTCAGAACCTCGCGGAATCAATCAAAACAGTGTAAAATCGCGAAACTAATGGATGGCAAATTTTACCCCGAATGTGTTACGTTTAAAGCCAAATAAAATAAAAAATATCATACTTACGAGAAATCTGACTGCGCCATTCGAATTTTCTGATCAAAATACATAAGAAACAGCGAAAGAAGCTGCCGAATTCCACTTTCCATTTTTTGGGGTCAAAAAACACCAAAGGGGTTAACCTTACGTTTTTTTCAAAAATCTTAAAAAATTTATGTGGCCTTTTTATTACTTAAATCGACTTAATTAGATGCCTACTGCTGGATTCAGCTCTCAGAACCTCGCGGAATCAATCAAAACAGTGTAAAATCGCGAAACAAATGGATGGCAAATTGACCCCGAATGTGTTACGTTTAAAGCCAAATAAAATAAAAAATATCATACTTACGAGTAATCTGACTGCGCCATTCGAATTTTCTGCTCAAAATACATAAGAAACAGTGAAAGAAGCTGCCGAATTCCACTTTTCATTTTTTGGGGTCAAAAAACACCAAAGGGGTTAACCTTAGGTTTTTTTCAAAAATCTTAAAAAATTTAGGTGGCCTTTTTATTACTTAAATCGACGTACTTAGATGCCTACTGCTGGATTCAGCTCTCAGAACCTCGCGGAATCAATCAAAACAGTGTAAAATCGCGAAACAAATGGATGGCAAATTGACCCCGAATGTGTTACGTTTAAAGCCAAATAATATAAAAAATATCATACTTACGAGAAATCTGACTGCGCCATTCGAATTTTCTGATCAAAATACATCAGAAACAGTGAAAGAAGCTGCCGAATTCCACTTTTCATTTTTTGGGGTCAAAAAACACCAAAGGGGTTAACCCTACGTTTTTTTCAAAAATCTTAAAAAATTTAGGTGGCCTTTTTATTACTTAAATCGACGTACTTAGATGCCTACTGCTGGATTCAGCCCTCAGAACCTCGCGGAATCAATCATAACAGTGTAAAATCGCGAAACAAATGGATGGCAAATTGACCCCGAATGTGTTACGTTTAAAGCCAAATAAAATAAAAAATATCATACTTACGAGAAATCTGACTGCACCATTCGAATTTTCTGATCAAAATACATAAGAAACAGTGAAAGAAGCTGCCGAATTCCACTTTTCATTTTTTGGGGTCAAAAAACACCAAAGGGGTTAACCTTACGTTTTTTTCAAAAATCGTAAAAAATTTAGGTGGCCTTTTTATTACTTAAATCGACGTACTTAGATGCCTACTGCTGGATTCAGCCCTCAGAACCTCGCGGAATCAATCAAAACAGTGTAAAATCGCGAAACAAATGGATGGCAAATTGACCCCGAATGTGTTACGTTTAATGCCAAATAAAATAAAAAATATCATACTTACGAGAAATCTGACTGCGCCATTCGAATTTTCTGATCAAAATACATAAGAAACAGTGAAAGCAGCTGCCGAATTCCACTTTTCATTTTTTGGGGTCAAAAAACACCAAAGGGGTTAACCTTACGTTTTTTTCAAAAATCTTAAAAAATTTAGGTGGCCTTTTTATTACTTAAATCGACGTACTTAGATGCGTACTGCTGGATTCAGCCCTCAGAACCTCGCGGAATCAATCAAAACAGTGTAAAATCGCAAAACAAATAGATGGCAAAATGACCCCGAATGTGTTACGTTTAAAGCCAAATAAAATAAAAAATATCATACTTACGAGAAATCTGTCTGCGCCATTCGAATTTTCTGATCAAAATACATAAGAAACAGTGAAAGAAGCTGCCGAATTCCACTTTTCATTTTTTGGGGTCAAAAAACACCAAAGGGGTTAACCTTACGTTTTTTTCAAAAATCTTAAAAAATTTAGGTGGCCTTTTTATTACTTAAATCGACGTACTTAGATGCCTACTGCTGGATTCCGCCCTCAGAACCTCGCGGAATCAATCAAAACAGTGTAAAATCGCGAAACAAATGGATGGCAAATTGACCCCGAATGTGTTACGTTTAAAGCCAAATAAAATAAAAAATATCATACTTACGAGAAATCTGACTGCGCCATTCGAATTTTCTGATCAAAATACATAAGAAACAGTGAAAGAAGCTGCCGAATTCCACTTTTCATTTTTTGGGGTCAAAAACCACCAAAGGGGTTAACCTTACGTTTTTTTCAAAAATCTTAAAAAATTTAGGTGGCCTTTTTATTACTTAAATCGACGTACTTAGATGCGTACTGCTGGATTCAGCCCTCAGAACCTCGCGGAATCAATTAAAACAGTGTAAAATCGCGAAACAAATGGATGGCAAAATGACCCCGAATGTGTTACGTTTAAAGCCAAATAAAATAAAAAATATCATACTTACGAGAAATCTGTCTGCGCCATTCGAATTTTCTGATCAAAATACATAAGAAACAGTGAAAGAAGCTGCCGAATTCCACTTTTCATTTTTTGGGGTCAAAAAACACCAAAGGGGTTAACCTTACGTTTTTTTCAAAAATCTTAAAAAATTTAGGTGGCCTTTTTATTACTTAAATCGACGTACTTAGATGCCTACTGCTGGATTCAGCCCTCAGAACCTCGCGGAATCAATCAAAACAGTGTAAAATCGCGAAACAAATGGATGGCAAATTGACCCCGAATGTGTTACGTTTAAAGCCAAATAAAGTAAAAAATATCATACTTACGAGAAATCTGACTGCGCCATTCGAATTTTCTGATCAAAATACATAAGAAACAGTGAAAGAAGCTGCCGAATTCCACTTTTCATTTTTTGGGGTCAAAAAACACCAAAGGGGTTAACCTTACGTTTTTTTCAAAAATCTTAAAAAATTTAGGTGGCCTTTTTATTACTTAAATCGACGTACTTAGATGCCTACTGCTGGATTCAGCCCTCAGAACCTCGCGGAATCAATCAAAACAGTGTAAAATCGCGAAACAAATGGATGGCAAATTGACCCCGAATGTGTCACGTTTAAAGCCATATAAAATAAAAAATATCATATTTACGAGAAATCTGACTGCGCCATTTGAATTTTCTGATCAAAATACATAAGAAACAGTGAAAGAAGCTGCCGAATTCCACTTTTCATTTTTTGGGGTCAAAAAACACCAAAGGGGTTAACCTTACGTTTTTTTCAAAAATCTTAAAAAATTTAGGTGGCCTTTTTATTACTTAAATCGACGTACTTAGATGCCTACAGCTGGATTCAGCCCTCAGAACCTCGCGGAATCAATCAAAACAGTGTAAAATCGCGAAACAAATTGATGGCAAATTGACCCCGAATGTGTTACGTTTAAAGCCATATAAAATAAAAAATATCATATTTACAAGAAATCTGACTGCGCCATTCGAATTTTCTGCTCAAAATACATAAGAAACAGTGAAAGAAGCTGCCGAATTCCACTTTTCATTTTTTGGGGTCAAAAAACACCAAAGGGGTTAACCTTACGTTTTTTTCAAAAATCTTAAAAAATTTAGGTGGCCTTTTTATTACTTAAATCGACGTACTTAGATGCCTACTGCTGGATTCAGCCCTCAGAACCTCGCGGAATCAATCAAAACAGTGTAAAATCGCGAAACAAATGGATGGCAAATTGACCCCGAATGTGTTACGTTTAAAGCCAAATAAAATAAAAAATATCATACTTACGAGAAATCTGACTGCGCCATTCGAATTTTCTGATCAAAATACATAAGAAACAGTGAAAGAAGCTGCCGAATTCCACTTTTCATTTTTTGGGGTCAAAAAACACCAAAGGGGTTAACCTTACCTTTTTTTCAAAAATCTTAAAAAATTTAGGTGGCCTTTTTATTACTTAAATCGACGTACTTAGATACGTACTGCTGGATTCAGCCCTCAGAACCTCGCGGAATCAATCAAAACAGTGTAAAATCGCGAAACAAATGGATGGCAAAATGACCCCGAATGTGTTACGTTTAAAGCCAAATAAAATAAAAAATATCATACTTACGAGAAATCTGTCTGCGCCATTCGAATTTTCTGATCAAAATACATAAGAAACAGTGAAAGAAGCTGCCGAATTCCACTTTTCATTTTTTGGGGTCAAAAAACACCAAAGGGGTTACCCTTACGTTTTTTTCAAAAATCTTAAAAAATTTAGGTGGCCTTTTTATTACTTAAATCGACGTACTTAGATGCCTACTGCTGGATTCAGCCCTCAGAACCTCGCGGAATCAATCAAAACAGTGTAAAATCGCGAAACAAATGGATGGCAAATTGACCCCGAATGTGTTACGTTTAAAGCCAAATAAAATAAAAAATATCATACTTACGAGAAATCTGACTGCGCCATTCGAATTTTCTGATCAAAATACATAAGAAACAGTGAAAGAAGCTGCCGAATTCCACTTTTCATTTTTTGGGGTCAAAAAACACCAAAGGGGTTAACCTTACGTTTTTTTCAAAAATCTTAAAAAATTTAGGTGGCCTTTTTATTACTTAAATCGACGTACTTAGATGCGTACTGCTGGATTCAGCCCTCAGAACCTCGCGGAATCAATCAAAACAGTGTAAAATCGCGAAACAAATGGATGGCAAAATGACCCCGAATGTGTTACGTTTAAAGCCAAATAAAATAAAAAATATCATACTTACGAGAAATCTGTCTGCGCCATTCGAATTTTCTGATCAAAATACATAAGAAACAGTGAAAGAAGCTGCCGAATTCCACTTTTCATTTTTTGGGGTCAAAAAACACCAAAGGGGTTAACCTTACGTTTTTTTCAAAAATCTTAAAAAATTTAGGTGGCCTTTTTATTACTTAAATCGACGTACTTAGATGCGTACTGCTGGATTCAGCAATCAGAACCTCGCGGAATCAATCAAAACAGTGTAAAATCGCGAAACAAATGGATGGCAAAATGACCCCGAATGTGTTACGTTTAAAGCCAAATAAAATAAAAAATATCATACTTACGAGAAATCTGTCTGCGCCATTCGAATTTTCTGATCAAAATACATAAGAAACAGTGAAAGAAGCTGCCGAATTCCACTTTTCATTTTTTGGGGTCAAAAAACACCAAAGGGGTTAACCTTACGTTTTTTTCAAAAATCTTAAAAAATTTAGGTGGCCTTTTTATTACTTAAATCGACGTACTTAGATGCCTACAGCTGGATTCAGCCCTCAGAACCTCGCGGAATCAATCAAAACAGTGTAAAATCGCGAAACAAATTGATGGCAAATTGACCCCGAATGTGTTACGTTTAAAGCCATATAAAATAAAAAATATCATATTTACAAGAAATCTGACTGCGCCATTCGAATTTTCTGCTCAAAATACATAAGAAACAGTGAAAGAAGCTGCCGAATTCCACTTTTCATTTTTTGGGGTCAAAAAACACCAAAGGGGTTAACCTTACGTTTTTTTCAAAAATCTTAAAAAATTTAGGTGGCCTTTTTATTACTTAAATCGACGTACTTAGATGCCTACTGCTGGATTCAGCCCTCAGAACCTCGCGGAATCAATCAAAACAGTGTAAAATCGCGAAACAAATGGATGGCAAATTGACCCCGAATGTGTTACGTTTAAAGCCAAATAAAATAAAAAATATCATACTTACGAGAAATCTGACTGCGCCATTCGAATTTTCTGATCAAAATACATAAGAAACAGTGAAAGAAGCTGCCGAATTCCACTTTTCATTTTTTGGGGTCAAAAAACACCAAAGGGGTTAACCTTACCTTTTTTTCAAAAATCTTAAAAAATTTAGGTGGCCTTTTTATTACTTAAATCGACGTACTTAGATGCGTACTGCTGGATTCAGCCCTCAGAACCTCGCGGAATCAATCAAAACAGTGTAAAATCGCGAAACAAATGGATGGCAAAATGACCCCGAATGTGTTACGTTTAAAGCCAAATAAAATAAAAAATATCATACTTACGAGAAATCTGTCTGCGCCATTCGAATTTTCTGATCAAAATACATAAGAAACAGTGAAAGAAGCTGCCGAATTCCACTTTTCATTTTTTGGGGTCAAAAAACACCAAAGGGGTTAACCTTACGTTTTTTTCAAAAATCTTAAAAAATTTAGGTGGCCTTTTTATTACTTAAATCGACGTACTTAGATGCCTACTGCTGGATTCAGCCCTCAGAACCTCGCGGAATCAATCAAAACAGTGTAAAATCGCGAAACAAATGGATGGCAAATTGACCCCGAATGTTTTACGTTTAAAGCCAAATAAAATAAAAAATATCATACTTACGAGAAATCTGACTGCGCCATTCGAATTTTCTGATCAAAATACATAAGAAACAGTGAAAGAAGCTGCCGAATTCCACTTTTCATTTTTTGGGGTCAAAAAACACCAAAGGGGTTAACCTTACGTTTTTTTCAAAAATCTTAAAAAATTTAGGTGGCCTTTTTATTACTTAAATCGACGTACTTAGATGCCTAGAGCTGGATTCAGCCCTCAGAACCTCGCGGAATCAATCAAAACAGTGTAAAATCGCGAAACAAATGGATGGCAAATTGACCCCGAATGTGTTACGTTTAAAGCCATATAAAATAAAAAATATCATATTTACGAGAAATCTCACTGCGCCATTCGAATTTTCTGCTCAAAATACATAAGAAACAGTGAAAAAAGCTGCCGAATTCCACTTTTCATTTTTTGGGGTCAAAAAACACCAAAGGGGTTAATCTTACGTTTTTTTCAAAAATCTTAAAAAATTTAGGTGGCCTTTTTATTACTTAAATCGACGTACTTAGATGCCTACTGCTGGATTCAGCCCTCAGAACCTCGCGGAATCAATCAAAACAGTGTAAAATCGCGAAACAAATGGATGGCAAATTGACCCCGAATGTGTTACGTTTAAAGCCAAATAAAATAAAAAATATCATACTTACGAGAAATCTGACTGCGCCATTCGGATTTTCTGCTCAAAATACATAAGAAACAGTAAAAGAAGCTGCCGAATTCCACTTTTCATTTTTTGGGGTCAAAAAACACCAAAGGGGTTAACCTTACGTTTTTTTCAAAAATCTTAAAAAATTTAGGTGGCCTTTTTATTACTTAAATCGACGTACTTAGATGCCTACTGCTGGATTCAGCCCTCAGAACCTCGCGGAATCAATCATAACAGTGTAAAATCGCGAAACAAATGGATGGCAAATTGACCCCGAATGTGTTACGTTTAAAGCCAAATAAAATAAAAAATATCATACCTACGAGAAATCTGACTGCGCCATTCGAATTTTCTGATCAAAATACATAAGAAACAGTGAAAGAAGCTGCCGAATTCCACTTTTCATTTTTTGGGGTCAAAAAACACCAAAGGGGTTAACCTTACGTTTTTTTCAAAAATCTTAAAAAATTTAGGTGGCCTTTTTATTACTTAAATCGACGTACTTAGATGCCTACAGATGGATTCAGCCCTCAGAACCTCGCGGAATCAATCAAAACAGTGTAAAATCGCGAAACAAATTGATGGCAAATTGACCCCGAATGTGTTACGTTTAAAGCCATATAAAATAAAAAATATCATATTTACAAGAAATCTGACTGCGCCATTCGAATTTTCTGCTCAAAATACATAAGAAACAGTGAAAGAAGCTGCCGAATTCCACTTTTCATTTTTTGGGGTCAAAAAACACCAAAGGGGTTAACCTTACGTTTTTTTAAAAAATCTTAAAAAATTTAGGTGGCCTTTTTATTACTTAAATCGACGTACTTAGATGCCTACTGCTGGATTCAGCCCTCAGAACCTCGCGGAATCAATCAAAACAGTGTAAAATCGCGAAACAAATGGATGGCAAATTGACCCCGAATGTGTTACGTTTAAAGCCAAATAAAATAAAAAATATCATACTTACGAGAAATCTGACTGCGCCATTCGAATTTTCTGATCAAAATACATAAGAAACAGTGAAAGAAGCTGCCGAATTCCACTTTTCATTTTTTGGGGTCAAAAAACACCAAAGGGGTTAACCTTACGTTTTTTTCAAAAATCTTAAAAAATTTAGGTGGCCTTTTTATTACTTAAATCGACGTACTTAGATGCCTACTGCTGGATTCAGCCCTCAGAACCTCGCGGAATCAATCAAAACAGTGTAAAATCGCGAAACAAATGGATGGCAAATTGACCCCGAATGTGTTACGTTTAAAGTCAAATAAAATAAAAAATATCATACTTACGAGAAATCTGACTGCGCCATTCGGATTTTCTGCTCAAAATACATAAGAAACAGTAAAAGAAGCTGCCGAATTCCACTTTTCATTTTTTGGGGTCAAAAAACACCAAAGGGGTTAACCTTACGTTTTTTTCAAAAATCTTAAAAAATTTAGGTGGCCTTTTTATTACTTAAATCGACGTACTTAGATGCCTACTGCTGGATTCAGCCCTCAGAACCTCGCGGAATCAATCAAAACAGTGTAAAATCGCGAAACAAATGGATGGCAAATTGACCCCGAATGTGTTACGTTTAAAGCCAAATAAAATAAAAAATATCATACTTACGAGAAATCTGACTGCGCCATTCGAATTTTCTGATCAAAATACATAAGAAACAGTGAAAGAAGCTGCCGAATTCCACTTTTCATTTTTTGGGGTCAAAAAACACCAAAGGGGTTAACCTTACGTTTTTTTCAAAAATCTTAAAAAATTTAGGTGGCCTTTTTATTACTTAAATCGACGTACGTAGATGCCTACTGCTGGATTCAGCCCTCAGAACCTCGCGGAATCAATCAAAACAGTGTAAAATCGCGAAACAAATGGATGGCAAATTGACACCGAATGTGTTACGTTTAAAGCCAAATAAAATAAAAAATATCATACTTACGAGAAATCTGACTGCGTCATTCGAATTTTCTGATCAAAATACATAAGAAACAGTGAAAGAAGCTGCCGAATTCCACTTTTCATTTTTTGGGGTCAAAAAACACCAAAGGGGTTAACCTTACGTTTTTTTCAAAAATCTTAAAAAATTTAGGTGGCCTTTTTATTACTTAAATCGACGTACTTAGATGCCTACTGCTGGATTCAGCCCTCAGAACCTCGCGGAATCAATCAAAACAGTGTAAAATCGCGAAACAAATGGATGGCAAATTGACCCCGAATGTGTTACGTTTAAAGCCAAATAAAATAAAAAATATCATACTAACGAGAAATCTGACTGCGCCATTTGAATTTTCTGATCAAAATACATAAGAAACAGTGAAAGAAGCTGCCGAATTCCACCTTTCATTTTTTGGGGTCAAAAAACACCAAAGGGGTTAACCTTACGTTTTTTTCAAAAATCTTAAAAAATTTAGGTGGCCTTTTTATTACTTAAATCGACGTACGTAGATGCCTACTGCTGGATTCAGCCCTCAGAACCTCGCGGAATCAATCAAAACAGTGTAAAATCGCGAAACAAATGGATGGCAAATTGACCCCGAATGTGTTACGTTTAAAGCCAAATAAAATAAAAAATATCATACTTACGAGAAATCTGACTGCGCCATTCGAATTTTCTGATCAAAATACATAAGAAACAGTGAAAGAAGCTGCCGAATTCCACTTTTCATTTTTTGGGGTCAAAAAACACCAAAGGGGTTAACCTTACGTTTTTTTCAAAAATCTTAAAAAATTTAGGTGGCCTTTTTATTACTTAAATCGACGTACTTAGATGCCTACTGCTGGATTCAGCCCTCAGAACCTCGCGGAATCAATCAAAACAGTGTAAAATCGCGAAACAAATGGATGGCAAATTGACCCCGAATGTGTTACGTTTAAAGCCAAATAAAATAAAAAATATCATACTTACGAGTAAACTGACTGCGCCATTCGAATTTTCTGATCAAAATACATAAGAAACAGTGAAAGAAGCTGCCGAATTCCACTTTTCATTTTTTGGGGTCAAAAAACACCAAAGGGGTTAACCTTACGTTTTTTTCAAAAATCTTAAAAAATTTAGGTGGCCTTTTTATTACTTAAATCGACGTACTTAGGTGCCTACTGCTGGATTCTGCCCTCAGAACCTCGCGGAATCAATCAAAACAGTGTAAAATCGCGAAACAAATGGATGGCAAATTGACCCCGAATGTGTTACGTTTAAAGCCAAATAAAATAAAAAATATCATACTTACGAGAAATCTGACTGCGCCATTCGAATTTTCTGATCAAAATACATAAGAAACAGTGAAAGAAGCTGCCGAATTCCACTTTTCATTTTTTGGGGTCAAAAAACACCAAAGGGGTTAACCTTACGTTTTTTTCAAAAATCTTAAAAAATTTAGGTGGCCTTTTTATTACTTAAATCGACGTACGTAGATGCCTACTGCTGGATTCAGCCCTCAGAACCTCGCGGAATCAATCAAAACAGTGTAAAATCGCGAAACAAATGGATGGCAAATTGACCCCGAATGTGTTACGTTTAAAGCCAAATAAAATAAAAAATATCATACTTACGAGAAATCTGACTGCGCCATTCGAATTTTCTGATCAAAATACATAAGAAACAGTGAAAGAAGCTGCCGAATTCCACTTTTCATTTTTTGGGGTCGAAAAACACCAAAGGGGTTAACCTTACGTTTTTTTCAAAAATCTTAAAAAATTTAGGTGGCCTTTTTATTACTTAAATCGACGTACTTAGATGCCTACTGCTGGATTCAGCCCTCAGAACCTCGCGGAATCAATCAAAACAGTGTAAAATCGCGAAACAAATGGATGGCAAATTGACCCCGAATGTGTTACGTTTAAAGCCAAATAAAATAAAAAATATCATACTTACGAGAAATCTGACTGCGCCATTCGAATTTTCTGATCAAAATACATAAGAAACAGTGAAAGAAGCTGCCGAATTCCACTTTTCATTTTTTGGGGTCAAAAAACACCAAAGGGGTTAACCTTACGTTTTTTTCAAAAATCTTAAAAGATTTAGGTGGCCTTTTTATTACTTAAATCGACGTACTTAGATGCCTACTGCTGGATTCAGCCCTCAGAACCTCGCGGAATCAATCAAAACAGTGTAAAATCGCGAAACAAATGGATGGCAAATTGACCCCGAATGTGTTACGTTTAAAGCCAAATAAAATAAAAAATATCATACTTACGAGAAATCTGACTGCGCCATTCGAATTTTCTGATCAAAATACATAAGAAACAGTGAAAGAAGCTGCCGAATTCCACTTTTCATTTTTTGGGGTCGAAAAACACCAAAGGGGTTAACCTTACGTTTTTTTCAAACATCTTAAAAAATTTAGGTGGCCTTTTTATTACTTAAATCGACGTACTTAGATGCCTACTGCTGGATTCAGCCCTCAGAACCTCGCGGAATCAATCAAAACAGTGTAAAATCGCGAAACAAATGGATGGCAAATTGACCCCGAATGTGTTACGTTTAAAGCCAAATAAAATAAAAAATATCATACTTACGAGAAATCTGACTGCGCCATTCGAATTTTCTGATCAAAATACATAAGAAACAGTGAAAGAAGCTGCCGAATTCCACTTTTCATTTTTTGGGGTCGAAAAACACCAAAGGGGTTAACCTTACGTTTTTTTCAAAAATCTTAAAAAATTTAGGTGGCCTTTTTATTACTTAAATCGACGTACTTAGATGCCTACTGCTGGATTCAGCCCTCAGAACCTCGCGGAATCAATCAAAACAGTGTAAAATCGCGAAACAAATGGATGGCAAATTGACCCCGAATGTGTTACGTTTAAAGCCAAATAAAATAAAAAATATCATACTTACGAGAAATCTGACTGCGCCATTCGAATTTTCTGATCAAAATACATAAGAAACAGTGAAAGAAGCTGCCGAATTCCACTTTTCATTTTTTTGGGTCAAAAAACACCAAAGGGGTTAACCTTACGTTTTTTTCAAAAATCTTAAAAAATTTAGGTGGCCCTTTTATTACTTAAATCGACGTACTTAGATGCCTACTGCTGGATTCAGCCCTCAGAACCTCGCGGAATTAATCAAAACAGTGTAAAATCGCGAAACAAATGGATGGCAAATTGACCCCGAATGTGTTACGTTTAAAGCCAAATAAAATAAAAAATATCATACTTACGAGAAATCTGACTGCGCCATTCGAATTTTCTGATCAAAATACATAAGAAACAGTGAAAGAAGCTGCCGAATACCACTTTTCATTTTTTGGGGTCAAAAAACACCAAAGGGGTTAACCTTACGTTTTTTTCAAAAATCTTAAAAAATTTAGGTGGCCTTTTTATTACTTAAATCGACGTACGTAGATGCCTACTGCTGGATTCAGCCCTCAGAACCTCGCGGAATCAATCAAAACAGTGTAAAATCGCGAAACAAATGGATGGCAAATTGACCCCGAATGTGTTACGTTTAAAGCCAAATAAAATAAAAAATATCATACTTACGAGAAATCTGACTGCGCCATTCGAATTTTCTGATCAAAATACATAAGAAACAGTGAAAGAAGCTGCCGAATTCCACTTTTCATTTTTTGGGGTCAAAAAACACCAAAGGGGTTAACCTTACGTTTTTTTCAAAAATCTTAAAAAATTTAGGTGGCCTTTTTATTACTTAAATCGACGTACGTAGATGCCTACTGCTGGATTCAGCCCTCAGAACCTCGCGGAATCAATCAAAACAGTGTAAAATCGCGAAACAAATGGATGGCAAATTGACCCCGAATGTGTTACGTTTAAAGCCAAATAAAATAAAAAATATCATACTTACGAGAAATCTGACTGCGCCATTCGAATTTTCTGATCAAAATACATAAGAAACAGTGAAAGAAGCTGCCGAATTCCACTTTTCATTTTTTGGGGTCGAAAAACACCAAAGGGGTTAACCTTACGTTTTTTTCAAAAATCTTAAAAAATTTAGGTGGCCTTTTTATTACTTAAATCGACGTACTTAGATGCCTACTGCTGGATTCAGCCCTCAGAACCTCGCGGAATCAATCAAAACAGTGTAAAATCGCGAAACAAATGGATGGCAAATTGACCCCGAATGTGTTACGTTTAAAGCCAAATAAAATAAAAAATATCATACTTACGAGAAATCTGACTGCGCCATTCGAATTTTCTGATCAAAATACATAAGAAACAGTGAAAGAAGCTGCCGAATTCCACTTTTCATTTTTTGGGGTCAAAAAACACCTTACGTTTTTTTCAAAAATCTTAAAAAATTTAGGTGGCCTTTTTATTACTTAAATCGACGTACTTAGATGCCTACTGCTGGATTCAGCCCTCAGAACCTCGCGGAATTAATCAAAACAGTGTAAAATCGCGAAACAAATGGATGGCAAATTGACCCCGAATGTGTTACGTTTAAAGCCAAATAAAATAAAAAATATCATACTTACGAGAAATCTGACTGCGCCATTCGAATTTTCTGATCAAAATACATAAGAAACAGTGAAAGAAGCTGCCGAATTCCACTTTTCATTTTTTGGGGTCAAAAAACACCAAAGGGGTTAACCTTACGTTTTTTTCAAAAATCTTAAAAAATTTAGGTGGCCGTTTTATTACTTAAATCGACGTACTTAGATGCCTACTGCTGGATTCAGCCCTCAGAACCTCGCGGAATCAATCAAAACAGTGTAAAATCGCGAAACAAATGGATGGCAAATTGACCCCAAATGTGTTACGTTTAAAGCAAAATAAAATAAAAAATATCATACTTACGAGAAATCTGACTGCGCCATTCGAATTTTCTGATCAAAATACATAAGAAACAGTGAAAGAAGCTGCCGAATTCCACTTTTCATTTTTTGGGGTCAAAAAACACCAAAGGGGTTAACCTTACGTTTTTTTCAAAAATCTTAAAAAATTTAGGTGGCCTTTTTATTACTTAAATCGACGTACTTAGATGCCTACTGCTGGATTCTGCCCTCAGAACCTCGCGGAATCAATCAAAACAGTGTAAAATCGCGAAACAAATGGATGGCAAATTGACCCCGAATGTGTTACGTTTAAAGCCAAATAAAATAAAAAATATCATACTTACGAGAAATCTGACTGCGCCATTCGAATTTTCTGATCAAAATACATAAGAAACAGTGAAAGAAGCTGCCGAATTCCACTTTTCATTTTTTGGGGTCAAAAAACACCAAAGGGGTTAACCTTAATCCACTTTTCATTTTTTGGGGTCAAAAAACATCAAAAGGGTTAACCTTACGTTTTTTTCAAAAATCTTAAAAAATTTAGGTGGCCTTTTTATTACTTAAATCGACGTACGTAGATGCCTACTGCTGGATTCAGCCCTCAGAACCTCGCGGAATCAATCAAAACAGTGTAAAATCGCGAAACAAATGCATGGCAAATTGACCCCGAATGTGTTACGTTTAAAGCCAAATAAAATAAAAAATATCATACTTACGAGAAATCTGACTGCGCCATTCGAATTTTCTGATCAAAATACATAAGAAACAGTGAAAGAAGCTGCCGAATTCCACTTTTCATTTTTTGGGGTCAAAAAACACCAAAGGGGTCAACCTTACGTTTTTTTCAAAAATCTTAAAAGATTTAGGTGGCCTTTTTATTACTTAAATCGACGTACTTAGATGCCTACTGCTGGATTCAGCCCTCAGAACCTCGCGGAATCAATCAAAACAGTGTAAAATCGCGAAACAAATGGATGGCAAATTGACCCCGAATGTGTTACGTTTAAAGCCAAATAAAATAAAAAATATCATACTTACGAGAAATCTGACTGCGCCGTTCGAATTTTCTGATCAAAATACATAAGAAACAGTGAGGGAAGCTGCCGAATTCCACTTTTCATTTTTTGGGGTCGAAAAACACCAAAGGGGTTAACCTTACGTTTTTTTCAAAAATCTTAAAAAATTTAGGTCGCCTTTTTATTACTTAAATCGACGTACTTAGATGCCTACTGCTGGATTCAGCCCTCAGAACCTCGCGGAATCAATCAAAACAGTGTAAAATCGCGAAACAAATGGATGGCAAATTGACCCCGAATGTGTTACGTTTAAAGCCAAATAAAATAAAAAATATCATACTTACGAGAAATCTGACTGCGCCATTCGAATTTTCTGATCAAAATACATAAGAAACAGTGAAAGAAGCTGCCGAATTCCACTTTTCATTTTTTGGGGTCAAAAAACACCAAAGGGGTTAACCTTACGTTTTTTTCAAAAATCTTAAAAAATTTAGGTAGCCTTTTTATTACTTAAATCGACGTACTTAGATGCCTACTGCTGGATTCTGCCCTCAGAACCTCGCGCAATCAATCAAAACAGTGTAAAATCGCGAAACAAATGGATGGCAAATTGACCCCGAATGTGTTACGTTTAAAGCCAAATAAAATAAAAAATATCATACTTACGAGAAATCTGACTGCGCCATTCGAATTTTCTGATCAAAATACATAAGAAACAGTGAAAGAAGCTGCCGAATTCCACTTTTCATTTTTTGGGGTCAAAAAACACCAAAGGGGTTAACCTTACGTTTTTTTCAAAAATCTTAAAAAATTTAGGTGGCCTTTTTATTACTTAAATCGACGTACTTAGATGCTTACTGCTGGATTCAGCCCTCAGAACCTCGCGGAATCAATCAAAACAGTGTAAAATCGCGAAACAAATGGATGGCAAATTGACCCCGAATGTGTTACGTTTAAAGCCAAATAAAATAAAAAATATCATACTTACGAGAAATCTGACTGCGCCATTCGAATTTTCTGATCAAAATACATAAGAAACAGTGAAAGAAGCTGCCGAATTCCACTTTTCATTTTTTGGGGTCAAAAAACACCAAAGGGGTTAACCTTACGTTTTTTTCAAAAATCTTAAAAAATTTAGGTGGCCTTTTTATTACTTAAATCGACGTACTTAGATGCCTACTGCGGGATTCAGCCCTCAGAACCTCGCGGAATCAATCAAAACAGTGTAAAATCGCGAAACAAATGGATGGCAAATTGACCCCGAATGTGTTACGTTTAAAGCCAAATAAAATAAAAAATATCATACTTACGAGAAATCTGACTGCGCCATTCGAATTTTTTGATCAAAATACATAAGAAACAGTGAAAGAAGCTGCCGAATTCCACTTTTCATTTTTTGGGGTCAAAAAACACCAAAGGGGTTAACCCAACGTTTTTTTCAAAAATCTTAAAAAATTTAGGTGGCCTTTTTATTACTTAAATCGACGTACTTAGATGCCTACTGCTGGATTCAGCCCTCAGAACCTCGCGGAATTAATCTAAACAGTGTAAAATCGCGAAACAAATGGATGGCAAATTGACCCCGAATGTGTTACGTTTAAAGCCAAATAAAATAAAAAATATCATACTTACGAGAAATCTGACTGCGCCATTCGAATTTTCTGATCAAAATACATAAGAAACAGTGAAAGAAGCTGCCGAATTCCACTTTTCATTTTTTGGGGTCAAAAAACACCAAAGGGGTTAACCTTAATCCACTTTTCATTTTTTGGGGTCAAAAAACATCAAAAGGGTTAACCTTACGTTTTTTTCAAAAATCTTAAAAAATTTAGGTGGCCTTTTTATTACTTAAATCGACGTACGTAGATGCCTACTGCTGGATTCAGCCCTCAGAACCTCGCGGAATCAATCAAAACAGTGTAAAATCGCGAAACAAATGCATGGCAAATTGACCCCGAATGTGTTACGTTTAAAGCCAAATAAAATAAAAAATATCATACTTACGAGAAATCTGACTGCGCCATTCGAATTTTCTGATCAAAATACATAAGAAACAGTGAAAGAAGCTGCCGAATTCCACTTTTCATTTTTTGGGGTCAAAAAACACCAAAGGGGTTAACCTTACGTTTTTTTCAAAAATCTTAAAAGATTTAGGTGGCCTTTTTATTACTTAAATCGACGTACTTAGATGCCTACTGCTGGATTCAGCCCTCAGAACCTCGCGGAATCAATCAAAACAGTGTAAAATCGCGAAACAAATGGATGGCAAATTGACCCCGAATGTGTTACGTTTAAAGCCAAATAAAATAAAAAATATCATACTTACGAGAAATCTGACTGCGTCATTCGAATTTTCTGATCAAAATACATAAGAAACAGTGAAAGAAGCTGCCGAATTCCACTTTTCATTTTTTGGGGTCAAAAAACACCAAAGGGGTTACCCTTACGTTTTTTTCAAAAATCTTAAAAGATTTAGGTGGCCTTTTTATTACTTAAATCGACGTACTTAGATGCCTACTGCTGGATTCTGCCCTCAGAACCTCGCGCAATCAATCAAAACAGTGTAAAATCGCGAAACAAATGGATGGCAAATTGACCCCGAATGTGTTACGTTTAAAGCCAAATAAAATAAAAAATATCATACTTACGAGAAATCTGACTGCGCCATTCGAATTTTCTGATCAAAATACATAAGAAACAGTGAAAGAAGCTGCCGAATTCCACTTTTCATTTTTTGGGGTCAAAAAACACCAAAGGGGTTAACCTTACGTTTTTTTCAAAAATCTTAAAAAATTTAGGTGGCCTTTTTATTACTTAAATCGACGTACTTAGATGCTTACTGCTGGATTCAGCCCTCAGAACCTCGCGGAATCAATCAAAACAGTGTAAAATCGCGAAACAAATGGATGGCAAATTGACCCCGAATGTGTTACGTTTAAAGCCAAATAAAATAAAAAATATCATACTTACGAGAAATCTGACTGCGCCATTCGAATTTTCTGATCAAAATACATAAGAAACAGTGAAAGAAGCTGCCGAATTCCACTTTTCATTTTTTGGGGTCAAAAAACACCAAAGGGGTTAACCTTACGTTTTTTTCAAAAATCTTAAAAAATTTAGGTGGCCTTTTTATTACTTAAATCGACGTACTTAGATGCCTACTGCGGGATTCAGCCCTCAGAACCTCGCGGAATCAATCAAAACAGTGTAAAATCGCGAAACAAATGGATGGCAAATTGACCCCGAATGTGTTACGTTTAAAGCCAAATAAAATAAAAAATATCATACTTACGAGAAATCTGACTGCGCCATTCGAATTTTTTGATCAAAATACATAAGAAACAGTGAAAGAAGCTGCCGAATTCCACTTTTCATTTTTTGGGGTCAAAAAACACCAAAGGGGTTAACCCAACGTTTTTTTCAAAAATCTTAAAAAATTTAGGTGGCCTTTTTATTACTTAAATCGACGTACTTAGATGCCTACTGCTGGATTCAGCCCTCAGAACCTCGCGGAATTAATCTAAACAGTGTAAAATCGCGAAACAAATGGATGGCAAATTGACCCCGAATGTGTTACGTTTAAAGCCAAATAAAATAAAAAATATCATACTTACGAGAAATCTGACTGCGCCATTCGAATTTTCTGATCAAAATACATAAGAAACAGTGAAAGAAGCTGCCGAATTCCACTTTTCATTTTTTGGGGTCAAAAAACACCAAAGGGGTTAACCTTAATCCACTTTTCATTTTTTGGGGTCAAAAAACATCAAAAGGGTTAACCTTACGTTTTTTTCAAAAATCTTAAAAAATTTAGGTGGCCTTTTTATTACTTAAATCGACGTACGTAGATGCCTACTGCTGGATTCAGCCCTCAGAACCTCGCGGAATCAATCAAAACAGTGTAAAATCGCGAAACAAATGCATGGCAAATTGACCCCGAATGTGTTACGTTTAAAGCCAAATAAAATAAAAAATATCATACTTACGAGAAATCTGACTGCGCCATTCGAATTTTCTGATCAAAATACATAAGAAACAGTGAAAGAAGCTGCCGAATTCCACTTTTCATTTTTTGGGGTCAAAAAACACCAAAGGGGTTAACCTTACGTTTTTTTCAAAAATCTTAAAAGATTTAGGTGGCCTTTTTATTACTTAAATCGACGTACTTAGATGCCTACTGCTGGATTCAGCCCTCAGAACCTCGCGGAATCAATCAAAACAGTGTAAAATCGCGAAACAAATGGATGGCAAATTGACCCCGAATGTGTTACGTTTAAAGCCAAATAAAATAAAAAATATCATACTTACGAGAAATCTGACTGCGTCATTCGAATTTTCTGATCAAAATACATAAGAAACAGTGAAAGAAGCTGCCGAATTCCACTTTTCATTTTTTGGGGTCAAAAAACACCAAAGGGGTTACCCTTACGTTTTTTTCAAAAATCTTAAAAGATTTAGGTGGCCTTTTTATTACTTAAATCGACGTACTTAGATGCCTACTGCTGGAATCAGCCCTCAGAACCTCGCGGAATCAATCAAAACAGTGTAAAATCGCGAAACAAATGGATGGCAAATTGACCCCGAATGTGTTACGTCTAAAGCCAAATAAAATAAAAAATATCATACTTACGAGAAATCTGACTGCGCCATTCGAATTTTCTGATCAAAATACATAAGAAACAGTGAAAGAAGCTGCCGAATTCCACATTTCATTTTTTGGGGTCAAAAAACACCAAAGGGGTTAACCTTAATCCACTTTTCATTTTTTGGGGTCAAAAAACACCAAAGGGGTTAACCTTACGTTTTTTTCAAAAATCTTAAAAAATTTAGGTGGCCTTTTTATTACTTAAATCGACGTACGTAGATGCCTACTGCTGGATTCAGCCCTCAGAACCTCGCGGAATCAATCAAAACAGTGTAAAATCGCGAAACAAATGGATGGCAAATTGACCCCGAATGTGTTACGTTTAAAGCCAAATAAAATAAAAAATATCATACTTACGAGAAATCTGACTGCGCCATTCGAATTTTCTGATCAAATTACATAAGAAACAGTGAAAGAAGTTGCCGAATTCCACTTTTCATTTTTTGGGGTCAAAAAACACCAAAGGGGTTAACCTTACGTTTTTTTCAAAAATCTTAAAAAATTTAGGTGGCCTTTTTATTACTTAAATCGACGTACTTAGATGCCTACTGCTGGATTCAGCCCTCAGAACCTCGCGGAATCAATCAAAACAGTGTAAAATCGCGAAACAAATGGATGGCAAATTGACCCCGAATGTGTTACGTTTAAAGCCAAATAAAATAAAAAATATCATACTTACGAGAAATCTGACTGCGCCATTCGAATTTTCTGATCAAAATACATAAGAAACAGTGAAAGAAGCTGCCGAATTCCACTTTTCATTTTTTGGGGTCAAAAAACACCAAAGGGGTTAACCTTACGTTTTTTTCAAAAATCTTAAAAAATTTAGGTGGCCTTTTTATTACTTAAATCGACGTACTTAGATGCGTACTGCTGGATTCAGCCCTCAGAACCTCGCGGAATCAATCAAGGCAGTGTAAAATCGCGAAACAAATGGATGGCAAATTGACCCCGAATGTGTTACGTTTAAAGCCAAATAAAATAAAAAATATCATACTTACGAGAAATCTGACTGCGCCATTCGAATTTTCTGATCAAACTACATAAGAAACAGTGAAAGAAGCTGCCGAATTCCACTTTTCATTTTTTGGGGTCAAAAAACACCAAAGGGGTTAACCTTACGTTTTTTTCAAAAATCTTAAAAAATTTAGGTGGCCTTTTTATTACTTAAATCGACGTACTTAGATGCCTACTGCTGGATTCAGCCCTCTGAACCTCGCGGAATCAATCAAAACAGTGTAAAATCGCGAAACAAATGGATGGCAAATTGACCCCGAATGTGTTACGTTTAAAGCCAAATAAAATAAAAAATATCATACTTACGAGAAATCTGACTGCGCCATTCGAATTTTCTGATCAAAATACATAAGAAACAGTGAAAGAAGCTGCCGAATTCCACTTTTCATTTTTTGGGGTCAAAAAACACCAAAGGGGTTAACCTTACGTTTTTTTTAAAAATCTTAAAAAATTTAGGTGGCCTTTTTATTACTTAAATCGACGTACTTAGATGCCTACTGCTGGATTCAGCCCTCAGAACCTCGCGGAATCAATCAAAACAGTGTAAAATCGCGAAACAAATGGATGGCAAATTGACCCCGAATGTGTTACGTTTAAAGCCAAATAAAATAAAAAATATCATACTTACGAGAAATCTGACTGCGCCATTCGAATTTTCTGATCAAAATACATAAGAAACAGTGAAAGAAGCTGCCGAATTCCACTTTTCATTTTTTGGGGTCAAAAAACACCAAAGGGGTTAACCTTACGTTTTTTTCAAAAATCTTAAAAAATTTAGGTGGCCTTTTTATTACTTAAATCGACGTACTTAGATGCCTACTGCTGGATTCAGCCCTCAGAACCTCGCGGAATCAATCAAAACAGTGTAAAATCGCGAAACAAATGGATGGCAAATTGACCCCGAATGTGTTACGTTTAAAGCCAAATAAAATAAAAAATATCATACTTACGAGAAATCTGACTGCGCCATTCGAATTTTCTGATCAAAATACATAAGAAACAGTGAAAGAAGCTGCCGAATTCCACTTTTCATTTTTTGGGGTCAAAAAACACCAAAGGGGTTAACCTTACGTTTTTTTCAAAAATCCTAAAAAATTTAGGTGGCCTTTTTATTACTTAAATCGACGTACTTAGATGCGTACTGCTGGATTCAGCCCTCAGAACCTCGCGGAATCAATCAAGGCAGTGTAAAATCGCGAAACAAATGGATGGCAAATTGACCCCGAATGTGTTACGTTTAAAGCCAAATAAAATAAAAAATATCATACTTACGAGAAATCTGACTGCGCCATTCGAATTTTCTGATCAAACTACATTAGAAACAGTGAAAGAAGCTGCCGAATTCCACTTTTCATTTTTTGGGGTCAAAAAACACCAAAGGGGTTAACCTTACGTTTTTTTTAAAAATCTTAAAAAATTTAGGTGGCCTTTTTATTACTTAAATCGACGTACTTAGATGCGTACTGCTGGATTCAGCCCTCAGAACCTCGCGGAATCAATCAAAACAGTGTAAAATCGCGAAACAAATGGATGGCAAATTGACCCCGAATGTGTTACGTTTAAAGCCAAATAAAATAAAAAATATAATACTTACGAGAAATCTGACTGCGCCATTCGAATTTTCTGATCAAAATACATAAGAAACAGTGAAAGAAGCTGCCGAATTCCACTTTTCATTTTTTGGGGTCAAAAAACACCAAAGGGGTTAACCTTACGTTTTTTTTAAAAATCTTAAAAAATTTAGGTGGCCTTTTTATTACTTAAATCGACGTACTTAGATGCCTACTGCTGGATTCAGCCCTCAGAACCTCGCGGAAACAATCAAAACAGTGTAAAATCGCGAAACAAATGGATGGCAAATTGACCCCGAATGTGTTACGTTTAAAGCCAAATAAAATAAAAAATATCATACTTACGAGAAATCTGACTGCGCCATTCGAATTTTCTGATCAAAATACATAAGAAACAGTGAAAGAAGCTGCCGAATTCCACTTTTCATTTTTTGGGGTCAAAAAACACCAAAGGGGTTAACCTTACGTTTTTTTCAAAAATCTTAAAAAATTTAGGTGGCCTTTTTATTACTTAACTCGACGTACTTAGATGCCTACTGCTGGATTCAGCCCTCAGAACCTCGCGGAATCAATCAAAACAGTGTAAAATCGCGAAACAAATGGATGGCAAATTGACCCCGAATGTGTTACGTTTAAAGCCAAATAAAATAAAAAATATCATACTTACGAGTAATCTGACTGCGCCATTCGAATTTTCTGATCAAAATACATAAGAAACAGTGAAAGAAGCTGCCGAATTCCACTTTTCATTTTTTGGGGTCAAAAAACACCAAAGGGGTTAACCTTACGTTTTTTTCAAAAATCTTAAAAAAATTAGGTGGCCTTTTTATTACTTAAATCGACGTACTTAGATGCCTACTGCTGGATTCAGCCCTCAGAACCTCGCGGAATCAATCAAAACAGTGTAAAATCGCGAAACAAATGGATGGCAAATTGACCCCGAATGTGTTACGTTTAAAGCCAAATAAAATAAAAAATATCATACTTACGAGAAATCTGACTGCGCCATTCGAATTTTCTGATCAAAATACATAAGAAACAGTGAAAGAAGCTGCCGAATTCCACTTTACATTTTTTGGGGTCAAAAAACACCAAAGGGGTTAACCTTACGTTTTTTTCGAAAATCTTAAAAAATGTAGGTGGCCTTTTTATTACTTAAATCGACGTACTTAGATGCCTACTGCTGGATTCAGCCCTCAGAACCTCGCGGAATCAATCAAAACAGTGTAAAATCGCGAAACAAATGGATGGCAAATTGACCCCGAATGTGTTACGTTTAAAGCCAAATAAAATAAAAAATATCATACTTACGAGAAATCTGACTGCGCCATTCGAATTTTCTGATCAAAATACATAAGAAACAGTGAAAGAAGCTGCCGAATTCCACTTTTCATTTTTTGGGGTCAAAAAACACCAAAGGGGTTAACCTTACGTTTTTTTCAAAAATCCTAAAAAATTTAGGTGGCCTTTTTATTACTTAAATCGACGTACTTAGATGCGTACTGCTGGATTCAGCCCTCAGAACCTCGCGGAATCAATCAAGGCAGTGTAAAATCGCGAAACAAATGGATGGCAAATTGACCCCGAATGTGTTACGTTTAAAGCCAAATAAAATAAAAAATATCATACTTACGAGAAATCTGACTGCGCCATTCGAATTTTCTGATCAAACTACATTAGAAACAGTGAAAGAAGCTGCCGAATTCCACTTTTCATTTTTTGGGGTCAAAAAACACCAAAGGGGTTAACCTTACGTTTTTTTTAAAAATCTTAAAAAATTTAGGTGGCCTTTTTATTACTTAAATCGACGTACTTAGATGCGTACTGCTGGATTCAGCCCTCAGAACCTCGCGGAATCAATCAAAACAGTGTAAAATCGCGAAACAAATGGATGGCAAATTGACCCCGAATGTGTTACGTTTAAAGCCAAATAAAATAAAAAATATAATACTTACGAGAAATCTGACTGCGCCATTCGAATTTTCTGATCAAAATACATAAGAAACAGTGAAAGAAGCTGCCGAATTCCACTTTTCATTTTTTGGGGTCAAAAAACACCAAAGGGGTTAACCTTACGTTTTTTTTAAAAATCTTAAAAAATTTAGGTGGCCTTTTTATTACTTAAATCGACGTACTTAGATGCCTACTGCTGGATTCAGCCCTCAGAACCTCGCGGAAACAATCAAAACAGTGTAAAATCGCGAAACAAATGGATGGCAAATTGACCCCGAATGTGTTACGTTTAAAGCCAAATAAAATAAAAAATATCATACTTACGAGAAATCTGACTGCGCCATTCGAATTTTCTGATCAAAATACATAAGAAACAGTGAAAGAAGCTGCCGAATTCCACTTTTCATTTTTTGGGGTCAAAAAACACCAAAGGGGTTAACCTTACGTTTTTTTCAAAAATCTTAAAAAATTTAGGTGGCCTTTTTATTACTTAACTCGACGTACTTAGATGCCTACTGCTGGATTCAGCCCTCAGAACCTCGCGGAATCAATCAAAACAGTGTAAAATCGCGAAACAAATGGATGGCAAATTGACCCCGAATGTGTTACGTTTAAAGCCAAATAAAATAAAAAATATCATACTTACGAGTAATCTGACTGCGCCATTCGAATTTTCTGATCAAAATACATAAGAAACAGTGAAAGAAGCTGCCGAATTCCACTTTTCATTTTTTGGGGTCAAAAAACACCAAAGGGGTTAACCTTACGTTTTTTTCAAAAATCTTAAAAAAATTAGGTGGCCTTTTTATTACTTAAATCGACGTACTTAGATGCCTACTGCTGGATTCAGCCCTCAGAACCTCGCGGAATCAATCAAAACAGTGTAAAATCGCGAAACAAATGGATGGCAAATTGACCCCGAATGTGTTACGTTTAAAGCCAAATAAAATAAAAAATATCATACTTACGAGAAATCTGACTGCGCCATTCGAATTTTCTGATCAAAATACATAAGAAACAGTGAAAGAAGCTGCCGAATTCCACTTTACATTTTTTGGGGTCAAAAAACACCAAAGGGGTTAACCTTACGTTTTTTTCGAAAATCTTAAAAAATGTAGGTGGCCTTTTTATTACTTAAATCGACGTACTTAGATGCCTACTGCTGGATTCAGCCCTCAGAACCTCGCGGAATCAATCAAAACAGTGTAAAATCGCGAAACAAATGGATGGCAAATTGACCCCGAATGTGTTACGTTTAAAGCCAAATAAAATAAAAAATATCATACTTACGAGTAATCTGACTGCGCCATTCGAATTTTCTGATCAAAATACATAAGAAACAGTGAAAGAAGCTGCCGAATTCCAATTTTCATTTTTTGGGGTCAAAAAACACCAACCTTACGTTTTTTTCGAAAATCTTAAAAAATTTAGGTGGCCTTTTTATTACTTAAATCGACGTACTTAGATGCCTACTGCTGGATTCAGCCCTCAGAACCTCGCGGAATCAATCAAAACAGTGTAAAATCGCGAAACAAATGGATGGCAAATTGACCCCGAATGTGTTACGTTTAAAGCCAAATAAAATAAAAAATATCATACTTACGAGTAATCTGACTGCGCCATTCGAATTTTCTGATCAAAATACATAAGAAACAGTGAAAGAAGCTGCCGAATTCCACTTTTCATTTTTTGGGGTCAAAAAACACCAAAGGGGTTAACCTTACGTTTTTTTCGAAAATCTTAAAAAATTTAGGTGGCCTTTTTATTACTTAAATCGACGTACTTAGATGCCTACTGCTGGATTCAGCCCTCAGAACCTCGCGGAATCAATCAAAACAGTGTAAAATCGCGAAACAAATGGATGGCAAATTGACCCCGAATGTGTTACGTTTAAAGCCAAATAAAATAAAAAATATCATACTTACGAGTAATCTGACTGCGCCATTCGAATTTTCTGATCAAAATACATAAGAAACAGTGAAAGAAGCTGCCGAATTCCACTTTTCATTTTTTGGGGTCAAAAAACACCAAAGGGGTTAACCTTACGTTTTTTTCAAAAATGTTAAAAAGCTTAGGTGGCCTTTTTATTACTTAAATCGACGTACTTAGATGCCTACTGCTGGATTCAGCCCTCAGAACCTCGCGGAATCAATCAAAACAGTGTAAAATCGCGAAACAAATGGATGGCAAATTGACCCCGAATGTGTTACGTTTAAAGCCAAATAAAATAAAAAATATCATACTTACGAGTAATCTGACTGCGCCATTCGAATTTTCTGATCAAAATACATAAGAAACAGTGAAAGAAGCTGCCGAATTCCACTTTTCATGTTTTGGGGTCAGAAAACACCAAAGGGGTTAACCTTACGTTTTTTTCAAAAATCTTAAAAAATTTAGGTGGCCTTTTTATTACTTAAATCGACGTACTTAGATGCCTACTGCTGGATTGAGCCCTCAGAACCTCGCGGAATCAATCAAAACAGTGTAAAATCGCGAAACAAATGGATGGCAAATTGACCCCGAATGTGTTACGTTTAAAGCCAAATAAAATAAAAAATATCATACTTACGAGAAATCTGACTGCGCTATTCGAATTTTCTGATCAAAATACATAAGAAACAGTGAAAGAAGCTGCCGAATTCCACTTTTCATTTTTTGGGGTCAAAAAACACCAAAGGGGTTAACCTTACGTTTTTTTCGAAAATCTTAAAAAATGTAGGTGGCCTTTTTATTACTTAAATCGACATACTTAGATGCCTACTGCTGGATTCAGCCCTCAGAACCTCGCGGAATCAATCAAAACAGTGTAAAATCGCGAAACAAATGGATGGCAAATTGACCCCGAATGTGTTACGTTTAAAGCCAAATAAAATAAAAAATATCATACTTACGAGTAATCTGACTGCGCCATTCGAATTTTCTGATCAAAATACATAAGAAACAGAGAAAGAAGCTGCCGAATTCCACTTTTAATTTTTTGGGGTCAAAAAACACCAAAGGGGTTAACCTTACGTTTTTTCGAAAATCTTAAAAAATTTAGGTGGCCTTTTTATTACTTAAATCGACGTACTTAGATGCCTACTGCTGGATTCAGCCCTCAGAACCTCGCGGAATCAATCAAAACAGTGTAAAATCGCGAAACAAATGGATGGCAAATTGACCCCGAATGTGTTACGTTTAAAGCCAAATAAAATAAAAAATATCATACTTACGAGTAATCTGACTGCGCCATTCGAATTTCCTGATCAAAATACATAAGAAACAGTGAAAGAAGCTGCCGAATTCCACTTTTCATTTTTTGGGGTCAAAAAACACCAAAGGGGTTAACCTTACGTTTTTTTCGAAAATCTTAAAAAATTTAGGTGGCCTTTTTATTACTTAAATCGACGTACTTAGATGCCTACTGCTGGATTCAGCCCTCAGAACCTCGCGGAATCAATCAAAACAGTGTAAAATCGCGAAACAAATGGATGGCAAATTGACCCCGAATGTGTTACGTTTAAAGCCAAATAAAATAAAAAATATCATACTTACGAGTAATCTGACTGCGCCATTCGAATTTTCTGATCAAAATACATAAGAAACAGTGAAAGAAGCTGCCGAATTCCACTTTTCATTTTTTGGGGTCAAAAAACACCAAAGGGGTTAACCTTACGTTTTTTTCAAAAATCTTAAAAAATTTAGGTGGCCTTTTTATTACTTAAATCGACGTACTTAGATGCCTACTGCTGGATTCAGCCCTCAGAACCTCGCGGAATCAATCAAAACAGTGTAAAATCGCGAAACAAATGGATGGCAAATTGACCCCGAATGTGTTACGTTTAAAGCCAAATAAAATAAAAAATATCATACTTACGAGTAATCTGACTGCGCCATTCGAATTTTCTGATCAAAATACATAAGAAACAGTGAAAGAAGCTGCCGAATTCCACTTTTCATTTTTTGGGGTCAAAAAACACCAAAGGGGTTAACCTTACGTTTTTTTCAAAAATCTTAAAAAATTTAGGTGGCCTTTTTATTACTTAAATCGACGTACTTAGATGCCTACTGCTGGATTCAGCCCTCAGAACCTCGCGGAATCAATCAAAACAGTGTAAAATCGCGAAACAAATGGATGGCAAATTGACCCCGAATGTGTTACGTTTAAAGCCAAATAAAATAAAAAATATCATACTTACGAGTAATCTGACTGCGCTATTCGAATTTTCTGATCAAAATACATAAGAAACAGTGAAAGAAGCTGCCGAATTCCACTTTTCATTTTTTGGGGTCAAAAAACACCAAAGGGGTTAACCTTACGTTTTTTTCAAAAATCTTAAAAAATTTAGGTGGCCTTTTTATTACTTAAATCGACGTACTTAGATGCCTACTGCTGGATTGAGCCCTCAGAACCTCGCGGAATCAATCAAAACAGTGTAAAATCGCGAAACAAATGGATGGCAAATTGACCCCGAATGTGTTACGTTTAAAGCCAAATAAAATAAAAAATATCATACTTACGAGTAATCTGACTGCGCCATTCGAATTTTCTGATCAAAATACATAAGAAACAGTGAAAGAAGCTGCCGAATTCCACTTTTCATTTTTTGGGGTCAAAAAACACCAAAGGGGTTAACCTTACGTTTTTTTCAAAAATTTTAAAAAATTTAGGTGGCCTTTTTATTACTTAAATCGACGTACTTAGATGCCTACTGCTGGATTGAGCCCTCAGAACCTCGCGGAATCAATCAAAACAGTGTAAAATCGCAAAACAAATGGATGGCAAATTGACCCCGAATGTGTTACGTTTAAAGCCAAATAAAATAAAAAATATCATACTTACGAGAAATCTGACTGCGCCATTCGAATTTTCTGATCAAAATACATAAGAAACAGTGAAAGAAGCTGCCGAATTCCACTTTTCATTTTTTGGGGTCAAAAAACACCAAAGGGGTTAACCTTACGTTTTTTTCGAAAATCTTAAAAAATGTAGGTGGCCTTTTTATTACTTAAATCGACATACTTAGATGCCTACTGCTGGATTCAGCCCTCAGAACCTCGCGGAATCAATCAAAACAGTGTAAAATCGCGAAACAAATGGATGGCAAATTGACCCCGAATGTGTTACGTTTAAAGCCAAATAAAATAAAAAATATCATACTTACGAGTAATCTGACTGCGCCATTCGAATTTTCTGATCAAAATACATAAGAAACAGTGAAAGAAGCTGCCGAATTCCACTTTTAATTTTTTGGGGTCAAAAAACACCAAAGGGGTTAACCTTACGTTTTTTCGAAAATCTTAAAAAATTTAGGTGGCCTTTTTATTACTTAAATCGACGTACTTAGATGCCTACTGCTGGATTCAGCCCTCAGAACCTCGCGGAATCAATCAAAACAGTGTAAAATCGCGAAACAAATGGATGGCAAATTGACCCCGAATGTGTTACGTTTAAAGCCAAATAAAATAAAAAATATCATACTTACGAGTAATCTGACTGCGCCATTCGAATTTTCTGATCAAAATACATAAGAAACAGTGAAAGAAGCTGCCGAATTCCACTTTTCATTTTTTGGGGTCAAAAAACACCAAAGGGGTTAACCTTACGTTTTTTTCGAAAATCTTAAAAAATTTAGGTGGCCTTTTTATTACTTAAATCGACGTACTTAGATGCCTACTGCTGGATTCAGCCCTCAGAACCTCGCGGAATCAATCAAAACAGTGTAAAATCGCGAAACAAATGGATGGCAAATTGACCCCGAATGTGTTACGTTTAAAGCCAAATAAAATAAAAAATATCATACTTACGAGAAATCTGACTGCGCCATTCGAATTTTCTGATCAAAATACATAAGAAACAGTGAAAGAAGCTGCCGAATTCCACTTTTCATTTTTTGGGGTCAAAAAACACCAACCTTACGTTTTTTTCAAAAATCTTAAAAAATTTAGGTGGCCTTTTTATTACTTAAATCGACGTACTAAGATGCCTACTGCTGGATTCAGCCCTCAGAACCTCGCGGAATCAATCAAAACAGTGTAAAATCGCGAAACAAATGGATGGCAAATTGACCCCGAATGTGTTACGTTTAAAGCCAAATAAAATAAAAAATATCATACTTACGAGTAATCTGACTGCGCCATTCGAATTTTCTGATCAAAATACATAAGAAACAGTGAAAGAAGCTGCCGAATTCCACTTTTCATTTTTTGGGGTCAAAAAACACCAAAAGGGTTAACCTTACGTTTTTTTCAAAAATCTTAAAAAATTTAGGTGGCCTTTTTATTACTTAAATCGACGTACTTAGATGCCTACTGCTGGATTCAGCCCTCAGAACCTCGCGGAATCAATCAAACCAGTGTAAAATCGCGAAACAAATGGATGGCAAATTGACCCCGAATGTGTTACGTTTAAAGCCAAATAAAATAAAAAATATCATACTTACGAGTAATCTGACTGCGCCATTCGAATTTTCTGATCAAAATACATAAGAAACAGTGAAACAAGCTGCCGAATTCCACTTTTCATTTTTTGGGGTCAAAAAACACCAAAGGGGTTAACCTTACGTTTTTTTCAAAAATCTTAAAAAATTTAGGTGGCCTTTTTATTACTTAAATCGACGTACTTAGATGCCTACTGCTGGATTGAGCCCTCAGAACCTCGCGGAATCAATCAAAACAGTGTAAAATCGCGAAACAAATGGATGGCAAATTGACCCCGAATGTGTTACGTTTAAAGCCAAATAAAATAAAAAATATCATACTTACGAGTAATCTGACTGCGCCATTCGAATTTTCTGATCAAAATACATAAGAAACAGTGAAACAAGCTGCCGAATTCCACTTTTCATTTTTTGGGGTCAAAAAACACCAAAGGGGTTAACCTTACGTTTTTTTCAAAAATCTTAAAAAATTTAGGTGGCCTTTTTATTACTTAAATCGACGTACTTAGATGCCTACTGCTGGATTGAGCCCTCAGAACCTCGCGGAATCAATCAAAACAGTGTAAAATCGCGAAACAAATGGATGGCAAATTGACCCCGAATGTGTTACGTTTAAAGCCAAATAAAATAAAAAATATCATACTTACGAGTAATCTGACTGCGCCATTCGAATTTTCTGATCAAAATACATAAGAAACAGTGAAAGAAGCTGCCGAATTCCACTTTTCATTTTTTGGGGTCAAAAAACACCAAAGGGGTTAACCTTACGTTTTTTTCAAAAATCTTAAAAAATTTAGGTGGCCTTTTTATTACTTAAATCGACGTACTTAGATGCCTACTGCTGGATTGAGCCCTCAGAACCTCGCGGAATCAATCAAAACAGTGTAAAATCGCGAAACAAATGGATGGCAAATTGACCCCGAATGTGTTACGTTTAAAGCCAAATAAAATAAAAAATATCATACTTACGAGTAATCTGACTGCGCCATTCGAATTTTCTGATCAAAATACATAAGAAACAGTGAAACAAGCTGCCGAATTCCACTTTTCATTTTTTGGGGTCAAAAAACACCAAAGGGGTTAACCTTACGTTTTTTTCAAAAATCTTAAAAAATTTAGGTGGCCTTTTTATTACTTAAATCGACGTACTTAGATGCCTACTGCTGGATTGAGCCCTCAGAACCTCGCGGAATCAATCAAAACAGTGTAAAATCGCGAAACAAATGGATGGCAAATTGACCCCGAATGTGTTACGTTTAAAGCCAAATAAAATAAAAAATATCATACTTACGAGAAATCTGACTGCGCCATTCGAATTTTCTGATCAAAATACATAAGAAACAGTGAAAGAAGCTGCCGAATTCCACTTTTCATTTTTTGGGGTCAAAAAACACCAAAGGGGTTAACCTTACGTTTTTTTCGAAAATCTTAAAAAATGTAGGTGGCCTTTTTATTACTTAAATCGACATACTTAGATGCCTACTGCTGGATTCAGCCCTCAGAACCTGGCGGAATCAATCAAAACAGTGTAAAATCGCGAAACAAATGGATGGCAAATTGACCCCGAATGTGTTACGTTTAAAGCCAAATAAAATAAAAAATATCATACTTACGAGTAATCTGACTGCGCCATTCGAATTTCCTGATCAAAATACATAAGAAACAGTGAAAGAAGCTGCCGAATTCCACTTTTCATTTTTTGGGGTCAAAAAACACCAAAGGGGTTAACCTTACGTTTTTTTCGAAAATCTTAAAAAATTTAGGTGGCCTTTTTATTACTTAAATCGACGTACTTAGATGCCTACTGCTGGATTCAGCCCTCAGAACCTCGCGGAATCAATCAAAACAGTGTAAAATCGCGAAACAAATGGATGGCAAATTGACCCCGAATGTGTTACGTTTAAAGCCAAATAAAATAAAAAATATCATACTTACGAGTAATCTGACTGCGCCATTCGAATTTTCTGATCAAAATACATAAGAAACAGTGAAAGAAGCTGCCGAATTCCACTTTTCATTTTTTGGGGTCAAAAAACACCAAAGGGGTTAACCTTACGTTTTTTTCAAAAATCTTAAAAAATTTAGGTGGCCTTTTTATTACTTAAATCGACGTACTTAGATGCCTACTGCTGGATTCAGCCCTCAGAACCTCGCGGAATCAATCAAAACAGTGTAAAATCGCGAAACAAATGGATGGCAAATTGACCCCGAATGTGTTACGTTTAAAGCCAAATAAAATAAAAAATATCATACTTACGAGTAATCTGACTGCGCCATTCGAATTTTCTGATCAAAATACATAAGAAACAGTGAAAGAAGCTGCCGAATTCCACTTTTCATTTTTTGGGGTCAAAAAACACCAAAGGGGTTAACCTTACGTTTTTTTCAAAAATCTTAAAAAATTTAGGTGGCCTTTTTATTACTTAAATCGACGTACTTAGATGCCTACTGCTGGATTCAGCCCTCAGAACCTCGCGGAATCAATCAAAACAGTGTAAAATCGCGAAACAAATGGATGGCAAATTGACCCCGAATGTGTTACGTTTAAAGCCAAATAAAATAAAAAATATCATACTTACGAGTAATCTGACTGCGCTATTCGAATTTTCTGATCAAAATACATAAGAAACAGTGAAAGAAGCTGCCGAATTCCACTTTTCATTTTTTGGGGTCAAAAAACACCAAAGGGGTTAACCTTACGTTTTTTTCAAAAATCTTAAAAAATTTAGGTGGCCTTTTTATTACTTAAATCGACGTACTTAGATGCCTACTGCTGGATTGAGCCCTCAGAACCTCGCGGAATCAATCAAAACAGTGTAAAATCGCGAAACAAATGGATGGCAAATTGACCCCGAATGTGTTACGTTTAAAGCCAAATAAAATAAAAAATATCATACTTACGAGTAATCTGACTGCGCCATTCGAATTTTCTGATCAAAATACATAAGAAACAGTGAAAGAAGCTGCCGAATTCCACTTTTCATTTTTTGGGGTCAAAAAACACCAAAGGGGTTAACCTTACGTTTTTTTCAAAAATTTTAAAAAATTTAGGTGGCCTTTTTATTACTTAAATCGACGTACTTAGATGCCTACTGCTGGATTGAGCCCTCAGAACCTCGCGGAATCAATCAAAACAGTGTAAAATCGCAAAACAAATGGATGGCAAATTGACCCCGAATGTGTTACGTTTAAAGCCAAATAAAATAAAAAATATCATACTTACGAGAAATCTGACTGCGCCATTCGAATTTTCTGATCAAAATACATAAGAAACAGTGAAAGAAGCTGCCGAATTCCACTTTTCATTTTTTGGGGTCAAAAAACACCAAAGGGGTTAACCTTACGTTTTTTTCGAAAATCTTAAAAAATGTAGGTGGCCTTTTTATTACTTAAATCGACATACTTAGATGCCTACTGCTGGATTCAGCCCTCAGAACCTCGCGGAATCAATCAAAACAGTGTAAAATCGCGAAACAAATGGATGGCAAATTGACCCCGAATGTGTTACGTTTAAAGCCAAATAAAATAAAAAATATCATACTTACGAGTAATCTGACTGCGCCATTCGAATTTTCTGATCAAAATACATAAGAAACAGTGAAAGAAGCTGCCGAATTCCACTTTTAATTTTTTGGGGTCAAAAAACACCAAAGGGGTTAACCTTACGTTTTTTCGAAAATCTTAAAAAATTTAGGTGGCCTTTTTATTACTTAAATCGACGTACTTAGATGCCTACTGCTGGATTCAGCCCTCAGAACCTCGCGGAATCAATCAAAACAGTGTAAAATCGCGAAACAAATGGATGGCAAATTGACCCCGAATGTGTTACGTTTAAAGCCAAATAAAATAAAAAATATCATACTTACGAGTAATCTGACTGCGCCATTCGAATTTTCTGATCAAAATACATAAGAAACAGTGAAAGAAGCTGCCGAATTCCACTTTTCATTTTTTGGGGTCAAAAAACACCAAAGGGGTTAACCTTACGTTTTTTTCGAAAATCTTAAAAAATTTAGGTGGCCTTTTTATTACTTAAATCGACGTACTTAGATGCCTACTGCTGGATTCAGCCCTCAGAACCTCGCGGAATCAATCAAAACAGTGTAAAATCGCGAAACAAATGGATGGCAAATTGACCCCGAATGTGTTACGTTTAAAGCCAAATAAAATAAAAAATATCATACTTACGAGAAATCTGACTGCGCCATTCGAATTTTCTGATCAAAATACATAAGAAACAGTGAAAGAAGCTGCCGAATTCCACTTTTCATTTTTTGGGGTCAAAAAACACCAACCTTACGTTTTTTTCAAAAATCTTAAAAAATTTAGGTGGCCTTTTTATTACTTAAATCGACGTACTAAGATGCCTACTGCTGGATTCAGCCCTCAGAACCTCGCGGAATCAATCAAAACAGTGTAAAATCGCGAAACAAATGGATGGCAAATTGACCCCGAATGTGTTACGTTTAAAGCCAAATAAAATAAAAAATATCATACTTACGAGTAATCTGACTGCGCCATTCGAATTTTCTGATCAAAATACATAAGAAACAGTGAAAGAAGCTGCCGAATTCCACTTTTCATTTTTTGGGGTCAAAAAACACCAAAAGGGTTAACCTTACGTTTTTTTCAAAAATCTTAAAAAATTTAGGTGGCCTTTTTATTACTTAAATCGACGTACTTAGATGCCTACTGCTGGATTCAGCCCTCAGAACCTCGCGGAATCAATCAAACCAGTGTAAAATCGCGAAACAAATGGATGGCAAATTGACCCCGAATGTGTTACGTTTAAAGCCAAATAAAATAAAAAATATCATACTTACGAGTAATCTGACTGCGCCATTCGAATTTTCTGATCAAAATACATAAGAAACAGTGAAACAAGCTGCCGAATTCCACTTTTCATTTTTTGGGGTCAAAAAACACCAAAGGGGTTAACCTTACGTTTTTTTCAAAAATCTTAAAAAATTTAGGTGGCCTTTTTATTACTTAAATCGACGTACTTAGATGCCTACTGCTGGATTGAGCCCTCAGAACCTCGCGGAATCAATCAAAACAGTGTAAAATCGCGAAACAAATGGATGGCAAATTGACCCCGAATGTGTTACGTTTAAAGCCAAATAAAATAAAAAATATCATACTTACGAGTAATCTGACTGCGCCATTCGAATTTTCTGATCAAAATACATAAGAAACAGTGAAACAAGCTGCCGAATTCCACTTTTCATTTTTTGGGGTCAAAAAACACCAAAGGGGTTAACCTTACGTTTTTTTCAAAAATCTTAAAAAATTTAGGTGGCCTTTTTATTACTTAAATCGACGTACTTAGATGCCTACTGCTGGATTGAGCCCTCAGAACCTCGCGGAATCAATCAAAACAGTGTAAAATCGCGAAACAAATGGATGGCAAATTGACCCCGAATGTGTTACGTTTAAAGCCAAATAAAATAAAAAATATCATACTTACGAGTAATCTGACTGCGCCATTCGAATTTTCTGATCAAAATACATAAGAAACAGTGAAAGAAGCTGCCGAATTCCACTTTTCATTTTTTGGGGTCAAAAAACACCAAAGGGGTTAACCTTACGTTTTTTTCAAAAATCTTAAAAAATTTAGGTGGCCTTTTTATTACTTAAATCGACGTACTTAGATGCCTACTGCTGGATTGAGCCCTCAGAACCTCGCGGAATCAATCAAAACAGTGTAAAATCGCGAAACAAATGGATGGCAAATTGACCCCGAATGTGTTACGTTTAAAGCCAAATAAAATAAAAAATATCATACTTACGAGTAATCTGACTGCGCCATTCGAATTTTCTGATCAAAATACATAAGAAACAGTGAAACAAGCTGCCGAATTCCACTTTTCATTTTTTGGGGTCAAAAAACACCAAAGGGGTTAACCTTACGTTTTTTTCAAAAATCTTAAAAAATTTAGGTGGCCTTTTTATTACTTAAATCGACGTACTTAGATGCCTACTGCTGGATTGAGCCCTCAGAACCTCGCGGAATCAATCAAAACAGTGTAAAATCGCGAAACAAATGGATGGCAAATTGACCCCGAATGTGTTACGTTTAAAGCCAAATAAAATAAAAAATATCATACTTACGAGAAATCTGACTGCGCCATTCGAATTTTCTGATCAAAATACATAAGAAACAGTGAAAGAAGCTGCCGAATTCCACTTTTCATTTTTTGGGGTCAAAAAACACCAAAGGGGTTAACCTTACGTTTTTTTCGAAAATCTTAAAAAATGTAGGTGGCCTTTTTATTACTTAAATCGACATACTTAGATGCCTACTGCTGGATTCAGCCCTCAGAACCTGGCGGAATCAATCAAAACAGTGTAAAATCGCGAAACAAATGGATGGCAAATTGACCCCGAATGTGTTACGTTTAAAGCCAAATAAAATAAAAAATATCATACTTACGAGTAATCTGACTGCGCCATTCGAATTTTCTGATCAAAATACATAAGAAACAGTGAAAGAAGCTGCCGAATTCCACTTTTAATTTTTTGGGGTCAAAAAACACCAAAGGGGTTAACCTTACGTTTTTTCGAAAATCTTAAAAAATTTAGGTGGCCTTTTTATTACTTAAATCGACGTACTTAGATGCCTACTGCTGGATTCAGCCCTCAGAACCTCGCGGAATCAATCAAAACAGTGTAAAATCGCGAAACAAATGGATGGCAAATTGACCCCGAATGTGTTACGTTTAAAGCCAAATAAAATAAAAAATATCATACTTACGAGTAATCTGACTGCGCCATTCGAATTTCCTGATCAAAATACATAAGAAACAGTGAAAGAAGCTGCCGAATTCCACTTTTCATTTTTTGGGGTCAAAAAACACCAAAGGGGTTAACCTTACGTTTTTTTCGAAAATCTTAAAAAATTTAGGTGGCCTTTTTATTACTTAAATCGACGTACTTAGATGCCTACTGCTGGATTCAGCCCTCAGAACCTCGCGGAATCAATCAAAACAGTGTAAAATCGCGAAACAAATGGATGGCAAATTGACCCCGAATGTGTTACGTTTAAAGCCAAATAAAATAAAAAATATCATACTTACGAGTAATCTGACTGCGCCATTCGAATTTTCTGATCAAAATACATAAGAAACAGTGAAAGAAGCTGCCGAATTCCACTTTTCATTTTTTGGGGTCAAGAAACACCAACCTTACGTTTTTTTCAAAAATCTTAAAAAATTTAGGTGGCCTTTTTATTACTTAAATCGACGTACTTAGATGCCTACTGCTGGATTGAGCCCTCAGAACCTCGCGGAATCAATCAAAACAGTGTAAAATCGCGAAACAAATGGATGGCAAATTGACCCCGAATGTGTTACGTTTAAAGCCAAATAAAATAAAAAATATCATACTTACGAGTAATCTGACTGCGCCATTCGAATTTTCTGATCAAAATACATAAGAAACAGTGAAAGAAGCTGCCGAATTCCACTTTTCATTTTTTGGGGTCAAAAAACACCAAAGGGGTTAACCTTACGTTTTTTTCAAAAATCTTAAAAAATTTAGGTGGCCTTTTTATTACTTAAATCGACGTACTTAGATGCCTACTGCTGGATTCAGCCCTCAGAACCTCGCGGAATCAATCAAAACAGTGTAAAATCGCGAAACAAATGGATGGCAAATTGACCCCGAATGTGTTACGTTTAAAGCCAAATAAAATAAAAAATATCATACTTACGAGTAATCTGACTGCGCCATTCGATTTTTCTGATCAAAATACATAAGAAACAGTGAAAGAAGCTGCCGAATTCCACTTTTCATTTTTTGGGGTCAAAAAACACCAAAGGGGTTAACCTTACGTTTTTTTCAAAAATCTTAAAAAATTTAGGTGGCCTTTTTATTACTTAAATCGACGTACTTAGATGCCTACTGCTGGATTCAGCCCTCAGAACCTCGCGGAATCAATCAAAACAGTGAAAATCGCGAAACAAATGGATGGCAAATTGCCCCCGAATGTGTTACGTTTAAAGCCAAATAAAATAAAAAATATCATACTTACGAGTAATCTGACTGCGCCATTCGAATTTTCTGATCAAAATACATAAGAAACAGTGAAAGAAGCTGCCGAATTCCACTTTTCATTTTTTGGGGTCAAAAAACACCAAAGGGGTTAACCTTACGTTTTTTTCAAAAATCTTAAAAAATTTAGGTGGCCTTTTTATTACTTAAATCGACGTACTTAGATGCCTACTGCTGGATTGAGCCCTCAGAACCTCGCGGAATCAATCAAAACAGTGTAAAATCGCGAAACAAATGGATGGCAAATTGACCCCGAATGTGTTACGTTTAAAGCCAAATAAAATAAAAAATATCATACTTACGAGTAATCTGACTGCGCCATTCGAATTTTCTGATCAAAATACATAAGAAACAGTGAAAGAAGCTGCCGAATTCCACTTTTCATTTTTTGGGGTCAAAAAACACCAAAGGGGTTAACCTTACGTTTTTTTCAAAAATCTTAAAAAATTTAGGTGGCCTTTTTATTACTTAAATCGACGTACTTAGATGCCTACTGCTGGATTGAGCCCTCAGAACCTCGCGGAATCAATCAAAACAGTGTAAAATCGCAAAACAAATGGATGGCAAATTGACCCCGAATGTGTTACGTTTAAAGCCAAATAAAATAAAAAATATCATACTTACGAGAAATCTGACTGCGCCATTCGAATTTTCTGATCAAAATACATAGGAAACAGTGAAAGAAGCTGCCGAATTCCACTTTTCATTTTTTGGGGTCAAAAAACACCAAAGGGGTTAACCTTACGTTTTTTTCGAAAATCTTAAAAAATTTAGGTGGCCTTTTTATTACTTAAATCGACGTACTTAGATGCCTACTGCTGGATTCAGCCCTCAGAACCTCGCGGAATCAATCAAAACAGTGTAAAATCGCGAAACAAATGGATGGCAAATTGACCCCGAATGTGTTACGTTTAAAGCCAAATAAAATAAAAAATATCATACTTACGAGTAATCTGACTGCGCCATTCGAATTTTCTGATCAAAATACATAAGAAACAGTGAAAGAAGCTGCCGAATTCCACTTTTCATTTTTTGGGGTCAAAAAACACCAACCTTACGTTTTTTTCAAAAATCTTAAAAAATTTAGGTGGCCTTTTTATTACTTAAATCGACGTACTTAGATGCCTACTGCTGGATTGAGCCCTCAGAACCTCGCGGAATCAATCAAAACAGTGTAAAATCGCGAAACAAATGGATGGCAAATTGACCCCGAATGTGTTACGTTTAAAGCCAAATAAAATAAAAAATATCATACTTACGAGTAATCTGACTGCGCCATTCGAATTTTCTGATCAAAATGCATAAGAAACAGTGAAAGAAGCTGCCGAATTCCACTTTTCATTTTTTGGGGTCAAAAAACACCAAAGGGGTTAACCTTACGTTTTTTTCAAAAATCTTAAAAAATTTAGGTGGCCTTTTTATTACTTAAATCGACGTACTTAGATGCCTACTGCTGGATTGAGCCCTCAGAACCTCGCGGAATCAATCAAAACAGTATAAAATCGCAAAACAAATGGATGGCAAATTGACCCCGAATGTGTTACGTTTAAAGCCAAATAAAATAAAAAATATCATACTTACGAGAAATCTGACTGCGCCATTCGAATTTTCTGATCAAAATACATAAGAAACAGTGAAAGAAGCTGCCGAATTCCACTTTTCATTTTTTGGGGTCAAAAAACACCAAAGGGGTTAACCTTACGTTTTTTTCGAAAATCTTAAAAAATGTAGGTGGCCTTTTTATTACTTAAATCGACATACTTAGATGCCTACTGCTGGATTCAGCCCTCAGAACCTCGCGGAATCAATCAAAACAGTGTAAAATCGCGAAACAAATGGATGGCAAATTGACCCCGAATGTGTTACGTTTAAAGCCAAATAAAATAAAAAATATCATACTTACGAGTAATCTGACTGCGCCATTCGAATTTTCTGATCAAAATACATAAGAAACAGTGAAAGAAGCTGCCGAATTCCACTTTTAATTTTTTGGGGTCAAAAAACACCAAAGGGGTTAACCTTACGTTTTTTCGAAAATCTTAAAAAATTTAGGTGGCCTTTTTATTACTTAAATCGACGTACTTAGATGCCTACTGCTGGATTCAGCCCTCAGAACCTCGCGGAATCAATCAAAACAGTGTAAAATCGCGAAACAAATGGATGGCAAATTGACCCCGAATGTGTTACGTTTAAAGCCAAATAAAATAAAAAATATCATACTTACGAGTAATCTGACTGCGCCATTCGAATTTTCTGATCAAAATACATAAGAAACAGTGAAAGAAGCTGCCGAATTCCACTTTTCATTTTTTGGGGTCAAAAAACACCAACCTTACGTTTTTTTCAAAAATCTTAAAAAATTTAGGTGGCCTTTTTATTACTTAAATCGACGTACTTAGATGCCTACTGCTGGATTGAGCCCTCAGAACCTCGCGGAATCAATCAAAACAGTGTAAAATCGCGAAACAAATGGATGGCAAATTGACCCCGAATGTGTTACGTTTAAAGCCAAATAAAATAAAAAATATCATACTTACGAGTAATCTGACTGCGCCATTCGAATTTTCTGATCAAAATACATAAGAAACAGTGAAAGAAGCTGCCGAATTCCACTTTTCATTTTTTGGGGTCAAAAAACACCAAAGGGGTTAACCTTACGTTTTTTTCAAAAATCTTAAAAAATTTAGGTGGCCTTTTTATTACTTAAATCGACGTACTTAGATGCCTACTGCTGGATTGAGCCCTCAGAACCCCGCGGAATCAATCAAAACAGTGTAAAATCGCAAAACAAATGGATGGCAAATTGACCCCGAATGTGTTACGTTTAAAGCCAAATAAAATAAAAAATATCATACTTACGAGAAATCTGACTGCGCCATTCGAATTTTCTGATCAAAATACATAGGAAACAGTGAAAGAAGCTGCCGAATTCCACTTTTCATTTTTTGGGGTCAAAAAACACCAAAGGGGTTAACCTTACGTTTTTTTCGAAAATCTTAAAAAATTTAGGTGGCCTTTTTATTACTTAAATCGACGTACTTAGATGCCTACTGCTGGATTCAGCCCTCAGAACCTCGCGGAATCAATCAAAACAGTGTAAAATCGCGAAACAAATGGATGGCAAATTGACCCCGAATGTGTTACGTTTAAAGCCAAATAAAATAAAAAATATCATACTTACGAGTAATCTGACTGCGCCATTCGAATTTTCTGATCAAAATACATAAGAAACAGTGAAAGAAGCTGCCGAATTCCACTTTTCATTTTTTGGGGTCAAAAAACACCAACCTTACGTTTTTTTCAAAAATCTTAAAAAATTTAGGTGGCCTTTTTATTACTTAAATCGACGTACTTAGATGCCTACTGCTGGATTGAGCCCTCAGAACCTCGCGGAATCAATCAAAACAGTGTAAAATCGCGAAACAAATGGATGGCAAATTGACCCCGAATGTGTTACGTTTAAAGCCAAATAAAATAAAAAATATCATACTTACGAGTAATCTGACTGCGCCATTCGAATTTTCTGATCAAAATGCATAAGAAACAGTGAAAGAAGCTGCCGAATTCCACTTTTCATTTTTTGGGGTCAAAAAACACCAAAGGGGTTAACCTTACGTTTTTTTCAAAAATCTTAAAAAATTTAGGTGGCCTTTTTATTACTTAAATCGACGTACTTAGATGCCTACTGCTGGATTGAGCCCTCAGAACCTCGCGGAATCAATCAAAACAGTATAAAATCGCAAAACAAATGGATGGCAAATTGACCCCGAATGTGTTACGTTTAAAGCCAAATAAAATAAAAAATATCATACTTACGAGAAATCTGACTGCGCCATTCGAATTTTCTGATCAAAATACATAAGAAACAGTGAAAGAAGCTGCCGAATTCCACTTTTCATTTTTTGGGGTCAAAAAACACCAAAGGGGTTAACCTTACGTTTTTTTCGAAAATCTTAAAAAATGTAGGTGGCCTTTTTATTACTTAAATCGACATACTTAGATGCCTACTGCTGGATTCAGCCCTCAGAACCTCGCGGAATCAATCAAAACAGTGTAAAATCGCGAAACAAATGGATGGCAAATTGACCCCGAATGTGTTACGTTTAAAGCCAAATAAAATAAAAAATATCATACTTACGAGTAATCTGACTGCGCCATTCGAATTTTCTGATCAAAATACATAAGAAACAGTGAAAGAAGCTGCCGAATTCCACTTTTAATTTTTTGGGGTCAAAAAACACCAAAGGGGTTAACCTTACGTTTTTTCGAAAATCTTAAAAAATTTAGGTGGCCTTTTTATTACTTAAATCGACGTACTTAGATGCCTACTGCTGGATTCAGCCCTCAGAACCTCGCGGAATCAATCAAAACAGTGTAAAATCGCGAAACAAATGGATGGCAAATTGACCCCGAATGTGTTACGTTTAAAGCCAAATAAAATAAAAAATATCATACTTACGAGTAATCTGACTGCGCCATTCGAATTTTCTGATCAAAATACATAAGAAACAGTGAAAGAAGCTGCCGAATTCCACTTTTCATTTTTTGGGGTCAAAAAACACCAAAGGGGTTAACCTTACGTTTTTTTCGAAAATCTTAAAAAATTTAGGTGGCCTTTTTATTACTTAAATCGACGTACTTAGATGCCTACTGCTGGATTCAGCCCTCAGAACCTCGCGGAATCAATCAAAACAGTGTAAAATCGCGAAACAAATGGATGGCAAATTGACCCCGAATGTGTTACGTTTAAAGCCAAATAAAATAAAAAATATCATACTTACGAGTAATCTGACTGCGCCATTCGAATTTTCTGATCAAAATACATAAGAAACAGTGAAAGAAGCTGCCGAATTCCACTTTTCATTTTTTGGGGTCAAAAAACACCAAAGGGGTTAACCTTACGTTTTTTTCAAAAATCTTAAAAAATTTAGGTGGCCTTTTTATTACTTAAATCGACGTACTTAGATGCCTACTGCTGGATTCAGCCCTCAGAACCTCGCGGAATCAATCAAAACAGTGTAAAATCGCAAAACAAATGGATGGCAAATTGACCCCGAATGTGTTACGTTTAAAGCCAAATAAAATAAAAAATATCATACTTACGAGAAATCTGACTGCGCCATTCGAATTTTCTGATCAAAATACATAAGAAACAGTGAAAGAAGCTGCCGAATTCCACTTTTAATTTTTTGGGGTCAAAAAACACCAAAGGGGTTAACCTTACGTTTTTTCGAAAATCTTAAAAAATTTAGGTGGCCTTTTTATTACTTAAATCGACGTACTTAGATGCCTACTGCTGGATTCAGCCCTCAGAACCTCGCGGAATCAATCAAAACAGTGTAAAATCGCGAAACAAATGGATGGCAAATTGACCCCGAATGTGTTACGTTTAAAGCCAAATAAAATAAAAAATATCATACTTACGAGTAATCTGACTGCGCCATTCGAATTTTCTGATCAAAATACATAAGAAACAGTGAAAGAAGGTGCCGAATTCCACTTTTCATTTTTTGGGGTCAAAAAACACCAACCTTACGTTTTTTTCAAAAATCTTAAAAAATTTAGGTGGCCTTTTTATTACTTAAATCGACGTACTTAGATGCCTACTGCTGGATTGAGCCCTCAGAACCTCGCGGAATCAATCAAAACAGTGTAAAATCGCGAAACAAATGGATGGCAAATTGACCCCGAATGTGTTACGTTTAAAGCCAAATAAAATAAAAAATATCATACTTACGAGTAATCTGACTGCGCCATTCGAATTTTCTGATCAAAATACATAAGAAACAGTGAAAGAAGCTGCCGAATTCCACTTTTCATTTTTTGGGGTCAAAAAACACCAAAGGGGTTAACCTTACGTTTTTTTCAAAAATCTTAAAAAATTTAGGTGGCCTTTTTATTACTTAAATCGACGTACTTAGATGCCTACTGCTGGATTCAGCCCTCAGAACCTCGCGGAATCAATCAAAACAGTGTAAAATCGCGAAACAAATGGATGGCAAATTGACCCCGAATGTGTTACGTTTAAAGCCAAATAAAATAAAAAATATCATACTTACGAGTAATCTGACTGCGCCATTCGAATTTTCTGATCAAAATACATAAGAAACAGTGAAAGAAGCTGCCGAATTCCACTTTTCATTTTTTGGGGTCAAAAAACACCAAAGGGGTTAACCTTACGTTTTTTTCAAAAATCTTAAAAAATTTAGGTGGCCTTTTTATTACTTAAATCGACGTACTTAGATGCCTACTGCTGGATTCAGCCCTCAGAACCTCGCGGAATCAATCAAAACAGTGTAAAATCGCAAAACAAATGGATGGCAAATTGACCCCGAATGTGTTACGTTTAAAGCCAAATAAAATAAAAAATATCATACTTACGAGAAATCTGACTGCGCCATTCGAATTTTCTGATCAAAATACATAAGAAACAGTGAAAGAAGCTGCCGAATTCCACTTTTAATTTTTTGGGGTCAAAAAACACCAAAGGGGTTAACCTTACGTTTTTTCGAAAATCTTAAAAAATTTAGGTGGCCTTTTTATTACTTAAATCGACGTACTTAGATGCCTACTGCTGGATTCAGCCCTCAGAACCTCGCGGAATCAATCAAAACAGTGTAAAATCGCGAAACAAATGGATGGCAAATTGACCCCGAATGTGTTACGTTTAAAGCCAAATAAAATAAAAAATATCATACTTACGAGTAATCTGACTGCGCCATTCGAATTTTCTGATCAAAATACATAAGAAACAGTGAAAGAAGCTGCCGAATTCCACTTTTCATTTTTTGGGGTCAAAAAACACCAACCTTACGTTTTTTTCAAAAATCTTAAAAAATTTAGGTGGCCTTTTTATTACTTAAATCGACGTACTTAGATGCCTACTGCTGGATTGAGCCCTCAGAACCTCGCGGAATCAATCAAAACAGTGTAAAATCGCGAAACAAATGGATGGCAAATTGAGCCCCAAATGTGTTACGTTTAAAGCCAAATAAAATAAAAAATATCATACTTACGAGTAATCTGACTGCGCCATTCGAATTTTCTGATCAAAATACATAAGAAACAGTGAAAGAAGCTGCCGAATTCTACTTTTCATTTTTTGGGGTCAAAAAACACCAAAGGGGTTAACCTTACGTTTTTTTCAAAAATCTTAAAAAATTTAGGTGGCCTTTTTATTACTTAAATCGACGTACTTAGATGCCTACTGCTGGATTCAGCCCTCAGAACCTCGCGGAATCAATCAAAACAGTGTAAAATCGCGAAACAAATGGATGGCAAATTGACCCCGAATGTGTTACGTTTAAAGCCAAATAAAATAAAAAATATCATACTTACGAGTAATCTGACTGCGCCATTCGAATTTTCTGATCAAAATACATAAGAAACAGTGAAAGAAGCTGCCGAATTCCACTTTTCATTTTTTGGGGTCAAAAAACACCAAAGGGGTTAACCTTACGTTTTTTTCAAAAATCTTAAAAAATTTAGGTGGCCTTTTTATTACTTAAATCGACGTACTTAGATGCCTACTGCTGGATTCAGCCCTCAGAACCTCGCGGAATCAATCAAAACAGTGTAAAATCGCGAAACAAATGGATGGCAAATTGACCCCGAATGTGTTACGTTTAAAGCCAAATAAAATAAAAAATATCATACTTACGAGTAATCTGACTGCGCCATTCGAATTTTCTGATCAAAATACATAAGAAACAGTGAAAGAAGCTGCCGAATTCCACTTTTCATTTTTTGGGGTCAAAAAACACCAACCTTACGTTTTTTTCAAAAATCTTAAAAAATTTAGGTGGCCTTTTTATTACTTAAATCGACGTACTTAGATGCCTACTGCTGGATTGAGCCCTCAGAACCTCGCGGAATCAATCAAAACAGTGTAAAATCGCGAAACAAATGGATGGCAAATTGACCCCGAATGTGTTACGTTTAAAGCCAAATAAAATAAAAAATATCATACTTACGAGTAATCTGACTGCGCCATTCGAATTTTCTGATCAAAATGCATAAGAAACAGTGAAAGAAGCTGCCGAATTCCACTTTTCATTTTTTGGGGCTCAAAAAACACCAAAGGGGTTAACCTTACGTTTTTTTCAAAAATCTTAAAAAATTTAGGTGGCCTTTTTATTACTTAAATCGACGTACTTAGATGCCTACTGCTGGATTGAGCCCTCAGAACCTCGCGGAATCAATCAAAACAGTGTAAAATCGCAAAACAAATGGATGGCAAATTGACCCCGAATGTGTTACGTTTAAAGCCAAATAAAATAAAAAATATCATACTTACGAGAAATCTGACTGCGCCATTCGAATTTTCTGATCAAAATACATAAGAAACAGTGAAAGAAGCTGCCGAATTCCACTTTTCATTTTTTGGGGTCAAAAAACACCAAAGGGGTTAACCTTACGTTTTTTTCGAAAATCTTAAAAAATGTAGGTGGCCTTTTTATTACTTAAATCGACATACTTAGATGCCTACTGCTGGATTCAGCCCTCAGAACCTCGCGGAATCAATCAAAACAGTGTAAAATCGCGAAACAAATGGATGGCAAATTGACCCCGAATGTGTTACGTTTAAAGCCAAATAAAATAAAAAATATCATACTTACGAGTAATCTGACTGCGCCATTCGAATTTTCTGATCAAAATACATAAGAAACAGTGAAAGAAGCTGCCGAATTCCACTTTTAATTTTTTGGGGTCAAAAAACACCAAAGGGGTTAACCTTACGTTTTTTCGAAAATCTTAAAAAATTTAGGTGGCCTTTTTATTACTTAAATCGACGTACTTAGATGCCTACTGCTGGATTCAGCCCTCAGAACCTCGCGGAATCAATCAAAACAGTGTAAAATCGCGAAACAAATGGATGGCAAATTGACCCCGAATGTGTTACGTTTAAAGCCAAATAAAATAAAAAATATCATACTTACGAGTAATCTGACTGCGCCATTCGAATTTTCTGATCAAAATACATAAGAAACAGTGAAAGAAGCTGCCGAATTCCACTTTTCATTTTTTGGGGTCAAAAAACACCAAAGGGGTTAACCTTACGTTTTTTTCGAAAATCTTAAAAAATTTAGGTGGCCTTTTTATTACTTAAATCGACGTACTTAGATGCCTACTGCTGGATTCAGCCCTCAGAACCTCGCGGAATCAATCAAAACAGTGTAAAATCGCGAAACAAATGGATGGCAAATTGACCCCGAATGTGTTACGTTTAAAGCCAAATAAAATAAAAAATATCATACTTACGAGTAATCTGACTGCGCCATTCGAATTTTCTGATCAAAATACATAAGAAACAGTGAAAGAAGCTGCCGAATTCCACTTTTCATTTTTTGGGGTCAAAAAACACCAAAGGGGTTAACCTTACGTTTTTTTCGAAAATCTTAAAAAATTTAGGTGGCCTTTTTATTACTTAAATCGACGTACTTAGATGCCTACTGCTGGATTCAGCCCTCAGAACCTCGCGGAATCAATCAAAACAGTGTAAAATCGCAAAACAAATGGATGGCAAATTGACCCCGAATGTGTTACGTTTAAAGCCAAATAAAATAAAAAATATCATACTTACGAGAAATCTGACTGCGCCATTCGAATTTTCTGATCAAAATACATAAGAAACAGTGAAAGAAGCTGCCGAATTCCACTTTTAATTTTTTGGGGTCAAAAAACACCAAAGGGGTTAACCTTACGTTTTTTCGAAAATCTTAAAAAATTTAGGTGGCCTTTTTATTACTTAAATCGACGTACTTAGATGCCTACTGCTGGATTCAGCCCTCAGAACCTCGCGGAATCAATCAAAACAGTGTAAAATCGCGAAACAAATGGATGGCAAATTGACCCCGAATGTGTTACGTTTAAAGCCAAATAAAATAAAAAATATCATACTTACGAGTAATCTGACTGCGCCATTCGAATTTTCTGATCAAAATACATAAGAAACAGTGAAAGAAGCTGCCGAATTCCACTTTTCATTTTTTGGGGTCAAAAAACACCAACCTTACGTTTTTTTCAAAAATCTTAAAAAATTTAGGTGGCCTTTTTATTACTTAAATCGACGTACTTAGATGCCTACTGCTGGATTGAGCCCTCAGAACCTCGCGGAATCAATCAAAACAGTGTAAAATCGCGAAACAAATGGATGGCAAATTGACCCCGAATGTGTTACGTTTAAAGCCAAATAAAATAAAAAATATCATACTTACGAGTAATCTGACTGCGCCATTCGAATTTTCTGATCAAAATACATAAGAAACAGTGAAAGAAGCTGCCGAATTCCACTTTTCATTTTTTGGGGTCAAAAAACACCAAAGGGGTTAACCTTACGTTTTTTTCAAAAATCTTAAAAAATTTAGGTGGCCTTTTTATTACTTAAATCGACGTACTTAGATGCCTACTGCTGGATTCAGCCCTCAGAACCTCGCGGAATCAATCAAAACAGTGTAAAATCGCGAAACAAATGGATGGCAAATTGACCCCGAATGTGTTACGTTTAAAGCCAAATAAAATAAAAAATATCATACTTACGAGTAATCTGACTGCGCCATTCGAATTTTCTGATCAAAATACATAAGAAACAGTGAAAGAAGCTGCCGAATTCCACTTTTCATTTTTTGGGGTCAAAAAACACCAAAGGGGTTAACCTTACGTTTTTTTCAAAAATCTTAAAAAATTTAGGTGGCCTTTTTATTACTTAAATCGACGTACTTAGATGCCTACTGCTGGATTCAGCCCTCAGAACCTCGCGGAATCAATCAAAACAGTGTAAAATCGCAAAACAAATGGATGGCAAATTGACCCCGAATGTGTTACGTTTAAAGCCAAATAAAATAAAAAATATCATACTTACGAGAAATCTGACTGCGCCATTCGAATTTTCTGATCAAAATACATAAGAAACAGTGAAAGAAGCTGCCGAATTCCACTTTTAATTTTTTGGGGTCAAAAAACACCAAAGGGGTTAACCTTACGTTTTTTCGAAAATCTTAAAAAATTTAGGTGGCCTTTTTATTACTTAAATCGACGTACTTAGATGCCTACTGCTGGATTCAGCCCTCAGAACCTCGCGGAATCAATCAAAACAGTGTAAAATCGCGAAACAAATGGATGGCAAATTGACCCCGAATGTGTTACGTTTAAAGCCAAATAAAATAAAAAATATCATACTTACGAGTAATCTGACTGCGCCATTCGAATTTTCTGATCAAAATACATAAGAAACAGTGAAAGAAGCTGCCGAATTCCACTTTTCATTTTTTGGGGTCAAAAAACACCAACCTTACGTTTTTTTCAAAAATCTTAAAAAATTTAGGTGGCCTTTTTATTACTTAAATCGACGTACTTAGATGCCTACTGCTGGATTGAGCCCTCAGAACCTCGCGGAATCAATCAAAACAGTGTAAAATCGCGAAACAAATGGATGGCAAATTGACCCCGAATGTGTTACGTTTAAAGCCAAATAAAATAAAAAATATCATACTTACGAGTAATCTGACTGCGCCATTCGAATTTTCTGATCAAAATACATAAGAAACAGTGAAAGAAGCTGCCGAATTCTACTTTTCATTTTTTGGGGTCAAAAAACACCAAAGGGGTTAACCTTACGTTTTTTTCAAAAATCTTAAAAAATTTAGGTGGCCTTTTTATTACTTAAATCGACGTACTTAGATGCCTACTGCTGGATTCAGCCCTCAGAACCTCGCGGAATCAATCAAAACAGTGTAAAATCGCGAAACAAATGGATGGCAAATTGACCCCGAATGTGTTACGTTTAAAGCCAAATAAAATAAAAAATATCATACTTACGAGTAATCTGACTGCGCCATTCGAATTTTCTGATCAAAATACATAAGAAACAGTGAAAGAAGCTGCCGAATTCCACTTTTCATTTTTTGGGGTCAAAAAACACCAAAGGGGTTAACCTTACGTTTTTTTCAAAAATCTTAAAAAATTTAGGTGGCCTTTTTATTACTTAAATCGACGTACTTAGATGCCTACTGCTGGATTCAGCCCTCAGAACCTCGCGGAATCAATCAAAACAGTGTAAAATCGCGAAACAAATGGATGGCAAATTGACCCCGAATGTGTTACGTTTAAAGCCAAATAAAATAAAAAATATCATACTTACGAGTAATCTGACTGCGCCATTCGAATTTTCTGATCAAAATACATAAGAAACAGTGAAAGAAGCTGCCGAATTCCACTTTTCATTTTTTGGGGTCAAAAAACACCAAAGGGGTTAACCTTACGTTTTTTTCGAAAATCTTAAAAAATTTAGGTGGCCTTTTTATTACTTAAATCGACGTACTTATATGCCTACTGCTGGATTCAGCCCTCAGAACCTCGCGGAATCAATCAAAACAGTGTAAAATCGCGAAACAAATGGATGGCAAATTGACCCCGAATGTGTTACGTTTAAAGCCAAATAAAATAAAAAATATCATACTTACGAGTAATCTGACTGCGCCATTCGAATTTTCTGATCAAAATACATAAGAAACAGTGAAAGAAGCTGCCGAATTCCACTTTTCATTTTTTGGGGTCAAAAAACACCAAAGGGGTTAACCTTACGTTTTTTTCAAAAATC